>JALIRH010000018.1:2400000-3000000 GCA_023055505.1 Callipepla californica brunnescens | reverse complement strand
AGCATTTTTTTTTTTTGTCTGAACTACAAGTAATGGATATGAGTGGTTATGGTCATGAACTTCATGAAAACAGGAAGTCAGATTTTGATACTGCAACCCTTGTTGGTGTCTCTCAATTTTAGTTTTTCTTGTAGGAGACATTTATAAGTACATAACTTTATCCAGATAAGTGCAATTCAAGGTGTATTTTTGTTATAGAACTAGTGAAGTTTTGAGGAACGGAATGGAAATGTGTATTAAAGTAATTGTTTTGCTTGGCTAATTTTGAACCTTTTAATAACCCTAAGTAGGCATTTTTCTAAATTGTGGCCCTCTGAAATTTTAGGAATGATTTCTTACATACATCTAATTTAAATTATAGTATTAGTTATACAATGCAAATCTCTATACAAATGAGATACTTGTTTTCTTTTTCTAAAACATTTCCTTTAGCTTGTAACAGAACAAATGATCTTAGCAGTGTTGGCCTTAGCATCAGGAAATCCAAGATTTTTTACCTTGTAACAAACGCTATAATAAGAATTCAATAATTTATAATAAATAATAAATGCATGGAATAAAAAAATCTTCACCTTAACTATATGTAATGAATTTATCTATGGCATTCAAGACAGCTTTGAGAACTCTTTCAAGGAAGTGTTACGTTTGGTTTAATCGTTTGTACCTAGCAATTGAATTATCTCTACTATAAAGCAGGAAATAACAAATAAGTATCTGCAATCCAGGTTATCTGGATTTATTATTATTTTTTTTTAATATAAATTGTACACACTTGAGTACTGAGCCAGAACAGGAGTTCTGTTAATTGAGTATCTCTGTATCTTACCTATTTTTTATAACCACTGTGGGTGAGACTTGGTGGCCCATTTGCATGTTACTATATAATGTCCATTCTGTTCTTCTGAGCATCTTTCCATCAGTGGTGTCATTCTCTTTTTCCTTCTGGCTGTGTTTTGTTTGCCTAAGTATTTTCTTTTGGAATCTTGTCAAAAGGTAATTAGTTGGTGAATGTCACACTGGATCTGATATTCACTGAATAGTAGTCAGATGGTTCAAAAATTAAAATAGGAGATATATATATTTGTTTGTTCTTGTTTTTTTTTTTCTGTACAGTTTGTAGACAGTGCGCTCCATACATGGTATTCCCAGAACACTGAGGTTGGAGCAAAGCATTTATGATGATTAAAGGATAAGTTTCTTGGGAAGCACAGGAGTTTGTGTCAGTTAATATTAATGGCCTCTTGCTGTTGTTTACACTGTTACAGACTGTTAGTCTTCCGTAATTTATTGATGGGTCTTGTGGCTTACACAGAATCTAAGCCTATTCATGTCTATCTGACATGTAAGATGAACTTCTATGAGTGGGGAGTTTTCTGCAGTTGAGCAATTAAAACTACTATTACTACTATGAAAATCATTTGTCTCTGTTTAGTGACAAGAAGCAGAGAGAAAGCCCACTGAAGTCCTAAGATTGAGGAGGGAAATCTTTTTGCACCATTACCTTGTTAAGTAGTTAATGTTATTTTATATGAGGACTGTTTCCAAATACTCTTGTTGAATCGGCATCATAATACACAACTTTGCTTGCTCGATATGTGAAACTGAATGGGGAAAACAGTGAACCACTATTCTTGTTGAGGGACGAGGGAGAGAAAGATGAAGGGAGCACCGTGTGTAGGCAGCAGAAGTATCCACCTTTCCATTTTACAGCTAAAACTGGCAAAAATCTTTGCTCCGGGTTTGATCTTATTCTTTCTGAGGAAAAAGTCCATGCTTTTTTATTTTTTATTTTTTTTGTGACTCAATGGAGAAAGTAGTTGTTTAGCATTAATTTGTGTAGTAATATTAGTGTATGGTTCTAAACCGATTTGTGTGTTTATGCCAATTGTACATGAGAAGAGTGCATTTTCTTTAAAGGAATGTTTCGTTTGCTATGGGATGCTGCATGTGTCATGTTGGTAAGGAGTGATTTTTAAACATAGCTTTTATTTCAAAGCTCTGCGGAATAATCTTGTTGGGAAAACTACTGGCTTTGTTATTGAGCTTCGGCAGATGTTTGCCATGGAGCAGTCTGGCTCCATGGTTTCATTCAAATTTTCAATGAAAAGGACACTGCAGTATGTCAGATGAGCAGCAGTGATGGATGCAGTTTGTTGACTAAAGGGGAGTTGGGAGCTGTGTTATTAAGGAACAAGCCAACATAATTCTGTGCCACTAGAGGATCTAGGTGATAAGAATTGACTGCATCATCAGAGCAGATCCTTTGTGACACATTTCTTATTTTGGAGACTGTGAAGAAACTATTACTTGTCCTGTGAGCATTTATGAACAGGATGGCTGACGCCTTAAAAATAGTTATATGACCTTTCATTGTTGCTGGGATCCATACTGGTACTTACCAGAGTTCTGAGAGATGGTGAGTAATGCCACGGTATGTGAAAAGACTGCAGAATCAAAGGGTCAGTGTTTTATAGTGTGCAAAACATATTTAGAAATGAATAATAATAGTTAAGGAGACAAAATAAAATCTAAAGCCAAGAGGACAGCAATAGATATTCTTACATAGTTAGGTCACTGAGTTTTAGTAGCTATTTAGAGTGACTCTGCTTCCATGATTCCTGTTGACTGTAGGGAAAGGTTAGCAGTAGTTTTGCTGATTGGCATCTGTTGGCAAGTGGCCTAGAAGATGTAAAAGAGCAAGTGACCTTTGATCAGAAGATTTATTTATTTGAATATTGTGCTGTCACTTTTATGTAGAATAATGACTGTGGAGAATAAGGAGACTGAAAACCCTCAAGGACAAATAATGACCATGTGGTACATTTTTCTTTTTTATTTAAGTGTAGTCAGTTGTGAAATATTAAAATAAAGAAATGAGTTGTGATAATATGGTTTGCCCATTAGAATATGTTTTGTTGCTACGCAGAAAGCAAATTAAAATTGATGAAATGTCCTAGATTAAAATACTTACTGTCGTGTCGTGTTCCTTCTGAAAGATGGACGGAGAAGGTGCTATCAATGCAGCATGCACAAAAGACCTATGGAAAACAGCTAAGCGTGAAAAGACAAGGCTGCTGTCTTTTAGGTTCCAGTACTGAATTCGTCAGTCACTCTTACTCAAAGTAGTTTTTTTTCTGTTATGGTCTTTAATTCAAGTGTGAAATACACAACATCTGTCATTACTGTAAGATTAAAAAAATCTGTTTCTCGGAAGAGATTTTGTATGTTTCTGTTGGGTTTGTGTTTTTTTTTTCTTTTATCTTTTTTTTTTTTTCTTCCTAGTTTTAAGGACAATTATCAGACCACTGTGACAGTAAATTACAACATAGTCTTGTTATTTGAAAGTTGAATGCTCCTGTAATTTAAATGTCTTGCTCTGAACATCTTACTCATTTCAGGAAACTGTCAGGTGTACGGATGCGAAGCAGCCAATTGTGTTGAAGCAATCTGCAAATTCATATAGAGTAGTTCACTTCCACAAATGACTTTTTCATCCTTGGCAAAAAAGAGTGATTTTTCCGGTCTTTTAAATCAATTTTAATTCTATTTGAAATAATTCCAACTGATGATTCCAATTTTAATTATAGAGTCATTTACGTTGGAAGGGACTTAAGATCATCTAGTCCTACCCTGCTGATGCAAGCAATGTCAGCTAGAGCAGCTTGCTCAGCACTGTGTCCAGTTAATTACTTCAAGAATGTTTTTTAAACACTCTTTTGTAATGGAATTGAAGGTAAGCCTTTTAGAGACTATATGTATGTTTCCTACAGAACAGTCCATGACCCTCAATTTCCCAATTCAGTCTGGCCAAAATTTATCTTTTGTAATGATTTGCCTTATCTGTCTTCAAGTGGAATTCATGTGTTAAGGGCAATACTTCTGAGTTGCTCTAACGTGGAGTTGCAGCATTGCAAGGATACACCTGGTCAGGTTTTAAAAATTGGCTTACCTGGAAGCAATGTTAGTTAAGATTGCTTGGTACCTGTTCAGGCTGTTCATTTATTTTTGCAATCAGATTACTTCTTTAAAATTACAAATATTCCTGTTCTAGTTCATATGGAACTCTGTGTTCTGGTTTCTGTCCATTGCCCCTGGTTCTATTGCTGAAAACTCTGAACACTTTGTAGTCAAATGCCTGAGCCATATTTGATAAAGAGTCCAAATGCTTTTTCTAGGAGCAAATTTTGGAAGGGGCCTTCTAGTATTCAGGTTTGTTGTTGTGTTGTAATTCCACTGACTGCATGAGACCATTTTCTTTACTTTTCAACAAAGTTACATTTTTGTATTGTGAGTTTATTTTTGCATTGTTGACTTATTTTTGCCCTTGGCAGTCTTTTAGATATTTCTAGGAAACTGAGTAAGGATCAGTAACAACATATTAGTTGAGTAATAAAGACCTGTGGGACAATTATTCAGGAGAAAAATAAGTTTATTTTGCAAATATGCATGCATCATTTTATAGTTTACTATTAGCTGTGGAGTTTTAGGAAAAAGGAACTGTTAAAGGACGAAGTAGTAAGAAACTTATAATGAAGACAAAAAATGTTGTAAGAAATTGTGGCAGATAGTATTGTGCGGTAGTTTGGCATCTTTATCTACTGTCTTTACTTTTGAGTACCTCAAGTTCATACAAATACTCTTCTCCTGCTCTTGTGTAGTACCCGAATACTTAGTCATGCATCAAAATCTGAACGTAACAAAAACTTGTAAGAATTCATGGAGGGAAAAAAAAATACACAAACATTATTTTCTGTGTCAACTACTTTGGAAACGCATACCTCATCTGCAGTCTAGACAGTCTTAACAGATGAGTTCTAAGCACTTAAATTCACGCCACTTAGAAGTACTTAGGCTTTTGTTGGGTACATTACTTAGCAGAATTCAGATTTGGTGAGGCCAAAACAGAAGTTTGGAGAATAGCAGTACTAATAGTCTTATTAGTATGTTGCTGTATTAGGCATTGAAATGCAACGTCACACAGAACAGTTGTCAGAAAGAGAAAAACATCTTTTCTTAGCAAACCAGAAAATTCAGAATGAGAGCTCAAAAAAGCTCTTAGAAAAAAACTCTTAGTTTCCTTTGATTTTGGTTATTGGGAATGATAGAATACAATGGCTGATATTTTCTAATCTATCGTAGCAATATTTTTGTTTATTTGATTATATGCATTCCATAAAAACACTTGAAAATTACTCATACATGAACAAGAGAAGGGAGAAATCTGAGATATAGAAAACCTATATTTTTCTTATTCTCAAAATTTTAATGAAAGCTAATCCATGACAAATGCTGCTAAATCTGTTAGTAAATTCTGTTGATTACCTTGAAGGATTATTTCTGTTGTCTGTTTATCACTGTTTTACACTTTCTAGTTCAATTATCAAATGTCTATGCAATAGGATAAATAGTATGAAGTGCTTTAACGTATATTAGTTTTTTCACAGTGTCATTTAACATCCTACAGATTTATAAGAGTTTACTACAACAGTACACCAATATGGAAGAGGTCAATGCCTACCCCCCATTCCAGACAAACAAATAAAAGAAGACTTAAGTTGCTATGAAAAAAAGATAAATTCCAGATGGTAGAGCAGTGTTTAAAATGTGTAAAACTTCTCTTTCTGATAAGCCTAGGCATGAGATTAAAAGAAAATACTGAAGTCCTGTATAAAGTCTACAAAACTTAGGGGAAATGTTGCATTTCTCAGTTGTTCTGTTTCTGATCTTTCAATAAAAGCTAGCTGAAAGAAAAAGGCAGTTTTCACTGTACTATAGGACTTTTTCCCATTTCATTCTTCCATATAGAAACACAAGGTGAAAGATGTAGTAAGGTTACCCACCACTGCACAGCAAATTGTTATGTGTCCCAGTGCTAAGAAACACGGGAAAGGGCTTGAAAGCTGCTTTTCCAAATATTGGCAATTGTGATCAATAGAGGGAGGCTGCTGTCTGACACACACAATTTCTTGTGTGAATGTTGGCAGTGTAGCAACTGTCTTCCTCTATTTAAACAATGCTCTTGGGGATTTTGTGCCTAAGTACTAAATCCTGTTGAGCAGAACTGTAATTTTATTTAAAATGAAAATCAAGTTAAGTTAGTTTTCTGATACAGGTAGTTGCAAGTATTAGTAATATATAGGAACTGGTATTGTACTGGTTGCATAATCTTGAAATGATCAAATTCTCTAATATTTTGCTTGTAACAAAGATGATTTATTATCTTCCAAAAGTTTTGCAATCCATTTCTTCTTCTACTTAAATTACATTAATTACTTTGGAGTAATTAAGTGATTTACCAGGTTGATTTTATTAATAGTTCTGTCGAAAAAGGCTCTTTCTTTTCTGTCCCATTTACTTGATCTTAATTTCTAGGCCAGATTTAATATGAAGTCTGTGAATCATTTCTCTCTCTTCCTGTAAGGGTCAGGCATCAAGTTCTGTCCCACGCTAGAGATGAGTATGCTCTGTTTACTTCCTTCATGATAAGTCATGTGAGAGTCATTTCTGTTTACCTTATGAAAGGAAAGCTGAACTCCTTTTTTTTTTTTTCCCTGTCTTGAAATCCTATTTATTTCTTACTGGCTTTATTGTTTATTTGTTGACTATTTTGGAGTTTGATTCTACTATTTATTATGGTATAGGTAATACATTTTGAGAGTAGTTATATCTGATGAAGGAGTAGCTTTTCAAATTTGAGCAGCGTTAAGTTTTTAAAATGAACTAGGAAAGTTGCTTTGTTATTTGAAAAAAGAATTGTCAGTGAATTTCCATTTGAATAAGTTAAAATGAAGAAAATGCTGAATCAGTCACAAATTATTTAGCCTTTTTTTGTACCCAAAATGTTTCTGCATTTAATGCATTTCCATTTCCAACCTGCTGAAGCTGACTGTTTCTTATAAATCTTCCAGTACTTGGAAAGACTGTAACTGTGATTATGTCTGGATAAGAAGAAACAGAGTAGAAAAATATAATGAGGTTCTTGGTTTGTGGAAAACTTCACAATTGTTAGCGTTTCCAACTGAGAAGTTATATAGCTGTAAATTGATAAAATTAATCTGCAATAGAATTCAAAGAAAAAAAAATAACAAAACCCAAATTAATGCTTTCCTTGAAAAATGTATTCTTGCTCTTGTTATTGTTATTGTCTGTTATTGTTATTGTCTGTTTACTAAAGGATCAATTGATACATATGTATTTGTGGCAAGCAGTGGAACATTTGTACAAAACTATCCTTGGCCACTATTCACTTTTCAGTAGTAATTAAATCTAGAAGTTAATCACTTAGAGCTCTTTTGGAGTTTTCTGAATAGAATATTCCACCTTCTAATACCTTCTGTTGGACTCTTTGGAGTATGTCCTGGATACCCTGAATATAAGCTCACCTTTGAGGCAGAGGTCAAATCTTGCAGGGTTTCCTTTATTTTAGTTTTGTTCTCCTTCTCAGGCTAATCTTCAAGGGAACTAGTTTGTCAGCTGAGAAGCTAGTGACAGGTTATTAAATTGATTGATAAATAAAACACTGTGTAGAACATTAATGAAAGGTTGAGTTGCTTTCAGTGAACGTGTCAGTGGTTTATGGGCTGGCCTGGACTGGCCCCATGAGGATTGTCACGGGGGACCCATGCCCCAGGGAAGGGGAGCAGGGAAAGGGAAAAGGGAGATGGGCCTAAAAACAAAACAGCAGCAGTGATCTGAGGAGGAAAGATTATTTACTAAATAAGAATTTGAATGTAAAATTGGAATGCAAAATAAGACAATATAATTGGAATTGAAGCTAATAAATCAATAAATTCAATAACTAAGATGAATGTCAAAGGCAAAACATAAGCAGAAGTGTTTGCGTTTAAAACTGAAGCTTTGAACTGTTTCTTATAACTGTTTAATTACTAACTTCGTTAACCTTATGTGAATGAATCCAACATTGAATTACAATGAATTAGACAGAGCTGAAGTACTCTTTGACATGGAGAGCTGAATTATATATTTACTTATTTATTTTTAAATTTGCACAAGAGACTTGAAACTTTGTACAGTGCTGCAAGTCCTGCTCAGATCATTGGTGGCCTGCTTCACATATGAGAGGGAACTATGCTGGCTGCAGTTTTGTAGAATCAAAGAATCACGGAGTTATAGGGGTTGGAAGGAGCCTTCAGAGATCATTGAGTACAAACCCTCTGCAAAACAGGCTTTTTGCAGAGAGAATGAATGATAGTCTGAAGATATCTAATAAAATAACTTGGAATCAGTCGATTATAACAGCCTAGTTATCCTTTATTTGAAATCAGCTACTCTAAGAGTTTATTTCAGTTGCTGGAATATCTAGAAAGCATTATTACTGATCTCAAACAATGTAAAAGATGTAATTTACCTATTATCTGAAGTATTGTTAAACATAGCAAATACATTCCCACTGAAAATATTTTATGCAAAGAATGTTAACTTAGCAAATTAAGTTATTTCCACTACGAATATGTATTAAAAAACCCACAAACTTAAAACTCAGTCTATCATGATAATTACTTAGATTTTAATTAATTGCATATTAACAGTCCGTACCGTTTCAGATCTACTCAGGTCCCCTTTCTGGACATTCATTTTTTTTTTCTATCCAGCAATGTCTCTATCCAACAAACCAGCTCTTCCAGCAAATTTTTCCTCTCCACTTTTGAGGTTTTACTAAGCTTCTCAACTTGATGATCTCTGTCCGCAGAATGTCTTTCCTCTAACTGTTTTTGAAGATCACCACTGCTGACAATCAGATTCTCCACAAATCTTTACGATATATTCTCAACAGTAATAAATCTCTTCAAATTGAAGGACCTTTGTAGATTTCTGGGGCCATTTTTTTTTTCTTTTTTGACACTATTCCTTTGCTTTAAAGGAAGAAAGAAAATGGCAAATGACTCCTCAATTACAGCCTTTAGAAATCATCCATATATTTCAAAATAGATGGAAATTTTATCTGCTTTCTCCCAGTAATTGATTTTAGCATTGTATTGCCTTTGTTAAGTACAGAAAGTGCAATGGTGTAGCTCTGTTATTTCATGAAATGTCCTAAGGGCGTCAAAACTCAGGCAAGCAGCTGAGTCACAGCTCCTGTGTCACTGTTGCTCTGGGCAAAAAGGATGATAATTTGCTCCTGGCCTAATTTTACTAGCACAAAATTTCTAGTCTCTCCTTTACCATCTCTTCCTGTCTTTACCACTTCAATTCTTTGGCCAGGAAATGCTCCCTGATCCAAATTTTCAGCAGACTGCACAAGGAATGAGGGGAGATTAATCTTGAGAAAATCTTTTGTTCAGTACTGATTGAACCCATCACTTTTAAACTCTTTCCAATAGAATCTCTGCTGTGTTTAGACACTTAAAAATCCAAATTAAAAAAGTGAAAAAGTGATGATATTAGAGATAAATGTTTTCATTGCAGTTCAACTAGATCATGGATGAATGGTAACTTCCACAATTTTTCTATGTTTAAAGGCAATTTCTTGTCTTTAGAGAGAGACTATGTTTCTTTCTGTTAAATAAACCAACATGCATAGCTTGAAATCAGTGGATTTATAGACAAAGTCCAATTCATTGCTTAAAAAGCAAAATGTCATTTTAATATGGAAGGTGTCAGAAGTCAGAATTTGACTTCTGAAATATCTTTAGATTCGTATTGTTGTTTCTCTGTGCATGGTTATATACCTCTTAATTTATTTTGCTGTGTTGTGCTACACATCCCTAATCACAGAGGGGGGTTATTTTCTGAAGTTTTACTTCAAGTATACTGAAATTCCAAGTTGTTACCATGCAGTTTTATATTACTAAGGAATCAATTTACGTAAACATCCTTCAGCTGAAAACAGACTATACAAAATACTTTTAGACAAAAGGAATAATATTGAAAGCTACATAGTATTTTGCAGTTGAATACTTTTCAGTTTAAAAAGAATATTCCTCACAAAAATTTGATTCTTTCTTGATGCAGGAGATCATAATACGGAGGTAAAATTAGCACCACCTAAAAAACTGACTTACAAATTATGTAATTTCTAATAATAAATGTGCTAGTCATTTTAGACTTTGTATTCAGTAGAGTACAGAAGAAAAGATGGGAAAGCTGGAACATACATTTGGTGCCAAATATGCAATCTCATAAAAATTGCTGTGACTACCACAGTCAACATAATGTATGAAACCGAAGTGCTAAAAGATCACCTAAAACCGACAGACAGAAGTCTCTAGTGACGAAACAGTGGAGGCTTTTTGGAGGTACATGATTTTACCATTAACAGTATAGGACCAGTTTTGACCAGTTCAGTTCTATTAAGAGTAAGATATGCCTTGCAATAGACTTCTATTTCAGCAGAGAACGTTGCAGAGCATCTCTATGGGTCACAAGCTGTGAACTACTTCCCAGCATCCCACAACAAATCCAACCTATATCAGTGCCAGGGTCAAAGATTTCACAAATGGAACTAAGCTGGTTAATGTATCCATTTGATTGCTAGCAAATACAGCACATTTCTTCTGTGATGAGTAGTAGAGCAGAAACCAGTTCTGTTAATTCAGCCTTACTTTTCATTTTTCAACAGCAATCACAGAATTGTAGGGGTTGGAAGTGACCTCTAGCATCATCGAATCCAACCCCCCTGCCAAAGCAGCTCCCTAGCCCAGGTTGCACAGGTAGGTGTCCAGGAGGGTCTTGAACATCTCCAGAGAAGGAGACTCCACCACCTCTCTGTGCAGCCTGTGCCAGTGCTCCGTCACTGCACTGTGAAGAAGTTCCCACGCTCAATATGAGCAATACTAGCATTTTCTGAAAAGCATGTTACGTCTGTCTCACTGCATTTACGAAACTTCTAATGATGATGATGTTATTCTGGGTAATGTGTTGCAATACGTCATCTCAGCATTTCAAGAAAAAATCATCCTATTTCTTTACTCCTGTCTTTTGACTGTATTGCATGTTGCTTCCTGTTTCTTTTCCCCAGGCAGGAACAGGCTATTAAATACGTTTGTAGCTTTGTTCAGTTCCCGTTCTGAGTTTCCTTGCTATGAATATATGATAAAATGTATTTCCTGGGCTGTAATAATGTAATAAGCTACATCCATTCCTTCTTGCTTAAATGAAGTATTCTCAGAATGAAGGGAAGATTAAAATCACTAAAAATATCTCATTTTAATTATCAGTTTTTCAAAGCCTCAGAAGTTGACTTTAAATTTTTTAAATCCATATTCTCTTCAAAAGGTTGAGAAATCAAGTCAACAGTTTTGTTTTTCTTTGATTGCTTGCTTCAAAGGTGGATTAATTATCTCTACAAAACTATCATTAAAATAAACCACCTCGTTTTTGTTTTTTGTTTTCTTTTTGAAATATCGGTGCTTAAAAGTGTTGATTTCTTATCTACCCAGTCTTTTTCTCACTGCTTTTGGAAGAAATAGCATGCCTTGAATCCAGTTATGTAATGTTACAGAACAGTGAATAGTAAAAGGCTTCTACCAATCCATCTTCACCTCTCTTCCTTCTTCCCTTAACTCCTCCTAGTACAGGAAGTTTAACTTCGTTTTTCCAAATATAAACTTTATTGACAGCTCAGTGTAATAAAACACTTCTATAAAAGAATTCTAGAAACTGTGATTGTTTTTGAACTGTAGGTAAATGGGTCTATAGGTAGACACGTACCTTTCTAGAAGAATAGACCTGTGTGTGAATAAATCCTAATTCCATGTCTGTGAATGATAACAGCAAGATCATACTCAGTAAGGTTGATGCCTGTCTAATATGGGAGGGAATGAAGTAAACACACTTGAACTCTCACAGAAGTTTTGAGGAAGAAACTTTTGAAAGGATTTGGTTGGAGCCAGATCACCAGATCACCAGAAGAAAATATCTGTGCACTTGTGTACAATAAATACTTGAAATTTCTTATAGATTACTCAAACAACTGTTTGGGGTATGATTTTGGTCATAAGTAAAAAAAAAAAAAAAAAAAAATGATTCAATTACAGCATGCTTCTCCTATTTTCCATTTCCTCCCAGTTCAATTACCAGCGTTGAATGGAGTGAACCACATATCCTGATTTCAAGAAACTTCTTCCGAGTCTGATTATCTTCTTTAAATTTATCTTTGTTAAATTTAACTTCATCTCAAGACTAGTATTTATTTGAGATGTCCCTGTGGTGATATTTTTTTTTACAATTAATTAGACATTCATTTGCTAATGGACAGTAGAAAGCAATAAGTTTATTGGTTCATCTGTTAATCAGTAAATTAACCCTGTTAATGTCCTTTTAGTCTACTCAGAAATATTAATGCTGTAAAACCAGTGTTTAGTAGGATGGTGCACAATTCTCACACTGTTGTAAAAATCAGTGCAAGAAAGTTCACAGGTGTATGTTTCCTTTGGATTTAATTTTTCCTCCTTGACTCTCTTGTTGTTATGCATGTAGAATTTAACTTTGTATTATGTGTTTTTCTATATGCTGCACTATTTGATTCTAGATTCAGGCAGCTTTAGCGTACTCTTACAATTAAGGAGATTTGCTGAAAGCAAGAGAGTGCTTTGCTTTCCAATTACACAGATTACTTGTAGGTTTAAATATATTCAGGAAAGTTTTAGTCATTTCTGCTTTTTACTTTTTTTCTACCAATTCTTGTTTTCTTATGTTTTCTTTTCTCTCAATACATGGAGATTTTTCATGTCAGTTAAGTGATAATGGAAACCAGATTTAGTCTTCTAATTTTTTAATTATTTTGAGCTTTAGAATGTTTATAAAAAATAAATGAACTGGGAAATATTTTAAAACTAAAACTAAATTGTTATATTATCTATTCTAAGAAGTACTAGAGGCAAGACAATGGAAATTACTGTGATACCAGTTCTGAATGTCTAACCTGAACCTGTAGCATTTTTAAATGAATTGCAATGGCTTGTGATTGAATAATGCTGAAGGAAGTGTATGTATTTAATGTTACACTGAGTAAATGATGGAAGAAATAGAACAGTAAAATGAAACAGATACATGTCTAATACTTAGAGTCTTCAAAGAAAGTAGTTTTTTTAACATCTTGTTATTGCTAATTTTTGAGTGAGTTTTAACAGTGCCTGAGGACAGTGTGAGGATTATTTATGTCTTCTGTTTTGTAATTTCCGATTTTTCTCATTTCATATGTTTCTAAACTTCTTTGGAAAAATGTTATTATTTGGTTTATTTGATACTCCAGTGTTTGATTTCAGGCACTTTGCTGCTGCATATCCTAATACCGAGGACTGATCCTGTGGTCTGAGAAACTGCAGTAGAAGGATCAGAAGATAATCTAATAAGCATAACTCAACTACATATTACCAGTCTTTCACAGATTCTTAAGTTATAACTTGTCCATTGTGTGGTGTAGTTCCAGCTGGGCCAGGTTGGAGTTTGTTCTTCATAATTATGCACAACTGTCAAGGTGTAAAAACAGAGTAGCTGTAGGAATTTGCCTGCTACAAATGGGTTTAATTATAGTTACAAGATGGCTCCCTTCTCTGTATCTTGCAAACTTCAGATTGCATGGTCCTAGCCCATGTCTTGGCAAGATCTTGAATTACTAGACTATCATATACCTGTCTCACGTGCCATAGTGCATGTGAAGTATCTTAAAATCTCTATTATCATCAGATATTGATCCACTGAGTGTACTGTCAATAAGATTGCAGATGACACCAAATTGGCAGGAAGTGTTGGTCTGCCTGGGAGTAAGAAGGTCATACAAAGGGGTCAGGACAGGCTAGATACCTGGGCTGAGGCAAATGGGATGAAGTTCACTAAGTCCACATGTCCCAGGCAGTGCTACAGGCTTCGGGCAGAATGGCTGGAAGACTGTGTGGAATAAATGGGCCTGGAGGTGTGTTGGTCAAAGCTTGGCTGAACAGTAGCCAGCAGTGTGCCCAGTTGGCCAAGATGGCCAGTGGCATCCTGGCTTGTATACATTCCTGTGTTGCTAGCTAGCAGGAGCAGGGAAGTGATCATCCCTTTGTATTCAGCTCTGGTGAGTCCTCACCTGAAGTACTGTGTTAAGTTCTGGGCCCCTCAGTACAAGAAAAATGTTGAGGCCCTGGAGCATGTCCAGAGAAGAGCAGCAAAGCTGTGAGGGGTCTGGAGCACAAGTCTTATGTGGAGCAGCTGAAGGAACTGCGATTATTCAGTCTGTAGAAGAAAAAGCTCAGGGGAGACCTTATTGCCCTCTATTACTACCTTAAGAGAGGTTATATCAAGGTGTGGGTTAGCCTCTTCTCCCATGTAACTAGCTGTAGAACTAGAGGGAATGGCCTCAAGTTGCACCAGGGGAGATTCATGTTGGATGTTAGGAAATACTTCTCCAAGAGAGTGGTCAGGTGCTGGAACAGGCTGTCCAGGGAGGTGGTTTAGATGTTATACTGAGGGATGTAGTTTAGTGGGAAAGACTGGTGATAGGTGGATGGTTGGACTGGATGATCTTGGAGGTCTTTTCCAACCTTGTTGATTCTGTGTTCTGTGGCTTTATGATTCTCATGCTACTAGTGAACTTCTAGTATTCTTCTTATTCTATTCAATGGTTTTAACCTCCGGGATCTCTTACAACTGTCTTCTAGTAACTACACTTAGTTGTTTGTTTGTTTTCCTTTTTTTTTTGGTATATAATCCTGAAGCTGTGAACATGTACTGTTAGGTTAGATTTTTTTATTTTTTTTTTCTTTTTGCTTAAACCAAGACAGCTTATTATCATTTTTAAACCCTATGTATTTTTGATGTTGTCTAAGAAAAATTATTTATAAAATTATTGCAATTCAGTAATAGCATTTTACACTAATTTTCCCACAAACTATATTGAATAAATATATACATATGTATTTTATTTTATTTAATTTTCCAAGAGAATCCAATGTTCAGAGTTTACAAGAATGAATATTCATTCCATTCAGTAAATTCATTTCTCAGTTGTAACTACAATGTATGTGAAGTTATTTTTGCAAAATTATACAGTTTACACTGTATACAGAAGACTTACTGCAGTCTTGTTGAGTGAACAAAGACCTTTCTGAGAGTATATGTAATTATATACTAATAGCTTTTTCCACTTTCTGCTTTTATGATTTTTCTGACTGTAGAAAAGGAATTAAATTAGAATAGTTTGTAATACATACGAATTTGTACTTGTTGTATCATGGTGTTTGCGTTTGGCTGTGTTTCTCTTTCTGCATGCGGATTTTTTTGCATGTATGGTTCTCTGGCCTGTTCGACCCTATTGTCTCACACTGACTTTAAATATGATGGTAATTCCAACACACTTCTCACCAGACATGAGTGCAGTTTTCCATAACTTAAGTGTTCTGCGCTTAAAATAATGTCTGTGCTCTTTTTAAAAAGTACCCTGTATTTGTCCACATGAGCTCTCTTTTTTTTTTCATAGTAAAATAAAAACTGTAAGCCCCATTGGCTCAGCTCAAAACTGTTTAGATAACAAGTTAAATCACCAACCAGTTATCACAGGGGAATTTTATTTTCGTGTAGTTTAAATGGAAATATTTCACTTCAGCAACCCTCTCATGGTGTGCATTCTTAGATTCTTTGCTGGTCACGCGTCTGTGTCAGTTGAGTGTAATAGGAACATATTTTTTCCGCAGTCTTTACAGCCTTCAAATTGTTTGCAGTTTTATACAGTACTAGTGACTAGTGACTTCTGCTTTCTAAAAGTGTAAGGGGCTATCTAATATCCTAAGAAAAAACACAATCTTTGCTCATAACCTTTGTAGGAAAATTGAAAGCACCATGATGTCATTTTAAAGATTTTAATTGTATTTGTACTTTTATATTGCTAGTACTATACAACTTCTTCATCTCATTTTTTTTTACAATGGAACATGAATCAGAAATCACTTGGAATTCATTTTTCCCTTTTTTACACCCTGTTAATATTTCTGTCTGCATAGCAGTGGGAACACGGCTTGAACTTTTACTGCTTACTGTGCATGAGCACATAACAAAGCCTTTTCTTTATACATAGGAGTTTTCTTCTTACCTTTAAAAGAGATGAGGAAATTGCTGAGTTGAATCTTGGAGATGAGGAAAACATTGCCCTAAATGCACCACTGAAAAACGCAACAGGAAATTGAATATTGTCTTACTCATACTGCTGCTCAGTATTGAAAAGGAGAAAATAAGGAAGATAAAGCTTTTCCTAAGCGTTACGGAATTATGTTGCTAGATATGATTGTCTAAAGTAGTTATGACTGTTCCTCATTATTCAAGCTAGATTTTCACTGCCAGGCCATCTTGGAGCATTCTATTTCAGAAAATGGGAGGGATTAAGTGAGGGGGAGACTGAAAAAGAGGAGATAATTCTATGCATGTTAGCCTCTGAAGGATTTCAGTGAACATTTGTGGTCAAAAAAGCTTTTGACGTGCATGAATTCTGAGACATCAACGATATTATCTGGGCTTTTCTAATTCCCAGATTTCATCCATAGTTGTCATGATTAACACAGTTTTCAGATCAGCTTTCCTTACATGATTTTTAAATAGAAAGAAAATTCTTTACATCATATACTTCCCTTTCTCCCATTCCTTTGCCTTGAGGACAGTGTAAGGATACATACTTGGTTTTCTTGGTTGCATTACATTTGTGTGTCTGCTCTTTCTATGAAACCAGTCAAGTCAGACTGTGGAAAATTAAGCGGAGGATATATTTTTTCATATGCTTTATGAATTTTCGTCAGTTTGCAGTAAGTCACAATGTAAATGCAGTTGTAGCAAACTAAGATATTTCCTAAAGTATCCTCAAATTCCAAGGGAACTGCTGGAGGTCCTCAATAAAAAATTTTATGGTCTGTATAGTCTGTGTTCTTGGAATTATGATGTATTTCTACATTTTTAAATGATTCAGGTGTATCATTTTTTATGGCTGTAGTTTACAGAGAATGGTAAGTACAAGTAATCTGGGAATTATTTCATGGAAATGGCATGGGCTTGCTATCAGCTTTAGGACTGCTAGTGTGAACTGTTGCTGTAAAGAATAGATGCTAGCACCTAATGAAAAAAGGGAGAAAAGGTACAGTATATTTGTTGTTGCAATTCTGTTTGTTTTCTCGTTCAGTAGGGAGGCTAAAGGGTTCCTTTTCACTAGCACTTTGGGCCACTCTTAGATCATATGGAAAATTCTTACTGGTGCTGATTAGTATAAATTTCTTTGGATTATAAAGAAAATAAATGGATTAGCTTACAGTTTTTACTGTATAGATGCTCTCAAAAGTATTTCTTTGTCAAATTAGATTGCACATACTTTTCTGGCAGATATTTTTAGTTATGTTCAGTGGTAGGAAAAATAGGGAGTTGATATTTGGTCTCATTGTAAAATATCTTATGCATATAATTAAGGAATATTATATAAATAATTATAAAGTAATTTGAAGATAGTGGGGGAATTTAAAAGCAAATCTTGTCAACTTTAAAATTCAGACCCTCGTCAGTAGTATTTGAAGTGATGCACAGTCAGTTCTGTATGGCTGCACTATCCTCCTACCCTCTCCTGAGGTTTGAAAGAATACACTTCAGGAGTATTGCACTATAAAATCTTACTACTTTAAAAAGCTGTTAGTTTCTTCAGAATATAGACTGTGCATTTTAGCTCCTTTGCAAAATGGAAGACACAGCAAGATTTGCAGGAAGGTCAAGTATTGTCTAAAATGGCTCCTGTAGTTCTACCAGTACATTTCTGCATGATCTGAGAAATTTTCTTGGATCAGGCCTGATACTCAGAGCTAGTCTATAAATGAACCAATGAATGCTTGTTGAACTCCAGACTTAAATATATTTTAAAACTAAGCAATATTTTACTGTGAAGGAGATAAACAAGCTTGTCCAGAAATACTTGATGACTGAATCGCAATAGCTTTGCGTAGACATTTATCCTAGTACAAATTGAATCTTATATACATAATAACATTTTGCATTTTTTAATACTCACATTGGACTTTCTTTTTTCAAGTATCAGCATCTTTTCATCTTGCAAGTCCCAGAAAAACAGCGTTTGAAATTTTCTTGAAGGATAGCAAAAATGCGCGTATATGCATCAAAAATATTTACAAAGTATAGGTCTGATAGATTTCAATCAATAAGACTGACTTTTCAGAATTTGTCAATCTGTAAGTATCTTTGTTTGCATGAGATGTATTCCCTAGTAAATAAGCCTTTCCTATCATTTTGCCACTGCTATATAAAATTGACTACATGTGATAGTATTTAGATTTTAAGTGTTCTATGTTAGGATTTTACGTACATTGAGGTTTTTTTGACTTAATTAGTTTATTCAAGCATCTATTTACATCAAAGAATAGAAAAAAGTTTTCCTTGTTTTTTTTTTTGTTATTTCCCTGAAACCTGGAAAAAAAAATGCCATAACTTTACATTTACTGGCAAGGCCTTTCAAAACAATTTATATCATGCTCTGGCTATACATACATTTGAATAAATCTTCCTGTCAGCAGTATTGAAAAGACTTATTTATTGATAAGCACGGTCAGGATAAAGTTAGGGAAGTAATTGCAATACAGACTACATCATCTCTTACTAAAAATATTGATTTGGATAAAAGCAATGAGTTACATTGCCTCTTCTTGTTGCTTAGAGTTCTGTTTTACTTTTATAAAATACTTCAATTGAATCTGGACTGGTTTCTATTTTGTAAGGAATTTCCCTACATCATTATTTCCACTACAGAGGTATGACTGCCTTCTTTTTTTCCAATATATGTGCATGGGGGGTTGGACTCTAGAGGTCCCTTCCAATCCCTACAATTCATGATTTTGTGATTAGCCACAAAATGCCTCAAATAAGCACAAGGTTTTTTTAAGTGAGATAAGGTAGTATACTCTTGTGGGTGGATGATGTGGAAAAGAAGTTGTATCTTTGAAATATATCAGGATTTGAATTCTATTTTAGACTAATTAATGATTCTACTTAGTCACTTATGTCTTTCTGTTTGCCAAATGTGCAATAGGGGATTCATATTTGTCACTTCAGAAATCTAAAAAAAAAACCAAACACCCTACTTCTGATTTTAATTAAGAACATAAACTCAGTATGCTTTCCAATCCAATTACTTTCATTGTGAAATAGTGGAAATATAAATAAGTTTCTCAACCTCTCACAACTGAATTCTTTTGTGATTTTTTTTCAAAATGAAAATTTTTCAGAGAATCAAAATATTTTCTAAATTGTGTAGTGTTGCAATTCAGTCTAATTATTTAAACTTATAAAATCTGCAAAGTGTGCATATTTACACAAGCCTTTACTGTTAAGCAGTGTACTTAGTTAACATTCTAAATCTGTGCTTGCCTTATTATTTTCTCTTGATGTGGATATGGCATTAGGAAAAGCATATTATACCAACATACTCTGAAATATTAAAATCAGTACATTTAAACTGATTTGAAATAACCAAAGAACTGAAACACACTATTTTGTAAATCTTGAAAATTACCTGGTGATTCACAAACTTTTCTTGTAAGCTGTCAAAAAGAGATGGTTTTTGTTTTATTTCTTACGATTACTTGAAACAATTACTTTAGTGCTTCTAGAAGCACTAAATACATCTGCTCTGAATGTGCAGTCAGATGTTTAATTGTGTGTCTGGACATGACTCCTGGAGCAAAATTGTACACCACAAAAGTGAAAAGAATTAGAGAAAATAACTTGCCGAAGTTCCGCAAAGGTACTGAAATTGATTTTCACTTTGCGTTATTCATTTAGAATTGTAGAATATCCTGAAGTTGGAAGGGACCCATTAGGACTGAGTCGAGCTCCTGACTATATGCAGGACTACCAAAATCATAGAATCATCAAGTTTGGAAAAGACTTTCTAGATTATCCAGTCCAACTGTCCACCTCTCACCAATATTGCCCACTAAACCATGTTCCCTCTTGAACATCTCCAGGGGTGCTGATGCCACCACCTCCCTGGGCAGCCTGTTCCAGTGCCCAGCTGCTCTTTCAGAGAATAAATTTTTCCTAACATCCAACTTGAACCTCCTCTTGTGCAACTTTGGGGCCATTCTCTCTCATTCCCTCTAGTCATACCGTGAGTTACATGGGAGAAGAGGCCAGCCCCCACCTAACCATAACCTCCTTTCAAAAAGTTGTAGAGAGTGCTGCTCATTTGTCTTCCCCTCTAGAACCCTTGTTGAATTTGACCAATGATGCACTGTCCTAAAAGTTTTTTTCAATTTGTTTATATTTCATATAAGTAGAGAGTATTGTTTTAATATGCTTCATGCCCAATTCTGAATTGTTTTCTTCCCAGCTCCTAGTAAACATATTTTGAGAAAATTGCTGAAAATGAAGGATTAAATATTCTTTAGCTGGTGATTTCTGCAGTGCATTTACACTTTTGGCAGTGCATGGGAGCTGTGGGATGTCCTCTGTTTTCCACTTCTGAGTCTTTCAAAACTTTTTGGATTTGCCATATGGTGGTATTTTGATTTGAGTTAAATTAGACAATGTAAATGATCTTGTTTAATTTATGTACTTGTTTTCTTGAAATGTGCATTACTTCTCTTGTTAAGATTGCAATGAGTGATTTTTATAACAGCTTTGTGAAGTAATAAGCTGTGATACTATTGACATAGCCATGAATGGGGAAAGAGCATACATGGATTTTTTTATGGAAGAGGGCAAACTGAGTTTTATTTAGACACAGATTGTACACATGGTTATTTTCATCAATAGCTGACATTTTCTCTGCCCTCAGTTGTCTCAGGATATAATAATTACTTTTTTTTAATCATAAAACCAAACATTCTGGATTATTACAGTGCTTTACTTAATCCAGAAAGTATAAGATAGGCTACTTAATAGTTGTGGATTTAAACAACAAAAAAAAAAAGGAAGAAAAATTATAATTTTTGTTTTAGCAGATGTGGTCGGTCTTACTATACTTAAATATATTTCAGTTTACATGATGTATACTGTGCCTAAAAGATTGTTTCAGTGAAATTAAGGGCTTCACTTAGTACCAAATATATAAAAGTTGGTGTTGCTTGTGGACATATTGTTATCAGTCTTCTTTTGGTAATTTATTTTTCTTAGGCTAAACCTATTTTTTGTTTTTTCCTACCTTGGGGATTTTGGCTAGTGTAACCAGAGGTTGTTATCGATTACTCAAATGCTGGAAGGATTAAAAGAAAATGCACAGTTAGATTGAACATGTTTTAAGTAATTTTCATAAAGCTGTACAGCTGAGGTAATCTGTGCCTCAAGTATATTTTCCAGAGTCAAAGAGAGTTGTTTATCACTCTCTACAAGGCTTCTCTTCTTAGTAAAGAATATTGTTTTCAGCCAAGAAAAGGCATTTTATCAGAATTCTTCAAGATGAAGAGCAAGGATTTATTTCTGCATTTTTGTGTATGGAGGATTTCAGTTAATAGAATAACACATTTACAAAGTTAATATAACTAACTCCAATAATCAAATAACTTAGTAGAAAACTTCTTGCTCGTGTAAGTCCTAATGTTTAACTCTTAGTTCACATATCAACATTTTGTCTCTTTCCTTTTCTTGTGTTTAATGTAGCCGCTGTATTTTAAGTACTGCTCTTAAACAGTGATGTAATTTATTTTTTTCCATGATGAAAGGTTTTCATGATTATAAATGTGATATATGCTCCTGTTCCCATGTGAAATTACCTGGGCTATCATAAAGAGCCATTCAATAAAAAATTCTCACCAGTAAGTTTATCTATACTGACAAAGATAAGGCAGTGTTACACTGTATTGTGCAAAACTATAGGAGAGATGGAAACATTATTTTTGTTTCTTTCTTATGTTCATGCTGATGGGCTGAATTCAGTGTTTGACCAAAATGCCGTGCTGACTGACATTCAGCCTTGTGCTTCTCATAACATAATTGACAGAATCCAGTGCACCCTCAGCAAGTTTGCTGATGACACACAAGGCTTAGTGATACAGTTGACATGACAGAAGGAGGAGATGCTGTCTGGGGTACTCCTTGATAAATTTGAAACTTGGGCCCATGTGAACTTAATGAGGTTTAACAGCAAATTGCAAGGTTCTGCACCTGGGTCAGAGTAATCCCATATACATATACAGACTAGAAAAGGAAGTTCTTGAGGGTAACCCTACAAAGAAGGACATGGGGGTTCTGGTAGATGAAAAACTCAGTATGAGCCAGCAGTGTGCTTTTGCAGCCCAGAGGAACAGTGGTATCCTGTGCTGCATCAGAAGAGGGGTTGCCAAGAATGGCAAGTGAGGTGACTGTCTCTGTCTTCTCCACTCTCAATGCCTTCTGGAGCTTTGCGTCCAGGTCTGGGCTGTTAAGCTTTCAGAGAGGATTTGGAGGAGGTAAATGAAGATTATCAGGGGGCTGGAGCACCTCTCCTACAAAGACAGGCTGAAGGAGCTGGGTTTGTTCAGTTTGGAGAAGAGAAAGCTACAGGGAGACCTCATTGTGGCCTTCTAGTATTTAAAAGAAGTTTATGAACATGAGAAAAATCAACTTTTTACCTGGGTAGATAGTGATAGGAAAAGGGGGAATTGTTTTAAAGTACAGGAAGGGGGATTTAGATGACATGTGAGGGGGAAGTTTTTCAGAGAGGAAAGTCAGGTGTTGAAACAGGCTGTCCAGAAAGACTGTGGATGCCCCATCCATGGAGGTGTTCCAGGCCAGGCTGGACGTGATCTTGGGCAACCTGATCCAGTACTTGATCTAGTGTTTGCAACACTGCCTGTGGCAGTGAGGTTGGAACCTGGTGATCTTTGAGTTGCCTTCCAATCCATACCATAGTCTCATTCTATAATTCCATGGTTCCCTCTGATTGGCTGTTAAGTGGCAATCCTGAAACTGCACTTTCATGAGGAAGCCCTGAGATGAAAGCTATGGAGTTCCACAGGCAGGAGTCAGCAGTGCTGAGGGGAATTGGAGAACTAAATAGGAGAATGGTTAGTTTGGCATCTCAGGGAGAGCAAAGGACAAATGCTTCTTGTGAAAGTAACAAGCAAATAAAACAGTTAGACAGTCACTGACTAATACTATTAAAGGGAGCATTTTTTGAAACCTCCTTTTGCTGTAGCAGAATTAGTCCTGGGAATTTCTTTTGTGAATCCTGCACATGCTGCATGTTTTTGTTTTTGTTTTTTTTCTCCTAACACCTACCTATTTGTTCTTTATTCTTGAAGATGATATTTCTTTCTATAGGTCAACATAAATAAAGTTCTATAAATGATATATGCTTTGGAATGTTCTTGATTCAGCCATTTGTATTAAATCTCTTTCAAGAATTTTGGGCTTAAGTTTTTTGAATTTGTGTAGACAGCATGTACATTTAGAGATTATTTTCAGTAGTATGGGGAGGAGCAGGAGGAACACTCATCATTTTAAACAAAAAACCCATCAACGTCCTCTGCATTGTACTTAGAATAAAAAGAAAACAAATTAAAGACTGATATTTCACCATAAACATTAGCTTCAGTCAGCAAAATTATCTTTAAAATGTATGTATAATTTTATGTTTGCATTGCAGTTGAAAAAAAACAGAGAACACTGAGGTTGCTGAATCAGATGTTTCAGAAATGTCATCTCTCTCACATCAGTAGTTATATCAGATAGTATACTTTGATAAAACATTTCTGCAGATTTTATACCATGTACATTTCTACATTTTTCTGCTTATCAGTATATTTTTCTTTGATAGCTCATTCCTGTTAGCTGTTAATCTCTTTAGATTCATGAAATAATTCTGTAGGATTTGGAGCTGTTTCAGGAGAACAGTGACCAGTAGCACTCCTAGAAGCAGAAAACTTTTCAGGAAAACTCTAAAATAAATACCCTCCAAGAAATGCTACTATGAAAGTAACATCTATAAGTGTATGTATGTTTGAGATTTAGAGGACTTTTGAGATCTTTAGATGTCTTAAGAACCAGTCGTGTTCAAGGCAGTTGTTTTCCAATTGAACTGTGAGAATCCAGGAAGATGAATGTAACTCTCATGTACATGTGTTATGGCAACAAAATGAAGTTTAGTCATTAGTAAGACTTACAGGACATATGCCAAAAGAGAGGAATGTTCTATAACTTTCTCCTGGTTTTCTAGTGTATACCCTTCTTCCCATATCAGCTGTTGGCTTTTTCTCTTGGTGTTCCTGTTAGTACTTGTGCACATTCATATTTACTAGTGTTAATGAGAATAATATCACAAGTTGGAAAGGACCCATGAAGTCCAATTCTTATTGTACATAGACTGAATAACATACTACAATGAATACTGCATGTAGAGGTGCACATTTGCATTTACCAATAGAGATAATGAATAATTAAAAGTTACAATTTGGATGGAAGTACTTGACAAACTTCTGAAGCAGTATATGTATGCAAAGAAGTGCCAGAATATGGAGAAGAGTAAACAAATGTGTACTTCCATAAAGGGAACTTACATCTCTAATTCATTATTTTACCACTAGATGTTTTGCACAGGGTCACACAGAATGACTAATCTGATGAGAAAAAAGGGACAAATTAGGGACAGATTCATGGCCAAAGGCTGGGAATAGGAAGAAGAAAACTCATAGGTAGATAATAACAAACAATTTGTTAAACTAGTATGTACTTCCCAGGATGTATGGAAATAAAATGCATTTTCTAAGGACCTACATACTACCCAAAGATGATATTTTTCCATGTTACTTCATAAATTATGTCCGTACTTCTCAATTTATCTGAATGTTAGAGTAAACAGTCAGTGATGGGAATTAAAAGACTAGACTTAGGTGCATCTCAGAAATATAGTTTTTCAGAACAAAATGGTTAATACATTTTTTTTCTGTGAAACAGAAGTGGTTTTAAATATACTTTGAGTTGCAAATATTGTATGTGTATTTCCAACGCTGTTATGTAGGAGTTCAAAAGCTGAAAGGTTAAAAGTTGGAGGCACAGGAGTTTTGATATTTTCCGTTAATGAAAAGTCTGGATGCAAAAACAAAAATAAAGACAAAGTGTTCCCCTTTTCATCTGTTTTGTCAAGAATAGAGGTTCATGTCATTCATTTATGCAACCTCTAACGTTACGACTAAGCCTTTTTGTGGTTATTCTGGATATACAACACTCTTAAATTAGGACAGATTTGACAAATTTGACCTAGGTATGCATCTTGCCATGTACTCTTGGCCTTTTAAACCTTACATACACTGCCGTTATCAAACACCATCTAGGCAGCATTATTCTAGTCAGGTTTGTGGGTGCTTATGGTTTCTTTAGCTAACTTCTGTTATAAGTAAAACACTAGTAGGAAGACAGTCTTTTCACTAAAGAGCTATGCTTTTGTGATGTAAAGTAATGAGGAAAGTTTTTCGATATTAATATTCTCTATGGATTTAAAGTTCAAATTTAACACCTTGGATTTAAAACAGAAATACACAACATTCATAAATTATTAAAAGCAATGTTGAAGGAAGGATTAAAGATGTAAAGGTCTTTAAAAATATGAAGTGATAAAGGTACTACTGTGGAGGAAAGCAGGAAGAGGTGAAACAACAAAGAATAATCCATTGCTCTTTCCTCACAGTCTCATTTCCTTCAGTTTATTAATGCTCGAACATAGATCTTCGTAAGTGGATTAGAAGTATGTGGAACTGTACAAGAAAAATATTAGGTACTTTAACTTCTGCAGTCTCTGGTTGCCTTCTTGAAAATGCCATTGCAAAAAAGAAACTTCTGTTAAATTAACTACAAATTAAATACACTAGCTTGCCTGCAGCAAGCAGCATTCCCCTGGGGTATGGGTCCAGTCTTCTTTAACATCGTCACTGATGACCTGGACAAAGGGACAGAGAGTATTTCTTTTCTGATTAGTTCTGTATATTGTTTTTTTTCTTTAATTTACATGTCTCTTAAGTAAAGCTTCTCAGATTTAGGTTACTTCTGAACTGCCTATACATCTGTACATATACAGACATTTGTGTTTAAATGCTCCTCTACTAGAATATGCCAATCAAAGCATAAAAAAAAAAAAAAAAAACCAGTCCTCTTAGATATTAGGTAGTTGATAGGATCTTTATTTCAGTATTTATCATATTCACCTAGTCTGTGTCTTTTACTCTGAACACAATCATTTCTCCTCAAAATGCAGAACTGTATGTATCCAGAATCCACAAAGAAAATAAAAGTAGATTACCATAGATATACTATGGAGCAGAAGAATGTAGCAGTAAATATATGACTGTCTGAAATGCTACTGAAATGCATTAGATTAGAAATACTCAAAAAAAAAAAAAAAAGCACACAAAAAATCAATATAGTTTTGATATTTTGGCAAGATACTTGCTATTTAATTAAATAATTAGGAAATTAGTGGGAAGGGTATTAACCAACTTCATTGATAAATCATATCTGTTTTGAAATCTTATTCAGAGTATTTGTGGCTTCCCAAGGTCAAAGAGGAAATAGCCAGAGGAGTCTTGGTAGGACACGTTACCTGAAATAACTGCATTTCTTTCACTGCAAAAGAAATCTACTCTTTAACAAATGAATAAAATTGCAATTTTAATAGAAGAGGAGCAGTAAGACATTTAAAAATAGAACGCATAAGCAGAATTTGTTATGCTTTATTCAAATTTAAAAAAAAAAAAAAAAAAAAGGCAATGCAATTCATTCTTTTGTGGCAAAGAAGCCCTTCATGGATGATATATTCATAGTCACCACTTATCTGACAGGATTGCTGCCATTATAAAAAGGAATATTGATGAGTTTGATAAAATTCTGCAGACACATGCAAACAAATATGATTCTTTTTTGAGTATGCATGTTATTACTGTAATTTGTTTCAAAGAGGCTGTGTATTTCAAACATGTTGTCTTATTGCATATGCTGGCAATTCTTGTGTAATTTTCTATTTCCATTGTGTTTATTATATTGCCTCTAATAAGCCAGATTATCAGAGATATTTAGTGGGAAGATAACTTTTCAGTGTAATTGAAAAGAATGTTTGGAGTTCTAGTGAAAATATGGCTACCTGCATCAAGCTTCTAAGCAATAATTTTTTTCTTTTTTTCCCAAAATATCTTTTTCAATATCTATTGCATCAAAATCTGCTATGATTCTTAATATTTCAATAGACTGAAGAGCAGACATGTTTACAGTTACTATATTCACCCTTGAGCATTTTATGAAGTTGGAAACTGAAGGCTTTATAACTACTTTATTGCATGATAGGATTTAAAAACTAAACATATTTTACCTTGAGAACAAATAAAAAGAGGCAATAAAATACTGTTTTCACACTGTCATATTGAGGCTTGCTTTGCTGGAGCAGTGGTATGTTTTCCATTTGATACTATTATTACATCTTAATTTGTTAGTTGATAAGGAGATTCTGATATTTTGATTCTACTTAGAATTACAAGTGTCTATGACCTAAACTAAAACAAGACTGGTTTGCCAGTGACCTTTATAGTGTGTTCTGTATACTCTTTCACAGTCTTCTGTATGAGCCTATGATTTTATCTTCTTAAAACAGAAAATGAAGTTCAAGGTTAGTGTAGCATTGTTTTGGTAAGACGTGAGTTTCACTGACTCTCAAATCCATGACTTCTCTCATCTTATGATTAAATCATGCTTAATTAGTGTTAGAAATCCACTGAGTGCTTAGTTTTCTTTGCTCTGTGACTGAATTTCCATCCAGTAATGTACTGCATGTTGACATTAGCGTCATTTCCACAATGAGTTCCAGATGATTTTTGACCCCAAGTCTGTTATCTCAGACTTGCTGAAGTTAACTGCTTGGTTTGCAGGGGCATCTTTAGATTGATAAGAACCAACATTGTAATAAATATTTGTGGCTTTTGATCAAAGTCTGGAATACAATTCTGATTTTGATACCAAAAGTAAGGATTGGCTATTAGTTTTCATCCTACAAAAATATTTTTCCAATTACACATTGCTTGTCCACCTAGGTCTGAGAAGAAAAAAGCTAGTCTGAGTCCTTAGAATAAAATTCCTTTATCTTGGACAATACAGTGTCCAAGATAGCAGTGAATGTGTCTATAGCAAAGATGCCTGGAGGATGTGCAAGGATAAAAGGTTCACTTTATGCAATCCTGCTATACAGTCAGACGTAAAGGCTTCATTCTTCAAACATATCTCTAATACTCTTTCTTCCCTTTTACTTACTAGCAAAACAATTATTTGCAGGAACAAATTCTGGCCTTTGTTTTTCCCTGTCTCAGAGACTGATCTGAGGTGCCCAAGCCATTGATTTGAAGAGAGTGAAGAGAGAATGAAATTTGCCCAGCCTTCACTTTCAAAATGATTGGGTGTTTGAAAGGAGAATGAACCAGGATGTAGTATAGCAATTACTTTCTCTTTCTGATTATTGACTATGGCTATGAGGTGTAGGAGCTAGCTAAAGCTGACCCTGAAGCCACACTTTATCTTATATCTGAAGGATATATGTAGTTAAAATGAGGATCTAGCTTCATTTCTGGATGTGAACCTGCAGTGATGTAGCATGTAATGCTTCCTTTAGCGAACTGGAATCATATGAGTACCCGTACTCTATTTCTTGTGCTGACCTATGTGATTTTTTTGCTGTCATTTATTTTCAGTGAAGGTCTAAAGATGTACAGGTATTTGACAAATACACATTTTCCACAATTAGATGAAACTGCTGTGAAACTCAGTTAAACTTAGGGGAAAAAAAATCTACCATCCATATTGAAAAACTCACAGTCTGCCTGTAACCACTGTCATTAAATGGAGCTTGAGGAAATAATGAAAATGTAAAGCAAGCATAAATTACCTCAGAGAATACCAATCTACAATCAGTAATTTTACTGTCAAAACATGGAGTTTTCACTAGGAGGTAACATGCAGGCACTAAAATTAAGAAAAAATATATTATGCATTTTGAAAAGGCATTTCAGAAGCATAGATTATTGATGGCTGTACTTTTTTTACTTGCAGTTTACCGCAGGGTGATAGAAGTGCTGACTCGATATAGGGATAGTGATTTATTCTTCTTCAGAAATCTTTACTGTTGACTAAATAGTATTTTAGTGTATGAACTCTTTTACAAATCTACCAGACAAAATAATTTACAATGATTGAAATTTTAAGTTCAGGTAAATTATCACTGCTGTACACATACGTAAGCTGCAGCATCAGTGGATACTGACTTGTAATGCAAGGAATAAAATAACGAAGTCCTGAAAAATCATTCTCCTAATCAGAAAGAGTTTGAATGTTGTTTTTTTGTTGTTGTTGTTTTTTTTTTTTTCCTTGGTGATTCATTAATAATGCTGTTATAAACTATTTTTGCTAGTTTTGTAAATAAAATAAAGTAGGCTTAAAAATTCTGCCATTTGTATAGACATTTTAGTTGTTTCCTTTTGGGTGGTTTAATTGGAATTATTTGAAATACAGTAAATAATATTTGTGACCAGAGGACCACAAAAATGATGAGGGCCCTGGAGTGCCTCCTGTATGAGGGCTGGCAGAGAACACTGGGACTATTCAGCCTGGAGAAGAAAAGGCTGAGAGGGGATCTCATCATTGGTTAAAAATAACCTAAAGGGTGGGAGTCAAATGATGTGCCAGGCTCTTGTCAGTGGTGCTCAGAAACAGAACAAGGGGCAACAGGCATAAACTGGAACACAGGAAGTTCCATATGATCAGAAAGCAAAGCTTGCTGATTTTGGGGGTGATAAAACACTAGAACAGAATTCCCCAAAAGGCCTCCTTCTTTGTAGATACTCAAAACCTGTCTGAATGCTTTCCTGTGTAACCTGCTGTAAGGAACCTGATTTAGCAGGAGGGTGAACTTGATGACCTCTCCAGGTTCCTTCCAACACCTATGATTCTGTGGTTATAAAACATTACTGATACTCATTGTTACTGCCTTGATACTCCCTGCATGTTTTGTGTGGAATGTTAACATTGCAACTTCTACATGACTTAACCTACTTTATATTTAAAAACAAACTGAATTATTAAACAAAAGGTCAATCTGTCAAAAGCGCTGTTCTGTGTTCTTTGGTATCTCTGTGTTGGCTTAGGTCAGCAAGAATAAATATAAATGAAGCAACACTGATACGATGTCTAACAACTTATTACAATCACTGTAAATGGTCATTCTTATTTATGTGCATTTTTTATTTCAGCAACGACAGAAAACATCATAACTCACCATAATGCAATATTATTGTAAATAAATTACTAAATTTCGATCAACTTTGTAAACAGTAATGAAACAACTAAATGATATATGATAGTGTGATCTCATTCAGCAATGTGAATGAGAACTGTTTGAAATTACGTCTGAAAAACTGAAATTCCAAGTTATCAGTGCAAGTAAGTTGAGTTTGAAAAAGATTTTTCTTTTATATTTCTTAATATATCAGTCATTTTTACAAATATACTAGTTTTTGGTTTTGCAGTGTGTAATTTTTGCAGACAGAATGTTTTCAAACTTTGTGACAGTCCGGATTGCTTCATTTAATAGAAAATATTTTAACATCCCTCACTAATCTTGATCACTGATACTGTTCTAAAAATTGCTAGCAAGCATTACTGACTTGAACTTCACAGATTTTCATATTCCAGATTGTTTTCATTTACAAATATTTCTAAGGAGAGTGAGATGTTACATCTTTGCACAATTGATGCCCCTGAAATTTCTTTTATTCCTGTTACCCCTTGAAAAGGAAAATCAGAAGGGAATGGAGAAGTGAAAATCAGTTTGCTCCTGAAATGAGTAACCAGAGAGATCGTGGGACTGGCTAATTAGTGAACAAGTTTGTTCTCTCTCTTTTACTAACTTGTAATTTGCACATAATATTTAAATCATAAGCATACTATTCAAATAGAGAAGAATTTATAAAATGTTGGAAATAAGAGCAGAGCACTCTGCTTCCACGTGGGTTCCCTATTGCTATGGAAACTAGGTAATGATATATTCTTCTTGCTTTGACTCCAGGAGGAAAGGAAATCCTATGTGGTTTCAGAGAAAGAAACAGATAAATTAAGGAAGTAATGAATATAGGAAAATGTCTAGTTTTTAGCTGAGTGACATAGGGATGCAGTCTCTGCTAACTTTTGTGGCATCTCTGATATACAAATTCGTTTGGCTTTTTGTGAAGGACTTTCTAGATGCTTTAAAACAGGAAATAGAGGATATGAATTTTATATGAGCTCTGGAATTATCTCATTTTTAATTTATTTTTTTCTCAGTGAAGTATCTTCAGACACTAAGGCTCCATGATTCTTTTGAGCCTGGCAGAAGGAATCATTTAAAACTGCTAGGTTTGCTCTTCAATCTTTTTCTGTTCCTTTAGGTCACAGTCTCTAGGATAATCCCAAATCCTGCATTATGTTTATGCTACCTTTTTTTTTTTTCCCTGCCTATCCAAGCTAACACCTGTTTAGCTTCAACTGTCTTGTCCTGAAAGGAAGTAGCCCAGGAAGCAGTAAACATAGCTGGCAAGCTCTGCTAGCAAACTACAATGAGATTCCATTTTTGTTTTGATTTCTGTAGCATATGAGACTGCTTTCTAACACTGTATCGTCTGATTTAAATTGAGCACATTACAAAGACATATCAGTGACAAGCAGTGAAATATAGTAGTAACCATTGTATACTTTAGAAGGCTATTAATATTAGCCTTTAGTATTTAATATCTGCGATTTTCTCCAGGGTGCTTCAGTAAGAATTGATTTGAGAGGTTAAGATCCTAAAAATAGTGCACAAAAATAATTCTCATTTCATTTAAAGCTTCTACTAATTACTTGAAGCCATAATAAAGTTGCTTAATCTTCCATGGAATAGTTGAACATTCCTTTTGACTGTGAAGTACACTGTGTAAGTTAAAATTTGTATGTGAATGTATTTGCTCTGTTTCTAACAGAAGTTCTTTCGTAGTGGCCAAAAAAATTGAGAAAACAATTTCCTTTAAAAGTAGAAAATGGGCATGAGGTGCTTTTTGTATTGTCAGAGCAGCTGAGGTATTACTTTCAATTTTACAATTATCTTCTCATTGTTCTTGATTACTCATTTTTACCTGTAATCATGTTGACAATGAAGAATTAATGGCCAAGTGCACAATGTTGAGAGAAAGGAAAATGGCTTTTTTTGTATAAAAAAATTTGAAACTTGAGTCACAGCCTTGAAGACAGCAAAAAAAAATTTCTTCAGACAGAAATCTTAGAACTAGTTGGTCGTTTCAGGAAGGTTATGTAAAATGATTGAAATGAAAAAACTAAACAGTCACTGGCATACAGTTTCTTTTATGATATTAAAACAAACGAAAAAAGGTATACTTTTGTTGTCTTCAAGAATAGGACAGATAGGATTTCTTCGAAATCACAAACAGGAGGTGAGGAGAGAGGTAAGGTAAAAGGATATTATAAAAGAAATCATGAGAAAGAGTTCATTTTCCTCCAAATTGGTAAAGGTTCTAAAGCATTCGAGGATCTGGGGTGGTAGGTAAGCAGTATTATTAATGTGTTTTCAGTTGAGATGACAGACTAAAATATAAATTCTATAATTTTTAAATATCTTTCTGAAACAAATCTTAGTTATGAATTAATAAAAATATTTGCAGAAGACAGTCAATTTACCTAAAAAGCTCTGTTATGTATTGTTGTATGGTTCTTCTTAATCTTAGTTTTGGAAAGAAAATAGGTGTAGTGGAATTTAAAAGTGTTTGTATTTGATTAGCTGCGATGGTCTGTATGAATACAAGAAGCATGACAGATGCCAAAATGAAATGTATGTAGAATCTTTCTCAAAGATAATTATTACGATTTTTAATTTAGAAAAGCATGTAAGTAATTTCTTTTTTTTTTACTACAGCCTAAGCAACTAATGTAAATAGTTCAGAATTTACATATTTGCTGAAAATGAGATTCAAATTCAGTTCAAACAAACAGCATTTCTACATTTAAAAAACTATGTAGAGAAAATTACACAGGATAAATTGTCAGTTAGATGACTTTTGGTTTGATGGCAGAATTGTGTGTTCTATAAGCTGGGAGGTGATTGTGTCCAGATCTGGAGCCCTCAATACAAGAAAGGCAGAGGGCTGTTGGAGAGGGTCCAGAGGAGAGCCATGGGGATGATCAGGGGGCTGGAGCATCTTCCCCTTGAAGACCAGCTGAGGGAGCTGGGCTTGTTCGGCCTGGAGAAAAGAAGGCTGCGGGGTGACCTAACTGCAGTCCTTCAGTACCTAAAGGGAGCCTATAAACAGGAGGGGTGTAAACTCTTTGAAAGGGTAGAAAACAGCAGGACAATGGGAAATGGTTTTAAGCTGAGGAAGGGAAGATTTAGGTTGGATGTTTGGGGAAGTTCTTTACGATGAGAATCGTGAGGTGCTGGAACAGGCTGCCTGGAGAGGTTGTGGATGCCCCCTCCCTGGAGGTGTTCAAGGCCAGATTGGATGGAGCCCTGGGTAACCTGGTCTAGTATTAAATGGGGCGGTTGGTGACCCTCCCTGTGGCAGGGGGATTGGAGATTCATGATCCTTGAGGTCCCTTCCAACCTGGGCAATTCTGTGATTCAGTGTTTCTGTGATAAACTCTCAGGCTAATTTCCATGAAGAACTTCATAAGAAGTGAATAAATTCTCCAAAAAAGATGAGGATAATATAGTAATTTGGAACACAGCCATGAGGTAAGAGACAGTATTCCCACTCTTAAAAACGTTGGTGGAATTGACATCACTAATTATTTACAAAGCAAATAAATTTGAATCATTTTGTGGCTGGTGACAGAAAGCAGATGTTTTCTGCCAAAATCACTAAGCAGTTAAAAGTCTACCCGACCAAGTGATTGGCTAGCTTCAACATTTGAAAAGGTGAAAAAAACTAAAGTAATTTGTCCTACAAGTGTGAAAAGTTTTTGAATTTCATGTGAGGTTCCACATATGTATAAGGAGACAAGAAACCTAGCTATTTAAATACTAATCTCTGATCAAATACCAAATGATGAATTCAATGTTCTGTACACATATGATTAGTTTAGCACCTCTTTTAAAGGCAAAAAGATTTCATTATTGACCAGACTTTCTTGTCCCCTTGTGCTCACTGTTGATGGTTTTTCATTTAAGCTCTTTATCAAAGAAGTCTACTAGCTTCATAGGTTTGTCAGTTCTGTGTTGTTCATCCATTGCTGTTGCAAGTATTGGTCCCAGGTGTTAGTTTAATTTTATTTATTTGAGATCTTAAGTTTGTTTTTTCTACATCTTGATGTAAGCTGAGACTTTGAAATTATGTGGTGGAAGCACTGTTTATTTTGTGATTTGAATGGGGTAGGAGAAACAGTTTTCAGCAGAGAAATGGCATACTGTGGAGGAGCATACCATTACCACTTTTAAAATCAGTATCTCCTGCTTTATCTCTTTAACCTTCTTTTAACACCACTGACTTGGAGGGAATGGAGGTGAACTCTGAAGTATCTTCTGGATGTAGGAGATAAGCAACTTGAATATGGTTTAAAAAAATAAACAAAAATATTGACTCATAGTATCAAATTTCTAAGAATGTCTTGCTTCTCACAAGACTGTGATGTTAACAAAGGGTCTTTTAAATGAGGTCTCCCAGGTGGTAGTGTTATCTTTGACTATACTGCAGTATTCAAACACAGTGAAATCATAAACTATAGTACACATGCTCTATTGTAGATGCTAATACTTTTCTTACTGGACACTTGACATAACACTATAATCAGACTACAAACATGGAAGCTTTATAGTGTACCTGTGCACTGGGTATCCCTTCTTGTCTTTAAAAATCAGTTCTAGCTTTTACACAGGGCTTTTAGTTGTGTTATGGTGTTTGGATTAGTGAAAAATCTGAAATAAATAAACAGCCTTTTTGGATAGATTTGAATTTTTGTATCATAATCAGAATCTCAGGTTTCTAAAGTACTGTAGTAAAAATTGTTCTGCCAGGCTTTTATTGTTGTAGATCATTTCAAGTCAACTATTGTTACATTCCTTCAGTTCCTCTTCTGGTTGTACATCAAATGGTCAAGCTTTGCTGGAAAACTTACTGAAATCACCACCTCCTTTTAAGCACACTATGCTACCATTTAACTTATTCATTGATCTCTTATTTATTTTTTGATATTTCTTCAATTCTGTTTTCTGTTGCCTCCATTTCAACTCCTTGTCATTATTTTCCCTTTCATTACTTTTATTTTTGTTTCTCATAGTTCTTTCCTTTCTTTCTGAGTAGACCACTCAGTCTGGATCCACTAGAAGACAGTCCCCTTTCTTTCTTACAATACGACATAATATTTGTAAGTTTTTGGTTCTTCACCTGTGAAAGTATTTTTAAATACTTCTATTACATGTTACTATGTCTGTATGACTGTGATCCATGATGTAAACATAAATATAGAAGAAATTGAATTAATTTTGTGATCAATACGAAAGTGTGTATTAAAATTTCAGTGTGTATTTTTAGCCCAAAGTGATCATACCACATAGTCAGGAAATGGCTGAAGGTTGCACAATAGAAAGCAGTTCTGCAATAGTATCACACTCTGTGAAAGAAAATAAGGCATATATGCACGTTTTATGCAGAATGTACACTCAGTAACTGAGCCATCATGTGCATGTTTGTTTTGAGTAAGTAGAGGAGAAATAGAGATAGTAGGAAATTGGGAATCTCCACATAACATTGTCCTCAACTGTCCCAGATAAAGTGGATACAAATTTACTCACTGCCAGTATATTGAGTCTGCAAGATAATTTATTTGCAGGCAGAGTTGAACTCTTCAAGCCTCTTGCACTGAGGATAAGTTAACTTCAATAAAAATTCTATTAAAGATAAAGAAAGTTATCTCCAGCATTCTGACACATCTGGATGGATGAGTGAATACGTTTAATCTGGTAATCCCTGCCCTAATTGTCAAAATAGAGTTTTAGGTACTGTCATTTTTGCCTCAATATATTAAATACTGAGAATTTTGTTTAACAGAGCAATAGCATTCTTCACAGCTGTAAATAGTTGCCTGTCTTATATTAATTAATTCATGTCACTTGTGACTCATGTCACAAGGTTTTTCCTCAGAGTCAGTAAAAAGGGTTTTTCTTAGTGTTTTACTTTTAACCCTATGGTGCTTATTTTTAGTTTTATTTTATTTTTACTGTTTAAAGTAGGACTATAATGTGTTGATTACAATATTTTTAATATCTGATTATCATAGAATGGCCACTCCCATATGATCACTTTGTTTTGTTTTTTTCCCCCATGCTTTACCCAGCAAATTCAATAGCAGTGCTGGCCCGCCTAGCAGGATTATCTTTGATGTACTGTTGCCTTCCTATCTCCCTTTGCTGAGAAAGAGAACAGCAGTCATAAAAAACACATAGACGTACAGAACTCACAAGTTTTCCCTCTTGACCTTAATCTGGTACCTAAGTGTGAATATATGTCAGTATAATAAGGCAGATTGATAACATTTGGTACCTGCTGATATTTTCTTTCTGAACCTTGTAATGTGTTGCTTTAATATAGTTAATGGTAGCAGCATAAGTAAGTAGAAAAGCAAAACCAAACAAGTACACAAAATGTATTTGTGAAACAAAAATCTGAATACTGCTGGTGTTCTTTTCTGTGACAATATCCTTACAGATGACTGAATATTTGACTCATTTTTACTGGAAGCAATGAGTTTTTTTAAGGGTAACTTATATTTAAGAGCTAGTGGTACTTAGGGCCTATGATGGAAAGTACCTCAGACTAGTCAGACTGCTTGTGATACCACTTCTCCAGCTCTAAAATGATTTTAAGAAAATTGAGAGATTGGATAAGAAAAGAAGAACATCAGCTACATGCAAGCTGAAGAAAAAACATAAAAATAGGGAAAAGCCAGTAAAAGAATTGGAGAGGAAAATCTGAAATGGTTACAACACTTGATATGTAAGACCAGTATAATCCCAACATCACTATCATTCCCGGTAATTAATTTGTAGCTTCACATATTTAAACTACTGCTCAGTGTTTGGTGAATCAAAGATTATTAATATATTTTTGGTTGTTTTTTCGGATTATATTTTTTTAGTGCTTACAAATCTATTTCCAACTTTTAAGTTGAAAAAGATATGGATTTTATGGGCGGCCTATTCAGTGGATGAAGATCTGGCTGCAGGGTCTAGTCCAGAAAGTGGTGGCCAGTGGCTCCATGTCTGCCAGGCTCTTCAGCAGGGTCTTTGGTGATAGAACAAGGGGAAATGGTTTCAAGCTTAAAGAGGGTAGATTTAGGTTTGATAAAAGGAAAAATCTTTTACAGTGTGGGTGGTGAGACACTGAAAACAGGTTGCTTAGAGATGTTGATGCCTTAGCCCGAAGTATTTCAAGGCTCTGGACCTGGACATGCTGATCTAGCTGTAGTGTCCCTGTTCATTACAGTGGAGTTGGTCTAGATGACCTTTAAAGATCCCTTCCAACTCTAAGGATTCTGTGATTCTATAATAGAATATAGTAATAATGTAATAGAATATTTGAACAGAAATAGAAATCAATAATTTATTCAAAACCTTTTAGTAGAAATAGAATATTTTAATGCATTTCCTGTACAATCCCAATTCTATAGTAAATACATCTGTGTACTTTAATTTCTGAACCAAAACATAAAATATACATGTGTTATATTTCCCCGGTACAAAAAAGACAGGGATCTCCTCAACGAGTTTAGTGAAGGGCTACAGAGATAATAAAGGGCGTGGGCTCAGTGATTTCAAGAGGTCCCTTCCAATCCCTACAAATCTGTGATTCATTTTATTATTTCTGAGAGTCAACATGAAAGTGTCTTACTAATGTTTTGAATAAATATTGTTAAGAGTTTCACAAGAGTATACTAAAGAAGAGATGAAGCATCATCTCTGTAAGATAAGGGAATTTAAAAAGCAAAACCTAGAGTTTTCAGTTTCCCAAAAATATAGAAAGCTCTAACCTATTGAAGTATCTGTCTACGTGATTCAAGACTACTCTCACATGATTGATAAACTGTTTAACTTCTATTCCTTCTTGTTTGTTTAGCAGTTTACTTAAGTTGCTGGAAGAATTTTCAGTCTGGATCAATTTCTTCCAGTACCTTCTGTGGTACAAGCTGTTCCTGGTCATAAATGGACAGAGATTGTCTCCATCTTTTGGGGCTAAACAAGCTATTTCCTTCTAAAGTTCTAATAGATAAAATATGACAAAAATAAATAAAACATAACATTTCCAGGCTTCTGTATTACTCAGTAAATATAACTTCCTTTGTACTGTAAATTTTTTGTGGGAAACCTAATCCTTCTTCCCTTGTTGTAAAAAATGTAGCCTGTCTTTAACATTGCAGGCAGAAACTTAAAAAGGCAAAGAACTCTGTAATACTGGTGTAGGACAATGAGCAAGAGCTTTTGACTTATGTATGATACTGTAGAGAGAGGCAAAACGAATAAGGCAAAGTCACCATGCTGTCCTGAAGTTCTTAAATGGATGGAAGATCTCAAATGCCAACAGAGTGGGAAGTCTAGGGAGCACATGTACACGTCTGAAGATTTTAGGCTCAAAATCAGAAATAAGTAGCTGGAACAGCTGAGGGAACTTCAGTTTTTCAGTCATGAGAAGAGGAGGCTCAAGGGAGACCTTATCACCTTCTACAAGTCCCTAAAAGGAGGTTGTGATAAAGTGGAGGGGTGGGGGTCAGCCTCTTCTCCCATGTAACAGTGATAAGAGGTGAAGGGCTCAAGCTGAGCCAGAGATCATTCAGGTTGAATATTAGGATTTTTTTTTTCTCCGAGAGAGTGAGGATGTACTGGTATAGGCTGCCCAGGGAGGTGGTGGAGTCGACGTCCCTGGAGGTGTTCAAGAAATGTGAAGATGTGACACTGAGGGTCATGGTTAGTGGGCAGTGTTGGTGGTAGGTGGATGACTGGACTGCATGACCTTGGAACTATTTTCCCACCTTTATGATTCTGTGTTCCCCTGTGATCTGAAATGGGTAAAAGTGAGCTGATCAGTGATGGACTTCAATTATATGCAGTTCTTAGGGTTGTACAGTGAAAGTGCAAAATGTTTTTGATTTTAAACTGAAATATTGGATAATGTACTTTCAGAAGCAGTTATCATTGAGAATTACAGTATGGTACTTAAAAGGTTAACTCTTTTGATTTAATTGATCAGGGTTTTTACCTTCCAGCATAGTTTCACACAAGTATTTGAATTATAGTCCTTTGCTGCTGCTGCTGCTGCTTCCTCACTTCACTTTTTTTTTTTTTTTTCCTCCTTTCCTCTTAAGGTATTGTGTCCTTCAAATTGTTATGCTTTTATTCTGTTTTTAAACACAGTTCTCTGGTTTCATAGAGTGAAATGTGGTTTAAGTAAAGGGAAGTGCAACAAAAGCATTTCTGCCAGAGGAATCAATGAAAACTATCAGCCTCAAAAAGTAACTGTTTACACAAAGTAACAAAGAAAGATTAAAACTCAAAGCTGAGGTAAAGAAAAAGACTTGTTGAGTATTCTGCTGTTGATGGAATTTCTGTAAAAGCAGAACAGTACAATTTTCTATCAGAAATATCATCATATGGACAGTAGTATCTGATATATCTTTCAGTGGCAATGCTGAGCATGAAACTTTTGTTCCCTAGCATAGCTCATAGTGCTAATTTCAAGCGTTCAGTGACTGTATCTAGAACCTATTTCATTTTATATTTTTCTACTGTTGTCAGTATTCATGCGTATATTTGTTTGCTGTCCAATATAGGTGCAGCTGCTACCTGTTATTAGAAGAGTTTTTGCGTTAGCTTTGATCAAAGTGTATGTACTGCATGATGAATACAGTATATTTTGATATTTACTTGAATGAAGTCAAACATTAAAATCAGTCTACAATAAGTACTTGTTTCATTGGTCTCTGAGGTCAGGGAAAAGATGTTCACGGGCTTCACTGAGTTAGTATTCCATGATAAAATTCGTATTCTTAAAGTAACAGTGAAGATCTTAACTTTGGAAAGAATTCAGTCAAGGTTTTTAGTAAACCCAATTTGACACTAAAATTAAAGCTCAGCCTTGAATCGATTTTCATTGTAAAGAGCTCCTTGAATGTTACTGGAGAGCAAGTACTTTACTGAGTATGCTAAGTGGAAAGTTGCAGCATGGAGCTTCTAAGGTACCTCATTAAGAGAAAAAAGTATAATTCTCCAGACCTTAAGTTTTCTGTTTTAAGACAATAGCAAGTTCACTAGCTTTTAAGATACTCATAGCTCCTGTTGAATTTTTCTCAATTGTTTTGCTAAATTAATTTTCATATATACATACATAATATATATTTATTTGATAGAAAATTTATTTGATAGAAAATCCCCCAATAAGATAGAAGGATGCTTCAAAGGTTTCAGTAAATTCATATAATCTGTCCAGTTACTGTTTATATTACACATGGAAACAAAATCCAGTTTGCCAAATTTATTCTGAAAATTATGCACATATTTATGTGAAGGGTCTGGATCATTGAAATGCTGAGAAGTGAATGGTAATAAAGTAATAAATACTTCAAGTAAATACTACTGAAGTAATAAATACTTCTTAAAAAAAAAAAAAGAAAAAAATAGTAAGGCTAGATACCTTTGCTTTGTGAGTAAAACTCATCAATTTCCTAGAGGCTAAACTAAAGTCTGTTGAAAATCAATGTAGTACCCTTCAGTGGATGCAGGGCCTTCAAAGTCAACTGGAACATTTTAAGGTAAAAATGAGAAGTAGTTTTCTCAATGAAAAGGCCTCGAGTAAAATAAGTTTTCTTTCATTATTTTTCTTCACAGAGATTTGTAAAATTAATAACATTTTTTTCATTTATTTCACTGAATGAAAATACCCCCATATTATCCATGCTAGAAAGATGTATGAAAAATCAATACAGAAAAAGTTAAAAAAAGGGTAACAGGCACTGATTGCTGTCCCAGCAGTTAAAATAGATAGCTTGACATCTTCCTTTTGTCATTTGCACATTTACTTATGCAAAATTATTATGGTTAACATGATTACTTAATGATTATTTAAGGTTCAGGTTTGCCTGATAAATGAAGTCCTTCAGAGTGTGTTCATTAAACTAGTTGAGAGTTCCTTTCCTGTAGACCTGCTCTGTTTTTTTGTTTGTTTCATTTTTGTTTATTTGGTGTTTTTGTTGTTGTTGTTGGCTGGTTCGGTGGTTTCTGATGTTTTTAAAACAAGTACTTAAGCTACCTTTCTTTGTTTTCAGCCGTTGGATATTGGCAGTTGGCAGTCATTGTGCCTAAAAGCCTTTAGGAATGTGGATCCAAAAAGTCAGAGACCTGTTGCTAGGTTTCTACTGTTTAAAGACACTTGGAGATTTCATAATACTTCTGAGGGCTATAATTAGGAATGACTGTCAAAATGTGTTTATTAGTGTCTTTACCAGCTTTGATGAAAACGGATTTTTCTAAAGATATTGCCCGCAGTTTTACCAGTATGTGGTTATACATTTACATATGTAAGGATAACCGTGGTATGCCAAGCTCCTTATTTTACAGTTGATGTGTAAATACAATGTTTTTGTACCCCTTTATAAATATATATTGCTACTTTACAGTCTGCATTTAGCAAGTGTATTTTCTTGTGCCAAAATGATTTTTAAAGGGAAATGTGTTGTATTTTATATCATTTTACTGTTTCTGGCAAATTGTGCAGAAGAAGAGCAATTAAGTAAGTGAGAAGGGTGGAGGGAAAAAAAGAGCAATGCTCCCTTTTGCTGAAGGAACTTCTTCTGGCAACCTCAGTGAATAAATACTTAATTGTGTTAGGTCTGTCCTGCCTGAACTATAAAATGTCATTTGTTTCATTTTATTTGTGATAAAGTTTTCATTTAAAAAAATACAAAAGAACATTAAGTGTGGTTTGAGTTGTTATTCATCTCAGCTAAGTACCTGTGAGGACACATGTAAATGTTGTATGCTGTACTGAATTTTTATACAGTAGGTATGAAACTAATGCACTCTAAGATCAAACGTGTATATGTCCAAAGAGTGAAAATTAAGCAAAATATTCAGTTTCTCAGTAGCACACATTAATACTAAAATTATTTCTGTATGTCACTAAAAGATTGTAAGGGAATTTATACTCATTTTGTACTAGGAAATATGCAAGGACATTGTATGTATAATGGAAAGATAATGACATAATAGTGCTTGAGGTCTTGTCCTAGCTCTCATTACATACTGCCATTTTTGGGTATCTTACATTTTCTTCTTCATTCATCCATGACTCACTGCTCAAAAAAGCCTACTGTTGTGGCAGTAATGTACATATATTTTTTTCTCACTCTCTTGGCACAAAGAGCGTGTGGGAGTTAGCCATGAATATTTATTTCCTAATAGGTTTCAGTGTATCAGTGAAATGAGAGTTATGCTCAAAAGATTTTTTTTCCTTTCCGGATGTCTGAAAAATAACACTGAGAAATGCATTGCTAGTTAACTTGAATATCATAATCACATATTAAGTTTTTCACAGAAAAACTGAACCTTGGACATAAGCCTGGGACAGTGACGCCTTAGTAGAGCGCAGTTCCCAGCAAATAAGCATACTGAAAAAAGCCTCTGTAAGGAGCTAGGGATCTTTTATCAAATGCACTGATGCCTGTATTCTTCTGAGGTATGACTGTTATAAGTGAACATTCCAGCTTAGTATTTGAAATCTGGAAAGAGAGAATTTTATTCAGAGAAAGAGTACTCCTTGCTTTTAGGGTGAGACAGACCATTCCCTAGTGCCTGCCTCTTTTCCGGTGCAGCTTACAGACCTGTTTAGGAGCAGATGAATAGGTGGAAAAATATAGGTTTGGCTAGGAAAATAGCAGTGCTAACCAAAGGGGAAAAGAGCGAGATCCTGTTAACACATCCTCATGGCAGATATTTCCTTATAAAAGCTGCATACGTATAATTATTACCATACAATATTATGTTCATACACTGAACTGGAAGGAAGATTCAACCTGAGGTTTATCAGTCTTCGGATTCCAGTTTGAAGGATATAACTAGCCATGATGGTGGTGCCTGCAAAGGCTTTTCCTGTTCATATTGTTTTTCTCATCATCTTCTGGTCCGGAGGACAGTGTTTGCTACTATATTATGTATCAAAAAGTCAGTGATATCTGAGAGGGCTTTAAGTTTGCAAAGATTTGATTAAGCTTCTCCATGTGTAGTTTCCATTGCAGCTCCTGTTTTCAGGAGATTCTCCCAGAGTAACAAGATTATACTTCTCCCATAGCCCTTATTTGAGGAAGGCATCTTATACCAGTGAGACCACTTGTTAACTGTTACCAAATGGACTACTTCATTAAGGAAGTTCTTATGCTACTAGCATCAATACGTGACAGAGTCATGAATTCAAACGTTTTGAAGTGTCCATCTTTTCTCTTAAATGCGGAGGCCAAAATACTGTGGGAAGGACTAATCAGAAATATCTCTTTATTAGAATGTAACTGCACAATGTAATTTCCTCAATAGACAAATCCTGGATCTTCTGGATCACACAGTCTAGTGTAAGATGTTTGAAAATAAATCTTCCCAGTTCACTGGATCTTTGTGGGATGTGTCCTTTTCAGCCCAGTGGCTCTTTGAGTTACAAAAACTTTGTATTCTCCTTTGGATTCCTAGGAAAATCATATGATTTTCATTATCTTTGACACCTCTGAAACTGTTGGTTTTCCCCTGCTCCTCACAGGACACTCCTGCAGTGGCTTTACTGATACTATCGTATCAGTAGAGCCAGTCAGACTTCCTGAGTGCATCTGCATTCAGAAATTATTTATTTTCAGCACACTCCTCTGCTTGCAAGGTTCGAACTATCTCTTTTTTGATTCCAACTGGTACAGTTCTGTGATTCTGTGTGATAAGTGTCCCACTGGAGCGACAGAGCAGCAGTCAGCTGCTTTCTTTATGGTGTCCAGCCTCAATCTTAAAATCCATACTTATACAATAAATGTTGATCAAACTAATAAAGCAGGTCAGTGTTCCTATTCAGTGGGATGACAGTGAGATGAAATTCAGCAATACCTAGTGTGTAGGTGGTGCATCCATTATGTGGAGGTTTTGCATTTTTTTAGAGTTTGATCTGTGTAACTTTGCTGACTTTTTCAAAACTCATAATATCAGCCACTATTGTGGCTTTGCCTTTATTTGATGTAATGATGAAATGCTTCTCTATTTTCCTTTTCTTTCTTTTCCTTTCCTTTCCTTCCCATATTGATCAAAGAAGAAAGATGACTTCTATATATTTTTTATTCCCTCTATTTTATGCAAAAATGCTGTAAAGATTTCAGTCATTAGAGTTCTGAAGCTGAAAATCAACTTTTAGCATACTGCCTGGGAAAAAAAGAAAGAGTTGGTTCACTGTGAGTTATGCTTTATCTCTTAACATTTGCAGATCTCTTATAAAATACATCACATTGTAAATTCAGACGACGAAATGGGTCTTAGACCTTCGACTCATCTTAGAATTACCAACTTCTGCATTAATATTACACTTTTTCTTTGTCTATCAATAGTATCTGTAGATTTTTTTTCTAAAATATTTCTACTAAGATAAAGGAATGACTATTCTATGGTGACAGATATTCTTGGAGACAAAAAAGGCTATCACCATCACAGATATTTTTTATTGTATCAGAATCTACTTCATGTTTTGTCTACAATGCTGGCAAGAGCAATTAGTTCCTGGTACAATATGCATACATCCTTTACAAATGGACAAAAACTATTTCACATTTCGGGAAAAGAGAACATACAATTTTCTTCAGAAGGTATGTGCTATCCATGTAATTTTTTAAGTAATTGAATGAAACAAGTGATAAAAAACAACAGAGAGAAAATATTCTTGAATGGCCTGCTCTAGTGGTTGGCAACCCTGCCCATGGCAGGGGGGTTAAAACATCTTTGAGGTCCTTTTCAACCTAGGCTGTTCGAAGATTCTATGAGAATCAGTGATGTCGATAAGAGAAAACAATACTCACTGATCTGTTCTTTGGGAAAGTCAGCAAATCAACAAAGAATAAGAAACTAGCTGAGATAAAAACAAGAAAGAATGAAATTAGAAAGAGATGAGGTGAAAAAGTACTATTTTCCATGTTATTTGTTTCTGGACAAGCAGAAGGCTGTGAGCTAAGTCTTTTCTACTTCCAAGAAAATGCAGTCTTACAGCCTTGGTAATCGTCTAGTGAATTCATGAAGGTGGAAATAATACCCAATTCAGCATGAATTGGAATAACTGAATTGGTAAAATGCGCTGATAATATGAGTAGTTTTGTGTCCATTTTTCATTACTTCTTGACTGATGTTAACTGTTTATTTTCTGAAGTCTTTCTTCCCTGTGTTCTGACTGTGATTTTTTTCTTCCAGTGAATTGTGTGTATATGTTTGTGTACCCCTCTTAGTCACATCAAAACAGTACAGAGGATCTGATTTCTAAATCTAACAATGAAGTTTCATATTCTGATCATTATACTTAAACCTTTTCAGTATTTTCCCTGAGATGACAGTTCATGAAAAGTCTAGTTGAGTATGTGCTTAGTGTGGAAGGTGTCTCACAGAAAGCAGCTTAAATAATTGAATGTATGTCATGAAAAGGCAGAAGTTTAATGATATGTTACACTGAAAAAGTTAACCTGTTAAGACTTATCTCACAGCCTGACATAAGTCAGGCCTTTCCAGCTTGCTGTGTGAATGTATCTGTCACCAATAAAAACTATGCTTTCAATATGGTGAAGTCTTTCTAGAGATCAGGTTTGCCATTTCCTGCATTGTTTCCCATTCTGAAGATCGGAAAGAGGTCAAGTAAGAAGGAGAAAGAGCTGCTAAAGCAGAATTGCCTGTTTGAATAGCCATGTAATCTAGATGTTTTGATTTTAGGGCTTCTCTATGATAAATATAAACAACTACATAGTTTTTAAAATTAAAGTTCTTACAGTGTATGGCTGTAATTTCACTGTGGCCTAAAGACCTTGTTCTAAGTGCAGAAAAAAAGTTCTCATCCTTTAAACATTTAACTAAGGTTTTACTTTTTATTAAACCAAGGTCTTATACTATTCACTTTTCATGTGTGTGATATTTTCTCCTTTGCAAAGAAATTTATCCAAGCACACTTTAATGTAACTTACTCAAGTACTGTTTCCAAGGTGGTAATAGAGGACATCTTTGTGAGAAGAATGCACTCACGTTGATTCCTTTTCGTCACTTTGCAGAATGGGAACAGAATAAACTTCCTCATTTAGAAAGTCTTTTTGAAGGAAGGAGGTTGTAGGCAACAAAAGAAACTGGTTTCTTCAAATCTGACAGTTTAAAGGAAAACCTTTTACAGAAAGTTAAATTCCTAAAATATTGTCCATTTTTAATGACATTATAATTTAGATGAAAAAGTGTATAAATATCCATCACTATTTCAATTTTTTTAATGTTTTCATTGCTTGTTTCTTGCAATCTGGTGTATATTCAAATCATTAAAATATATTACTAGATTTTCTAAATCAGTCTTTAAAAAAGCTAGAATGCATATGCAGTTGATGTAAATACACTGTCCTTATAGACTGCAATAAGTCTTTACAATATTTGGTACTAAGCATAGGGATTGCAAGCTTTTTTTCATCTGTAAATGTAAGTTATAGACCATAGAAAAATAAGATTATCCAATCAACACTTTCCTTTACTTGTACAATAATAAATACAATCAAGTGTTTAAGAGTGCATGATATTACTTAATGTTTATAGAACTCAGTGTCCATTGTGTTGTCGTAGAAGGCTCAATGAGTACAATTTATTCACTGAAGCAATTGCAAACATATAATTATTTTTTCTATTACTAATAATTACCAAGCTGTTTTACTTAGACATAAAAAAGGCAAAATATTAAATTAAGGCAGCTTGTGAAGGAGGAAAAAATTATGTTCTTTACTTGTGAACTATAAAATAAAATATACAGAGCCAATGGGCCAAAAAATTGCTTTTGCTAAGCAGTGAAATAACCCCTGTTTCTGATAGCTACTTTCTGTAGAACTTCAGTCACATGGATATTTGTAAATTTAGCCTTTTTTTTTTGGTGTCATTTGCTGTATTGCCTATCTCATTAGGTTTTGCAAGATAATTCGTGCCACTATAAAACTGCTGATTTTGTACCATTACCTGTTGATAGAGTTGGTATCGTGAAGAAGGTGATTCTATAGTTATCTACACTGCTGAGAAAGTCCTCCCTTGGTCTTTGAGCAGATTATGAGCTTGCAACTAATGTAATTACAGTGAAATGTAAAATAGTGCTATAAAATCAGTGATTAGATCATTGGTTCTTTTTTTTCTTTTTTTTTTCCTAGAAAACCTGGAAGAAAGTTAAGATTACAATTTGTAGTTTAATAATTTCAGAATATGTTTTTAAATTTGCTCACCTAGGACCCATTTCACAGTAATTCACGTACCACTGGAGATACTGCACCCCTTTTTTTTTTTCTGACAGTGTTGTACTTGCGTTCAGATGGTGTTATGGACCAGGTATAGAGGTTCTTTGAGAAATAATGGATAAAATAATTTAACACCTTGAAAGAAAATATAAGTGACAAAGTCTCTGCATATTCATGTGAACATTTCCTTCTCTTTACTGTAAGATTAAGGACTGAGGAAGAAATAAGTGTCTTAGCTAGACTAAAATTCTCAGCTTCTGACTTTTTCAGCTTTCTGACAAAGCTGACTTCTGAATCCTTGTTAGGAGAAAAGTGGCAAATCCTCAGGGCATATTCACTGGATCAACCCACAGTGTTGGTTGCCTGAATATTAGGAGAATAGAATTTCCCTTTTGCCCATCCCTGACCCAATCCCCTAACTGTGGTCCAATGATTTCCTGGTCATGCAGGCATACAAAATGTACAGTATTTCAGCCTGTTCTCTAAAGCTGTGTTCAGAAACTTCTGAACTGAGAATGAAGTCAGATGTATTAAGTAGACAGATATTGTGGTTAACCTAGATCCAATCAGTGATTGCTTGGAGCTTATTTATGCAATGACAACTTGCAGTGAGGATTTGTGCTCGAAACTGGGCCAAACCATAGACAAACTTTCTTTCATCTGAAATGTATTAAAATCTATTCAGTATTCAACTGATCCTGTAACTGTGATAGCAGCATTGCTCTTCAGAGAAAACAGATGCAGTTATGTTAGCATTTTCAAAAGGCAACATTTCAGTTTCATAGTAGGTTCATGGTCTGTGTAAGTACGTATCAGTATAACTCATGCTAAACACTGTGGGACCAATCTAGTAAGTTGGTAGGAGGGCTAATTGTTGATATATTATCTGATTGGTCATAATCACATATTTTGCCCTCTGGATTTGTACTGCTGTAAATATTCTTTGGTTGATTTTCATTTTACATATAATTAAACCTTCTCTGTATCTATTTGATAGGTTATATCTGATTACATTACCTATTGTTGTTTTAAAATAACATTACCCAGCAGTGTCTAATAAATGCCAAACACGTTCAGATCTGTTTTTGACATGCGTTCTCCTCCAAAGGAAGTTTCATTACTCCATGTGCCAGATTTCCCTTGTGTATCCTTGTTCACCCTTCAGAAGAGTCAAAAGCTCAAAGCTTCTGTAGTTCTTTGAACAGCTAACAACTCCAGAACACGCTTCTATCATTTTCCAGACTTCTCCCTGAAAGTCGAGGAAATCTTAAACAGAACTACAATTTCTCCTCCTGCACACCATTATAGGAAAAAAATAACACTACCCTTCCCACTAACAACAAAAACAACTGACCAGAGGTAGAGAAGCTTCTGCAGAGCTAAAAATATAAGGTGCAAAAACATACTTCTAGTCATCTCACCCTGCAACAGGTTCCTTTGCTGTTTTTTCATCAGAAACCACTCAGCATTTTTATAATTTACTGTTTCCCTAGAAAGAGAAAGTTACTGTTTATCAAGTGGAACTTTATCAGAAAGCAGAACAGATGCAATGAGAAAATGTACTTATATTCCAACTTTTGATCTTTTCCTTCATTTTTCCGAATCACTACAAGATCTGTCAGTTAGGAAGCCAGTCATACACTACCTCTAACAAATGCATTAAGATTAGATTGACATCTAACCTGGTTTCATTTCTGTGTGCTAAAATGTCTTCTCTCATTCTGGCAAACTACAACAGTAACATTACTGATATGTAAGCAGAAGTCTTTCAGATTGCAACAATATGTTTATGAATTTAAGTGAGGCTTTATCACCCCAAGTAAATCCTTGTAAGATAGTGTAGAATGTTTCATATTATTTTTCATGAGATGAAAAAGAAAAGGAGAAGGAAAGTGAAAGTGCACATTGATTTCTTTTTAATGATTCTGCATTTAAATAATCATTCATTGTTCTATCTGCATCCTTATCTGTTCACTCAAATCTGTCTCTTTCCTCAAACAGTACTTCATTCCTTAAGCAACCTATGCAAACATCTTCTCATTCAGTGTCTCCAGTCTACTTTAGCATAAAGATAACCTTCAAAGAAAGGGAAATCTGAACATACTAGCTTTATTTTTTGTTTGTTTTATTTTTCTTTGGAAAAACAAACAAACAAAACAAAAACAAAGTAGAGCTTACAGCTTAAAATAAAAGCAGAAAAGAAGAAGCAAAATAAAATAAAATAAAATAAAATAAAATACTAGTAAAGGCAATAATACATATCGAAAAATTGATGCATAATGGAGTTGCTCACTGCTTGCCAACTGATGTCCAACCAGTCCCCTTCCAGCCAATTACCACTGATTTTCGAGTTTCTTTCACATTATGTCGTATGGCATGGAACATCCCTTTGGCCAGTTTAGGTCAGCAGTCCTGGTTCTTTCCTTTTCCAGTTCCTTGTGCCTCCTTAGCCCCCATCACTAGCAAGACAGTGTCAGAAACGCAAAAACTGAAATGTCACTGGTTCTTTACAGTGCTGCTCAACAACAACTAAAACTTTGTTTCGTTATCTACATTGTTTTTCACTTTGTGCCAAAACAGCATCATACCAGACACTATGAAGGAAAAATCCATTCTGTCCCAGCTGAAACCAGGACTCTTGTCAATTCTATATTTCATCCTTCCAGCAGCTCATGGATTGCTTATGAAAATTGTGAATGGCCATGCACAAAAGCTAAAATAATGGAAAATTAATGGTAAAGTTATGCAACTCGGATATTAGATATTTATGAAATGCATTGGTTATTAACAACCTCGGACACACCAACTGCATTAAATCTAATTCTGTAATTATCGATGATACTAAGTACTGGAAGAACTAAATAAATTCTCTTGACACGCAGGTAAGTTACTTGCTTAGAAAAATCTTTATTTAATCCCACATATTTCCATAGATAGCTGTAATTCAACAGAGAATTATGTTCTCTCAAAGACTGAGATGTTTAGTCAATCAAAAACTTCCACAGCATACTGTAATAAAACGAGGTAATGAAGATGATCGGAGGGCTGGAGCACCTCACCTATGAAAAAAGGTTCAGAGAGTTAAGCTTGGTTAGCTAGGAAGAGAGAAGGGTCAGAGGAGACCTTACTGCACCCTTCCAGTACTTGAAGGAAGCCTGCAAGCAGGATTTTTTACGTGGTCTCATAGTGTTAGGGTAAGGGGAATGGATTTAAACTAAAAGAAGGGAGATTTAGGGTTGATGTCAGGAAGAAATTCTTTACCCAGAGGGTGGTGAGGCCATGCACAAGCTACCCAGAGAGGCTGTGGTGTTCCACCCCTGGAGGCGTTCAAAGCCAGGTTGGATGGAGTACTGGGCAGCCTGAGCTGAGGGGGAAGGGGCAGCTCTGCTGACGGCAGGGGGTTAGGACTGGATGATCTTTAAGGTCCCCTCTATCTTGAGCTATTCTGTGATTTTATGTGGCTTTCTGGAGGCTGGTGTATAATGTGGATTCAGACTGTTGTAGGAGCTTTCCTGCTCAATGGTGATTACGTGATCTTTGGAAATCTCCCATGAGGATATTACTTCTATATATATCTATGGGATATCTCCCATAGATTTATTACTACACAACATCACCACTGTAAGCATTTACTTACTCAGTGTTTTAAATTTGAGAAGTCTGTTGTTGTTATTGCGTTCCTTCCACTACCTCCAATACTCTGAGTAATTGTTCAGGTCAACAAAGTACATCATGCTTTACACTACTGTACTGCTTGTTCCATGGACATACTAGCATAATTGGTCCTTTTGTGTAACCATTATCACTTCTTATAAATCTTCATCATGCATAAGATTTGTATGTTTGTTTTGTCTAATCATTACTGCGGTGAAGAGATAATTCATCCTGCTAAATATTGTCACACTGGTTATTTTCTGACTCCTCAAAGAAACTAGTTAACCTGAGCAGTCTGGCATGAAATTTGTTGTGTTCTTTTTCTTAAAAATAAATATACACAAACACACACACACACACACACACAAAACAAAAAAAAAAAAAACAAACAAAAAAACCTGTAATCAGTGAATCATTGAAACAGCTGGTAGAAGGCATTTTTTTTTTCATCATTTATATTACAACTTGATTTCTACTTCACTGACTCTGTGATAGTGGAAGATTTAGTTAAAACAAGCATGACATTGACATTTAAATCATTCTGAAGAGCTAGTAATTAAAAAAAGGAAAGCTTATTATTCTCTTAGTATTTAATCTTTCTAAATTTTTTTTTAAGTGACAAAGTTTTGAAAAAATATGTTGAAGAAGTACTGGGAGAAATTTCAAGACTGAAAAGTCTCCAAAAATGCATCTCAGCGATCTGTCATCACTTTTCAATGGTATTTAAAACAAGAGTTGTAATTATCCTCGTTTTTTCATTTTCATTTTTTTTTAAAACAAAGTGAGTTTTTGGTCAGTTCCTTGTTTTGCTGCATTAAGAAAATATGTGTGTGGCGAAGCAGTACCTTCTTCATAAAATGGGAATGATTTAGAGAAGGGATCTTTGGAGTTCATTTCTGTCTTAGAGGAAAGGGCAGATGTTGTGTTGCACTTTAGGATTTCAAAGCTGAAAGGCTGATATTTCTATATGTAAGTTTTATAGGTTTACAGATTTGTTGAGCATTTGCTTAGCATTTGGGTAGAATTTTCAGTGCTGCAGATTGCCTATTGTGTATATTTATTTTAGGAAATTATTCCAGAATTTAATCGGTTAAATCTTTTGGATGGTAAATTTTGAGGGGGTTTATACAACCCAGCATTATCATTTTTAACTAATAATCAGACGATGATTAGCTTAGGTGACACGTCTGTATCATATATATTTATTGAAGTATTCAGTGGCACCTAATTCTAAAAGCATAACAATGCTAGATTGGAACACGGTTTATTTGAAAATGGAAATGACATTCACATTAATATAAAACAAATGTCTTCCGACTGCTGTTACTGCAGTGAATATCAAATGAATTTGTGAAAATGAATGCTTAAAAGCATCATTCTTTCCAGTATACCCTAGCACTTAGTAATACAAATATCCATGATATAATAGTGAGAATCCTGAATACTGAAAGTCTGAGAATGACTGTAAGTTGAAGGCAGAAAAATAAATTAGGTATGAGGCGAATAATACTTCTATATTATATGAATATATAACCACTAGAAGAATTGTTGTGATGGATTCTCTTTTTTAATAAAGACAATAAAAACTAATCACAGGGAATTTTTTTTCTCCTAGAAATATTTTCCAGTGCTATTAGAAATTATTAGAGGGAAAAGTCCTGTAGCTAGGTGTATGTATGTGTTGAAAAATTAATGGTCCTTATATTATTTCAGGATTTATGAACTGTTAACCAGAACAGGAAAACACACTTTGACAATTTTAGGGTGGAGATAAAACTTAGCAGTGTTTAAAAAAAAAACAACAAAAGAACATTTTGACAGATTTCTTCCAGGGTAACTTAATCTATAAAACTCCTATGTTAGTTTTTAGGAAGGTAGAAGAAGTATAACACTGCTTTGTCTCCCCTGCCCACAATTCATAGAAGAGTTTCTACAGGTGAGGCAAAATAGTTTCTGTATTCTTTTTCCTTTTTTTATTTCTTATTGTAATATATGTTTTGTTTTTTTTTCTTTAACAGTTCAATCTGTGCATCTTGAAAATGTGCACTTAACATGTACTGATGGGCCGTTAGCATTTTTGCAAAGATCTTGCAGGCTTCTTGAGATTCCTGATTAGGAACAGTATGCTTAAAATAACTCTGTCTTTTTCTGTTTTATTTTTTACTGGTTTTGTTTAATCTTTCTCTATTTTCATCTTCATCACTACATTCCCACATATTTCCAAATGCAAGTGATTTGGACTAGGGCTCATCTTCTTCCTCGCTCTTTTGCTTCAAAAGTAAGAGTTGTCATGTATTTATCTTCCTTTTCTTTCCATGTCACAGAATAACAGAATCACAGATCTATAGGGGTTGGAAGGGACCTCTAGAGATCATTGAGTCCAACCCCCTGCCAAATCAGCTCCCTAGCCCAGGTTGCACAGGTAGGGGTTCAGGACGGTCCTGAACATCTCCAGAGAAGGAGACTCCACCACCTCTCTGTGCAGCCTGTGCCAGTGCTCAGTCACCACACTGTGAAGAAATTCCCATGCACATTTGTGCGGAGCTTCCTATGCATCAGTTTGTGGCCATTTCCCCTTGTCCTGTCACCACACACGGCTGAGAAGAGCCAGACTCATCCCTTTGCCTCCCGCTCTTTAGATATTTATGGACATGGATCAGATCCCCTCTGAGTCTTCTATTTTCAGGGCAGAACAGACCCAGGTCTCTCAGCCTTTCCTTGTAAGCGAGTTGTTCCACACCTGTAGCCCTCCACTGGACACTTGAGGAGATCCCTGTCTTTTTTGTACTGGGGAGCCAAGAACTGGACCCAGTACTCCAGGTGGAGGCCTCACCAGGGCATAGAAGAGAGGGAGGATCACCTCCCTTGACCTGCTAACCATGCTCTTAGTGCACCCCAGGATGCCATTGGCTTTCTTGGCCACCAGGGCACACTGCTGGCTCATGGCCAGCCTGTCATCTACCAGGACTCCCAGGTCCCCCTCCACAGAGCTCCTCTCCAGCAGGTCAACCCTCAACCTGTACTTGTGCAAACTCATTTGACTTCAGGAACTTGAGGTCCAATATACCCTTTTAATTAAAGTTTTAGATATTTTTCACTTTTTTTCCCCTTTTTTGATTTGTTATATTGCAAAGAAAGTGAAAATAAGTTTCAGTGCCAAACATAGAGCTAACAATGAATTTGTGGAAGAAATAAAAAAAGATACTTTGGGGGCAAAAGCATGAGTCGCTATGACTGAAATGTAACCTCAGACTTGGGCAGCATCTGCAAGCCTGAAATAGAGTGTTTCTTCTTAACTACTTTTTTTTTATTAACTACATGTTTGGTAAATGGGCTGATGGATTTGTAATGACAAAGCATGTACCTTCTCTTTGAGAAAGAGAATTTATGCATCTGAGGAATAGGAACTTACATATATTATATATAAACAGCCATTTGTCTATTAAGCCAAAAGAATTTTACAAAGTGCTAATCCCAAAGGTGTCTTTCATGCCTTCAAGCAAGTCTTAGTGGCTTTTATTTTATGGTTTTAAATGGAAGTCTATCCATCCAGTGCACCTGATTATTTCTTTCTCTTTGGGCAAGGACAGAAAAGAAAGAAAGAAGGAAATGTTTGCAAACCCATCCTCCTTATAGGTATAATAAAAAATAATAATTATTTAAATTCAAAAAGTTTCTTAGATTGAGTTATGTATATTAATTACCATTAATTAAGGTTTTTGTTTGTTTGTTTGTTTGTTTTGTTTGTTTGTTCTAAAACCGTCCTTCACAGAAGCAAAGATTAGGTGACTTGATTTGTTAATGAGGACATATTTGTATGAATGTAAAAACAGTTGCTGTTTTTTATCATTTTTCTCATTATATCCTAAAGGCTATAAGGCTATAATGGTATATTAGCAATGTATGTTGACTGAGAGTCTTTCTAACTGACATTTTTTTTCACGTGAACTTGATGGACCTCTTTATTTTTATTTTTTGTATGAATGCAAACTGTTTACCGTGTGTACATACTTGGCTGTCACAGCTTTTAGTCCTCTGACATTTGCAGCTTCTGAATTAGCATTTCTAAAGACACATTGGCACTGGCTCAGATATCTAAGCAAAGAGAGTCCTAAATCACTGCACAATCCTATGTAACATTTTAATTTTAGAAATAGAATAGCAATAATTAACAACTTTGGTTTTACAGTTGTAGTAGAATTGTTAGGCCATAGCCTAAACCAATGGCTGAGCATGAGGTGAGAAGGCATGGCTAACCAGGGTGCAAGCAATGTACCTGAGTGACTGGAATGGGCGGAGGCTGGATCCACCCCTCCTCACCCTCATTTAAGGATTAGCAGCAGAGGGGGCAGCATAGAGATTGTGTTTCTGTCAAGCTGTCACTGTTCATCAGAAGAGGCGAACTATTTATTGTTTTTTCATTGCCTTCCTTTGCTGTACTACAGCACTTTATAACATTAGCTTATTTTTCACTGTGAAGCGTCAATATGGCTTGGGAAGCACAGCTTCAGCATGCAAAAGAAGTGTGACCATCGGTATTTGCTGTGCCAACAGTCAGCTGTATCTCACAAGGAAAACACAACAGAATGATATCTGTTAGTATTTGTAGGATAAACATCCTATGCAAATTACAGCTGTTGTTCATGTCATCGATATTACTTGTAACCAAATACTGCTTCCTGCAGCTAGCTCAGGCCATGGTGTGTGGTCTTTACATTTAGAAGTCCTGTTTGAACAATTCAAAGAAATATTATCCTCCATGTACATCAAGAAGTCTCTTACCTAAGTACTTGTAAGAGTAGAACAATATAAGGACATATAAGCAATTCATAGTGTCCTTAGACGCCAGAAACAAAGAGGATCCTATAGAAAGCAGTTAACTCCCTCAAGTTTTCATCTTCAGTCTTAAGAACTAATCTTACCTAGATGGCAAAGAATCGTCACTAACACTAGTGGTCAGTTTTGAGTGTCAGGGGTACTGCACTGCTCAAAGCTGAGAATTAAGAGCTTTTGAGAGGTGCTTCTGGTGCAGAATCCCATGAAGTCTCACTCCTTGTGCCATCAAAACCCACAGTAAAGCTTCACATTGCCTGCATCACCGAACTTCTGAGTGGTTTGCTTTATCATACGGCAGGAGCTGCGATTGGTGCACATGTTCAGGCTCACATACTTGGATTTTTTTTCTTCATAACTGAAATAACAGGTTGCAGATCTCTAATTTCAATCCCACACCTGGCTGTTTCGGTGATCCTTTCTAGGTCTTCCTGTCTTTATCACAGTTGCCTTCAGCAATAGATGCACACCTGCCAGTGTGAGTCAGAGACAAGTTAGCAGTCCAGTGCTAATAGGAACACTCAATTAATCACTGTCTTGCTGATAAATTTGTGTGATGAGTGTGTGTGGGCTGACAGCAGATTAGTACTTTGTACAAATATATATAACACATGATCCTGGGACTTCATTAATGTCCATATAATTATCTCTTAAGATAAGGAGTCTCTTCAACTGGGTTTATTATATGAGACACAAATGTCATAAAACAAAACAAAACAAAACCAGCTAGCAAACCAAAAAGCTCTGTTCATCCTCATATTCTCTCAGTGGTCAGAGATTCTGTTTTGTAAAAGCAGTTTTTGATTTGTATTTCAAAGCCTTTTTGCTGAATTGTTGTTAATCCACTCAATAAGTAATTTAAAGTTTTATGTAATGTTTAGTCTCATTAGTTAATTGAAACAAACAAATTTGGGGCATTTCCTTTGGGTCAGGAAATAGCTTTTCCTTATACTCCTGCATTGCTTTATAGTGGCAGTCTATGATCATCTTAATAATGAAATAATTTATAAACATTTCTTCCATGTTTTGTTTTTCTAGAGTGGACCTGATGCATCACTAGGTCCTGCAGTTCTGTTTGTTTTTATTCTGCCTGTTCTTTCTTCCCCTTTTGGTTTTCTATTTTTTGTTTTGTTTTGTTTTGTTTTGTTTTTTTAACCGATAGTCCTTTCTGATTTCTGTAGCCAACGTTCTCTCCTGAATTTGAACTCTTACTCATTTTGTAAATGGGACAATACCAGAAGAAAATTCCAGAGATGTGTGGAAGCTAACTGAATGCACAGTTTCTACTGTGATACGCTACCTCCAGGACAAATAAATTGCCTTAATACAAGAAAGAGGGGAATAAGAGTGCAAACCTAGAATAATGAATTCTAGTATTCTGATGGAGCCCAGCTTGAAAAGAAAGGTCATAATTGTTAGTGTAAGCTTCTCCATGACTTGTATATGGTTTTCCTAATGATTTATTTTCAATATTATTTTAACTCTCCTGATCCAGTTTGCATCATTTTAAATTCATGCATTTAAGTATCTGAAATATTTTTCTTCTGTGAACAAAGTAACAGGATTCTGCTGTAGCTGAGGGGGAGGAGGGATGGAGTGGGGGGTGGTGGGGAAGAGGCAGAGTAAGTTGAGTGTAAGGGATTTCCAAATGATTTTGAAAAGGCCAGTCTGTCTTTTGTTTCTTATAGTACTGAAATCTTGAAAATTGGATATGCAGCAGATAAGTAATTATGATAGTCTTTGCTACTTAGATGTGCTTGAAGTAAGACCAATCTATCATTGTCTAAGTATAGCTTTATTATGGCCAAAAAAGCCATATTTAAAGCCCTTTTTTTTTCTTGCTCATACTTTATCATGTTCTCAATTTTAGCATGTTGTGAGTGTTTAATCATGACTTTAATATACTTTGAGTATAATTTCAAACTACTGAGCTTTACAGTGGAACTATTATAATACTTATATGCAAGGATCTACCATTGCTGATAAGGATTCCAGATTAATAAGAAGAACATATTAATAATACTTTTCCTCAGTTATTAAATATTAATTTAAATATATTCTGAATTTGAGGGAGTAATGCTGGAGAAAAGGAATGTGATCATTGTTCAAACAGATAAGATTTTTTTTTAGAAACAAAATATTTGTTATTGTCCAATTTTCTTTCATTTTACAGTGTTCTTGTGGCATAAGAATCAGAAAAACAATTTTTAGAGATATTCTAGTGTTCTACATACATAAAAAATTAATCTTATTACTGTTTTCCTGCAATTATGCTGACAGAAATTATCTGCAGAGAAATAAATTATATTTGAGGTGAATATTGGGATAAATAAAAAGAATTTAAGAGGGTGAGATCATGAAAAGAGCAGGAATGTGCAGTGCTCTGTTGGTGTAGATTTCTGTTTTTTGAAGTCAGCTAAGGCTGTTTAAAGTAATGGTTGACTCTTTCTTCAAGAATCAGAGCTCTGGGATCCCATCACTGTTGTTGTTCCATCCAGACAATATCATTATTCTGGCAGCTATGGATTCTGATGCACCAACAAGGGAATATCTAATGTAAACCAATAGTAGAGAGCATGCCTATCAAACAATAACAATATGTTGTGCTAATTCAGTGATAGAATCTGAATTGTAGCCTTCTTTACAGTTTTGCACTAGGCTAGCTGGTGTGTCTGACATCTTGGTTTAAGAATAAATTAATTAATAATACAAAGGAAGAAATAAATAACTTAAGAGCACTTTGAGAATGAATTCTATATTTCTCCAAGTTATGTATACTTTTCTCCCCTTTTAAGTTGTGTTGCTACCACCCAGTAAAGTATGAAAACAAAAACTCTCTCTCTTCAGTGACATATAAATGTACATTGTCACTTGTAGTTCTGCTATCCATTTTTATTCATGCACTCTCAACAGAAGCCTTTCAGAAATGTTAGTGATGATGATCTACAGTAATCGCCTGCAATGACAGCAGTACATTAGAAACATGCTTGGTGAGACACCCGTGTAGAAGATGCCTCATAGCAACCTAGTTCCTTTTATTTCAAATAGCTTAGCACATTAAGAAATATCTACTTGAATATTTCTGGAGCTAAAATTCACTTTCAGTTACTTGCTAATAATTTTTTGTTGTTGTTGTTGTTTTAGTAACTTGATCATTTCAATTAGTGGAGATGAAAAGGAGAAACTTCAGAGTTTGGTACTCTCATATATCAAATTCAAGTAATACTAAGTTCTTGCATTGTATTTTTAAAGAAAAAAAGGCTATATAGGAAGGTCACTGGTTTTTCTTGACCATATAAGAAGTGAATATGATGTGTTTTCACTCCTTTGAACTTGTGTATTCCATTTCAAAAAGGACTTAACATGGAGAAGGAAAGATAATGGAATTGCCACTTTTCTTGCAGAATAACTAGTTATCTAGCGACGTGGTTTCAGTACTTTTCTTCACATCTTAAAGGTAATTTACAGATACCTGAGTATTTGTGTTTTATTTTTCTTTTAACACATGCAAGTGGAAAAAATAGTTTTATTTTATCAAAATTAGAAGCAGCTATGCACTTTCTTGGATTTTTTTTTTGTTTGTTTCTCTCTCCATAGACTGGCAATGAATTTTATATTTTCTTACTTAAAAACAAAATCACTTAAGTTTTTTTAAGAAAGATTAGAAACTTTGCACTTTAAACAGTGAGATGTGTAATATTAGATCAATACTGTGGAAAATATAATATGTATGTATTATATGTAATATAATGTGCTATTTTGTAAATTTATGTGATATATACATTTTTTTGTCCTCACATTTATATATATGTATATATAATATACATATTATATATATATATGCGTGTGTATTACTGATTGCCTTATGAGAGAAGATTTCAGAATGGTAACTGAAACATAAAAAATGATACAGAAAACACGTTTTTGTACCATTATTTTCCTTTTTTTCCTTTTTTTTTCCCCTTAAATTTCTTTGTAACCAGCAGAAGGCTTATCACTTCCTGTGGAGTTCTTGATAACTGTCAGCTCAGTTATCTAAAGATAACTTTTAATCTTCATGTGTAGGTAGGTGTGGATATCTACCATCATAAATGGAAGCATTTGTTTATCTTCAGTATTCCCTTAACTGCAGTTGTTTGTTTTTTTTAAAGCAGGAAGTAGCTTAGCATAATATTAACTCTACTACAGTACTTGTCACTTGAAAAAAAAAAAAAGTTTTTAATAATACTAAGAGGTCTTTATGTAAGAGATGTTCAGTTTCCATTCTTCTTGTATTTCATTTAAATCTTAAATGGCTTCCTTCGTCACATCAAGAAGAATTTCTGTTTGACCATCTGAATTAATTAAATATCTTGCACTATTTTTTTTATCCAATCTTTTCATTTTGGTAAGCATGACCAGAGTACTGGAATTTCTCCCATATCTTGAGATATTCCTAAATTAATTGGCAAAAATAAAAGTAGTATATTTTTACTTTGATTTGTAATATGTTAATGATAATTGTAGGTAGTAGGTAATTGTGATTAGCCTTGTTGTTTTGAGAAGATTAAATCTACAAATAGTTCTAAATACCAAATGGGATCTTAATTTCTCCCTGCCCTTTGCTTGTTTTTTTTTTTTTGTGACTCCTCCTCCTCCTTGCGTTGTTGTTATACTAACGAAAAGATCAGAAGTGACTGGAATTGTGAATCATTGCATTCTGGAAGACAATCACCTAGCATTTCTGTGAACACTTTATTCTGACAAATGCTTGTCTGCAAAATAACACTCTATTGTTCTCAAAGAATAAGATATTCTAATTGAAATGTTATGTACTTTATAGAAGTTTCTAAGACTCCATCAGTGCATTTATTAGAATAATATATTAGAATTCTAAAACTTCATTAATCTACTACTTACTTATATTAACATAGTGGCTAGTAAAGAGCTTAGTAATTCAAGTTGACATAAATCATATTCATTGTTTGTATTTATATGAAGTCTAAGATTTAGATTTATTTTTTTTCATCCATGTCTTACCATAGAGTCCAAGACCACATTTCAACTTTGCCTGTATGTATTATATATAAGATTACAGGTATAAGTTTTTTTTTCTATCTCGAGAAGATAACCAAACAACTTCAGCAGCTAAATGACATTCCATCCAGTTATGCAGCTATACTTTGTTGCTTCACTTACTTTGTTTCACTAACTGACCCAGAAGGTGTTTTTACTCACTGACTTCTGCAGACATGTTCTGCTTTTTCTGATGTTTCACAAAGAAATGCTTCCAATTTGAAGAATTATTTGGCAGTGTTTGGAGCCTGAGGGCTTGAGAAGGAAGAAAACACAAAGAAAGAAAGGGGAAGAGAATAAACAGAGTATTAGAACAGATAAGTGATTAGGAGATTCACCTGTGGTGATTTCAAATATACATCCTCATTTGCTTTACATACTAAATCTAAGCATCTGCACCAGCTTTTTCGACCCTTACTGTGCCAGTAATTTTTGCTGACCTGGGCACTTAAGCTATCAGTGTGTAGTTGATTACAGACATACTGACATACGAAGGACTTGTAAATAAAGACCAGTGTTATGCAGTGGCACTGCCACAGCTGTTTTGGAGGCTTATGTAGGTCCAAGAAATTTTCAAGCACACCAGGAGTAGCTGAGTTCTGATTGCATAGAACCATAGAGGCATTCCTTCTCCAGCTGTGCTCTGGGCTCTCCTTCAGAATATAATCACATATCACAGAATTGCAGGGATTGGAATGGAACTCATGAGATCATTGACTCCACCCCCTGTACCAAAGCAGGTACTGTACAATAGGTCACACAGGTAAGTGTCCAGATGGGTCTTGAATATCGCTGTAGGAGGCTCCACAACCTCTCTGAGCAACCTGTTCCAGTGCTCCATCATCTTTACAAACACAAGGAAGGATTTATTTATAGTACAGAACTTCCTACGTATGAGTTTTAGGCCATTACTCCTTGACCTCATCTGTTGCCTCCCACTTCCCTAAACATTAATCAGATCCCCTCTCAGTCTTCTTTTCCCTAAGCTGAACAGACCCACGTTACCCAGCCTTTCCTCATATGGAAGATGATTCATGCCCTTTATTATGTTTGTGGCCCTGTGCTGGACTCCTCCTAGGAGATCTGTATTTTTTGAAATGGGGAGCCCAGAACTGGACACAGTATTCTAAATGTGGCCTCACCAGGTCCGAGTAGAGGTGTAAGATCACCTCCCTTGGCCTGCTGGCCATGATGTTTTTATTGCACCCCAGGACACCATTGGCCTTCTTTGCTACAGGGGCACACTACTGGCTCATAGCCGGACTGTTGTCCACCAGAACACTCAGGTTCTTCTCCACAGAGGTCCTCTCCAGGTCATCCCCTTACTTGTACTGATACATGTGGTTATTTGTCCTTAGGTTCAAGACTCTACACTTGCTCTTTGTTCAGTCTCATCAGGTTCCTCCTTGCCAAGCTCTCCAGTCTGGTCAGGTCTTGTTGAATCAGCCACTCCCCCCAGCTTTGTGTCCTTAGCATATTTTCTGAGGGTAGGCTTTATCCCTACATCTGAGTTGCTGATGAAGATGTTGAACAAGACTGGATCCAGCACCTACTCCTGGGGAATTCCACAAGTTACAGGCTTTTGACCAGACTCTGCTCCACTGATGACAACCCTCTGAGCTCTGCCAGTCAGCCAGTTCTCAGTTCTCCTTACTGTCCAGTCATCTATCCCACACTTTATGAGTTTCATAATGAGATTGTGGTGGGAGACGGTGTCAAATGCCTTGCTAAAATCGAGGTACAAAACATCCACTGCTCTCTTCCCGTCTACCCAGTCACTGATAATATCATAGAAGGCTCGCAGATTGATCAAGCGTGACTTCCCCTTGGTGCATCCATGTTGACTGCTCGTGATATAACCATCTTCTCTTCCAATTGCTCGGAGAGGATATCCAGATCAAGTTGCTCCATCACCTTTCCAGGAATGGAGGTGAGGCTGACTGGCCTGTTGTTTCCCAGATGTTAAACTTCCCTCTTTCTTTTGTACATGCCCTTTCAGATGGAGACATCCCTCAGTTTCACAGTTTCTTACTAGCCTCATCAGAAACAGTTCTGGGATGGAAAATGCCTCAAACAAAGCAGGGAGTCATCCAATCTCATCTGCTCAAGACCATGACGTAAACTTGTTATGTAAATAGAAGCAAAAAAAAAAAAAAAAAAAAATTGTCACCTTATTCTTTGAGGGATGCTTTTGAAAATTACCCTCACTTTTACTTACTGTCACATAAGTGCATCTTTTCTAGTTCTGAGGAAATCCTTTTACAATCTTCAGAGTGCCAAAGGGATCTTTACTTGTTATTTGAAGAGTGCTAAGTAATGTATCAAAGGTGTTGCTTGTCTTGCTTTAAATGAAATGCAATGTAAGAGCACAGTTATTAAGAAAAATGAAAAATGCTTTTCTTTGTAATTTTAAATGTTAAATGAATCCAGATGATCATTTGAGATGGCCCCTGGAAACAAAAAAGCAAGGCCAGGGAGGATAGCTTATGATTCAAGTCTCTACTTTATCTTCATTTACATTAATGATATACTTAATTAAAAGGTTACATAGCCCCGTCCTTCCCACTTCCCTGCTCTCCAAATGCAGGTGATTATAAGGCAGGGAAATCTATTCTTATTCTTCAATAAACTTAAAGATGCTGTAAATTCATTTTAAGCAGTCAAACCTGAGTTCAATCTGCAGACATGATTGTCTTCAACTTCTGTTATCTCATCAAGTGAATATAACTGTCCCCTTACTTCAGTCTCCTTGATGAAAATGAGATAACATGAAATACAGAAGGACTGTAAACTGATGATCCGAAATGAGAGAGATCCCCTTGTTTGTGTGTGAACACTGTAAGTAAGAACCTTTCTGGATTGTCAGGTCTTCATGATCAGATTGATTTGGAGGGTTTCAGTAATGTCTAACCCCTCTGCTTTAAATGTAACTGCTGGGAAAATATATGCATATATAAATACAGTGCATAAATGCATAATTTCAATTGATCCTTTTGTAATTCTGCATTCTTTTGTGTAATAACATTCACAAACCTTGAGCACTGTATACAATTGTGAGGAAATCAGATATTTGGCTAATTTGACTTTTCTTCAGTGTTGGAAAGTGCTATGCCATCAGCCTTTTACTTTGTATTGACTTACTGAATTTTTTTTCTATACTACATTACAATTTTGACAGTCTTCAAGATGGTTAGCCTATTAGTATCGAAGAAATACTAGCAGTGTTTCACACAGAATGGAGAACGATGTATATACAATTCTGAATTTGTATAATGTGAGCCTCCCTGTAATTTCAAAGTACTTTAAAACAACATTCATGCTGTGGGAGGCTCGTGAGCTTTATGTTATAGGGCTGAATCGTTAATAGTGCTGAAGTTGTGTCTTGACACAGGATAAATTCATTATTAAAGTGTTAGAAATCTTTTAGGGAATACCTGTGTGGGAAATAAATAGCATGAAGTTCAAAGGGGTTGATGAAGATGGTAAAGACTGCAGAGAGCAAGATGTGTAAAGAGCAGCTGATATCCTTTGGTGTGCTGAGCACAGAGCAGAGGAGCTGAGGGGAGGCCTGATGGCAGCTGCCCCTCTCACAGGGAGCGGAGGGGCAGTGCTGAGCTCTGCTCTGTGTGACAGCGACAGGGCCCGAGGGAACGGCATGGAGCTGTGTCAGGGGAGGGGCAGCTGGGGGTTAGGGACAAGGTCTGCACCACAGGGCTGTGGGCATGGTCCCAGGTGTCAGGGTTCAAGAGACTCATGCCAGAGTTCTCAGACATAGTGTTTGAATTGTGGGTGGTACTGTGTGGAACCAGGGGCTGAGCTCAGTGGTCCTTGAGTGTCCCTTCCATCTGATGATACTGAGTATATGATTCTGTTATTCCATTATTCTATTTCAGCAATGAATTACATAAATAAATAAACTAAGACAAAGTTAATGCTAGAGGACACACAAAAGTGCAAGTGTTGCTATTATTTAAAACAAAAACAAGCAGACAAAGTAAACAAAACAAACAAAAATAGCTACTACAAAAAGCCTGCAATGCTCTCTGGCTATCTAATCTAATACATAATCATATATACATGTATAGTATGTATATATGTTACATACTTATAATTAAGATTGCTTATGATTGTTTAATATGTTCTGGTAGAACAAATTTCTGAACTGAATCATAGATAAATGTTCTCTATATAGAATATTTGTATTGAAAATACCTTATTGTCACTAAAAAGCCATGACCAAACAATGTATTTGTACATAATACTGTTTGGACTCAAGTTACAAATGATTTAAGTATCAAGGTTTATTAGACCATGTGGTTTCACTGTTTCTCCTGAGATGTTTTTTTTTTGGTTTTTTTTTTGGGAGATGTCAGAAAGAGTAACATAGACATTTCTGTCATTATACAATATAAAGCATTATATAATATAAAGTTTTTTTTTCCTCCTTTATGAACAGTTTTTTAACTTCCTAACAGGAAAAGATGAGTGAAAGTTCTGCTGCCTATTACCTATACCATTTAGAAATTGTAGGAAGAAGATTAATCTAGCCTTTTTTTTTTTTTCCATTACAGTTTGACATGAAATAGAAAATATAGTAAATGTCAGTGTCCAATGTAGCTTTTAGAAACAGATTTAGCAGTCTTGGTAGCACCTTTCAGATGACTGATAGTTTTTTTTTTTTTAAATTTCCCTCTCAGGGAAGTTATGTAATAAATTGTGCTTTGTAATTCAGAGTGACTGAAGGGCTAATTTTAGCTCTGATGGGTTTTTACATCTAAATTGATCAATAAATTATATGGATTAATTAAGTTCTTCTGTCAAGGCCAAAGACTGTCAGTGTGCAGCCTTGCTGATGTATCATTTATTAGCATCTCAAAGAACAATAACTTTAAAAAGTCTCTCTATATCCTTTGCTGTTTTGAGGCCTTGAAAACACTTCAAATGAAAATAAAATTTTATCCTTCTTGGAAAATGCCAAGTCCCATCAATAATACAAGCCAGCACTCCAACTTGAAAGATAAATTCAGGAAGAATGTAATATTTTAATGATAACTGAATATGTTAGAAGTACGTTTTCTGACAGATGAATACAGTTAGGTTTTGTCCACATAGCCGGAATTTCACTTGATCAGAAAGAAATAATGTAGGGGAAAATTGTAGGAGTGTTGATGCATGAATTAATATGTATAGTTACTGTTACTGGCATTTTTGTAGAATCTGTTCACTGGATGTGCTTATACTGAAAATACTTGCTAGTAACTAGTTAGTCCATTTCATACTCAGAGTAAACTGCAAACCAAAGTATTATTTCATAATCACACTGGTTTACCAATTCTATAATTTTTAGTTGTTTTGAAGTTATCCTACAATGTTACTAATTAATCGGCCATCCTGAGGAAAATTGAATTATCCATTATTTTTTTTTTTAGTATGAAAAAGCAAAAGCGTACTCATAACATTCTGTTTCAGTTTTATAGACAGTGTAGCATATATAGAATTTTATGACATAATTCACGTCATTGTATTTGTTGCTTCTTCATTGTCTCTTAATGGTTCTATCATTTACTCCTGAATCAGCATACAACACTCTGTCCTTTATTTCTTCAAAATGATTTTGACTTTGGGCTTTGAACTGAAAACAGTTTAACTCCAAGAACAAAATTAGAACCTTAGGCACTTAAAATTACTGAACTTTCTTTGCATCATATATTTGCAGGAGGTTTTTTATACTTGAAGCTTCACATGGAAATGGTAAAAAATACAGTAATCTCTTTGGTAACCATTCCCTGCAGGCATCTATATGTAGAATATGACTTTAATACTTTCAGAATTCCATCAGTGTGTGAACTGCATCGTTAAGTGCCTAAATACATTTGTCAGTCTCGCTCTTGTTCCTTCAGACTCTACACAAAGGAAGGAATGGTTACAGTGACTCAGAAGGAAACATATGTTTATATGTTTATATATAATTAAATAAGCATGCATACATTTATTGTAAAGGTATATGATTCTTCTGTCAGTTTGAGGACAAAAATATTTTAACATGTAAACTTAAGTTTTGTATTTCTGCTTTCACAGTCATGAACTCCATTTCTCTGGTGACTTTCTGTAGTACATTACATTACCCTAACTGACTTCAAAAAGTCTTGCACTCAATGTAAGAAATCTACTTTTCATATTATGACATTAAAGAGTTTCTTGTCTAACTTACTAAGCCAACATAACATTGTGTAAATGACTGCAATGGCATGATAAAAACATTAATGTATTCTTAGTTAGTACTAGTCAGTAGTACTAGGTACTTAGTACTGACTTCTGTTTTCCTTACAAAAAAAAGGAAACAAGAACACAGATATTGATGACATTATATTATTTCCTGACTTGTCTGCTGGCTGTCACAGAGTAGACTGAATTGAGTCCAGGAAAGAAAGTTGAAGTTAAAATTCCTTATGAAGGTAAACTTGTGCTTTCCAATAATTTATCTACAGATATCTGCAAAATATCTACTGCAAAATGTGCCCATAAGTCTAATTAGTAAAATGAATTTACCAAAATGCAGTCTGTACATTTGAAAATAGTAATACTTCTTCAGTAGTTAATCTAGGATTAATTTTGTATTGTATGCTATAATCCAGATCAGTCTAACTTTGTTAATACTGTAGACTAAAACTGTGTTGATCCCAAGATTAATTAACTAGTTAAGTCATTAAGACCTGCTGTATATCCAGTGTACACATTTCTCCCGGCACTTTCTTGTGCCTGAAAATGTTACTGCTTTTATAGTAGTGGGAGTTTTTACTTGCAAAATTTACTAAGCCATGACTACATTGCAAATTAAGTTTTGAGAAACAGAATGTATTTCTAGTTTATAAAACGTTTCAATATAATATGGTTGCAGCGGTATAAAGTTAATTCTGCAGTTTCAGCTGTCACAGCGGCAAGTTCTATGGAGGACACTTCACACTTTATTTATTGATAAGCTGGCAGTGCTGCTGTTCACCATGCTTCAGCTGACTTAGTGTACAGTTCAAGGTTTCAAGCTGTCAGGCTGAAAATAATTAGATGTTCAAGTTGCATTATGAAAAAAGAAACTGCAGCCCACTGGCCCTGAACACTGAAAATGTAAGAACTACTCTCACTAATTCAAGGAGAAAAGTACTCTTTTCTTTCTGCTTCCAGCTTGACTATTTTGATTTTTGGAAGAACAACATTTTCTGTTACTAAGTTGTATTATCAGAAAATGTTCAATGGTAATTGAAGAAACAGGAAAAAATGATTGTTACAAAATCAGACATTTAATAGTAAGCAGTGAAATGTCTATAAATGTTAATCAGCTTGTAAAATAGAATTTTGGAAAAGGTAAAGCTAGAATCTTTGTTCTGTGCATTAGTAAATATGCATTTTATTTCTGATTTTAAATGTTAATACTTTTATAAAGTATTTTGTTCTCATCTGTTACTGCTTAAAGTATTTTCCTGGCAAATAGTTTCCCCTTTATTTTTGAAAATGTAGATAAGAATAGGAATCTCTTGTACCTGTTTAAAATTGAAAGGAATATATATATTTTTTTAAATCCACTTTATTAGAAGTTTTTTCTCTACAACATCCATAGCAGAACTAAAATCTTTAGCCTTGGATTAAAACATTGCTGGGTGAATGACCTCTTTTCATTGTAGATTGGTTATGATTAATGAAAGAAGGTTTTGAATTGCAGCTGTCATATGTTGCAAATTGCTTTCAACCTTCCATAGATGTAGTAAATTCTGCTTTCTTTCAGAAATATCTGAAAGTTTGTTGCAAAATCAAATTTTTGTTGTTCAAGGCTGTTTCTGAAACCAGTAAATTAAATTAAAAAGAAGAAAAATCATTGAGATGTATTTGACAGAGGGAAGAATCACACATGGCTTCTTGATTCTGTATCATGGTATATATATTTTTTGTTTTAGTCTGATTATTGAACATTCATCCACAATTGCTAAACAGTAATTAAGTACTGCATCAAAAATGAGATTAGAATGTTAATCATATTACAGTGTCTTATTACTTTTATATTAATATTTTTTAACTTATTATTGACTTATTTTTTATTAAGAATGCATATTTTATGGAACTTATGGAACATAAATATGGGTCATAGTGAGATTTTATTATATGTACCCGTTACAATACTTTTCACATTGCATAGACTACAGAGTTCAGTGTCTTGTGTATTCATTATAAATATAAAATGACACTTTCTGTGCAAGACTGTTTTTTAGAGAATCCATATGGGTGAATATCCAGTAATTGGATTTAACAGGTAATGTTACATGGGAATATATGTATAATTAGCTAAATAAGGATATTAACTTCTTCTTTTGATCATCTTGGGCATGAGTGTCAAACCTTTTGACTAAACCTTCTGAGCTGCACTGGGTGAAGAGGAATTGTCTTAGGCCACATTTAAAATAAAGAATACATTTAATAAGTAATAGAACATATGTATTTTTAAAGAAGTTTTAATATTTTCAAACACACTTTTTTTTTTTTCTTTCATCTGTGTTTAAGATTTTGCCACAAAATGTTTAACTTATATTACTTTGACACACAAAAAAGTGGCAGCTAAATATGCCATTTGGCTAATTCATAAATTCAGAGAAAAAGTGAATAAATGTAGGTATAATGCATACCTTCTGTAAACTCACCTTTAGCATGCTTCATTAGCAATCTGATGTAATATTTTTTAGGTGGGAACACTAATCAAATTGCAAAGCGAGTTAAAAACATATTACAAATTATTTTATACTTTTTGTTTTTGAGCTTCCTGAGATGTTGAAAATTAAAATTTTTTTCATTACTGAACACGTCATATCATAGAACAGCGTGGGTTAAAAAGGATCTCAAAGATCATCTAGTTTCAACCTTTGGGCAGGGTCGCCAACCACTAGATCAGACTGTCCAGAGCCACATCCAGCCTTGCATTGAATGCCTCCAGGGATGGGGCATCCACAACCTTTCTGGGATACCTGTTCCAGTGCATCACCACCCTCTGAGTGAAAAACATCCTCCTAACATCTAACCTAAATCTCTCTCTAGTTTTAAACCATTCCCCCTTGTCCTATCCCTGTCAACCTGTGTAAACAGTTGTTTCCGCCTCTTGTTTATACTCCTTCAAGTATTGGAGGGCGACAGTGAGGTCTCTCTGGAGCCTTCTCCAAGCTGAACTTATCCAGTTCCCTCAACCTTTCTTCACAGGAGGGATGCTTCAGCCTCTCTGATCAATTTAGCGGCTCTCCTCTGGACCCGTTCCAAAAGCTCTGCATTTTTCTTGTGGTGGGGACTCCAGGGCAGATGTTCTGGATATTTCTTCTGCAGTTAACTTACTAAATTGTTTAAAAAAATAACATGAGCCCAAGTTTAATAATTCAATTTAATTTTTCACAACCATGCACACTGCCAAAAAGCAGTGACGTGAATAAGGCATGGCTATGAAGCAAGGGATATATTTGTTCCTTAATCAACATCCATACTTCTAAGAAGCTCCTAGAGTTAGTGATGATTCAGTCCCTTGGACTTCATGAAATTCATAGCTTAGATGATGATTTGCATGACATTATCCATTTGTAAAGGTTTTGTAAATGAATTTTCTTGATGTCTGATGCAGTGATGCTTCATCAAATGTGGGTTACCAGTGCTTACTGCATCATTTTTTGTTAATTTAATAAGTTCTTTTCTACCAACCATCACCAGGATGCCATCAGTAACTATACCAGATAACAGTAACTAAACCAACTAAACCAGTTATGTTCATAAAGGTTAAAAAAATGCTTCTATGTATTTTCTTCCTGATTCATACAAATCAAGACACTTAGTTGTATCGTTCAATGGTATTTCTTCATTGACATTATACTTCTTCAGTGACATTATATTTGTTATCATTATCTGCAATGAAAATGGCAAATAACAATCTGTAGCATGTCTTCTCATTTAGATAAAGTTTATTTATGCATTCAGTTTGTATGAGTTTTAATTAAGAAGTTAAGACAATATCTGGAGGAGCAAGGCTTTTCTACTCTGATAAGTGCAAAATCAGACACTGAACAACAAAAAAAAAATTGTTAGGGCATATCAACAACTTCCCTGGATTAAGCAATGATTATGTCAGTGTAAAAACTTCTATCTGCTTTGTATTATGTTATCTGTGTTTATTATATATTCATATTTTTTCACTTAAGAATTGGAGAGTGGCTTGAAATACTCCTTCTCAAATAACTGAAGAGAGCAGTTTTGTTCAATGGAAATGCTTAAAGCAGAACACTTTTTTTTCCAGTGCTTTCAGTATTACTTCCAGTATGATTTCTTGAATTATTCATTAACTAAAGAAATACAATTCAAGTTAGTCAATTTCAGGCTTAGAAAGACCAAAATAAATACATTTTCCATTAAAAGGGAAAATTGTTCTATTATTGGAACAATTCTTCTTGTTTTGTTTTACTGTTTACGTATCTGTAATTGAACTATAGTACACTTCATTCCTGCCTTAAAATTTAGTAGAATAAAAATATCACTTTTTAACAACATGAAATTATATGTCATTAATGAATACTTAATTACCATGTTTCACATTAGCTATTATTAGTTAATGATCTATAAATGTACATAAAACACAATGTAATGATAATAAAATAGCTAATCTAAATCCAGGAAGTAACTAGATGTTATCTATGCCATTTCTCATTCATTGTCCATGAGGAATTATCTGGTAAAATATGCAGTAACAAATTTGCACTTTGAATTTACTTGCCCACGGTTTTGTTGTTGTTGTTGCTATTTTTAGTTCTGTTTTTTTTTGTTTTTTTTTTTTTAGTTGTTCTTGTTTGTGTTTAAATGATATAAATAGTCTTGTCTTTCTCTTCCTTTGTGTTGTGTTCATTGGTGGCAGTGTATGTTGATAGTCTCTCCTTCGAGTGACTGAGTGGTACATTAGATTTTGTTAGAAATGTTGAGTTCAGTTTTCTTCGCAGTTCTGTATATCAATAATTTTCATTAAAGAATTCTATTGTACTAAAATGAAAAAACTTCTAAAAGAGTATTTCAAGTTTTCCATAATGAAGTTTCTCGGATATGCTGTGTAGAATTTCTGCTCCAAAACCAGTGAGAAAAGGAAGCTGTATCCAGCTAGTTCAGTTTGCCAGATAGATAGCTTATGGTTTCAGCTTTGATGTGAATATGAGGAAACCTACCTTGCAGCTCCTACTTGGACTGCTGTCATTCTCTGTTGTTCCAGTTGCTTAAGAAAATACAGACAAACTAAAGTCTAAGTAACAGAATTCCCACGTTCTTAATATTCAGTTTGGGAAAAAATACGTATTACTGGAATGTAGTTTTTAACTCCCTCTCTTGTGTTCATGTCTTAGGTTTATGTGAAATGTATAAATCAGAGGAGAAGTGGGAAATATAAAATTAAATATTGTGTGTATTTACCAGATATGTAAAATAATTGCTGAAACCAGCAGTGAAGTTCAAATCCAGGTACACATCTGAATCTGAAATGTATTGAAAAAATATTTTCTTATGAAATATATGTAATAAAAACCATATAATTTAAGTCATGAAGCTAGCTTTGAATTACAGTGGAACTAACTAAAAAGCATGAATGCAATACCAACATGTCCAATGGATATAAGTCCTATGAATAGGTTCCTCTTAAGCCATTTTCAAATACTTGGAACACTGGGACTGATGTCATATATTTACTTGGTATTTTTTCAAATGCAGAATGCCTGACATATGGTCAGTGTCTACAGTATATCCAGAAATTGCACCAAATACTTCTATTTTAAGTTGCCTTAAATTTTTAAATTCCAGTTTCCTCTAATATCTCTGGTAAAAGACATATTTGTTGTCATGAGAATGAAAGTATGCAGAGATAACGCTATTGTTAAGAAGTAGAAGAGCAATTTTTCACTTTATTTTTGTCTACATACAATACTGAATTCAATAATGTTATTTCACATTTCATATTTCAAACATATCCATCTATTAATAATGATGTAGGACTTATTTGTTGATGAAACCATCTTCCAAGATTATGAATGTCTTTTAAATTGAGATCTGGACCCAAATCTAAATCAGCACTAGACTCTATTGGAGTCTAGAGGAGTGCAGGGTACTGTGATTTGCTGTGTGGTTTGGAGTTGCTTTCAGATCTATCAGCCAGTCCTCATGGAAAGCATACCAGACTAAACATCTTACCTAATGTATGTCAACTGAAGAAGCATACCTGCTGTACAAAATCAAAGATATAATATTGTTCTAATCAAATAATTTCTTTTAGTACATCTTGTTCTAATTTATACTAATTAGCACAGACCAGATTCTTACAGTGTGAAGATGGTCCTTACTCATGGCTCCCAGAGGAAAAAAGGAGACATAACAATGCATTATTTTACTGATTTTTCAGACCTTGTTGTGCTTTCAGTCCAAAATCTGTAGATCCTTCTGTGCATTTTGAACTGTGAAAGCTGGTGTATAGATAAGGTATCATTTCAGTTCAGGGTTGCTTACTTTTATTTGCTGCTTTGCTTTGTTCAGAAGTATTTTGTTCTCAGTGCTTCTTGATAGAGAATGTGATTTCTTGCATTCTGCTGATGATTATCACCAAATAGGAACAGATTTGAATTGTTAGGCTAAGGAAGTGTACTTCCTGTGTGCAGTTCTGCTTTATCTAAATGGCTCCGTGCCACTGGCCTTAGGAGAGGGCAGATGGAGGCCAAACTGTTTCTGGAGCAACAAGTTTCAATGAAACCAACACTATTCAAATGTCCAATTAGTCTCATTTATTCCAAATAGTGAGACTGTGAAAACTGATATACACAGTCTTTCTTGTAACCCTTTTCTCTGTTGTGCTTTCCATTTTTCTGCTCATCTGGGTCCTAAACTCAATGGCAGAAACTCCCTTTTCCAGGGAGAAGCAGGATCTCAAAAGGGCAGTGTTCCACGCAGTAGAAAAATGCTCAATAGTTAGTGGTAACTACATAATCAATATTTTGTGTTCCCTTTTCATGAGGAACATGATGTGCATGTGAATTGTTACAGATTTACTTATGGTCCTGTTTCTACTTTTGATGCCCCAGTCTGCTTGCTTGGTCTTTCTTTAACAGTTACGCCTAAAAGCATCTTTACTAAGACTCCCAAGGTTCTTTACTGACCAGAAATTGACCATTTATGTTTATAGGCCTGCAGACTTGTGTTTGCAGGTTCAAAGCTTTTGCCTGCATCTTGTGCTTGTACTTTGAGGGACCGCAGGTACAGCTCCTTGTATTTCTTCAAAGGGTGGCTTTTGTTGAGAGTGTAGCTAATAACAATGTTTTGTTAGCATAATTTAGTCTAAATATATATATTTTTATAAACACAGTCTGTAATAGTTCAGTTTACAAAAATAATAATCTGTGAATATACAGAGAAAACCTATAGAAACAATATTTTAGTACAGTCTCATTATTAACATCTATCAGTTAGAACAATACCACTGATGTGCACTCTCAAAATTTGGAGGTAAATATGTTCTTCCAATTATCTCTGATGAGCTGCTGAGTAGTAACAAGTTAAAAAAGAAGTTGTTTATTATTAATCCAAGACATCTGTCCTCAAGCGATGCCATCGTAGGGTATAGAAGTCATTTAGTAATAAGACTGAAATTCAGAGCAGTTTTTGCACTGCTTCATTTTTCACCTTACCTCTAACTTCTAACACACATTGTTTTTTCTGCCTTTGGAGAAAAGGTTGAAATTGGAGCTTTCCTTTGCACATGCTTTAGTATGTTTTAAGTTATATATGGCATTTTATGCTTAACAAAGATTTAAAGAAATAAATTTCATTCATTGATCCTGACATGTTAGACAGTTTTTAAAATTAATATTGCTACAACTTATCACTCATGTCAGATCTTACTTAAGAAGTCCTAGTAATCAAAATCATCTACTTTGTCTTGGAGGAGTACAATTATTTGTTGTTAACAAAATGTCAGTGAGAAATTATTGACATTCTCAATTATTTTTTTAATTGAGATATATAATATTAGTTTTATATACTGACTGATACTGCAAAAACTGTCCTGTAGCATGTTAGGTAATATCTTACGCATACAATTCTTATTCATACTTTCTTATGCATACAATTCCTTCCCACATTATAAGCAGCTTTTTAAAACTGATATAGTATGACTAATATGTCACTACCTATTAATGATTGAATTTGATACCAAAGTCCGTCTGGGGTTTCTATTCATTTCTTGCTGCTTTTCTAAAGTCGTGTTTAGATCCATAACTGCAAAATATGCTACTGCTTGCTATCTTTAAGACCCAAGTTACCATTCTCAAACATCTGTTACTATGCAACAGAAGTATGGGAGGCATTTCATCACAGACTGTTAAAGTTTGCCTGGGCATAAGAAGCGTGATGCATGAAAAAGTAATACATTAGGGAATATTAAAAACAAATGGTATAACCACTGGCTTTGCAAGACCTTGAGTCCTTGTTGGAACTGGAAGGTTAACTGGAGTTGCATTGAATATGACTGTTCTCATATTGTTTGCTGTACCACTAACCAGCGATGGAAACAGCATGCTTTGTCTTTTGAGTCCTTGCATCTGTGATCTTACCTGAAGGGAGAAAAGCACAGCTCTTAGTCACTTACTGATAGTTCCCTCCCTGGTTATTGGGAGTGTGGTGATTTGTAACAACAGTGGATTTTCATTTTCACTTTCTGTATTAACTGCGAGCTCAGACAAAACATCTGCACTCACTACATGATGTAATCACCAGTCACTCAGTAGAGAGTATTATAATGTTCTATTCTTGACTTGGATTTTGAATTATTTTGGATTTTCAACAAGAGGTCAGACTTCCTTTTCCCCTGGAGGTATTTGAAAGGTGTGATTGTATGCATTCATGTATTATAGAATAGTTGAGAAATGAAAGGAAGCATTTGATTCATGTATTTAGTGCTGATTAAGGAGAAATATTAGACATACAAGCTGTTGTTACCTATTGGTAGGGCTAAAAAATGTTTGTTTTGCCTTGATCTTTGCCTGAGGCAATTCCTTGTTGGCGTTGTAAAACTTAACTTTTATCTCTTCACGAATATAATCATCAGTTCTACTTAAGCCAAGATTGTGAGAAGAAAATACATTTTGCCTTCTGCTCATTTCCTTATTCTGGAAGTTTCAGTAGAGATTTGTCAGTGCTACAATCACAAACTGAGAAGTTTATAAGAAAATAATTGTACTATCTAGCCAGGATAATCGCTCAAAGATGCAGTGTACTTAATGCATAGAGAAGGAGAATTGTCCTTTTTAGTATTCATTATATATGAATATTTAGTCTGGATTTCTTTCATCATACTTCTTATTATCACAGCACCAAAAGTTCAGGTATAATCAGGTGTCTACACAGTTCTTGGGTTTTAATTTAGGATTTACAAGAGATAATCAAAAGTTAGTTTAATAATAATCGTAAGTCTTTATAAGATATAGGGTAATATAGGAATCCTAACAACAACAACATCAAAACTTAGAATAATCTCACACTGTTTCTGGTGAAGACTGTACAGTTTTTTTGCTGTTGTTGTTGTTGTCAATTTAAGTCCTGTAATTCCTTTTGTTATTCACAACTTTTTTTTTTTTTTTTTTTTTTTGTAGTAAATAATTACATACCTCAAACCATGATCTTAGACCTGTCTTCTTTTCTTCCTTGCCATACTAATTCTTACCTACATTTTAAATTGGAAGTTATCAATTTTAAATGTTCACTGTTCATTAGTAGATTAGACTTTTTCATGGTTAAAAGCTGTTGTTTTAGCATTTTTATTTTAGATACTCTATATAGTGATCCATTGTATATTGTCCAGTACACATTTTAAGCAATCACGTAGATTTAAAATTGGATCTGAGGGATGTTTCTGAATCATAAACTGCAAGTGTCTGACTTCCATAGAAGGTTTTAGCTTAAATACTATTTGTCTTTTTAAAGGCTCACTTTGTATTGACAGTATTAAAAAAAATAGGAAAGTGAAACTTGCAGAGTCTAAAAACTACAAATCCTGGAGAATAGTACCTACAATGAAATCTTTAAATTGTTAGTTAACTGGGAGACAGCTTTATAATAAAAGACCATGACCAAAAGAAAGAGAGCAAGAATCAATAACATGGTGCCTTTAAGTAAAATCTTATATTTTGCTCTCTCTCCTTAAATTGATAAAAAGATTGAGAATACAGTTTCCCAGACATTTTTTACTTCTATCTCTGATTATTTTCTTCAGTTTCATCCTAACTGTTGTTACAGGCAATAACAGTCAAACCACAGAGATTTTATTTTTCCCTTTGTGCTGTAAGTGTCCAAAATTCGCTCTCTGGTCTTTTGACTCGCAGTCTTCTTTGAGATTGCTTATTCCTGACATAAAAATGTGTTACAAAGAGAAACCGTCGTTTTGTTGAAGCAAAAATGAGACATCATTTTCTCTCAATAATGATCATATTACGTATACTTGCAATTTGCAGTTCCTCTCTGCATTGTCGCCATTTCCCATCCTGGACATATTTAACTGAACTGTCTTTATGTATGTCTTCTCAGTGTTAATATCACTCTGCACTTATGATATATACATTTACACTATATTTACACTAACCTGTTCCATAGTGGAGTGTGTGTGTTTTCTGAAGAGCTGCGCATTCCTTATGTGAAGAAGTATTTACCCTGAAAATCCTGTTGTCATCCTTTTTATCAGCGACACACAGAATTTGCTGAAGCTTGCAAACCCTTGCAAAAGTGTTTAATCCCATGCAGCTCTTGCATGCTTATCCAAACACAAGAGTATTTGTTCATGTTGCTTTCTACATCGCAGGCAAATTCTTGAGCTGTGCTTTTTGGAATTCAACTGAAAACTTTATATATTTTTCACTCATGCTTAGTTTTTAATTTTAAAAAATGTGAAAACATATCAGAGCAAAAAACACCATATGTAAGCATTGTTCTAGATGTGGTGAATTGTTTTTCTCAGGTCATATGTAAAACTGTCTGATTATTTACAGGTAATTCATTAATTTATTTCATATTTGAGATTCAGTTGTAATCATAGAATCATACAATGTTTGGTTTGGAAGAGGTGTTTTAGACCATCTAGGTCCAACCCCCCTGCTATAGGCAGTAACGGCACCCTCTAGACCAGGTTGCTCACAGCCCCATCTAGCCTGGCTTTGAATGCATCCATGGAGGGGACATCCACAGCCTCACTGGGCAACCTGTTCCAGTGCCTCACCACCCTCATGGTAAAGAATTTCTTCCTATTATCTAGTCTAAATCTACTCTCTTCCAGTTTAAAATCATTCCCCCCCCCCCCATCCTGTTGCTACATGCCCTTATAAAAATTCTTCCTTGGCTTTCCTGTAGGCCCCCTTTGGATTCTAGAAGGGCGCCTACTGTTTACACAAGAAGACAACTCAGAAATGAGAGTTTCCATCTTATCTGTTGTACTACATGGTCTGTGTTACTTCTTTTTGTAAATTTTCTGTTTCAGAATCTCTAATTTTTGTGTACAGTGACGAAGACCTGAAATTTTGAGTATTAACTCAGTATCCAGTGGTTCAGGTTGTTATTGGCAGAAATACAGTTGTTTTGTGAGTATTTTTCTTCTGCTCCTTCTGGACTCTCTTTAAAAGAAAGTGAACGTTTTTATGTAAGTAAGCAGATGGAAACATACTTCTTTTCATAATTCTTACTGTTCACTGTTCACAGATAAGACATAGCACAAGAAAGTATTATTATTAAGACAGTCTTTTTTCTTTTTTTCTTTCCAGTCTTCATTTTCTTGATGTATTTTACATTTCAGTAAATTTAGGATAAATAAGAAATAAAAGCAGATGAAAGTCCCTAAAGGAAAGCAAATTAACAAGTTAGGCATGAGGTCAGACAGAAAGTAAATTTACAGCCTGTAGGCACTTTAGAGCTATCGTACAGGAACAAATATGAGCATGCATGGGTACTCAACAAAAGTAATAAACAGAAATAAACCTTGAGGTAGAAAAGTTTAAATAAGAGAGAGAAACTTATGAGGAAAATACATTAGAATAAGTTACGTTCTTCTGTGTTTTTCTTACATTGTTCACACATTTGCTGATCCCTAGGTAAAAAGAAGTACTAAAAAATAAAACCTTTCAGCAAATAAACATACCCTTCAAGCTTTTGTTTCAGTTTCGAGGCTGCTACAAAAACCTTATTCTTTCTTTTATTTTATGAGTATGTTCAGTGTCTATTACATAGACAGTAAATATTTAATGTTTAAATGACATTAAAAAGCACTCCATTTTCTTACCTCCAGTAAGTACATAATGGATTTAAATAAAAAATTGTGTTTAATCTAGATACGTACTTTCTTTTTTTTCAGTACAGCTTGTCGTGAAATATGAAGTTCTTAAAATTTCATCTTCAGGAGGATATCTTGGTACATATAATAAATAAATAACAACACTCTAAGAAATTAAGGAGAGGAGTTATATATAAGTGCATTTTGATAGTACATGCACGTTCAACTAAGAAACAAACTTAGAAATGAATAATGTCAGACTTACTGTATAATTTGAGATTCAGTTTACACCCCAAATAGCTGAACTGTTGTACATTTACCAAAAAATACAGGTTAGGAAATGTGTCTTAAGAATATTTATTTCCTGTGAAACTGAGTAGCATGCATATTCCTCTTTCCTATTGCGATTTGCCTGTTAAATTCTGCAAGTTATGTATAAATCTCAATTACCAAGGTGAAACTAAGATACCATAATATATAGAACCCTGTCTGTCACGTACATTGGTAGGACTTGATTTTGTCAGCTATTGCTCATGTTTTGCTGTGGCATATTTTATGAGTGATTTTTTGAAAGCTTGCAATTGTCTTGGTATAAGTGTTTTTGGTCTGGTTTGGCCTCGTTCTGTGGGGGTACCCTCAGACCCATGCCCTGGGAACTGGGGAGGGGAAAAGGGAAAGGGTAGAGAAATGGGCCTTAAAAAACAAAACAGTGGCAATAATCTGAGTATGAAAGTTAATTTACTAAATAAGATATTTGAATGCAGGATAACACAATATAATAAGATATAATTGGAATTGAAGATAATACATCAAACAAAATGATATATCAAGTGTCCAAAAACTGAACAATTTATTCTAATGTTGGAGGCGAGACAGCTAGGGAGCACACACTCTGCAGAGATGAGCAGAAAGGCCGTCTTGTAACTTGCAAACAGTTTTATCTTTCCCTCTGAATGGAAATGCAAAGTCCTCTGGTGAACATAGTTTGCTTCTGAGATCCAGGTACCTGAAAATACTGACAATCCACAGAACTGGGGCATTAACTCTTCAGTGCTGTACATGATGTTATGATGTTGGAATATCGATTACAAAAGTCATAAAACCATGACAGTAAGTAATAATTAAATGCATAAATTGTAATTAAATCTACCTGTGCAAATCAGTGATAGGATGTATAGTAACTGAAGTTGTGGTAATCCATGATGGATAACAGAATACAAATTTAAAATCATGTTTATATTCATTCCATTCACTCAAAATGGCAGTTTTTAAATGGATAAGATTTAGAAAGCAAAGTAAAATTCAGAAAAGCTATCAATGAAAACTCCCACTCTAACTGATCCATCCCTATTTCTCTTCTTTTCTATTGATTTGTTTTTATTGTGATTGAAATGTAGCTACTTTTCTTTCTGTAAGAACCAGAAACATTTTCCTTGAATGCAAATGACAGTGAGTCATTCATTTCCACATTGATTTGGCTTGAAAAATGAAAGTACCAGTAAATAAACTTTGTAATGGACTTCCTTTTTTTTTGCTATAATAATGTGCCACACTGCTGAAGTATGTATTATTTCATAGAATCATAGAATGTCTTGGGTTGGAAGGGAACTTAAAGACCATCGAGTACCAATCCCCTTCCTTAGGCTGGGCTGCCATCCACCAATTCAGGCTGCCCAGCTCCCCATCCAAACTTGCCTTGAACGTCTCCGGGAGTGGGACATTCACAACTTCTCCAGGTGGCCTGCTTCCTTGCCTCACCATTCTCACTTAGAATTTCCCCATAATATGTAATCTAAATCTCCCCTCATTTAGTTAAAATCCATTCCCCTTTGTCCTTTCACTATCAGACTGTAAAAAGTCAGTTTATCTTCTTTCATAAGCATTTTTTAAGCACTGAAAGGCCACAAAGATTTCTCCCCAGAGCCTTCTCTTCTCTAGGCTGAACAAGCCCAACTGTCTCATCCTTTCTTCATAGGATAAGTGCTCTATTCATCTGATCATCATAATGGCCCTCCTCTGGACTCTCTCCAGAAGCTCTACATCTTTCTTGTTTTGGGTATCCTAGGCCTAGGTGCAATACTCCAGATAGGGCCCTCCCTCATCCTGCTGACAACCCATTTTTTCATCAAGCTCACTATGCGCTTGTCTTTCTGGGCTGCAAGAGCACACTGCTGGCTCATGCTGAGTTTCTCATTCATCAGAACCCCAAAGTTTTTCTCCACAAGTATGCTTTCAATGAGTTCTCCCAGTTTGTAAACGTATCTGGGATTACCCAATCATGGGATTACTCAACACCTTGCACTTGTTGTTGCTGAATCCCATGAGGGTCTTTTGGGACAACTTTTCAAGATTGTCTAGGTCCTTTTGATTGTCATTCCTTCCTTCTGTTGTATCAAATGTACCATTCAGCTCAGTGTCATCATCAAACTTGCTGAAGTACACTGCATCCATCTACCTGTGTTAAAGATGTTGAATAGCACCAATCTCAAGATTGACCCCTGGAGGGCGCCACTTGTCACCAGTTTTCACCTGAACATAGATTGTTGACCAGAATTTTCTGGCTGCAAGCATCCAACCAACTCTTTATCCACCTAATAGTATACCCTTCCATACTAATATGGATATACTATATCCATATTTCTCCAGAGATAGGGATATTGTGTGGCACAATGTCAAAGGTCTTACACAAGTCTAAGTATTACTTCATTTGCCCTTTCTTTGTCCACTGGTGCCATCAGTCCATCATAGAAGACCGCCAGTTTGGTTAGGCACAATCTGCCCTTAGTGAGGACATGCTGGTTGTCTCATCTTACGAATCCCTTAACATAGATCCCTTAACGATCTGCTTCGTGATCTTCCTGGGCACAGGCACGAGGCTCACTCATATGTAGTTCCCTGATGTTCCTTTCTCCCTTTCTCAGTAATCGGAGAGATGTTTCCCTTTTTTTGGTTGCTGTGGATTTCAGCTGACAGCCATGACATTTCAAATATTATGAAGAGCGGCTTTGCAACAACATCAACCAGTTCCTTCAGGACACTGGGAAAATTTCTACCTTAGTTAAAAAGAAAAACAAAACAAAACAAAATCCATATTTTTGAAATCTCTAGAAAGAAGTAAGTTTATAGGAATTACAATTAGAACTGCTTATATATTATACCAACATGTACAGTGTAAAACAGGAGGTCTATATCGACTATTAACTGAAATAGGTCATTTAATTAAAATAGCAGATAATGCTAAACAAATAAATAAATAAATAAATAAGATATGGTTTCTTGTCCAGTTTTTATATGTTGAATTCCAAGTGTAGAAGTTTTACTTGCCTAAGGCTAAAGAGTAGAACAGTGGCACAAATGAGAATAGATGTTAAGAGTTCTCCCCAAATATTTATTCATTTAGACTGTCTGCTCTGGGATATGTACTAATGTATTTTTAAATCAGTAGACACCAATAGAAATTCTAAAAGAACTCTGAATCTATGTTTGGGGATTTAACCAAAATAAGCCAAAGCCTCGTTATGAAAAATCATTATAGAAATAGAAAGTGTTACATCTTTGCTCCCACGAAGGTGAATTTTCGTATCAGAGAATGATAGAATGTATATTCTGTAAAACTTTTTACCTCAGCTGTTCATCATTTTGAGTGGAAGAGCTGTTTGGTTCAAAAAAGCTTATTCAAATAACACGGTGATAAGCATTTCAGAAGATAATACATGGAGTAAAATTTCATTAAAGGAACTACATTCAGAAAACTCAAGTAGTTGAAATAAAAAAAAAGTGGTACACAGAGTAGAAAAATTCTAGTAATTATGGAATTATTCTTAAGAGTAAGATCAGGGGCAAGATTTACAAGAAATACAAAACCTTGAGGGAAATTCCTTGGAACATTCTATTATGCAGTGTGCAACTGTGAAATGAGTTGTACTTTCTTCCTGCTGCTGATGGCTGGCTATGGGGCAAATTACAAAGAAGGAGAAATACATGAAAAGAAGTGTTTTGCCCAGCTAAATGAGTTACAGTGCAAATGTTGCAGAACTAGTATATCTGTACTTCATGCAACATGAACATACTGTTCTGTAAAAATCTCTCACAAATTAGAATATTGGTATTTTTAATAAATAGATCAAAATGTCAGCAAATAGTATTCAACAATGATATTTTAAATTAAAATTGATATTAAAGAAAAGGTCTGTTAGCATATTTTATGACATTTATTTCTAGCATTGTGTGCTGCTTAGGAAATAAATAAAATGTTCCTATCATTTAGTCCAACATTGCTTGCAAATCCATAAAAAAAAGGGTTTTATTCTAATGAATCAGAAAGAGCTCATTATACAAACTGTATACATTTCAGCCTCTCAGACTGTAGCCAGTACTACTGTTAAAGGAGTATGATCTGTAATACTGGTATGACTAACAAACAGCGAAGCAGAGTTTCTCCCTTTCTTCTTAGAGGTATGTGCTTCAAAAACTTTGTTCTGGTAGTGTTCAGACATCAATAACTGAAAGTCAGATAGGGAAAATTGTGGAGATATATAACCTAAACATTGTCTTATCTTTTTATTAATGTGTGATTTCCATTACAGAATGTCACAATAACTTATAATTTATTCCTTTTCTTTTTTTTTTTTCAGCAGTTCTTAATCTTCATTTCTCACAGTATGTGTTCTGGCAAAAACCCATGCTACAGCAAAACCTCCTCTACAGCTGTAATAACAGAACATGTGCAAATTGTAAATTATATATAAGCCATATTCACATGATATATATTATGTAGAAACCATTAAACTGTATACTCTATGAGAAATAATCTATTTCTTTTGCATTTATTTAAGCGTTTCTAAATCATAATGTTATGCTATTTGAGATTGGAAAGAATTATAAAATTTAGATTTATTCAAGGAATTTTCTAAACTTTAATTTTATCAAACCATATGTCTGTATAAATTCATTTATTTAGATTCTTGAGAATATTTCTTGGGACCATGATGGAATTTTGTAATTTAAATAAAAAAGGATAGAGTGAGACTAAGGAATAGAAGGACTCCTAGGAGGCCAACAGAGGGTCGCAAAGATGATAAAAGGCCTGGAGCATCTCCCATATGAGGAAAGGCCGAGTAACCTGGGTCTGTTCTGCCTGGAGTAAAGAAGGCTGAGAGGGAATCAAGTGCACCATCAACAAGTTTTCTGTTGACACCAAACTGAGCAGTGCAGTTAATACAGCAGATGGTAGGAAGGTTCCAGAGGAACCTTGCAGGAACCTCGATCAACTCGAAAAGTGAGGTTCCATAAAGGAAAATGCATGGTATTGCACTTGAGTCGAGGTAATTGCAGATATGTATTCAAACTGGGAAAACAGCTCCTTCAGAGTAGCCCTGCTGAGATGTTCTTAGGGGTTCTGGTTGATGAAAAACACAAGCCAGTGTGCTTGCAGCCTGGAAGGCCACTGGTATCCTGTGTTCTGTCAGAAGTGGGGTGGCCATCAGGAGAGAGAGGTGATTTTCCCTGTCTGTTCTGCCCTTGTCAGGCCCCAGCTGGAGTACTGCAATCCACGTCAGGTCCCCAACATGGGAAAGATGTGGAGTTTTTGGAGAGGGTCCAGAGAAGGGCCATGAGGATGATTGAAGGGCTGGAGCACATATGATGTGAAGATAGGCTGAAGAAACTGGGATTGTTCAGATTGAAAAAGAGAAGACAACAAGGAGGCCTCATTGCAGCCTTCCAGTATTTGAAGGGAAATTATAAACATGAAGAAAATCAACTTTTTACATGGGTAGATAATGACAGGACTAGGGAGAATGGTTTTGAACTAAAGAAAGGGAGATTTAAATTAGATGTTAGGGAGAGAGTGGTGAGGTATTGGAATTTGGTGAGATTTTGGATGCCTAGTCCCTGGAGATGTTTAAGGACAGGTTGGATGGGGCCCTCGACAATCTGATCTAGTACCTGATCTAGCAGCTGGCAACCCTGCCTGTGTCAGGGGATTTGGAACTTGATGATCCTTGAGATCCCTTCCAACTCAAGCTATTCTATGATTCTATGATCAACCTCTTGAGATCCATTCCAACCCCTGCAATTCTGTGACTGTGCATAGACTGAGAGTTGTACGCAGTAATTTTTCAGTTTAGCAGTTAGGAAGATGGAATCAGAAGGTAGCTCAATGGTCCCATTTTTTCCTTTTGCTGCTGTTGGAATGTTAGTATTCAGAAAACTCACAGTAATCATAAAATGTAGTTGTTTTCTGCTGTTGAAGGAGTTACTAGTAATCTGTAGAACAGTTATTTTGAGATGTTATTAGCTTAATGGACAATCCTTGTAGTTTCAAAAGAAAATAGAGTGAGAGCATGTACAATGAATTCTATGGTCTTGAAGTAACCAACCCAACATTGCTATATTGTCAGTGGAATTCTTAAGCTAAAATAAAACAAATCTCTCTACTGATGCTTGTCTATCGAATACATAGTTTTATCTAAATAGTAAAAACAGTGAGAAATCTTTTATGTTTCATATTATTTGTAGAATATTTCCGAATAAAATAGTAGAAAATTATATTAGTTTAATCCCCAAACAATATTTGCATTAGTGTAACTGATAGAAACTGCAGTTTAATGTCATAATAAACAACTTAGTCCAAAAAATGGGGAGGAAATTATTTTCCTGATTAGCAAAATTTTTGAGGCATGAAATATTCCCCTCAGTGTGTGTGCATGCTTGATCTTGAAAATTTTGCTCTGTCCTTTCCATAAGTGGACTGTTTTTAACCTTGTGTTATGACAGTTCTTCAGATCAAGTCTTCAAAGTGAAGACATAACTGGTTATGGTAATTATTGGATTACCTGGTGGAGCAATTATTTTCTTGTACAGAGAGTAAATATAAACTCCCTTCATTGCTTAGTATTACTAAGACCAAGACTGAGAGAAAACGGTTGAATCACCTTTATGGATTCAGTCAATAAGCCTAATAAAATGATTTTAAACACTCAAGATGTGAAGTGAACATACACAAATTTAAGTGCATTTAAACATCTGCAGACCATCTCATTCAGAATTAAAGTGACTTTAGAAGGCTGTAGTTTATTAGTCAACAGAGTGAACAGCAGCTGTGCAGTTAAACTTTGCATAATAAATATCTCATATTTATATCATCAGAGGTAGCGGTGCTGGTGTGGATGCACAGGGAGCAGTAGGAAATGCATCAAAGCTCTCAATCTGCTTCGGGTTCCATTCTTTAGCGTGCTGCTTGCACAGCTCAGCTGTGGGCTCCAACCCTCCAAGACAGATTGTTGAGAGGCTGTAATCCACTCTTTTCTGCTTCCTGACAGGTACCTATCAGTTTGTTGTAAATTAAGATGAAGGTACTTTTGAATATTCACCCAAGTCTCCTTTAATACTTCTTCTGGGAATGTTTCACTATCTAAGGTTAATCAAAGGATTTGTTTCTGTGGGTTCCCAGATCTTTGTATGCTTTATAGCTTTTGTTTTAAATCAAAATCAAGATGTGGTTTGACAAGTGAACCTGTAGACATAAAAATGTGAGTACCTAGCTTTCTGTCTCAGTGACTCCAGACTGGCTTTGCCTAGCTTGATTTCAGATTACAATTTCTTTTTTTAATTGCCTCTTGTTCGTAAGGATCACCTTAGTTAGGATGTCAAGGTGAAATGTTTAGATATGAGGTTGCAAACACATTGATGGAGGCATGACTTGTTACACTGAAACTTAATTTCTAGTAAGGAGAGGTACTATACTTCTTTGCTGTCTGTAGTATAATTTAACAGTCTGAAAAATCTCAATATCTTTTCCATAGGAAAATAAGACAGTTAATGTTAATGAGAAATGTAAACAGATCTGTAATTTGGAGGATTTTTAGAATCACGTTATTTTTCAGATCAGAGCTTACAGTGAGGAATCAAGGTATCACTTTGTGAAAACTTTATTCTACAAAAGATAGTGTAAAGCAAACAAACACTTATGCACTCCTGGAAGCATGACTGGAAGCATCACCAAGAGGGAGGGAGAGAGAGGACAGGTGGATCTGGGCTCCCTCACTGCGTTCACTCAGGTGCTCATTTACTGGTTCAGACTGTGACCAGGCAACTCCATTACAGATAGGCATGCAAAAATTCTTTTTGTTTTGTTTATTTTTATTTCCCATAGCCCTTATAATATAAATACTGACATAATGCAGTCCATAATGGAACATATATCAGTTCCATTGAAACACTGTATTATAAACACGTAATGATGAAATAAGATAAGTATGCATACATATATTTTGTCTATGAAGTTTTTTCAGAAAATGTATTCATCTTCCAAAAAGTTTAGACTATATAGTTGAGATAGCATTATTATATCAATTTTGCTCTGGTCTACAAAAGATACCACAGTTTAATTAGTTAAATGATTGTTCCTTTACATAAAATTCTTTACAAAGTCATCAAGTGCCAAAACATTTTTATAACATATAATATATATTGGTTTGAGTTCTTTTTTTTCCTGTTTGAGTTGATTCATGAAATAAGAAAGTATTTTGGACTCATTGGTAGTGCTTCATTCCCTAGAGATGTTGTTCCGTGTGGTAGCTTTAATGGAGGTTATCATGCACATAGAGCCTGAAGTCTATTGACTCTTCAATGTAAGAAGGAAACTCTATCATCTGTAGTCTTGGCCACTGCAGGAAAACTAGTATTGTCAGTTAAGTGATTACATCTATATTGTGTGTAAATATTTTTTCATAGTGCTTCTCAGTTAGAACCATTTATGATTTTCTTACTTGTTAATTTATATGTCTACACTGTTATTATTATTATTATTATTTTTCCCTGTGGTTGACTTCTTTATTACAGTGTTTTGGAATTGGGATAAGGTAATTCTGTCTTTGCTTCTGTTACCTTTAACGTATGATTCAACCCCTGGAGTTCTCAGTTTTTCTATTTTTTTATGTATCAGTTTTCCTCACACATTTTATCTTCTCTATCCTTTTTCATTTATATTCTTAGTATTTTTTCTGTATCTAACTTTTCTGTAGTCTTTCTAACTGGTGCTAGCAGTCATCACAAAGTAAGACATAAACTGCATACAGTGAGAAGAAGAGCCCCAAACAAAAAGTCTCTGAACTAAAATTTACGGAGGCTCAACCTCACTGGAAGTGCCTTGGTACAAACTGATGTGTAACAATGACATTTGCAACTTCTGGCTTTAAGCAAGCCTAATCAAAATTCAACCAAAATCTTCTAAAGAAAAGTGCAATGCCTTCTCAACTGCCTGTTCTGCACTGAGGCATAAACATTTTAACAAAAATTACAGTAACTGCAGACATCTACGCTATTAGGTGACACCTGATGCCTCCTTGGGAGAAGGTATGTTAATCACTACTTGTTTTGCATGTAAACTATTGTGGTAAGATATATAGGGAACACATATCGGTCCTGTTTTATATTTTGTTTTTCATATTTAAATGTAGCAACATTAAGTCATGAATCATCACTGATTTCTGACATGTTAACAATTAGTAAGTCATAGAACATATCTATTTTAAATTATTCAAATTGAAAATAAAAAATATTAGACTGGTACCTTAAAATAATTGCGAGGGTCTCAAGAGTAAACCTGATTCTTTTTCTAAGGCAACTTCTAAGGCACTGACAGAAATTGAAATATCTAAAAGTTTCTAGTTCCATTTATCATTAATGTATAGGCAAACCACAACATCTGTAACAGGGTAATTATGGGAGTTTCATTTTTCTTTGACTGAGGAAAGTATACCAGAACTTTAGACATAAGTCAGGATAATGATTAAGAAAAAAAAAAAACAAAAACAAACACTTCAGCAAATGGCATGCACTCAGTAGTTGAGAAGAGGGAATGCTATGAGGAAACAAAAATATTAATGTTGTGAGAGCTGACAGCAGTCTGTTGGGCTTACGGGGAATATGTTTTTCTATTTAATTATCTTCATGTTAGAACAGAAAGTAAAATCAGTGACATTTCTCATATTCTACTGGGTACTCCCAAACTTCCCTTGAAAGAAAAGCATGACAAGAAAAAACCAAAATTTAATCCTCTGTCTTTACTTAAAGCTGGTGAGAATCAAACCTCCTGAGACTCTTCAGTTACCAGTTTTTGAATTCATTATCCAGTCGATACTGATAGAATTGATGCATAGCTTTTATAGGTGTAAAATGTTGTGTATAGGATAAATAAATACCCAAGAGAACGAAACTGGCTCAGAAGTGTAAGGAAGATTTCTCCTTGTCTTCTCAGTCACTTTCCAGAATGTGTGGCACAAGCCTTAGTGCTCAACTGCTAATCTGCCTCAAGGCGCTTCTGGCTCTTTTTGGACCAGACTGAAGAGCAGATTTCAAGACAAATAGCAGGGAAAAATACTCAGCTTTACACACTTAATGGTTCTGGCAGCTAGCATACTCCACAGAAGAGAGACTTGGTCTTTGGAATAGATTTGGTATGCAGGATGGACCCTTATCTTTCTTCAGGATTTTGCAGCCTGTTTGACAAAAGCGTAAGCTGTGAATAGGTGGTAGTTGCAGTGGAGATTGTGCAGAACCCTCAGCGTGGCTATGCTGGAGGCAGCAAGTTCAGGCTGCTGTGGGTCACCGGAGTTGGCACCAGAACTGGGAACAGGTAAAAGGAGGACACAGTCTCTCTGTGATCTTTGTAGGAGCCTCCTACCTTTAGTAATGTATCTGTATCCTCACTCAACATACGTAATACAGTTGATGTCAGATTGATTGGCTATTGACATAGTTAGTAATAAAATATTACTATTATGATATTGCTAATATAGCTAAGATTGTAATCTTATGCAACTCTTGCTGTACCCACTAATCTCAGTATGCCTGTATGTTTGCTGCCTGGCTTCCCTATTTTTCAAATCAACTCACCCTCTCTCTGTATGTTTACTCTGAAGCTACACCAACTTGCTTTTCCAGCAGTGAAACTCCTGCCTCCTCCTCTATGCTTCAAATGATCCTTTTCTCTGAGGTAAGGCTAGGAATGTCAGTGGATGACAGGAATAGCACACCCTGATGCATTCTGAGATTATGTGAGAAAATCGACTGTGTTTTAAGGGACTGAAAAGCATGGGAAGCAATCTCAGATCTTTAGATGGGAGGGGAGTTGGAGCAGTGTTGTGTGTGAGATGTCCTTGAAATTCCACCAGAAAGGCTGAGAATGAAATTTAAGGAAAAAGAAGAAATGTCAGCTGAGCTTGGTTTCAAGAGCAAGAAAAATTTGTTGGAGATATTTTGTAAGCATGTGACCAGAATGATTATTTAAGTAAGAACATGTCGTTAAATAAAGAGCCTACCTTCATCTAAAAATAGTGTGGATATAGCTACAGGTCTTTATTGTTATTTCTATTAAAAAATAAAAAAAAAAAGAGGTGACTGTTAAGGAAATCAAATATTGTGCCACAGACCTGAATGTGTCCCATCTATGCCAGAGAGTACATGAGTATTTTCCTAGAAAAACTTATTTGCTATTTATTAATGATTGATGCATTATTTTCAAGGTCTGAATGCCATATCTTGAAGTCTGATTAGCAACCTGTCGGAACATCGCTGAAAATATTGATTGCTTGTTGTAATTTTAAACACCTGAATTTAGAAATTACTTCTAATTTTTCATCTGTGCTTCTATTACTCTTCTCTAGAACAGGATAATAATATACTATGGTCTCATAGTGGTGCAGAAATTGATGTACTGATAACTATGAAGTGTCAAAAAATCCAGTGGGATGTTGGTGTTTGTTTTCAGACAGTGATTTGAAGGATCTAACAGTAAGGACAAATGAGCGTGTTAATGTTGTGAATTGCGTGTGAATGCAGCAGGGGTTCTATGGGAAGAATAGTTTATTAACATGTCAATAAAGATGTATATGCAGAAGGATTTTAATGTTTAAGCAAGAATTAGTTTTGTAGTACTGTGAATGTTCTTTGAGAATAGTTATTTTATCTCTGTTAAATATGAGTTTAGTCATGATTTGTGTTCAGAAGAGGAAGAATTGATTTTGTCACAATGCACAACTAAACAGATGTATTTCTAATGGAGGGAACCACTGCTACCTCACTTATAAATCAAGGTTCCATTGACATCCATGTGCAACTTGCATTATATTACTAGTACTGGGAGTTCACTCCACGCAATTCTTTTTCTTTTTACTTTCAGAATTTGAAAACACAGAGACCAGGATTGCATTTTATATTTTAAATAAACAAGTCTGAATGCTATTTAGATAAAAATTGATTTTTTTGGGGGGTGGAGGGAGTTCATATTTCCACTTTGAATAATTTCTAATTCCATTAAGAGCCACTGCTATTGCTGTCTGTATTTCTGTATCTAAAGAATGTAGATAGGGAAGTTTTTTTTTTGTTTTTTGTTTCTTTGTTTCTTTGTTTCCTGGATAACCTACACTTCAAAACATGCCAGAAGCCAAAAGTGAATTTTCAGCAGTTTGACTTGTGTATGCATTTTTAAAATAAATTTGTCTAACATCCATTTTAAGATTGAATCGTGAAATCTAGGTTCCTTTCCTTTTTTGATAATTCTCATTTCTTTTTTATGCTATTGCTCCTTGCTTTCCAGTAGCTTCATCTGATTTGACTTCTCATCATCTTACTCATTGTCAATCTGGTCAGCAGCTTTCTCACACACTCTAAGTTTGTTTTCTTCACTAACTTCTTTTAAAGGCTTGGGGCTGCAAAATGAATGGAAGTACTAGGTGAAATAGAAAAATTGAAACTGTTTGTAACAGTACCTTAACCTTTTTTATTTTTTATTTTTTTCCCGGCTTAAAATTGTTGCAGACTTCTTATTTTCTTTCAGTTGTGGACTGCTAGCCTCTCTTTCCCTTCCTCTATGGGCACAGTTGCTGGGTCTTTTAATGCATGCTCCTTTGTCTTGTGTCTTCTTTTTCCTCCCCCTTAGTACACATGTCCTAATTTCCTTGTCTGAAAAGAAAGCGTGCTTGACCTGACTTATCTCTGCAGTGACTGTAACATCTCTTTTATAATTTTCATTTCTCAAATTCACTTAACATTGTTTTTCACAGATGCTTGGAGCTCCTCTCCTCTCATCCCCTTCGAGTTCTTCTGTAGTCCACCTTCTGTACTTGGTAGTTCAATAAGATGACCTGTTCCTCACCAGATAGAAGTACCTTCAGTCTCATCATTCCAATGCCCTCAGTGCACTTGACTGAGCTTCTTGTCTTGAAACTCATAGTCTCCATACCTTTGTCCTCTTCATGTCTTTCCCCTTTTCTAATCACTCATCCAGTGTGTCCCCATACAGAAGTAGTAGCTTATCAATTCTGGCCTTAATTTCACCTGTTTTTGTAGAAAGTGAACAACATTTGCTATTAATTACCCCAGGATGATATTTGCAGTATATTTCATGAGCTATAATAAGAAATAGCAGTAGTATTTCAAACACTGTAGTGCTGAAATAGTTAGAAAATGTCTACCATAGTTGATACATACAGGATTTTTATTAGAGAGCAGTTGTTGTAAAATAAATACCAGATGAAATACATATATGGTTAGAAATAAGGTTGGAGACATATTGTTGAGTTCCTTGATTCAAAAATTGACAACAAATTTAGATTAGAAAAATGAGAATTTAGGAAGTTAGGCTCTTGTTATTGTATGGTACCTGAGCTTTTGAATTACTGGACACTGCTAGTTTTGGAAGGTTGAAATATATTTTCCTGAAAATTCTTCTTTCAAAGTAATTCAGAAAAAATACGTAGAAAAAAAAAACTGTAACTGAAACATTTAATTCCAAGTAGGTTAAAGAGAGACAAGGAATGTTTATTTGAAATGAATCACCATCATTCCTACAATTTAGTCTTGACCATGATTCCTGTATCATTTTAATGTTTATATTTAAACTATTATGTAAACAGGAGCAAATCTCACCAAAAGTTTAGAAATAGAAGAGAGTAAGGCTGTAGTGATACAGATATATCCTAGGATTTTTTTTTTATTTTTTTTTTAATGTGGAACCAATGCTGTTTGAAATGTTTAGATATTGTACTGAGGGACATGGTTTAGGAGGAAATGTTGGTGATAGGTGGATGATTGGGCTGGCTGATCTCAGAGCTGATCTTTCCAACCTTGGTAATTATGTGATTCACATTCACGCCATCTGATTTCAGTATAAGTAAAATTCTTTTGGACTTGATGGTCCTTATGGATCCCTTGAATTTGGGATATTCTATAATTGTGTGGTCTTTTTCACCCTGTGTGTAGCAACAGTATTCATAGTAGCTTAGAGGAATTTTAAAAAAGTGCTTGTTTTTCAAGCTAATAACAAGTATCTGAGTGTTTACCGTAGGCTTTCCAATAAGATTGGGTTGTTTTATGCCTTCCCACAGGTGAGTTTTGCTCTGTGAAGATAACATGAATGAGACTTTGCTGTATATTGTTTAAGCTTTTTTGAAAGACTAACATAGATTTCTATCAGTCAGTAAAGAAATGTTTTTCTCCTCTAAGTTGATTTATGTTCTTATGCTTCATCTTGTCCATAACACTTTCATAATAAAACTGTATGTGCTGTAACTTTCCTGCATGGCAAATTGAGGAATGTATGCTTGCTAACTATTTGTCTTGCTTTTTTGAGCATTACTTTTATTATGTATGTTATTAGGAACGGCTCTTTCTGCATGATGTGGGTGACAAGGTAGTTGCATCACAGAGTCAAAACCACTGATCTGTAGGGGTTGAAAGGGGTCTCTGGAGATCATTGAGTTCAACCTCCCTGCCAAAGCAGTTCCCTAGCCCAGGTTGCACAGGTAGGCGTCCAGGCGGGTCTTGAATGTCTCCAGAGAAGGAGACTCCACCACCTCTCTGTGCAGCCTGTGCCAGTGCTTTGTCACTGCACTTTGAAGAAATTCCCACGTACATTGGTGCAGAACTTCCTATGCTTCAGTTTGTGAACATTTCCCCTCATCCTATCACCACACTGTTGAGACGAGTTCAGCCTCATCCTTTTGCCTCCTGTTCCTTAGATATTTATAGACACAGATCCCCTCTAAGTGTTCCTTTTTCAAGGCTGAACAGACCCAGGTCTCTCAGCCTCTCCCCATAAGAGAGGTGTTCCACACCCCTTTATCATCTTTGTAGCCTTCCACTGGACTCTTTTGAGGAGATCCCTGTCTTTTTTGTACCAGGGAGCCCAGAACTGAGCATAGTACTCTGGTGAGACCTCACCAGGGCAGAGTAGAAGGGGAGGATCAGCTCCCTCCACCTGCTAGCCATGCTCTTTTTAGTGCACCCCAGGATACCACTGTCCTTCTTAGCCACCAGGACACAATGCTGGCTCATAACGTTTTGCAGCTAACTTGGACATGAACATGATTTCATCTCAGGAACTTCTGTTTATAACATCCAAAATCAATCTATCATATTTAATGAAATTGCATTCCGTACATTTTGGACAGTACAGACTGATGTACGAGATCAACAAGACATTTGGATACAGCAGCTAAAGTAAAAGGACTTCAGTATGAGTTACAGGACTGAAACTCTTAAATAAAGTTCCTCTGTTTGACAATAAAACTAGAACTTCTATTGCTCTGTCACTTAAACTTTTGAAATCACAGTCCTCATCATTAGTACTAAAAAAAAGAAAAGTAGGCTCTGGGTTCTGATTATGTTAGAATTGTGAACTTCCTTTGTTGGATGCAGATGCATTTTATTTATGTCTGCCGCTATCTAAATGATTTCCTATCTCTCCTCAGAATGTGCTTCTTCTGTGGCATATTCTTTCTCTATGCACAGAGATGTGCAACCATATAAATACATGCATAGAATATACTGTTCAAAATACTGTCATATCAAGTTCACTTTGGCTTTTGTTTATTAATTGTTCTTCAGCTTGACTCATGCGTGTTATTTCATGAATAATAACTATTTTGGTCTTGGTAAAAACACTTTCAGATGCTAGTCAAAAATTATTTAAACTTTCCACTTCATAAGAGGAGTGACTTTAAGAAAAGGTTCGTTTCATAGCTTTATGGCTTCCCATTTCAGTATAATTGACTGTAGATAATGTATTCTGGGGTGAAGATGTGCATTAAGTATGTGAAACAGAGTCTGTTAGTACAATTTCTGATTGTTGGTAATCAGTGTGTGGATCTTTGTGTGAACCTTTCCCTTCTTGAAATTTCTTGCTACCATAAAATAATTACACTCTTTGCTTGTTTGCCAAGATGGCTGATGATATTGAGTTGCATCAGGATGTCAGTGACTGCTTCTCTTCTCATTAATATAATTGGAACTACACTACATCAGATACTCTCAAGACATAAAAAAGACATGCAAAAAATTACACAATCTATTTCAGAACCTGTCTCTAATGATAGGAATGTACAGTATTTTTTCTAATAAGATGAAACACTTCATTTCGCCTTTGTCACATTTTCTCTCCTTTCCCTTCCATTTATATTCACTTTCCCATCTAACTTGTTCACTGGGCCTAAAGGGTTTAGCACAGAAAGACAAGAATGAAATAGCGAACTTTGCTTCCTAGTATGTTCTTTCTCTTCATAGTATTTTTCTCAAATAGGCTTATTAGATAACCAGACAATTCAGGACACAGTCTTTGACAAATGATGGATGTTACCACAATCAAACGATTATCCTTTGCCAACAAATCAGAAATCTAACACAGGGACCTCCCAAGTAAAAGTCTTCAGTTTTAGAGTTTCTTTATCAAACATGTGACATGATGATTCCTCGGAAAATCAGATGAGTTCTGCAGTGTATATTTATGTACAGATACTCTGTTTAGTATAAATACAATACGTGAAGGCTTTTCCAAAAATGAAGCCTCCTATTTTATTATGTTGGTTCACAATGCTAGAGGTAGATGTTGGTGGTATGGCAGTAGAGGCTGAGCCTTCCCACCAATATTCATTTACATTTTGTTGCCATGTGTCTGATGGCAGCACAGGGGCAGTCTGACGGTATGGCATCTGATATGGAAGTGCACATGATACAAATGTGTATAATTGAATTCCTCTATGAAGAAGAAATTGCATCCATTGACATTCATTGATGCTTGCTGGATATTGATGGAGATCCGATAGTGGATGCAAGCACAGTGAGGTGCTGGGTGGTACATTCCAGTGGTGATGATAGGACATGACATTACATTCTGGAAGGCTGTGTGCAACTGCCACATATTAGGAGCGTCTCGATCAGCTCATCTGTGCAAATTGTTGAATTGAAACCAGGGAACTGTGTATGGAGCTGATTATCACAGAATCAGAGAATTGTCAGGGTTGGAAGGGGCCTCTAGAGAGCATTGAGTCCAACCCCCCTGCCAAAGCAGCTCCCTAGCCCAGGTTGCACAGGTAGGCGTCCAGGCGGGTCTTGAACGTCTCCAGAGAAGGAGACTCCACCACCTCTCTGTGCAGCCTGTTCCAGTGCTCCGTCACTGAACTGTGAAGAAGAAGTTCCCGTGCACATTTGTGTGGAACTTCCTATGCTTCAGTTTGTGGCCATTTCCCCTTGTCCTTTTGCCGGACACCGATAATTCTTGAGTTCAGCCTCATCCCTTTGCCTCCTGCTCCTTAGATATTTATAGAGGTGGATCAGATCCCGTCTGAGTGTTCTCAAGGCTGAACAGACCCAGGTCTCTCAGCTTCAGTGCACTGGAAACAGCAGTGGCCATGCTGGAGTAGCACCAAGTGCACCTCGACTGGTGCAGAATTTTACAAGTGTGGCATGCTAATGGTGGTGGTGACTATGTTGAAAAACATTTTTTTTAGCTGAAGTTTGCTCTATCAAGCAGTGTTATTGTGTTCCTTGTATTTGTTGTTGTTTCAGTGGAAATAAGTAGAAGGTGTTTTTTTCAGAGTGATACACACAAGTTGTGTCCAGAAAATATCTCTCATATATGCAGAATCCTTATGCATTTTGCTATTAGAACAAAAACAGCACATGTTCTGTAGTGTCACATCTTAAATCTCTGGTTATGCATCAGTTACAATTTATACTTATTTATTTATTTCTGAATTAAAAGTTAATTTTGTTGATTCTCTGTTCAACATTAGGAAGCAGAGAAAGCCTCTGGCTGTGAAGTAGGAGTCCTGGGGGCCCTAAACCTCGAGCTGAGTTTGTCCATCTCAGCACTTCCACATTCTCTCATTACAGAGCCCTGAATCTTGTAAGCTCCAGGCTTCAGAACACTTCAGTTCATTTATCAGGGTTCTTGGAGAACTTCGGCACCTTCCCTTGTTGAGGTTTTCTGCTATTGTTGCCACAAGGGAGAGTATGAAAAGAATGACTTGCAAGTTGTATAAGTAGGAAAATGCTGGAACCAGCAGGACTAGGGAATTATGTTTGGATGTATTATAAATTGTAAAACCAGAGCTATTTTCATACAGCATTTTTTGTCCACTTAATTGACTGAGGAAAAATTGTTAAATTGCTTGAGAGTTCAAGGGGTTTTAGGTCAATTGGGCCTCAAGGTACCATTTCTATTGAACGGTAGCAGATGGAGGGTAACTGTTTTGGAAGCCTGCCAAAATTATAATGGGGAGGAGAGGCAGGGACCTATTGTGAGAAAATATCCTTTTAGCTGCTAAACTTCACAAAAATTGTCATAAACGATAATGCTTTAGAGAAAGAAGTTGTTATTCTGATAATACAAGAGAATGTACTAAATCTTTTCACAACATCTCTTGAAAAAATACTTATTTGTAGTTGTGCAGAAACAAAATGAAATGCAGTGAAATCTGTAACTTTCTGTACCTTTATAAAAAAAAAAATAATAATTAATTAATGATTCCTAAGCATGTTGGACAATTCCCTCATTCCTGTAGACAGTCCAAAGAAGCTATCAATTTTCAGTCTGTTTTTGCAAAGAAAAATAATTCAAAAGATTAAACAATTGCTGTCTAGTGAAGTCTCGTGGGGGAGTAAATGTAACTTCTACTTTCCTTACTGTGTTACCTTGGTCTGTCTATTGAAAAACATAAAGTAATATTTATCTTAACTGTGTAGATTTTTGAAACAGGGAAGAGCATAATACATCTGTGACTAGGAGACATGAGATGAAATATTGAAATAATGAGCTGTATTAAGCTTCATGAACCTTATATATCTTAATAAAAATAATAATAATAATAATAAAACAACAACAGTGGGTTTTACTTTATAAGTTTAGATTGATTTTAGTGAAGCAGGAACATGGGAACACATTTGCATATCATTGATATAGCTCTCAAATGGAGATTCCTGTAAACAACACAGTAAAGTAGAAGTTTAGAATATAATTATATTTTTCTACACTTCATCAGTAAACATTTCACCCAGTTAAGTCACCACCCTGGGGATAATGTTGACCCTTGTAAGTGTGAGAAAGTGAAGATGCCATGAATAGCAGCAGTGAACATGATGGCCGCAGTACTTCTAAGTCTTTTATATGGTCATTGAACTGCAGAAAAATTAAGATCAAATACTAATACCCCAAGCAAAATTGTCCATCAGCTACTGTTATAAAAAAATTCTATATAATTTACATCATCCTTTGACATATCACTTCTCTGTTTTGTTTTCAACCTGTTTTTTTTTTTTTTTCTGCTTCTGTCCAGTTCTGAAGTGCTTATTCAAAGCACCTTTGTTTAGAAACATGAACATTCTAATTAGTAATATAATAGTAAAGACAGCACAGATTTGTGTCTTCTTAGCTTGTTTAATAATACAGAAGTATAACTACAAAAGAGTGGGGAATGCCATATGCTAAACAGTATATTTAAAAAAGAAAAACTTATTCCTGTGTTTTTTGTTCATAGGCAAAATCCCTATGTAGAAACTTTCTTCCAAGTATTTTGGTATTTTTTGTACCCTTTGCATTGAATTTGCACAGCAAAAGACTGAAAAACGCTACTGAGTCTTAACCCATTTCAATTCCGTTTGCACTGACAAACTGAAGGACTTTCAAACATGAATTTCATGTCCTTCTTTTAACTGTACATTTTTCCCACTTCTGTTTTTCTCACCTTTTCAATTAGGGAAAGAAAACTCTTAGTTTTCCCATCACTCAAGTCTTTTAAGTGTTGAATTTTGTAATTTCTGTACTACTGTTGCTTCTGCTGGAAGACACTCCTGTTTTCTCTGACATATTTGGTCATTAAAGTTCAGTCACCAAATAAGGAATCTTTTGTGTTATTATTATCTTTTAAAATTTGTTAAAATTATAGGTTATACCCTGAATCCAGACTCCTTGAAGCAAATGCAAATTCTTTCTCTCAATTTTATCCACTTTTCCTATTGCTTCATTGCAATAGTGAGTTAAATTAATATTGTCTTGTCTGTCATCCAAAAAGCTAGGATACTTGAGTAACTTACTAACCCGAATTAGTTTTTAACATATCTTACTGTCACATATTCTTAACCATTTTTATCTACCATTATTAATTTCTTACAGTGTTTTGGGGATAACAGGTTGATTGGTAGATATCTTACTTCTATTTTCTGTGTTTTCAATACAAAAAGCCTTTTCTCTCTCTCTCTCTCTCTTTTTTCCCCTTCTTCAATTTACTGCAGGAGTGGGTAGAATAAACAACAAAATAAAAAATCTTAAGCAGTATCCTAAGGACATTGCAACTATGTCAAAAATCCTCTGGCTTCTAAACTTCTTTAGATCTCACTGTCACAGAGAAAAGAAGTGAAGAGGAATATTTGTTGCAGCAATTTGTGATCGTGTTTATTAGGAAAGACTGAAGATGCAGAATTAGACAGTAGATAATATCCATGAAAAAATATAAATAAATCTGTAAGAAGAAGTCTTCCACTTGCATGCATATTAAACATTATTATGTGGAGACCACAGGAATTCCTTTTCACTGGATTGTGATATGGTTTGATAGTGAACACTTTGGTAAAACAAAATTTATTATCTTTAAGAGGTACATTTCACAAATATTAATACTGTGAATTACTCTTCAGTACCTAATAAATACTCTTCAGAAAAATCTTTTGCAGCCCTGTTAAGTAACAGAAAAGCTGAGATTCTCAGTGAAAAGAGGTGATGACAGCCTCTTTTTCACATTTTAACTATTTCACAAAAAATCTATTAATTGGTTCTGTCAATTATTAACACAAGTAAGCAAGATGCCCTCTGAATGTCTATCAGGTTGACTGGCCTAATCTGGCCCTGTAAATTCAATGAGTATTTTGCTAAGCTTAATTAAAATTCAGCCCTGCATTTGAGCAAGCCGCAGTGGTTTGGCAGACCTTCAAAGGGCTATACTGCAGCACAACAATAAAAGTGATAAAGGCACACAATGACAATAAATATAATGCAAATGTTCCTATTATTCACAAATCATTTAGGAAGTTGCTTCTCTAAGTATTTTCTCCTTTCTGTGGTAATAAAATTCAAATTTTTTAATTTTCAATCTCTGTATGTGTTATTCTTAACAACCTATGATTTTGTGTTTCCAGCAAATTTAAATCAGTCAAAGAATTCAAAGCAATATTGTTTGTAATGTGTTATTCATTTATTACTCAGGGTTTACCGATTGCAAATCATGACTTTTGCTTTGCAGTGACAGTGTCCTGAGAATCTTATTGGATAATGCATCAGCTCAACTAATTAATCCTTCAGGTCCTTTCATCTACTTTTCTTGACTGTATAATACTAGTTCTAGATTTCTCCTAGAATTATGTAAATTACAGTTCTTTGCCACCAGACATGAAATTGAGCCTTCCCTACTGTTACTTTTGATTTCTGTATTACAATTTTATGTCTTTGAAAATATTTTATTTCTTTTTTTAAAAAATCCCCACATATACTAAATGTCTTCATTATTTGTTATCCCACAATAAAAATGTTATTTAGCCCATAGTATTTCTTCAGAAGTAGAACTTCTCATTGAAGACTAATTTGTTGAGATCACATTGAATATACAGGCCTCTGTACCAGAAATCATTTGGAGCAAACTCCCATGTCATGTACTTAATGATCCGTGTCCCTTTGGTTTTGTAATGTTCTATGTCCTACAGCCATTTTAGTTTTCTGTTTACTTTCTTAGCACTATAACCAACAATCAGTGTGAGCAAAAGATTTTGTTTTTTGTTTTGTGCAGTGTCTGAGGCATGGACTCAGATAGGGATGATCCAAATCATTAATTACAGGTGCAAACATCCCTTATATGCATTCACAAATTTCCTCTTTTATCTTTCCCACCTGCCTTTCCATGTCAACAGAATACTCCCCAAACACTCCTTAACCATGCATACAGGTGCTTATCCAGTCAGGGTCATGGCTCATTCCAAGCCTCTTCCTCCAATTAGGGTCTGCAGTCACACAGATTGAACTTGTTTTCATTTTCTTCTGGAGTGTTCTTGGTTCTCAGCCGTCCTTTCTCATGCTATTTACCTTGCTCCACAGCTTCTGCTCTGAATATACTTTCTTGTATTCCCACAGATTTGTCTTTAAGGTGGGAACTCATGTAACAGCTGTGCCATTCCTTATTTTGTGGAGCAAACTAAACTGATAGTCATGGAACAGACTTTTATATCTGATAATGAACATAACAAACCATTTTTCAACAAGTACCTGGAGCAAAAGAGGAGAAAACAGCAAAAACTGAAATACATGATTGATCAACATTTCTACAATCACAATTTTGTCATAATAAAGAAAGCTCAAAATGCTTTAGAAAAGAAAAAGATTATTACAAAAACAGAAAAATCACTTTGGATAAAGATGTTTTTCTAACTGTGACCTCTTGTTTGCTTTGATATTTAGTGTTTGCTAAACTTCATTATCTCTACAGAGATGCAATCAGAATCATAGATGTTTTGCAAGATAAATAAAAATCTATCATCTCCCTATATATAAATAAAATAAAGTATACGATGTAGTAGAAACAGTAGCTTTTCATAGGAAGATTAAAATTTCTGATTTAAATTAAATATTCGTTGAGTGATGAGAATTAAAAGGTGGTTTAGTACAATAATGAAAACATATTGGCTAGGTCATCTTGTACTCTATAATTCCATTTTCTGCAAATCTAATCTGGACTTTGTTTAATGAATACCTTTGTTTTTCTTGAACAGATTTGCAGAATACAGATCTTTCACTAGGCTCATTGTCCATTTCTCTCTACTCTATTCGGGATTACTGTTGTGTTGCTTCCATAAACAGTTAGGAGATTACTATGTACTGGTAAAAAGTAGAAAACAGGATGTCTCAGCTTATGGATTTGGGTTTTGTTTGTTTAGTTTTGAAGTGTAGAAAAGGATCTTCCAAAAAAGGAAAATGAGTAAGCATCCCATCAGGTAAAAGATTATGAGTACTGTCTAACAATGTTGTGAAATAAGTCTATTAATAATAGTGACAGGACATCCACTTCAGATTTTAAACTATCATCTATCATTCACTAAAATGCAGTCTTTAGCTTTATAAACTTAGATTCTTTCCAACAATTTTTCCTAAATTGCCTTTTGATAACATGTAAAATTAATAATTAGTGGTAAAGGTATTGCTTACTTGCAAGTGTTTTCCTCTAGGAAGTGAAGATTAAGAAACAGTCAGACTTTAAACATACATTTCACTTTATGGTTTGAGAATGTAATGAATTAACTGTGTCTATGTCGTTACATATTTGAAATTGACTATGTTAAATTTGAAAGTGTTCACAGATTCTCGTAACTATTTTTGTTGTGTTTATTTCAGAAAAGCTTATTGTGGAATTAATATATGATGATCAAGATCAATGATTCAAGATCATCAAGTCCAACCACAACAAAACCATACTACCCTAATTCTAAGAACCCAGAGGTAAATCATGTCCCTGAGCACCACATCCAGACAGTTTTCAAACACATCCAGAGATGGTGACTCAACCACCACCCTGGGGAGCCTATTCCAGTGCTTAACAACCCTTTCTGTAAAGTTTTTCCTGGTATCTAACGTAAACCTCCCCTGGCACAACTTGGGGCAGTTTCCCCTGAACACTGATTTGTGTATAGCTCATTTCACTTCTTTGTGTTATTTTTCCTTTAGAATTATGAGTTAAATTTTTTGAGAAGGGAAGAGGAAAGAAAATTATTTCACGTTTGCTTCATTTTGACTTAAAAATTCCTGACTATACTGAAACATATGAGCATGTATATAAAATTTATTTATATTATAACCTTGGAAACAATGAATATGGCAAACTGACAACATTCATTCTTATGCTTCTGTGCCTTCTATTTAATGCTAGCATCTCATGTTAGTACAATCAGAGAAATGCCTGAGAAATAATTATTCCTTTAGTTACCACAGTTATTTTCCAAACCAGTCAAACTGTCACTCTAATCCTATGAATTCCACTAGATTCATGCACTTAGGTAAAATACAGTGCTATGAGATTCTATGTGGTCTGTGGCCCTGTATGTTGGGCTGCAAGAGAGACGAGACACAAAGATTAAAAAAAAAAAAAAAAAAAAAAAGAAATCTGTCTTCTTATTTTGTTGATCACATAATTTATGTTTTGAAAAATCTTCTGGCTGATTGAAGTAGATTTTGGTATGTGAGATTTAAATAATACTGACTGTGACATTTACAAATAGAAAATTATCTGAAAACAGTATTTGAATGTTTATTTCCCAGCAGTTGCAAAAACTGTTATGCTGGCATGTGTCCTTATGCTAATTTGTTTCTGAAGTTATTATTTTTCCTTCCAGAATCTCTTTCAACTTTTAAGTCATAAGTCTTTCAGTTTTAGTCATGAGGAAAATACACAAGGAGACAAGTAGTGTTGCTGTTTTCATGTCTTATTCAGCAGATACTTCATGTGACTATTTGATTATATGATGAGATCCATGGATTGATAATTTTTAGGAGTGTTAATGCTATAACACAGTGCAAATCATGCATGTCTCAGTTAATATGGCTCATGAGTTTCTACTTGGACTCACTTTTGTCTGTTGCTCCTGAGTCTTTAAATTATAAGCAATTGTCATATCATACTACATTTTATTAAATCCTTAATATTGTTAGGTATGATTATGTTTATATATTTACAGAATAGCTACTGACTTTTTTAGTTATACAAGTCTTTCAGTTATAGCCTCCTGATTTAGCTAACTTACACACAATAAAGCATGTACGAGGTATGCACGTTAGATATTCAACTACATCAAATTAACAACCTTCACTATGGTGGTGCCAGGAATTCATAACTGTACTGTGGATTCAAAAATCACCTGAACAAACATTCATTTATTTATATGTTAAGCTTCTTTTTTTGCTGAGGGATGTTTTTGGAAAAACACTTTCATCGTCTTTACCTTCAAAGCTTCACTTAGCATTCTGTTCATACTCAGTTTTAATTACCACTTTATAGTTTGTGAAGATGGTATGTAGCTGTAAAATACTGCTCTTTATTGCAGCAAGAGCAATATTTATCTGAACAGGTACATTACTGTTACTGTAAAGAATGGGCCTATTTTACTTTATCAGCAACTAAGGGGAAGGTTAATGGCCATGATGTATCATTTATGTTGTGTATGAAACATGGAGTGTTCTGTACTGTAAAGATTTACAGTGTGGTAGTGAAATCTTGCAGTATCCATGCACTTTTAACAGCATACTGTAAACTTGGGAATTAACTTCAGAGCACCTAAATAGGTTAAAACAGCACTAAGACTCAAAAAGAAAATCACAGTCTTCTCATGAATTTGTGCTTTTATTCTTGTGTGCATAGGAATGCCTCAGTCTTTAAATGCTCTAAATAAATAAATAATTGAAATAACCTAGATTTTTCAGTATTTTGAGTATTTCTGTCTGTAATGCATTGGAACTCATGAATAATCACAGAGACCTATTTATTTATTTATTTATTTATTTATTGAAAATGAGTGAATGAATCAGTGTCTTCAGAAGGAGCATCATCATCCTTTAGCATACTATCTTGAAGTCCAGACTGTTCAGTGAGAAGGGCCATGTCCCAGCTTACAACTATGTAAGTAAGTGATAAATATTAGGCACAACCCTCAGCTGTTGGGTTTGCTGTCCCTCTCTCCTCCAGACAAAAGTAATAGAATGGATGGCCTACTTTTCCACCTGGCTGAGGCATCCCAGTGACTGCTAACTGAAGCAACAGAAGTGTTGGAATGCTGCTGTTTTCTTAAGACAGAATGCAATGCCGTTTGGTACATGAATAATTAGGGTTGAAGCCATTAAGGATTCTACATTCTTCAATGATAGTAATATTACGTTTACTATCATTAGAACAGAATTCAGAGGTACGTGTTTTAGAGAACTGTGCCACACATTGCAAAGAAATGGTTAAGTATGTTGTAGTAGGATCTTGAAAGTATCATAATCTGCCAACCAAGAACTGCCTAAAATCTGTGTGTTTACTAGAACTGCCCAATAAGACTAACATGACAGGTTTTTCCGTAGTTACATTTTTTTTCCAGCATCAAAATAACTCTTTTAAGTATCTTGAGATTTCTTCCATTTGACTCAGCTTATATGTCTAATTTATTCTGGAGGGATTTCATCCTATACCTACACCAGAAGACCACTCCTCTGAGTTGCTGTCCTTACCTAGACAGAAAGAAAGATTTATTAGACTAAGAAGTAAATATGAAAGACAGTCATTTTTGCAGTAGTATAATTAGATCATTGAGGTGATTAGGAGCATTATCCGTTCTGCTATTTGGTCCCAAGAACATTTATTTTGATATATTTATACAGATTTACAGTCATTTAATTTTAAACTACTCCAAGAAGATAGGAATCAGCTACTATGTCTCCCTTCTTAGCACTAGGTATCAAAGTTTTTGTAATCTGTAATTCTGAAACTTGAGTTCCTTTCATTAAGATGACCCACCTTTAATGTCATACAGAGGAATGATACAGATTTCACAGAATCACAGAATTGCAAGGGTTATGAGGGACCTCAAGAGATCATCAAGTCTAACCCCCTTGTTAAAGAAGGGGGAACATACAAAAGGTCACTCAGGTAGGCTTTTAGATATCTCGAATATCTCCATAGTAGGAGACACCACAGCCTCTCTTGGCAACCTGTTTCAGAGCTCCATCACCAATTCTGTGAAAAAGCTCTTTCACATATTCATATGGATCTTTCTGTTTTCAAGTTTTAGGCCATTACTCCTTGTCCTTTTGCTATGCACCACTGAGAAGAATTTGGCCTCATACTTTTGCCTCCCAGTTCCTTTTAGATATGTATAAACATTAATAAGATCCCCTCTCAGTCTTCTTCTCCTCAGGCTGAATAGACCCAGGTTACTCAGTGTTTCCTCATATGGGAGATGCTCCAGTCCCTCAGTCATCTTTGTAGTGTCTGCTGGACGATCTGCTATTGATACTATCTTGGCTGAAACCAGTTTTGTTTTGTGTCTATCGATCAGAAATAATTACATTTCTACGTATTAAATAAAATTTCCAGCGAATGATGATCAGCACAACTTTGCACTTTGCAATAAAGATTACTTAGTCTTTAGGAAGGGTATAATTAGTTACCAGTTATTTGTTATTTTTTTTCTTCTGTAACAGACATTGCAAATTTTTCAGACAAGGGCATCCTTCTTTATAATAAAGTGTTAAATGCATTTACAGTGTTCCATCTGCAATGTGTTTTATTCTAGCAAAAAAAGAAAAGTTCCGGTAATACTTCCGTACTGAAAAAAAAAATCTTTTTAAAAAGTGCTGTTATAGCTAATGGTGATACATATATGTTCATCATACATATATATAATAAACACAGGATGTCTTTGATCAAGTAACACCCCATTTTACTTATTCATTTATTATTATTCATTTATTATTTGGTTTTTATTTATTTTAGCTTATTGTTCTCATATGCAGTGCTAAAATGAATAGGTAGTGGGAAAAAACTGCCCTGTTTGGTAGTTGCTGCAAGTTTGAGATCCTGCTATTGATCATGCCATTCTGTTTTAAGAAATTATGCTTCCTGTGTCTCAGCATCACCTTTACAGAATAGTTGTTAGATTTATTTATTTATTTATTTCATTGTACTGTGCAATTGAGACTATATTGAGCAGTTCAACTAAGAACCGAAAGTAGTAGTACTCATATTACTATCTTTTTTCTTCCAGAAGTCAGATTCCACGTCCATCATATGAAGTATTTAATTACTTTTTAAAAAGTTTTTATGTTAAAGAACTAACATGCATTCATTCTTCTGGTTCATTTCTTTTATCAAATTGTAAAACCATTTTTTAGTTAAATATTTAAGATTTAGATTAAGATTAGTGAAGTTCCCATCAGTCAATTTATACTTAATTTTTAACCAACCTTCCCAACCTATTTTTAATTTTGTAGTTCTAAGAGAATGTCCTTTCCTTTTATCTAGAAGAAAATGAAGTATTCAAAGATTCAGTTGCTCGTCTTTGATTCTTTGGTAACACAAAGACTTTTTTTCTCCCAGTATTTCTACTCCTATTCTAGCTCCATATTAACGTGATATTTACTTGAGAGCAAAGTAACTTTCTAGGCACTGTATTATTATTATTAAATGTAAAATTCATTCTGTGTTTGTTGGAAGACTCTCTGATATTGCTAGATCAAATATCCATTTACCTTAAACTGATAGTTGGATACCCCAAAATTTTAACATTGATACACTTATGTAAACTGTATTCACGCAACATATTCTAAAGCATTCAATCTCTATAAACTTCTGTTGTGAGAACATCTTCCAAAGTGAGCGATGATACAAGTAAATCATTTGTGGCCCCTGCAATGATGCCTGAGCTGCTTAATATCTCATTATGGCCATTAAGAGCCATAACATCCTGGATTCATAAATCACCTGTTCTGTTTCTAGTTGTTTGTTTCTTTTACACCAGCCCCTAGGGAAAAATGCACAGAGCAGGACTGTAGAAGGTTTTGACTAATGCCTTAAATTCCACCCACCACTCCCTATTCTCTAACCATTCCACCTCATATGGCTATCTGCAGGCCTGCAGGTAAGAAAACAAGATGTTCCAGAGGAAAAAACTTTTGAGTACTGCTGTCATAAAGAAAAGATCTAGCTTTTGTAGAATTTTAGAAGTAAAAAATGTAATGCTAAATTTAGTTTAAGTAATGACTTGTTAAAGAAATTAAAGAAGAACGAGAGTTAATGAGAACTTTCACTAGAATAGTTACAGATGCAATTAATAAAGCTAGCTCAAGGATACTGAATAATTTCCTCCAAATAAAAGGTATCTTAAACAGGTAGAATTGGAATAAAATATTGATATTGAGACCACTGTGGAAAATCCTGAACAACTCACTTCTCAGAAATTTGGATTCCAAGGGTGAAAATTACAATCAGGTTATAAGAATCATCTAATCTTTTAAGTTAGATCCAAGCTTTCCATCGCACACTTAAGTGATATTTTATATGTATACCCATTTTATATTTATATGCATGATATTTTATACATGTCATATTTCTAATATTAATTGTATTTATTGATGTCCTTTTAAAGGCCTCATTGTATTTATTTATTTATTTTCCTTCTTTCAAAACCTCTTTCAGTCCAATACAGTCAATGGGAAAAATTCCAAACACCAAAGACTTGGCATAAGTAGCGAATGTAGTAACTTCACTGCTCCAGGTCATGTTCATTTTTTATTTCTACTCTTAGTGATTACCCTGACTCTAATACAAACGTTTGTTGGTCTTTAGTATTGTGATTTTTTTTTAAATCTACTATTATAATTTTTTTTTGCTTGCTTGTTTGATCTGCCTTGAACAAAAAAGGATTTTTATTCCTGATATACTTGTTGCAGTCACTTTCCCTGTTTAGCATGGGCACTGGTGACCATGAAAATTGTGCAAGAAGAAGAAATAAAATTCATAATAGATTTTCTAAGAGAGTTTGACCTTCATGTTTGCTAATCCAGAAATACTTGCTGTGAATACTTGCTAAACTAGCACATGAGATGTGTTAAGAGAAGCTTTTTAAAGTAGCATAATAAATATTAGTGTAAAAGCAGGAGATGCTGTAGCCACAGAGAGTGTCTGGTGTCAGAGTAGATGCCCTGGGGGCATCTTCCTGAGTATTCCTCATGAAAATTCCAGCGTACTTTCCAGGACAGTGCAGGTTTCTCACGTTTTTATGTATGCAGATGTCTTGCAAATCTTAGGACACTAAAAACAGCAGTCAATATCACCTACTATGGAATTGCTTCTATAATATGCCTTAGATTCAATCAATCTGGTAGACATTTCATAGAATTCATAACTGATGCTAGTTAATACAATAAGTTTTTAAAATTTTACTTTAAATCTTAGACACGATTTCTAAGTTGGCTTGGTTTCTGTCTCCACTGTGGTAATTTGGGAATGCAAGCTGAAGAACTTAGCTGTCTCAGAACCTTAAATTCTGTCAGCCAAAAAAGCTTTTATTATTTCACCTATTTTAAGCGTAAAGAGATTAAGTGACTTATTCAGCACTAGACTGAAATCGTAACTAAGAACAAAAAGCAGTAGTCTTGATTCTTGCACAAATACAGTTTCTGTGTTGCTGCCATCAGCACCTCATCATCTCTGGTTCTTCTTCATAGAGGAATTGTAAGATATGCATTTTGTAAGGATTTTGATTTTCCAGTGTGATTGATAGTCTCCCAGTATCACAAAAAGCTCTGTTTTGTTTGTTTTTCTGACTGTTTTTTTACTTTTTACTTGTGTTTTTAATGCTGCAAAGGAGAGGTATAGGGACAAAAACTCTGAACTTGAGGTGTATCCCTTTCCAAAGGAGCCATCGTGCTCCATTGTATAATGCTGTTTTTTAACAGCATTAATATATTTGTCACTTAATTTATTGGATTCAGTTGAAAATCAAGTTAGATAATACTTCTTATAATATGAATAGTAGAACATAATATGTCATTAATTTTTCCTTGGCTTAAATAATTGTGATTATGCTAGATCAAAGATCTCATGGCAGAATATCTGTTAAATGCTGTATTTTTAATCAAGAATTGTGAGATTCTTTCAGAATAAAAAATACTAAGATAGGAGGAGAAGAAAATTAATAGCTGAAGGCTTCATAGTATGTTTACTGTGAATGGCCACAGAAAAATAGAGGAAAATTTTTCATGCTCTATTCACCTTTTTTAGTAACTTGACTTGCTTAACAGAAGCAGAGTGCACTGAATTTAATGGAATGAAAAACTGATGTGAAAAAATAATCAGAATTTTAAAACTTTGAATGTTTGTTTGGAAAATAATGGGAAAGCACTTTTGAGGACACTTTATGTTAAAAAGATAAAATTCTATACTAGAGAAAGGTGAGTTTTGCTCTGACCTTGTTGTTGCTTCTTTTAAAGAAAGTGAAAGGGAAATATTCTTTACATGAATCTCTTGATGAGATCTTGCTTAACTGAACTCTATCCCTGGAGCACCATGGTTACATTCTAGACTAACAATGAGGATTTTTTTATGAGGATAGGAAAAGACACATTTCATTGTCTGTTTTCTAAGGCAGAAATGCTGCGTATTCTTTTCTGTTTTTGTTTTTTGTTTGTTTTTAATAGCTGTGATCTATTCAGATAAATAACTTAACATTTTCTTCTACCCACATGTGTAATCAAGAATATAATCTTTAGATTTTTGTATTGCAAGGAAAACAATGACATTGAAATGTATTTTCTGATTCATGCAAGTGAATCATCAGAACTGTAAGTGTATTAACGTTGAAATAAGTAAACTGTTCATGTGCTGAGGGCCAAATTTTTGTCCAAACAACATTTTCATTAGTGATAAGAAATTCAAATCTTGTCAGATCTGCTGTCACAGTCAGATCTTAGTTTTATTCATGAAAGAGGACTCCAACACTGTTCAGGGTGGTTGGGTCTTAAAGAAGAAAACATAATTTTAGTCAGTACTTTAGTCCAGGATGCTCATAGCAACTTTTTGTATGAAAACGGGATTTGGAGGCATAGGAGTTCTTAGTTGCACAGCCTGAAACACACAGTCAGAAAACTTTGAAGTTGAAGCCAATTGCGTATTAACATTTGCTGAGCTTTTTATCTCCGTGCAACAGTGATCTAAGGACATTTGTACTAATATCTGCTTTTGATCCAACAGTGACATTATTTTGAAATGTCATTGCTGCCTACAACTTTATTAGACATGCATTTTGGCGAGTGTTCCAATATGCAGAATTATCTAAAATAAAAAAGTTTTTCAAAGGTGTTCAGTACCTACCATTTAAAACCATTTATTATGTAAACACTGATATTCTCAGGCTGAAAGAACTTTTCCAAAACAGCCAGTACCATCTAGAATACAGGTAGTCAAATCAACTCATGAAGTTGCAATGTAAGACGAATAAGGGAGTTTCCATATATTAAAGGTGATGTTAAATTGCAGTTTATTTTATCTGAGAATGAGAGATAATTGACAGTATGCTACCTGCTTTTTTAATAACTTCTTCAAAATATGTCCTTCTTAGTGTAAGAAAGGTGAAAATTGTCACCAGTCTACTACGAAATAAACAATTCTGTATCCAGATGCTGAGCTACTAAGTGACAAGATGCTGTGTAATTTTCTTTATTTCTTATGTTTGTTTGTTTGTTTGTTTGCTTGTTTTGTTTTGTTTTTAGGAAATACTGCACCATTATGTTAGTATAAAATGTAGTAACATTTAAAGCGAGGATTTTCCTTTTATTCCTTAGTCACTACAAAATTTGTTAGGATGCATTTACTGGTAGACACTGTATAAATGCAGCATGTTTGCTGACCCAGCAGAGATTAAACTAAATGAGAACACACGAGCTATAAATTTGACAGAGTTCATTTTCTAAAGTGACTGCTTTATGCATCTGCAAATGGCCAGAAATAGAGCATGAAGCTCTTAATTCTTTCTACACAAATAAAAACTGAAGTACCGAATGTCTTCATTTGACATCTTCAAAGCAGCATTATTTTTATTAGATGTGAGAGCAAAGTACAATTTGTAGAAAAGAGGGAGATCATGTGGGATTTGTATATTATACTCCTTAAATACAAATGACCTGCATTTTGTTTGCTTATTTGTTTGTTTAATGATCTATATAAATTCTGAAAATGTTCCACAAATCACTGGATTTTAATTTTTTGCAAACTTCTGTATCAGTAGCTGCCTGGGAGTAGAACGTGGCATAACTTTCACTGGAACATGAAAAATCTTTTTTATGTGGGATTTCATTTGTGATTCTGTCCATTTTCAATTCATGTCACTCCCAGTAATTCTGTTGACTTGAATGGAACAGAATTACTAAAATTCATGTCAGCTGCTGTACATAAGGTACACTGAGTTTAAAGGCAGGAGTAGGCATTATGGCAGTTACATCTTTCTAAAGAAATATTGCAAATAGCCAGGTACTGTAAAGAAACTGTTTCTCAAAAGCTTTCTGAATAGTGTTACATTGTAAGTAAAAAAATTACAACAGAAAATCAGATAAGGTTGTTACAATGATAAGTAAGTGTAAAATCTTTCAAATCTATGCATGATCACGATAAAATATCATGTCTTTTCTCTCTTTAAAAAAATAGTCTAATGTAGTATTAGAATATCGTGTTGCATAGAATATAGATAATAGTTAAAAAACATTGATTCATCTCTGTATAGAAATACAATTTTGGTTTCATAGCTTGTTATATTTTTTTGTGATGTTAAGATATGTTAATTTCCCCCTAGTTATAATCTGACTATCAAATGTAGTTATATTTAGTACTTTTCTAACATTAACAGTGAGTCATTAATATGTCTCCTGACAGGAATGCTGGTTGAATAAATGGAAACCAAAATTTGCGTGTGTGTATGCGTATGTATTAATAGTACACTTATATTTCCAGAAGAAAGTGTTTATTCATATTATACAAAGAACAGTAACATCTAACTGTGAAGGAAAATGTTACTACTTGCTCTATACAGATGTATGTGCACTACCTTTATAATAACAATATGTCTATTTATTAGATTTCATTTGAGGTGAATTAGTTGTTTTGTTTTGTTTTTTTTTAATCTGAATTAGTATTTTCACCTGGGGGTAGGGAGATACCTAACGTCACAATTCTAAGATACTGCATGGCAAATCCTTACGCTGGGAGGGAAAACTGGTTATGAAAATGGTTATTGTACTTTTTCCTGCATTTGAAGTGAAGAGAGAAAGGATAGAGCAGGGAATCATCTGTACTCTTAAGTCTAAAGTGCCAAGGCATTAGGCATGCCAAGGCATCCCAAGAAATGCGGTCACTGGACGTATGTTTAAGACTTTCAGTATGTTGGCTTCAGTGTCATTGATTCTCACAGGGAAAAGAAAAAAAACAACTTATATGGCATGAAGAGTGGAAGTTTGCTGTGATTGTGCATCAGTCACGTGTACAAGTAATATGTCAGATATTAAAATTCTAGAGGTTTGGCTCTGTGGCTGGGAACCCTAAAAAGACTATTCCACAGCTTCTGGTTCACTGGAGCTGTGTAGGTCCCAGTCTCTGGTTTTAGCGTGATCAGTTTTCATGGGAATGTTCAGTTTTATGGCAAAAAAGAAAATGACTACTGTCACTTCTCCATCTTCTCTGAAACAGATATCCTAAATGATATGCTGACTTGTAAATAACCTTGATTTTTCACAGTCAGATAGAAATTGTTGATCTCGGTTCTCTGTTTCTCTCAGCACCATTCAACTCTGTGTTACTAAGAGTCTCTTGGTCATTGGAAAGGATCAGGATCTTACCACTACCAGTGGCAGCTCTTGACTGTTTGCTCAGGGGAGTGTTAGTCTAATAGCAAACAAGTTTTGTTTTTCTCCCTGTGCCCAAACAATCTCACATACATTTCATTGTATGAGATAGTGTTAAAATTGTGTAAAAGTCTACATGCTAGCATCTGTAGAAATGACAAGTATAAGCAACTTCAGACTTTGATGTGAGTTAGAATTCAGAGAAGATAATGTTTGGTTTGAAACCACCTTGTGGTTATTACAGCTGTATCTTTTTTTTTTTTTTTTTGGCTTTGATAGTGTGTTTGTTTGGCAGTGGTACCTCTAATTATTCTTTCAATTGTAATGATGTGCATGAAAAATTATATGCACACAAAAGTAATTGCACCCTGACTGGGTGCACTTTTCAGGAAGGTGCATCATGGGAACATTCTCTAGGCCTTAGGAAATAACTTCTGTTCCAGAAAATTCAGTGCAATTTTCAGGAAATAAGTGATCAGTTTTATAACTTGTTTTCAGAAATTGCTCTCAGAATGTTAATTTTGTTTTATTTTTTTTCATTTGTTCATTAGTCAGTATGTATTATGTTCATTAGTTTACATGTTTTAGTCAAAGTTGGGAAGTACATCTGTAAGTGAATATCCTTGTATTCCTTGCTTTACCAGTCTAAAATAAAACCCAGGAAAACATGTATGACATAGATGTCAGATACTCAGTGCTGCCTGTGTCAATTTCTGTTACATGTTCTCTATTTTTTGTGGTGTTAGGAAGCCAAAGCTCAGTGATTTCAAGATTGTTTTGTTCAATTTTATTATTATTTAACTTACAAAATGAAACTATCAATTTGCTAAGAGCTGTATCTTTTCTACATTTGCAATTAAATCTGATCCTGCCCTCACAAATACTAAAGGAATAAATTACATTAGGTAGATACTATTCAGAAAAGTCTCTGATATATTACTAACGATCTACAAGCTGAATTCTTAAATTATTTTTATTTAATGGACAGAGTGATGAAGCAAACCTCCCATAATATAAATATACTCTTTAAAGAACAGATTTCACGTGAAAGCTGACTAGATACATTGAAATAACTGTTTCACTGAAAAAAAAAATAAATCAGATACACTACGTAAACAAAGTTGTGCATTCCAGTTTTGAATGCTGCAGAACTGAAGCTCTCCTCCCTATTTCTTATGGCTATAATAATCTGTAAACAACTATTCTGTAAACTGAACCATCTTATTCAGTGCCTAGAAATATTAATAGGATTTTATATGCAATGAACTTTACAGGATCCATTCAGTATCATCATGATTGTCTAAGTATTTTTGTGTGGGTTAAATACTTACAGCACCCAACTCCTGATACCTGAGTTGTGATTTATTGAACCTTCAATCTCTGTGTAGAAAATGGAATAAGAGAATAGCTTCCAGTGGATGATTCAGACTATTTAGGCTCTTCATTCAGACACCAAGTTTAGGGTGATGATAAGCTCTCGTATTCCTTTCCCCTTCCCACTCCCTCAAATGATGTGAAACATTCATCTAACACCTGGATGTTTGCAGAAGATAAATAGAGTAATGGTGGTGGAGAAGATATTTTTTTTAGAGTTAATTCCATTTTTTTTTGTTGCTGTTCTCAAATTATTGCTATTTTAAGTGTTTAAACAAATGTTTTGCTGAAAAAATAGAGGTGCATATAAAGGTAAATCCTTGCCATGAGTAGCATTCACTCTGAAGAGACAAGTACATGTAAAAGCTTCAACTGAATTTTCTGCACAAAATTGAGGTCTCAATGCCCATAATTTTCATATCAGCAGCAACTTCACTAAAGTGAAGAAAAAAAGTACTACTATGAGAAGTGAGAGCTCAGGATCTTACGATCTGTCAAATCTTTGCATACAGTGTAACTCAAAAACATTTATCTGAAGCGGTAAGCATTTCAAAAGATGGCTTTCTGCTCTGACTGGCAATAGACCATTACTTTAAAGTAACAGTTTTGTAGCTGAAAATACAGCGTACGATTAGATTTGTAACCTAGCATTGACTGAAATACCTGGGGGAATCGGCAGCCTAACCATATGCCACAATGTTCAGTGACTTGATTTACGTTCATTCTAAAGTATAACAGCAGGAGTATGGTATTGCATTAAATGTTCACATGAATAAACATGCAGCACCCTGGGAGCCACCAGCTCTAGTTTTCTCCTCCCTACAATGCAGTAGCTTCTCCACAAGTCTTTTGCAAGAGGCTACAGACATAACTTGGCTTGAGCATTCATAGTCAAGAAGCAGATTTTATCCTGATTGTTTTCCTTCCCTTTCATGATGTTCTTATCACCTATTGGTGTTCAGTGCCAGTTTGACATTAGTTAAAAGAAGGCGTAATTTTTTTTCTGACAATGACTATAGGAATGGCTTCAGAAACTCACCTTGCACTTGCATTCATTTCTCACGAGATCTGAACCAAAATTTTCTCTGCAGAAGAGCAGAGCTGGAGGCTGGAAGAGTGCAGGCACATAACCATGCTGTGAGGACTTTTTATTTATTTATTTATTTGTTTGTTTTGTTTTTAATTTAGACATCTACTGTTGTCCAATGTTAGAAGGAAACTTAGTTTTATGGTCTCCGTGAGCTTTTGATATGACTCAGTGTAGCCATTTCTGTGTTCTATACTTTCCCAAAATGTTTTAAGTACAGAATAAACAGATTTTTCATCAGTGTCTTACATAATACTTAAGAGAACCCTGAAATACCAGCCTTTTTTATTAGAAAAATAAAAATTCCTGTTCCTAATAAAATTCTGCACAAAAAAATGTCAGTAATTTCTCACCAGATTCTTTTTCTTCATGAACATTGAGCTCATTCAAGATGCGTAGTACTTGACCATTATGGAGCTCAGCCATGTGTGCAGCACACCTGCTTGCATTGGTAATATTTGTAAATTATATTCCTCCTATAGCTGAATATTTAAAAAATCTAAAATGATCTGGAATTAGTTAGTTCATCTCAAGGGGCCATTTAAGTAGTATTGCTGAAAATTGAAAAAAAAATTACACCTCAATAAACTGTATCACATTAACTGTGAATTAAGTAAAACAATGTATAATTTAGCATCAATAAGTGGTAGTTGCTTCTTCTTCATTGCTTGTGAGTCTCTCCAAATTTGATAACTTTTCAGATTTATATTTTCCCCACAGAGATACCGAAAGATATGAAATTGATTTTTCCAATACAAGGATATATAGATTTTTATCACCCTAAGTCCATAGCTATTTCAACCATCTAAATGCTAAAAAAAAAAATATATCCATTAAAGCAACATCTCTTTCATAACACTTAATTCCTAAGAGAAAATCCTGTACTTGCAGTAAGGCAAATTTTTGCTAGTTTTCTTAGGCTTTACAAATCCCACACAGAGTGCAATAGAATCCTGTCAATGCCAAGTTGGCAGTGGCTACAGTATTAGCTACAAGAGGGCTTAAGAAAGACACTGTCAACATTTCCTCCTACAGGCCCTAAATAGCTATGGGACATGAAGAGAGCTCTGTATAACACTGTGCTTTTGTCCAGCACGTAAAGAAAATCAATTCTGAATTCATGCTCGGATGTATCGTGACAGTGCCTCTCCTCCTCTTGCTAGGTTTTTTACTCTGTAAAACTACAGCAAAATAGTCTCAGTCTGCTCATTTTGAATTTTCATAATTTCAGTAGACTAAAATGATTTCAAATAAATTAAGTTTTGCAAAAAAATACAACTTCTCCTCTCTCTCTCTTTTTTTTTTTTTTTGTGTTTTTGTTTTTGTAATATCTTCTTTTGCAAATAGAAAAACAGTTCCTGAATGGTGCAGATTTTTTGGGTAGCAGTGGAGTGCTTTAGGCTTAGAGAGAGGTGGATGATTCAATGTCACTGTTTGACTTTAGAAGTAAGTCAAATTCTTTGACTTGAGGAAAAGTGCTGCTGCTTCTGGACCACTGAACATAAATCCGTGTATCAGTGCTGCCCTTCCTTTATCTTGAAACAGTCAGATCTCTCTGTGATAGATGTCTTTGTTTTCCTACACCTGTCCAGTAGAGTGGCTGTTATATATTGCCACAGAACATCATCTCATTTTAAATAAGATTCAAGATATTCATCTTCAAAAATAAGCCAGTATAATGTCAATGTACAGGATCAGGCATTCGATCTTTGTCTACGACAGCTCCCAGTCAAGTATTAAATATTAGTGACAGTGACAAAACTTAAGCAGAAAGTAGGGTACTTCACAGCCCAAAGGCAATCCTTGTCATAGCAAATATGTTTTCAGTTCTTCCAAACTGTGTGTGACATTTAACAGGGCTTATGCCCTGTTAAAATAATTAGTGGCTATGCCAAATGTAGGCAGATAAAGATTCATGAGGAATTAATTACTTAATTTATTTTATTTTGCAAAATATAGCAGCTGTCTGAGAAAACAAACAAACAAACAAACAAACAAACAGAACAAAGCAAAGAACCAACCCAAACCCAAAACATAAATTTGATTTTGAAATACCAGTTGTTAGTATGGTCGTTACTGTTCGCAGAGTACAACAAAATAGGAGCAGGGCTCATGTGCCATATGTGAGTATACATATTTGAACAACGTAAGGCTCTTTTTATGGAATTCTTTCAACTGCTGGATAAGCACAGATAGTTAATGTGTAGCACAAGGCATTTCCTAACATTGTTCTTTTTGTTAGCACTACAGGAGAGCTCTTATAAACTGTATTGTAATATTGAGATGCCTGTTTTGGGTGTTGGTGCTTTCTCACCAGATGATTTGAAGTTTTGTGTGAAAACAAAAGAAGATGTTTAGCCAAAAATCCAACATGCAAATTAACTTTATATATAGTTTATGTGCTACTACTTATTAAATACTACTTCCTTCTTTTTACTGATATTCTGGAGCCAAAAGTTTTCTGAAATTCTGCTTCTCCAATGAACCTCTAATGTGGTATTTCAAAATTCTGTTCTTTAGACATAATATAATGAATAAAAGTATTGTCTTCTGTGTCATAAGGGAGAAACAGGCACCAGGGAATCCACTTTGATGTTACAAACTAAATGCTTGCTTTATGAAAGGCTGCTAAAGGTAAATAAAAGAAAAATAACACTTCTTTTTCTACCTTTTGAGAGATTAATCATTCCTAGGTCCTTTGTAAGTCAGCTACTACATCTGTAATTTTCAGTGAGTTTTTCCTATATAATGTGGAAGTCATTCATTTTTCTGGAGGATTTTATTTTCTGTTTATTTTGTACTCGTACTGAGTATTATAGAACTTCTAATTTAAATATTTTCACTTTTATTTTTGATACCTCTTCATGAACAGTTCATTAACTTTCATTGCATTTAAGACTTGTTTTGTGAACTCCTAATAGTCTACACTGGATAAGGAGACCAGTGTAACATTCAAGAACAAGGTACCTGACTTCAGTTGTCTGTGCATAGGCAACTGCAGTTCTGCCACGCTTTCAAGATTTCCTTATAAGTTGAGACCTGATCAATAAATTCAGTGTATCTTGACAGCAATTCATTTCATGCTGAAGCTGTTGTAGTAAAGACCACTGCCTGTATTAACTAGGAATAGGTTTCTCCTGCAGCAGGAGAGCTAGCATCTTGAAGACGTCCCAGTACCATCGTGTGACAGAGGCTGTGGAGATTTGGACCACTCTGGGAGCAATAGCTGGTATTAAGGAAGGAAACAGTGCAGATGGCAATAGATAAATTTGCATAGGCAGTTGAATCACACTTTCAAAAATATTACTATTAAAGATTTCCTTCCTGCCAACAGAATGCTTAGTTTACTGCTTAATATTTCTACCAAATAGTATGTGTTTGAAGGTATGTATCTGTTTTGTGGTAAAGCTTCTAGCATTCCACAAGATTTGAGGTTTATGACTTCAGCATGAATTGAGTTCTTATAGGAAGCACATACTGCATCTGTAAATGTTAGTTTCTTATGTTTTTATGGTTTTATATCCCTAACTTCATCTTAAAACTGAGGGACTTAGCTTGCAACATATCTCAGTTTTCTTCTTTGACAGCTACTGAGTCATTTGACTTTAAAAAAATTTCTACTTTGATTTCTCTTTCTTTTTTGAAAATGTAAGATGATGAATTGCTTATGAAGCCAAGTAAATAAAACAGATGGAAACTTTTTCTAATGGGTACAGAAGGAAATGTCTGATTCTCTTACTATAACCACTCAGTCGGAATATATTACCTGGGTTTATGTACAGATAATAACTTATGGATGTGTTACTTTAAAAAAAAAAATAGGATTTACAGTGTCATCAGCTAAAGTCACTTATTTCTAGGTTGTACATCATCTGGAATTGCTGGAATAACAGTTTGTCTACTGTGTTAACAGAAGTGGCTAAAACATTATTTTATGGGCAAAGATTACTTGTTGCAGAAGCGTTCAACTTTCAGTTAATAAGGCCATATTATGTGTGGGTTTGTGGCTGTGTGGGTTTATCCATACACAAGATTGTAAATGAAGAATGACAGAGGAAAAAAGCCCTTTAGTTATATCATTTTAAACCAAAATAAAGCTGTTAGATAAATGACAATAAGATATCACACAACTGCCAGCATTACTAATTAATAGGCTTAGAAATACTGAGCAGTATGACTTTTTGTTTGTGGCTAAAACTGAATGCTAATGATCTATGTAGTTTCACAATATAGATAGCACATTGTTAAAAACTGTTAGAAATGCAGTTTCATTTTTACAAAATCTGTAAGGACACATAAAAATATCTGTGATTCTTTTTAAAATGATTATCCTCTGAATTTTCTGTGCAGAATCCCAGTTCTAAATCTCTGTGTGGCTGTTTTCATATTTAAGATGCTCAACCTTAATGCTGCTCTATAAAGTTTTATCGTGTTCATTAAACTGAGGTCTGTCTTTACTCCTGCTGAAGTTAATGTGAACTTCCTTGTTTAATTTGCTGAGTTTCACATCTCTTTATTCTGTTAATGATAACCCTCTTGAAAATCAAATAATAACTTCTGTTTTCTACAGGAGTATAAAAGGTTATTGCAATATATATACATATAAATAACTTCTCTTTTTGGCTGCATGTAATAATCATATGTAATACATACATGTAAACCAGTGTATGGTAAGAATATATTATTCTTTAGCCAGATATAATGCAGTTCAGTACTTCGTATATTTCATCAGCCTTTTACTTTTCTGGAACCTGAATGAGTCCTGGGAGGCAACATATGCTAATTTGAATGTGCAATCATGTAAGACATTTAAGCATTCACTTTTTAAAACCCTACTTAACATGAAATGTATATATAAGTATTAAAGAGAAAGACTGAATAAGAAGCTACTGAAAGACGTGCAGAAAAAATAAAGAGACTCTAATAACAAGTTTATAGACTGGTCTGAGTATTTCCATCTTTCATAGGTAAATAATGAAGCAGAATCAGAGATTCAAAAGTGTCAGCCATATTCAACTGTCCTTCAGTCAACCTATATCCTAGCACATTTTAAATATATCCACTGAGATTTTTAGCAGAAAAATATTGTGACACTTATCTGAAAACTACATTTGACATATGTGAGTAAAAGTATTTTAAAAATAATAGTTTGTACTTGACAGCAGTATTTCAGTATTCTATAAATCCAAGTATATTTGCCTTTAAACTTCATAAAACTTCATGGGAAAATGATCCAAAGGAATAGTCATAATGAAGTGAGGAAGAGTTGACTGCGTGGAAGAGATCATTGTTGGTTTTTTTTTTCCATTTTGATTTGTGAGGATAAATAATGTCTAACAAACAGAGTTAGATTAAGTCTGACTGAAGATAGGAACCTTGTTGAGGAAGTGAAACAATAAAGTTTGGAGAGCAGTAGGGAGGGGGAGGTCAAGATGGTAAACCACCAGGGATTTGAGGGGAGAAAACAAAGAAACAAACAAACAAACAAACAAAAACCGAAAAACTGTTCTAGGAAACCTTGGACCTAAGAAATCAGTCCAGTGCAAACTACAGTAGTTTGTATAAGATTCTGAAAGATTAATAGAAGGAAGAGGATGAACTGTTTCAGGAAGAGATTAGATTTTACATAGAGCCAAAATTGTAATCTTTGCCTGCCAATGGATTTGATTTAGCACCCTAAATATACAGTTGTCTGTTACAACCTATTGTAGATATACTACCCAAAAACAACAAGGGTTTTCAAATGTTGACAGTTGACAAACTTGATGTCTTTTCTTCCTATTGCTGCAAAATTCCTTTGGTTAATCCATACCTTTGAATAAATCTGAAATACAGTACTTCTCTTGTACTTGCTGGAATGAAATAATATAGATGTAGATGTAGATGTAGATGTAGATGTAGATGTAGATGTAGATGTAGATGTAGATGTAGATGTAGATGTAGATATAATATTATATAACAAGACAAAAGTGAGCAATTAAAAATAAATAAATGAACAAGCAGACTAATTAATTATTCAACACCATTGGACAGCAACAAATGCATCTTGATGTTTGGGAACTTTTGTAAATTAATTAATAAATAAGATATTCAGATAAGACTGCTGAGAAATCGGCCTGCTACCTGAATGAAAAAGACAAAAAAAACCCTAAAAAACAAACAAAATAAACCCCAACATTTAAAGCAAGTCTGTTAATACTAGATTTTTCCTACCTTGTATTATGAATGCTAATATTTTATGGAAAGAATACCAGTAATCAGCTATGCTTGCTGCCAGTACCAGCACTCTTATCAATACTTATTTATTTGCTTTTAGATCATGCTCATGTGCTTTCTAAAATCTGAACGGTGTAAATAAATAGCTGCCTTCAAGTAGCATCTCTGGGTTGGCACTATCTATTTTCATTCATAAGCACGAATACAGAGGGATGTGGAGAGGCTTGATAGGTGAGCTGAGGCCAGTGGTATGAAATTCAACATGACCAAGTGCTGGGTCTTGCACTTTGGTGATGACGACCCAGGCAGTGCTACAGGCTTGGGGCAGAGTGGCTGGAAGACTGTAAAGGGGACAGACCTAGGGGATTTGGTTGCTGCCAAGGTGGCCAAGAAGGCCAATGGCATCCTGCCTTGTATCAGAAGTAGTGCTGTCAGCAGGAGCAGGGGAGTGACTGTTGTGTACTCATCACTGGTGAGGCTGCACCTTGAGTACTGTGTTCAATTTTGGGTCCCTCATTACAGGGAATACATTTCATGAGTATGTTCAGAGAAGGGCAATGAAGCTGGTGAGGGGTCTGAAGCATGAATCTTATGGGGAGCAATGGAAGGAACTGAAATCGCTTGGTCTGGAGAAGGCTCAGGGGAGACCTTATCACTACCTGGAAGGAGGATATGAAGAGGTGGGGGTCAGCCTCTTCTCCCATGTAACTAGTGATAGGACTAGAGGGAATGGGCTCAAGTTATGCCAGGGGAGATTCAAGTTGGACATTGGAAAATACTTCTTCTCCGTAACAGTGGGCAAGAGCTGGAATGGGCTGCCCAGGAAAGTGATGGAGTCACCATCCCTGGAGGTGTTCAAGAAGTGTTTAGGTGTTGTACTGATGGACTTCATTTAATGGGAAATACTGGTGATAGATTGTCGGACTGGATAATCTTGGAAATCTTTTCCAACCTTGCTGATTCTGTGATTCTATAATACATTTTTCATTTTGAAATCATACCCTCCACCAACATAGTCATCAGTTTATAAATTCACATGTTATTAATCATAAATATACAGTCACCTTCTTGAACCTTCTGTTTTTTGAAAATACACTTCAAGTACATAAAGTTTTTTGAGATATGTCTCAGGATTCTCATATTTTACCCTAATGTTAATTAATGTTCTTAAGGAGAATCACGCTATATCAGGCTGTGAATGTTATACTTTATTTAATAGGTACTGCTTGACTTCTTTTTTCTTTTTTTTTCTTTTTTCTTATTTGTTATACTAATTCAGATTTGGGCCATGGAAGCTTTGAAGAACATTTTTTCTAAAATATTGAAGGAACCAGTTATATGCTAGATGTTCATGGGGAAAGTGGCTATTTTTAAGTGAAATGAAACCGAATATTTAAATTCCTCGGAGTCTACCTACTGTGATCCATGTCACTTATTTTATTCTGCCCTTTTATTCCAAAGCTGTTGCATTTATAACAGAGTTTATAGAAGTCTCTGATGATCTGGAGTAGGCCTGCTGTGCTTTTACTGATCCCATTAAGTTTTCATTTGGAGCATCTATCATTTTGTTCCTGAGGTTGTTGCAATTTCTATTGCATTCTTTGTCCGTGAGAGGATCAGCAGCTAAAAAATTGGAAGGATTTTTTACCCATGCTCAAAATAATTTTGTTTTGAACGATCAGTTTCTGTGATACTAATAAATAACCTGAGATCCAGTGATCCAACCCCCACCTAAGATATGAATCTGTTCTGTAGACAACATTACAAGAATCTTGAGTATATCTAGAATGTAAAGCATATCTTAGATAAAGGAGAAGCTACGTGCAGAATGTAGGAGAGAGTAACTTTGGAAAACTACCCTTGTTGCAGTGTGTCTTTTTCTTTCTTTTTCTTTCTTTATCCCCCTGCCCAATGAATCAGAAGATAGATGCAATTCGCTAGCTCACTTTTGCTTTTCTGTTTGTGAAGGAGCACCACCAAGCTCCCACAGTTCTGAGTCAGTTGTAGTAGCGACGAACTTACTTTCCCTTTGCTGCCTGGTGAAGGGTGGAAATTATTCTCTCTTCTCTCTGTTCAGGTGAAGACAGAGTGTGCACAGGGATGCCATGGCTAGGAGCTGCAGAACCCTAACTAAATAATCCGTTGTCTTTAGGGGAATGTGATGGAGGAAAATTACAATACACACCTTTTTGTAGTTCTGTCACAAAACATATGGTTAGCCAAATTGTAGACACTGTCATGGATATTTTTCATCAGGTTTTAAAGGTTCGGAAGATGGGAAAGCTATTGATTTTCTCTTCAGAATGTAATGCGTATTAAATTGTATTTAATTACTTGGAACATACAGTAATGGTATTGCAAGGAAAATCTGAAATCTTTGCTAGTCGCCAAAAAAGCCTTTGCTGCTCCACTTGATATCAGTATGTTTGCTATGTGAATGGAATATTTATGAAAGACGATTTATGTTTTATATAGTAGATCTTGCTTACAAAAGAAATAATTTAACAAAAAAAGAAATTATAGAGCATTACAGTTACTGATCCTGACTAGACTGATACTGAGATTCACTGGCTTTCAATTACTTCAATGAGAATAATTTACTGAGGATACTGTATAGAGTAGTATAGAGCAGTATACTGTCCAGATATCATAAATATGTAGAAGAGATCTGCTGATTTCAGAGGACTAACCTTTATTGTTGATCACTTTACTAGCTGGACTATTTTAAAAGAAGTTCAGCCACACAGAAGTCTCCTAGAAGACAGCTGAAGACTCTTGCAATTATTTCCCTTAGAAGAAGCTGATTGGAATTTTTTTTTTTTTTTTCTGTTCTAGGTTAGTTGTGTAGATATCTTTTAAAGTCAAGAAGAGATACTAGAAATTCCATAAGGAATGTTTATTTCACTCATTTTAGCTAATTCTGTCCTTTAGCTTTTTTTTTTTCTCCCTGTTAAATAAATGGAATACTTAGAAAAACAGTTCATAATAAATGCTTAACAAAATAATTAAAGTTAGATGAAGTGAATTCGACTTAGTCATCCTGAAAGCTGATTAATTCTGGATGAGTATATCTGGATGTTTTTTCCCATTCTACCTATATGGACTTTAGCTTCTATAGCACTGATACAGGTTGAAATCAGATTTATAAAAAGGGTCTTCCCCTTCACAGGAAATCCAGTTTAGAATATAACTGAAGAAGATCAATGCAGTTAGAAAAATTAGAAGCATTACAGGAAGCACTAGTGTTTACTGTACGTCTTCTTATCTATGGTAGTTAAAGTGATTGACTCTTTTAATTTGTAAACTATAATGTACTGAAATGACCTGAAAGGGAGTGAAACTCATCAGATTGGAAGATTTGTTGTTATTTTACTGAAGTCTGCACATTTACTTTTCAGTCTAATACACATTATCCTGACTATGGGGAATTCACTTGCATTTTTTACACTGAAAAATCCATTAGTACACAGAATTCTTATTAAGAATAGATACTTCAGAAGTTCCATAATTACCAGTATATATTTGTATTTATCTGCCTGTTGTGTTTTGTGGCTCAGTGCATATTCGTGATCTAATGTATGTGAATAAATTTTGAGGAGATTTTTAGAAAACTTTTTTGAATTTTGTTTTAATAATATATTGCAATGAAGCGAGGATCAGAAGTTAGTCAAAGGAAACTGAGAAACAACACTGAGTGTTTATTTAAGTGTTGACCTCAACTGATACAATTTTCTTATTATTTAGGTTCTGATATAGCAGTTTATTACTATTTAAAATAACATTTGAAACTAATAAATATTTTTGACTGAATATGAATGGCCAAATATTGTCCAGTATTTAATTTAACAAAGTTTAATTCTGATTTTTATTATACATTAGAATAAAGAAAAGTTGCAGGGCAAAATCATCATGAAAAACGGTCCGAACTGTTTGAAGAGACAAAAAGCATATCAGTAAAAATTTTTAAGAGAGGAAATCTTGTCTTTTCCACTGTAATTTCTAAAATAGAGTGGCTTCCTCGAGTTAATGGCAAAAGTCAGGTGGCTTTGATATTTTTACTCTTTGATGACATTGTTCGGTGCAAACTGGTTTTCCAGAATCTGACCTTCAACATCAGTTCACTGAGTACATTCTACCTTTGTAACCTGTTAAAAGCGAGTCACTGTCACACATTTTTTCTGATGTGTGATATATATCACTTCCAATGACCACAAAAAGGTAAAGTAATTGTATAACATATATGCACAGTAGGAAGACAGAATGACTGCAGTCCAGGTGTTGTGGTTAGCACATGACCGGTGATTCATTTTTACTTAAATTTTCTATATTTTATGTAAGGGAAATGATTCATTGCTAATGTAACTCTAAGTGATTTTAACATTTTTCCTGCAAATATTACCCGTGTTCCAGCCTGTCCCATTTATTAGACCACTTTGTATTTCTCTCAAGTATCTTCCTTCAAAAGGGATATCTGCTGCATTTCTGTATCATATCCAGCATCAATCACTTTGATTAGGGTCTCTCTCCACAAACGGAACAGCTTTTCTTCCATGGCAGCTCCATATGTTTGCTGCAGCTGTTACACATTCCAGGCGGAATCTGGCTGTGCTCTGTTCATAGACTGTATCCATGTCAAAGAGGCAGTAAATTATTCCTCTCTGCTTTGATTTGCCTTGAAATTAAGTGGCTTGAAATCTGTCCTACAGTTAGTCTACTGTTCCCTCCAAAGCATAGATGAAATTATATCTGCACGATCTTTTCCTAACTATCTGGAACATGTATGCTTCCTAGGTTTGTTCCTACAGAACTGTTTGAGTACCAACTCAAAGGTTACTCCAGTGAGATTTTCAGTACGGACCCAGTGATGGAGGACTACTGTCAGTTGCAGGCTACTTTGTTGATAGAGGGGGAGTTTTATTTATGATTTTAGGTTTTATCTCTTAGGAAACTACTTCTGTTTTGTTTATTATCTTGTACTGAAGTAGTATGTAGAACTACGTATTACAGCACTAAAATACCAATTACTGGAGCACACTTAACACGTGAATACACTGTCTTGCAGACAGTCTCTATTTGCAGAAATATTGAGTATTTCCATGAAGTATGCCCTCACCAGTTCACTGTGCTTTTGTAGAAGTAATACCTACATCTATGAAGTACAGAGGCTCAAGTTATTAAAATGTGTTGACTGTCCAGATAAATATGCAGCAGATCATTAAATTTTGGGAACTAAAAACCCAATTTGTCTTGTTTAAAATATGCTTGTAGTGCAACTTACAAAAGGAAACATGTTAATGTGTCTGGTATATTTAGAATCCCCATTCATCCACAGGGCTTTTAAAAATGCATTTTGACAATTAAGGTGTGCCGCCTATGAATAAATGTAGGGTATTCACTATTCTAGCAATGTGAAAAATGACCTTGGTGTCAGAATAACTTATTTTGCACAGATCCTCTGCCTCTGTGATTTCACATTACTGCTCTGGTTTTAGCAACTCAGTGGTTACTGGAGATGAATGTTGTTCATGACACTGATGTGCAGTGTTTCTCTGTATGATTTCATGATGACTGTAAGTAGCTGAGCTGTCATAACACAGAAGCTTCTCTCCCACCAAGAAAGAAAAGCGGAAAGCACATGCAGGCATTCATACAAGTGCATAGTGATAGCAATAAAATGACTCTTCCAGGAGCTATGACTGTTGACACAATAGAACTAGAGGTATGAAAAATCCTCCCCAAATCTTTTAAGACAGCTTTCTTTGTCAAAGTGCAAAGCCTCTGTGTGCAATTTTGAATTCAATAAAGTAGGCCTTTGTCAGATAATTTTTTTCCTTCCTTCCCATGAAATGTAAATTTTGGCTGAATATGAAAAAAAAAAAAAGCTTAATATTTAATGTACAGAAAACAGTCACCTAAGAGCAGAAGATTATGTTATTTGAGTTTTGTCATTTTTTTGTAAAATGCTTAACCTTTTCACTGAATACAGAAATTTTCTGCACAAGTTTCAAGTTTCAAGCTTAAGTATTTTTTTTAATTATTATTATTGTTTAGAAAAAAAGGCTTAAAATGCAATATGAAACTTAAATATATTGTGTACATTAACATTCTCATCCAACAAAGCACTTTGCTTTTAAGTATGAACACCACTGATTTCAGAGACCCATCTGGGATGTTTAAGTACTTCTCTGAGCAGGGTTACAGAGGGGAAGTTTTTGAATAGCTAAATTTGCAGATGGGCACATCTCACTTTATGAGACCCATAAAAATAGTCAGTTGTGCCTTCCAGTACTCAGCTGATCCTTTCCCTAGTCATTAAGCACTAAGTGGGTGTTCTTGTATTCGTGTAGGAAGAGAAGAAGGGAGAAAGTGCATTGGAGTGATTAGGTAGTGGGCAGAAGCCGATCTGGGGCAAGGGGCTGAGGCTTTCTGCAGCAACTGTAGTCTGGCAATACGGGATATGGTGAGAAAAGCTAGTATGATTTCTGGTCCCTCAGGAAGATTAAATGCTTACTCTAAGCCAGTTTGTGTTCCAGATTCAAGCACTTGTATTCTAGCTAAAATCATGTTCCCCCTGTAACTGTGACATAAATGACATTTGGAAATCATTTTTTGTAAGTCAGTCCTGGTTGTTAGCTCAGAACTCAAAATGCTAGCACCTGATGGAGCAGACTCCTTAGCTGTCTCATACTGGTGTTTTTGAAACTGTAGGCACTGTATCTCTTTGAAGGGCTGAATCCCAGTAGCTGTGTATAAGAAACATTCTGAGAATGTATCTAGTGCTTATTTTGGCTAGAAATCATCAACTGTGGGAAACATACTGCAGTGTGTAGAAATAGGACTGGACATCATTGCAGAATCTAAGTACTCACTATTGCCCAGTCATTCTTGACAATTATAAACCAGATTGTCTGTGTTCCATGCTTGGTCCTTTTATTTAGGTTTTTATGTGTATTGTGTCAAAGTCTAGTCTCAGAGACATGGACAAAGAGAATGTATATTCAGACAGATATTCTAAAATAGGGATAGTCCATAGGTGTATATTGAATTCTTACATTTATCTTTTCTTAAGTACAAACTAAACTTAATCTCATCTTCTTTGTGCACAAAAACAATCAGTCACTCAGACTTCTTTCAACAAATAGATTTGGTTTACTCATTTCAGGAGACAGGGATGTCATTTTGCAGTCATTGAGTGACTTAACCAGAAGTGTAGCACAGTACCTTTCTCAAGGACAACAGAACATAGTTAGTTCTTCATTAGGATTTAATGTACTTTGTAACATAATATTTGAGTATATAAAAACAAACAAACAAACAAACAAAAACCCAAAAACATAAAAATCTACATTTTAAAAGACACAATCAATAAGTCAGACTGCTTCCAGGTTAAACAGAATTTGGCCTGAATTCAGGAATATGTGTTACTCTTTAGATCTCAAGCACTTGGATCTGGTATCATTAGGTACAGTGTCCTATTTTTGTTTTCAGATGTTGAAATAAATTCTCAGTGACTGTAATGAATTCTTTCCTTTCTGGCAGGTTATAATATGATTCCCTAATATTGATTCAGTTCCCTTGAATATTCAATGCAGAACCATTGGAGATTTGTTATTAGAAGAATTAACTTGCACCAAAAAGGAAGTACATCAGGGAGATTATATTTGCAAATAGATTTTTTTTCTGCTATGCTAAATGATGTTCTTTCTCTATAGATCTTTGTTAACACTGCCAATTCAGCATCTTTAACCTGATTGTTTCATTTGCATGCTTTGCCTTTGTGATTGGATTACAGTTTGTTTTACTTTACTCTTTATTATTAGCTCTCTGGATATATAATTAAAGTTTATTACTTAACATTCAATTTATTTTGATCAATGTTTGAATATAAAACGCTCCACAAAAGCAACAATGCATAAAACTATTTTTCTGCTCTTGCAAGTTCATGTACAGTCCTTCATTTCTACCTCAGTAATCTTGGGAAAACTGTAATTTGGAAATGAAAATATACTACTGCAGTAGTGACAGTCAGTAGAAGAACTGAAAAGTGGGCTTCAATTGCTACATGAATTGACCATAACATTTAATAATCAATTGTTCATGTCATTTATGAGATCTTTAAAGATCTCCATAGGAGATTCTGTAGCACTCTCCATTCCCCCACCCTAATAAATAATGAAAATACTTTTAAAATTGTCGTTATTTATCTAATTTTATATGTTGTTAAGAATAAAAGATTCAACTTAGTCATTTTTCATGAGGAGTGCTAGAGAAACAAGTCAACTTGTAAAGATTAAAAATGTAAATTTCTAGAACTGATGAAGAAAAACAACATAATAATAACATAAAGATGAAAAAATACTTTAAAAATGTTTTTGTTTTTCAAGGTCATTAGAAGCTTATTAGCTCACTTTCAGCTGCTTCTGAATCATGGATAAGTATTTGACATTAAGTCATGGGAACATGTTACAGTCAGTGCTGACTGTTGTTTAGAAAAGACTATAGGCAAATTATATAGAGCACTAGAAAAGTAAGTATAAGAAAGTATATATATATATATATATATATATATTTAACTGAGATTGTTCCAGCTACTAGGCTACAGCGCAGTGAATAGAAACAAGTCAAATGATAGAATAACGCAGACAAATTATTTGGCTCAGTGGATTAAGAACAATTTTAATAATAATATTAATAATTTATAATTATCAATAATTTTAAATTATAATAATTTGTTATTAAGAATAAGGCTTTATTAACAAAAATAGCTGTGATTCTCAAATTTGAGCGGACAGTCATTATTTGAATAGACTGCAAATTTAATTTGAATTGGATGATGGTTATTATACAATAGATAGCCATTTAATTATGAATCTGTACAAATACAGTAGTCAGAGTGCTCAACTTCTTCTAACAGCTGCTAACAATGAGAAAACAAAATATGGCAAATAACATCTTATTGTCCAAATATGCTTTATAGTAGTAATATAATTTCCTAGACAATCATTATATGGGATTTCTAATTAACCTAGAAGCCCTTTTGCTAAAGAGCTGGCCACAGACCAGTAAGTTTGGGCAAAGTAGAAGAATACAGAGGATTGTTTATCTCCTAATTTCCTAGGCCTAATCAGTGACTCATGGGGCATTGGATGGATTATAGTTTTTCTTTCTGCTTGTTTTACAAGAGGATCTTCTTTGGTTATTGTTTTAAGATCATGCACAAGTGGTCACAGAATAAAAAAACCCAAAACATTCATTACAGGCCAGGTGAAGAAGAAGCAAATAGAAATCCTTTGCAGACTTAATTATGCCTGAAAATCAGCTCTGAATTTGAGTAACAGCACTTTAAAGTTTGCTATTTTCAGACCCAGCTACAGCAAGCTGGTAAACATTTAACAGAACACTATAAAACCTGCATGATTAAGCAGCAGCATTATGTCTAGCCCTCTGTAGTCACTGCTTAATGAGCGAATGGCTACAGCAAATGCACAGCATTTGAATGGAGTTGAAAAAAGATGTTGACTAGGCAAAACCATTAAAAAAAAAAAAAGCAAAAAATAAAAGAACAGTAATTGATTCTGGGGCTTCTCAGATGCTAACCTTTGAAGTTGCTTCCGTTTTGAACTATTAAAAATCTTTAAAAGTAAATATTTTTGGGGAATAGCTTGAGCCTATTTTTATTGTGTTTGTTAACATGGAAGTAAACACACCTTTTTATTACAAATTTGAGTTAGAAAGAAAATAATGAATTTGTAAATTTCATGGCCTCATCTTTTTATTACAGTAATAATTTTAAAGCTTTTAACATGAAAATAAGCAATTGTTTCAGAAAAAGTGAAGAAATATTTAAGATAAATAAGTCTTTTTTTACATAATTGAAATAATTTTTAGTTAGCAACAGTATCTTTAAAATATGTCTGAACTAAGAATTTTATATGCTGAGGGGTTTTTTTTCCATACTTATATAAGTATGAATACCATACAAATTTCAACGAAGTATAATTGTATATATGTATATATACAACAATATTACTATTGCTAAGCAACCAGTTCCTTCTGCCTGCTTCTCTGATGAAAAGTGCATTTACTAGAGGTACATGAAATTGTATTTATCCTGAGAAGTCCTTATGTTGAGTCTAGGAGGCATTTAGTCATAGACTTGTAAGGATTAAAAACTGATGGCAATGCATTAGAAATAACACTTTAACAATACTGTTGAGAAATCTGAAACACTGATTCAACAAACTCAGTTCACCTTGCCTGTCAGTAGTTTCAATGAAACTAGGATATGAAACTATGAACAGCGAAAGAAAGATTAAGTGGAATGGCTCTAATTTTTATCTTCAGAGTTATCTACACTGTTTCTAGGAATTAGGTCGATTGACTTATTGTATGTAGGTATATGTGGGTTTGCCACACAATTTCAATGTATTACCTGGAGAGTCAACACAATTATATGATTGTTAAATAAATATATTTTCCTATTTTCCTTCCTTGCATGTCAGGGCATTTTCACCTTGCAAACAATTTGTGTTCCTTACAAAAAAAAAGCATTAGGCCAACCAAAATAAACATTCAGCGTTCTTGTAGAGGGCACCCAGTTATTTTAATATCCTGGAAGTTGTAAGTTCACACCACACAGTGCCTAGAGATGAAGCAGAACTCAGGAACTCCAGACTGACACACACAAAACAGTGCTTAAAAGGACTTCCTTGTAAACATTTCAGATGTTAAGTGTTAAGTAGTGCAAGAAAGAGTGAAAGGTCCCTGTGTCATTTTAAAATGTACAAAATCAGTACCATCCATCTGGGGAATTTAGACCCAAAATATCAGATCTTAAACTCGGTTATTTCTCATTGTCATCCCCAGTGAGACTTATACTGAGAGGCCCTAGATCAAGTCAGTACTTTCAGAAGTCTGTCATACTTCACAGTGGTCCAATTACAGATTCTCAGTTATCTCGGCACTGTGTTCATGGGCTCTCACCCTGACCCCTCACAAAGAACATAGTTATTCTGTATAGGATTTTTCATGTTGCTAGCAGAGCTGACCTGCTCAATTGCTACCATTAATAATGTTCTGATTTTTTACTTATAGAGCAGTTTCTACACAACAAGTTCTTAATGCAAAGATATTTGCATTCTAAAACTTAAAAACTCAAAATTGTTTTTACAGTATCATCTTTATTTGACAGGTAAATAATACAGACATTCATAAGAAAATGAAGTTTCCTGGTTTAGGAAATACTGTGTCTCTTGTTCTTCTATATCTACTGAGCCATTCTATGATGAAGAAGAGGCCATTTAGTGTGATTGCTGATAAAGTGTAAATATCTCTGTTCAGTTACTCAGTACAGAGTACTGTCTATTACCAGTTGTTGTACAGATTTATATCTCTGGGCTAAAATGTACTGTATGTGTAGAATCATTGCATTCCTCACCACTGCATGTATAAAGAAAAGACATTCATAGTGGTAATTTCAAAGGTAGGTAGTGCCTTTTAAAGTCCTTTAGAAGATCAAAGCTTTTTGTAGGGCTTAGTCAATTTTCTAAATTGAGAAGAAAAAGACAAGTAAATAATCTTTTTTTATATGTCACAGAAAAGTGCACATTTTGTTGCTTTGGAAGGATAGGTGGCATATGGATAATTTTCTAAAAGTTGTACATAAAAATTTTTGTACAATGAGCAGGAAGGAAACCCTGTTCTATTACTTGAGTGGCACCATGTAGTGCTCTTAATTTCAAGGGAATATCACAAATACAATGAAGAAATATATGTTTTTGTTGTTGTTGTTGTTGTTTAATCACTAATCCAAAAGGATTCTGAAATTGCTAACAATATTGAAGTTGGCTGTAAAGATCACTGCATCCACCACTGAAATGCAAAGTGGCAGCTGCTGAGGAGTATATAGTGGTAATTCCTTTCTCACACTGCTGAGTGCTGTATCCAATTGGGATTGCAAGGATTACTGTGAAGATAGAGGGCAGTTACACTGGAATAACACCTTTGGTCCTGTGGAAAGTGTTACATGATAATTACTGACCCTAATAGTTAATGTGTCCATCACACCTAAGTTCCAGATACAAGCATTGACCTCAGTACTGTTGGTTTTAACTATTTTTTGTTGGACTTGAAGGAAATACTGTGATGTCTGTGCGTCTTGCATCTTGGCCATTCTAACTGCACACGCCTGTGAAATTCATCCAGGACGTCACTGGATGTACAGTGAGAATATGTAAATAGATTATAAAATAATCCTGGTTTAGATATGAAATCGTGTTAGGACTTGTCTGCAGAAAGACAATCAGGAAAGTTAACCCAAATTGACTAAAGCTGTGAATTCAGAGCATCAAAATTAAAGTAGATTAGGGGGCTCACATCCTGAATAAATTAAGTTAAATCAAATGCAAGCCTCTTTAATTCTGTATGAGAGTGTCCAGGCATGAGTTTAATGTAGTTTAACTAATCAATTTTAAAAGTTAATTCTGATTGATTTTGATAAGTGTTCATGAAAACAAGGGATGTTAAGGTGTATGTGTGTGCATGCATGCAGAATCCTAAAGAAAGTTAGTAAACTTATTAAAATTCAACTTTTTTCATATGCATTTGAAGGTAGGACTTGATGATTTCTAGAGGTTCATTTCAACCCCTACAGTTCTGTGATTACAGTTCTGTTTTTTGCCGTTTCATGGAGTATACTGATTAAATGTTAAGAGTCATTGATGTGGTAAAGGTTCAGAGTTTCCTGAGATGCTATGTTTCTAAGAATAATGAACCTCCCAGGTCAAACTCTATGTAGGAAGGCATTATTCACTTTTGTGTGTGGATCAATCTCATTCAGCTTCCTACTACGTTTAATAGGATTGTTAGTCTACAGAGGCAACATGAGTAATGATCTATACAGAAAACTTCTAACAAGGTAGCATTAAATACAGTAAATAAAAACATAAATAAAAATGTACATATACTATTACTTAAATGAAGATAATCTGTCCTCAGTGCATCTTCAAATAGAGAAATTGAACTGAAAAAATTAGAAGATATAAGAAATTCAGACATAAGAGCAAAATAGATCACAAGCTTGTTTATAGCCTCCTGTTCCTGGTTTGTTTGCCACATATATTCCCTATGCAGCTTTTAATATTGAAAACTTTTCCTTCATTGTGCAAATCCTAAGAAATGTTTTCAGCACAATTGGAAGCGTGCTACGCTTGTATTTCCTTAGTATTAATGTGCCTTAATATTTACATTGTTACATGGACAGAATTTGTTATTGCAGTTCCGACTTTTTGAATAATTCTTCAAAATTATTATCTACGTGTACAGAGCACTTTTATAGCAGCTAAGAAATTATCTGAAGAAGGAAACTTTGTATGCTGCATAGCTAACGTGGAGTGTTGATAGTGAATTACTTTTAATAACACTTTGTGTTAGTCTCAAATTCATATTCTCTGATGCAGCAATTTGCTGCTGCAGTAACATAAACAATAAAGTTATTGCAAATGATTTTAAATTTGAGCCACAAATTAGAGACATTTAATGTAAAAAATGAATATTTTCATACACAAATGCACAAAAAAAAAAAAAAAAAAGTGAAAGAAGTGACATTTCCATTTCTGGGTAGAAGATTAGTCTGCTGTACATCTGGACATATGGTTATCCTAATCTCTAAAAATAACAGGGAAGTTGAATTTGGTAAGTTTAATACTCAGTAGTGTGAACAATAGAAAATATCAGGTATCTGAGCTTGTCATTGCCTAGAAAGATTTGTAGACATGGTATTATTAAAGTATGTTTTCATTCTGATTGTTTGACTGCTCCTAGTTTTCCTTCCTTCCTTCCTTCCTTCCTTCCTTCCTTCCTTCCTTCCTTCCTTCCTTCCTTCCTTCCTTCCTTCCTTCCTTCCTTCCTTCCTTCCTTCCTTCCTTCCTTCCTTCCTTCCTTCCTTCCTTCCTTCCTTCCTTCCTTCCTTCCTGCCTGCCTGCCTGCCTGCCTTCCTGCCTGCCTTCCTGCCTGCCTGTCTTCCCGACTTCCCTCCTGCCTTCCTGCCTTCCTTCCTGCCATCCTCCCTCCCTCCCTTCCTCTCTCCCTGTCTCCCACCTTCCAGGTGAATTTTCATCTGGAAATTCTCATTGCTGAAATTTCATCATCCTGTGAATAAAGTCTTATACGTGTAATCATATATATATATATATGATTCTGTAAGGTTATGTTTCAGCTCTGTATATTGGAGCTGTTGTCAGCTTCCATCTCATACAGCAATGTCCTTGTGGTATCCTGTCCCCATGCAACTAAGACTGAATTTCATACAGTCTTTCCACTCTTTGTCATTGCTTCTAGTAAAAAGAAGCAAAGATGTGTAGGCCCAAAGTATTCATGAATGTTGGAGAGTTGAAAATTGCCGGAAAGCTGACCTGCACTTGCCCTACAGATTCAATAAATAATTCATAACTCCTGAATATGGCTTCTGGGAATCTGACTGTTTCCATGAAAATATTAATATGCACGACTATGAAGTGGTTGGGTTAAGTAGTCTCCTTATATGACATCTAGGGGGTATTATTTCAGAAAGGAAGTCAAAACAGTTTGTATGCTAAATTTTCAGCATAGTTAATAGGAAATGTCAAATACAGATTACATCTCAATGCTATTTGCTCTTTGAGGGGTTTTGTTGTACTATTTGCGAGTACAGAAATACACTGTGCTGTTAGGATTCACAGTTTAACTATTAGCCTTTATTTAGACAGTGAAGTTTCTTCTTTAAAAAATGAAACAGAGATAGTTTTCCTTCTAAACCACACTGGATACAGTTTTTATTTAATGAGCTATCTCTCTGCCAGCACCAGAAAGCTTCCAGATCCATCACATTAACCCACACTGTGGGAGATGTGGACTCCACTGTCTACATTAGAAGTGTTTAAAAAATACACCTTCCCACTTGGTTCTCTGAGGCAGGGCTTCCAATTCATTTTTGATGGGTGATTTTTTAAATTTTTTTAAAGGCAAGAATTCAAGTATCATATGTTAAAGAGAACAGGCACCAGAAAACACGACAATCTAGGCCAAGATACAGATCTGTTGCAATTGAAGTGAGTTTTGATCTCTCTTCTCCTGTTCACGGGGCTGCATAGAGGTTTAGTACATACAACCTGAACAAACTGTATTGTGTGGTAAAGGAAGATTGCACCTGCTGTTTCTATTCTTTGTCATACTTTCAGTGAAAGGTGATGTGAGTCTAGCTCAGAGCTGTTCCTAAAGGATTCTGGACCCCTTGAGATGGGGCAGAGTTGGAGTTAAATTCTTCACTGGGACTTGGTTCAGGATTTAAGTAAAAGAATTCTTGTATCCATATGCAGGATCTGTACGTAAAATCTCTGTGTAGAAAATCTGAAAATTTGATTTTATAGTCTAAATATAAGTACAGTGCTATTTGAGATATAGTAACAATGCCCCCAGGGTGTTTGGTATACAGAATGGGAGACTCAAGACTCTTCTGGAAGGAAAGTTGAATTGAAGTGGGATGCAAGAGTTCATCTGAAGTAGCTCTATATCATCTGTATTTGGATACCAAGACAATTGTATTGAGCCCTAGCTATCCCTTTAACAAAATACCATTTTTTTATCTACTATCAGCCCCCTAGCTCACATAAAGACTGTTTTAAGGACACTTCCCAGGGTCACAAACATGATGAAGTTCCTGAAGCATCTCCCGTGTGTGGAAAGGCTGAGTAATTTGGTCTGTTCAGCCTTGGGAAAAGATTGAGAGGGGATTTATTAATGTTTATAAATACCTAAAGGAAGGTGGGAGGCAAAAGGATGAGACCAGGCTCTTCTTGTTGCATAGTGATAGGACAAGGAATAATGGCTTAAAATTTGTACACAGGAAGTTCCATACAAATATGTGGGAGAGCTTCTTTATGATGAGGGTAATGGAGCACTGGAACATGTTGCCCAGAGAGGTTGTGGAGTGTCCTATGGAGATATTGAAGACCCATCTGGATGCCTACCTTTGTGACCTGTTGGAGGTCGTACCTGCTTTGTTAGAGGGGTTGGACTCGATGGTCTCTTGAGGTGCCTTCCAACCCCTGTGATTCTGTGGCTCTGAATTGAATCCCACCAATAATATGTAACTGAGTACCTAAGTGTACTTTACTGAGAAACACAATCTGGAATTTGGCTATCTAAGATTCATCTCTCTAAATATCTTCTATGATTGCCTATGAGTTATGCTAATCCAGGTTTAAATTAAGTGTGTACACTGGTGGCTTTTCCTATGTATGTGTTGACAAATACTTCCTTTTAATTAAAAATTATTAGTTTTAATATATCTACAGTAGGCTTCAGAATCATTTAAATGAAATGTGGTTTTGAGTATAGCATGCTGTCCACTAAAAGATCAGTTAAAAGAAGGACAGTAACTTTTTTTTTTTTTGATGTTTTATGTATGTTAAGAAAAGTAAGCACTTAAATGATTTTGTACAGTGTGACACAGAAAAGGGTGTTTGTTTTTTTTTTTTAGATACGTCAAAATCGTATCTAACCTTGATGGCATAGGAGTCCAATCATTTTCCAAAAGTGGAAAAGTAAGAATTCCTTAGAGTACATACAGTAGTAGGCTAAAATAAAGGCGTTGCATCTGATCTGTTACATGATTTGGTAGGTGAGAGTGATGTAACAGCCTCTGTGATACAATTACTAGTGAAAACTGTTAGAAACATTTTTGTTGTTGTTCTCTGTTACAAAACAAGTGGATCTCCAACTGCCCCAGGGAGCTGGTGAAAAGAAAGGTAGTCATACCTTTCTTATTTTCTTTTTCAGTTCTGACCAAAAAGTCTGCAGATATACTGAGGTATGTCCAGTAATAATTGGATTAGCATAGTAATTGGATTATAACATTTCCATTCATGCAAGTGAAGGCTGAAACTTTTAGTTTGTTTTATTTTGTTGATTTTGTTTTGATGATGATGATGAATGACCAAAAGAATGGCTTATTTGATGTCACATTTAGTTAACATTTTTCCCTAAATCTCAGACTTCTGGATAGATGAGGAAGTTCCTTGAAGCTTAAAATGATATTTTATATGAACATGAAGATGTTTTATTTTCAAGTTTAACATCAGATATATAACACCATATAAGTCATGATGTTCTAATCTTTACTGAAATATATTCACTGTCTCAATACAAAATTAGCTGTATATACTTCAATATTTTTGGAATGATGCAGAGTTGAATGTCCTTTTTTCTTGAAATTTCTTCATTTCAGTTATCACCTGCTCAATAGCTTGAGCGCATCTTACAGCCCCCAACCAACATTAACCTTTTTTCAATGCTATTTCAGTTCTATTTTAGTTGTCTTTTACTTAATCTAAATCAGACACATTGATTGCCCCATTTCCTTAGTTAACAGAATATAGTGTGACTTACGAAGCCCTGTACTCTTTCCCTGAAAGGTGATCTGATAAGTTTTACATTAGAAGTACAATCTCTTCTAGGAAACCTGATTTTGCTGAGCTAAACTAGTGATACTTCAATTGTTTCACAATATGTATTTATTACTATTTCTCATTTATTTACTTTTACATAATTTGTAGTTATCTTACATGTAATATGTAGAAATGGATCTCATTTGATGTATGAATGAGCTAGTAACGCATCAGCAAACACGCACACAGTCCCTATCTGTTACTTGAAATTTATTCCTTCTCCTGTGATGTAAGGTATGATGCTGTACTGAAATAATGCTTGTGCTCCTTATGCCAGTAAGAACAGCTATACCATAAGGTATTAATTAAAATGCTGTGTTTCAGCACCATCGCGAGAAAGAGCATAGTAATCCCAGATACTGGGAATACTGAACTGTGCAGCACTGCATGATCCTATGGTTTAGTCATGGCATGCTGTACAAATACTGTTCATCAAGAGTTCATCAGTACTGTGGACTCTCCTCAACATTGTTGGCATATACTTAGCTTTTATCATAATAGATGCTGGGTTTTTATTTCCTCATTTGACACACATTCACCTAGACACCTTTATGCATCCATATGCTCATGCACATACCCCATCGCGTTTACACTCCAGTTGAATGAAGAAGTCTCAAATCCTGTGTTTTCTTCTCAACACAGAAGACCCCATGTGGCAAGTGGTTATTTTATCTACAGAGCATTTAGAGGAAGGAAGACTGAAGGGAAGGTGCCAACTTATATATTATGTTACTGCTTTTTCAGTAAAACTCCTATTTTGATATATAGGCGTAAGTTGAAAATTGTTATGCTTTGTAACCACAAATTCACGCAGATAAAATGCAAACAAATTCTTAAAGAAATGAAAATAGCAGAAATAACAAGAAGAATCGCAGATTAGAATTTAGTTGAAGAGTGTCTTGCGTTTTGGAAGAATGCAACTTTTGCAAATTGTGTTGTCTGAGGAGGAAAAGGGTCTGACTTAGCTGTTACATTTTAATAGTTTGATTGCTAGCTGTGAGAACAGTTTTGATACAGAAGTTTGCAAGTTATTTGTTTCTAGTTGTGTTGAAACTTACATTAACATGTTCTCTGAGATCTGTGATAACTGTGGCATAAACAAAGCTGTAGTCATGGCCTTTTGGAAAGGTCAGATACGTTATTTCCTAAGCTGCGGGTTAAACTTGCAGAAGAAGGAAGGTTAAAAGAAATATTTAGAGGGAACATGGAATGCAGAACCAGAAACATTGTGTCAGCATTGCTATGAGTCAAGGTTAAAATTGGGCAAAGAGGCATAAACACAACTTTCTGACAATAAGCATTTGTGGCACCTCAGGTCTCAGATAGTGGAAGATGAATAAACTGCATTGACCAGTTAAAATAACTGATTTTTTTTTTTTTTTTTTTTTTTTCAGAATTAAAACTAGATAATTCCTCTTAGTAATAGATGTAACCTGGAAAAGAGTAAGGGGATAGACCCCTGGTTGTACCAAGCTATTGAAATTGAAATAGGATGCATCACATAGCTATTTGTCAGATATTTTTGGATTATATAAGTATGGCGATGAGTAGACTTGAACTACGTAAGGGTCCCTGCACGCGAGCATACTCTCATGCAAAATGTTGGTTATGCCTTATGTTTCACAAGTCTTAGACTTTCTTTAACTGAGACTAAATCAGAGATTTGGCTGTCATTTAATTTTCTGTGAGTAGCAAATAAGACAGCAACAAATGAAACCGCTCTTGTATACATCTCAAATAGTTAAATGCAAACCCCTACTTGCTGCAGCCTTGGACCTTTCTGCTCAGCTGTCAGTACTGTGCTTTCCATTGAATTACATGTATGTATGTAAGTATATGGTTTTTGATTGCTAGAATCTTTTAATCTTTGCTGAAATGTATAATCATTCATTCTAGTTTTAGAACTACTCAAATCAAAGATGCTGTGTGATGACAGTATTTTTTTTTCTTTCCTCAAAGTAAAGAGCTGATTATGAAGTGTGAATTTCTACTGTGTATTTTGATTTTTCTTTAATTTACTTAATGATGATCCTGGTTCTCTGTTTAATTTAATCAAACTTAAGGGAACCAAATAATTTGTATTAATAAGAACATAACTTCCCCATTTTAACATGGATTAATCTTTACTAATTAGGGTAGGTACTAGGGTAATTCAATTACTGACTATGAGGAGTCTGAGTAAGAGAAGAACACTCAAGAAATATCAAGGTGATCAGGTAGCAGACTTGTGTCTCAGGTGTTGTCACTGGCACTCCATGTGGCTATCTTTCTAAGGTGTGGCAACATGCACACTGATAGCTGTGGGCTTAGAATGATCAAGAGCTTTTTTTTACTCAGAGTGACTGAAAAATAAAAGGAGGTCTAGGTCTGAACTGAGAGAATCTGCTTTCTGCCATCTCACTGTCTGCTGAGGACAAGGATTGCCCAAAGCCATGCTCTGATGGGTCAGCTGGGCCATTTCTGTGGTGCTGCACCCTTGAAACAACTCAGCAGTGTCTAGGTACAAGATTTCCGTAACCATTATATTAAACTCTACAGTTTAACTTCTTCCTGCTGTAAAGTAAAGATGATAAGAGTGCTGGTGCTGCTTCAGACTGCTGTGACCTATGGAACCCCACACTTTTATAATGAAAATGTCTTTTTAAAGCTGTTACCAACTGTTAAAAATGAAGTACAAACATCTACAATTCGTTTCTAAAAAATATTTAATGTTTCATTTTTGTAATACACTTAATGGTTTTAATAGTATGCATCATAAAATGTTTAATTTAAAATATGTTTTGGACAAGTCAAACAGTTTCATTTTACAGTGATTCAATATTAAACTAAGCCCAGAATTTTTCCACATAGTTTTTTTTTTTTTTTTTTTCCTTTTACTAATTATCTGCAAATTCATCCTCATTTTCCCCCTTTTATGAACATCTTGATTAAACTATAAAAATCTTCTTTCCCAGTAGTCTTTGAAAAGAATAGGTGTCTCTACCACTCTTTCTTCACAAATAGTTTAAGCTTTGAGGTATTTTTCAGGGAAAAAAAAAAAAAAAAACCACTAAAAATATTTAACTGCTATATTTCTAGAGCTAGACAATATTGCCTACACATAACTGTGTGTCTTACCTCTTAGCCATCACACATCTCCCAGAACTATCAAATGTCACAAGTCAATGACTAGTACCCATCATGGCAGAAACATCCAAAGCATCCAAAAATATTTTAGAACAATGAAGTTGATAGCATTTTTGTTTTGTTGCACATCATTAAACCAACTGATAGAGGAATAAGACAAAGTGTCAGAAGTCAAAGAAATTACAGTATTAAAATTTTCACACAGTGAAGTTTCATTTAATGCAAAATGTGTTACTGCATAAATTTATCAATATTTCACTTTTTCACTCAAAATAAAATATGAGTGACATAGTATTAATTTGCCTATCAGAGGCTGACTTGTTTTTGTCTGTCAGGTTCCGTAGGCTTAGAAATTCACTTTTCTGCTGTGGAAAAACACAGATCTGGCAACTTTGATGTAATAATTTAACTTTGTTCTTTTTTTTCTCATGGTGGATTGGAATATTTATTGTAGAAAATGTAAAAGGAAAATGTATTCAGTTTTTTGAAGAGCTATCTTTATGTAATGAAGTGTATTGGGAGAACATACAGTCCAACGGAGTTAGTAAGTTTTTATGCTGCGATTTTGGGATCATGTCTTTCATAAAAGCATTTACAACATGAAGTAAATACTTCAAAAGTAAATCTGTAAAAATACAGATGAGTGCTGGCCCTTTGTGTCTGCTAAATCCCTGTTGTTTATAATGTACATTATTTACTCCTGTGCTGTATTTTATGCTATAATCTCGAACAGTGGGTTGTCTAAAGAACAAAAGTAAAAACTGTTGCAAGCTTGTACCAGGAAATAAAAAACAGGTAAGAACTAGAGATGTTGAAGTTCAGAACTGGTCATCGGGGCTTTGGCTGTATCTTAAGAAATAGTCTGGCTGCACAGAGGAGATTATGGAAGAATAACTATGAAGATACGGAACTTTCAGTATGAAAAATGTTGTATCTGCGGGAGTTCAGGTAGTGAAAATGACCTAGAAATATGAGCAGAGTTCTCATGAGGAGTGATACCACTAATTTATTTTTGTCCTTTTAAACAAAATTCAATACATTTTCATTGACAAATGCATTATTTTTTTTCTAAAACTTAGAAATTATGAACTGTGTCTTGGAAACTACCTTTTACAATCATTCATCTTGTTCAAGTCACACGTAGAGCAAATATGCGAGGGAAGAGAAAAAAACAGGTTGAGGAGTGTGGGGTGCAGAGAGGAAAAGAGGAACCATAAAGTACTGGTGTAGTAGTAGTGTAAACTTTCTCCTAAACTTTCTTTTACTATAGCAGTTTCAATTGCATGATAATATACAGGTACTAGAACTTTCCAGGCAGATGGCAGTTCGAGATTGATTTATCCTCTCTGTTCACAGAACAAATGCACACAAAATGGTCAAGGAAGGCCCCTTTGGACAATTCTCCTTTGGATAAGTAGTCACTTCTTAATTCTTTTCAAATCTGTAAGTAAATACCATGACACCTCCCTACTGACCAATCTAGGCCAGCGTCTGTACTGTTCCCGCTTGCCCCTTCATCAGAGTGACAGTTGCGTCTCTCCGGTGGAGCCTTTATTGTAGCCCATCAGAAGGTAATTTAATCTGGATCAATTCTCGTTCTAGGTAGTTACTGATTTTCAAATTAAGGGGACAGAATCAGAGAATCATAGAAAAATGTAGGCAGACATTGTAGATAAATTTCCGTTATTTGTGTGACATGTGCCAGCTCCAGTGCTCTGCTATTTCTTTACATCTTACCAGTACTCTTGATGTTCTTACCTATTTACTAACCTAATATTGAGGAGCAGAAACTTTCCTTCCTAGCAAATCTTCCATGCTCTTGCTACACTTAAGTAAATAACTGCTGAAAATCTACCATTTGTTTATACACTTACTCTTGTGTTAATTCTTTGATTTATGTTGAAATTATTAGCTTCCTCTTGTACATACTTTATATTTTTCTTTCCCATTCATATAAAATTTAGTTTAGAATGTAAGTGGCACACAGGTGACCAGAAGAATTCTATTTTCTAATACCAGAACTGGAGACAGAGCTAGGAACTTTAGAAGTGGCTATAAAATACATGTTTCTTCATTAGTTCTTTGGGTCATGCATTCTTCTAAGAGTATTCTGAGTGTTGTTGTATGACTTGTTTTCCTCAGTAGTTTGGAAAATATGACAATTTAATTCTAGCAGGGGAAACATTGTTATAAATTAATAGCCCGAAAAAAAGAAAATTGGATGAGTGGGACTCATGCAAATTTTCCAAGTATATTTTTCATCAGAAAAGAGATGCCATTTTTTCAATTTAGCTTGTAAGTCATTCCTTGGCTATAAAGCATTAACCTCATGAAAATTAATTTTCAAACTGAAAAGTTAATGTTACTCCAGACCACATGTGATTTTGTTACTGAGAAAGTGAAAGGACAAATATATATAAGATATATTTCAGAATTTTAAGAACAGGAAATTAGAGCTTACAGAACCCATTTTTAACATAATATTTGTTATTTTTGTTTGGTTGGAGAGGGAGGTCTCAAACTCTTTTAGGATAGGTAACTTTTCCAGCATTTTGGGTTAATTCATTAGGAACGCATGAGGGACAAAGGAAAAGCTATGAAGATTAAATAAAAAAGGTAACAAACTGGCCAAGGTTTGAGTGAAGCTGATCTGTGAGTGATGCTAGGGGATAAGATAATTAACATGAAATATTTGCCTTTGATTTAAGGGGTGAGTGATGCTTAGAGTTTGAGTAAATTTAAGTAGTAATAATTTCTGTGAAGGAATAACATGCTATAGGCAAGCTTACTAGGTAAAAAAAGCAACTCAGTAAAAATGAAAAAAAAAAAGCAAGAACTTGCAAATAGAAGGCATTCTTTAAATTGATTGTAACATGTTTGATAGATGCATTACTCTGAGGTGAAACAATTCTGAATGTGATGGACTTTCTACAGACAGAGCAGAAAAGCTGCAGTTGGTGCAAATATATATTACGGAAAAAGTATGGCATATTTTGGCGTTGTCTACTATAAATATAAAAATACTGCTGTTAAGACTGATCCTATGTAGAATTTAAAGACGGATATGAAATGTTAAAATATAAAACCAGTGCTTTAAACCCCCCAGCAACTTGTAGTATAGTAGTAGAAGAGTATTAACATATATGTTTGTGTGGTTCACATGAAGGATGGTAAGAGAAATGTAGTCAGGAATGTTAGAACTTTGTCCTAGAAAGCATGTTCATTCTGTACTGGGATTGTTCAGCAATGTGTTTCAGATTAAAGTTCAGATTTAGGAAAGTTGCTTTCTTTCATGACAGTATAGCACTACAGAATAGATATTAAAAAAAAAAAAAAGCATTGAGAAATTTCCGTTTGTATCAATGTAAGTTTTCATTTCAGAAATAGGTATTAGGCAAGTAGATTACATGCATTCTACTCTTCTCTCACAGTACTTCACTTGGAGTATTGCATTCAGTTCTGGGGCCCCTAACTTAAGAAGGACATGAGTTAGAGTGAGTCCAGATGAGGGCCTCAGAGATGGTCAGAGGGCTGCAGCACATCCTCTGTGAGGAGAGGCTAAGTGAGCTGGAGTTCTTTAGCCTGGAGAAGAGAAGACTCTGTGGGGACCTTATGGTGCCCTTCCAGTACCTGAAACGGAGCCTACAGGGAAGGTGGGGAGGGACTTTTTATAAGGGCATGTAGTGGCAGGACAAGGGGAAATGGTTTTAAACTGGAAGAGGTAGATTTAGGGTAAATATTAGGAAGAAGTTCTTTACTGTGAGAGTGGTGAGACACAGGAGTGTGTTGCCCAGTGAGATAGTGAATGCCCCCCTCCCTGGAAGTATTCAGGATCAGTCACACCTGCACTTTTTCAGCCTGTAAGCAAATCTGAAAAGGCTTCTCAGCTGCTGCAGAGAGCACTGTAATTTTATGCAAGGGGAAAAATCAATGCTCCATACATAAATGAACTAAGAGTAAGGAACCAAAGATCTTAAATCTCAGGAGTCTAAAATTAGAACTACAACTTGTCAGTAATCACTTTTACACAGACTTTTATTTTTAAACCTCTTCCATTAAGTTTTCTAGAGACAAGAAGAAACTGTGTGGATGCCATCCTTCTGAAGAGGAAAAATTAGATTTCAGATTACTACCTATAGTCTTGCTGTAGTCTATTTTTCAAATAGCTATCCATCATTTCAGAGCTGTTGTCTTTTCTTCTTTTAATAACAGAGGTTGAATTTCTTTAATATCTTAACTAATTCACTATGCATCTCTAGATATAAGTCAGAAAGAGGATATATGAGTATCTGAGCATGGAGAGTTGGTTCAGAATAATTAAAATATAAGAAACAACAACAGAGGACTAAATATGGTTAAAAAGAGGAGCACTTAAGGCATTTGTTGATAATATTTTATTACATTATTTATTACATTGTACTGTAATCTTTAGTTATGTGATTTCTCCCTTCATGAAAGTGGAAAAACTACTGCTTCATCAGGACAGTGGATTTGCTTGGAACAAATAAAATGTTTCTCCAAATATTAGATCCAAATCTTGCAGAATAAGGAAGTCTGTTGTCAGGTAGGGATTTCTTCATACAGGGATTTTTATTTCTTTGTTAGTGGAAATGTCCAGACAGACTATGCTTTCATTAGTGCCATTACACGTACATCGTTGGAAGCATAAGCTGTATGAATAGTAGTGTGTAAAAATTCTGATATCAATTAGAGAATCCTAGGTATTCAGTATCTTCTAAGTATTACAGAGAGGCTTGCATGTGTTGGCTTTGTAGTATCAAGATTTGTAATATATATACATGTAGTTATTTTGCTAGTGACACAAATGATTGAAATAGCTTACTTAGCTTTTGTCTAAAAGAGAGGCATTTACTTCTAATAAACTTCATTATGTTTAGTACTGACTTATCATCTGTTGGTGATAAAACTAAGAAAAATATTATTTGGCACCGTCAAAATAAATGTTCATGAAAATTTCATTCTTTGTCAAGTATTAAACCTGCCATAACCCTTACAAAGCAAGCAAAGTGATGCATCATTTTATGCGTATTAGCATTCAATCCCACAAGCTTCTCATTATTGAATATGCACCGTGCCTTATGAACACACGCAAAGGAGTGAACTGAAGGATAACTGAGGAGGACTTTCTCTCTGCTAGTTCCTCTAGAAGAACAAATAAGCAGTGGTTGTTTTCCCTCCTTCCTTAATGGTTTTACTTACTCTTCTCTCTTTTATGCAATTGACTTGACCTCTCTTCTGTAACTCATGAAAAAGATTCTACACCTTGTGAGTCTTGATTTTTTTTCCTCTTTTTTTTTTTTTTTTTTTTTTTTTCATTCAGCCCTGTCCCCCTCCAACAGTTTGCCCAGGGGCAAGGCATTGCAGATGGTAGAACAGAAAGGAATAATGGGATCAGCTTATATGATAAGAATTTCCAAATGCTGTCTTTATGATCTATACTCTTCCCTGGACCTACATATAGCTCTGTCCTACATCACTCCCTTTTATTTACCTCCATCTACTGTTCCAGTGGTGGAAAATGTGTGCTTCATTCCAACTTCCAGATACATCTTATCTATTTTGTCTGCTGCAGTGTACATAATTTGCACCCAAACTACTCTCCAGACTTCTCATATACCCTATGCAGGTACTGGGTTTTCAGTATTCTCTTGTCTTTTTACCTGAGTTAAAGTTAATTAATGAATTTGTACTGTGCTGTAGCATCTACTCAGCTGGGAAAATATCAGTGTGCAGAGTGATAATCTGTGTAAGCATATCTGTTTCATTATCTTATGTAAAAGGACTGGAATTCCTTTTAAATTTGCTTTAGCGAGGCATGTTTTTCAGAAGTCCCAAAGTTTGAGTATAGCATGATCACTCACAGATTCTGTACAGCTTTCTGTAGTGGATGGTGTTGGAACTTAGGTGAATATGTGTAGATCTGCCTCCACTGAATCAAATTTGGGAATCTGTATTTCTCTGTTAACATAGTTTCTATTTACTCATGGACTTGTCATTACCATGAGTGCATCTTGCAAACTCTCTGCCTGTGAGCAGTTTGCTCAATTTAGAAACAATTTACTGTTTCCCATATAGGTGGGAAGGGCTACATACTTTAAGAAAGCAGTGGCAGAACCAGTAATGAAGCATTCAGAATCATATTTGCATGCTACAACCAAACTAAATCCTCACCTGGGATTTTGTGGAAGAAAATTAAAAAAAAAAAGTGATTTTCTTTCATTTAAGGGGGTGTGCTCCCTACAGTGAGAGTAAATATTAGCACTCATCTGCATGTACTTCATACAAAAAGTATTTAAAAAGTGAATTTGTCAAAAATCATTGACCAAATTTGAAATATATATTACTTTGTTTACATTATATATTTCTTTATTTACATTCTTCTCCTGCAGCAAAAATATGAAAATAAAGATTCCAAATGATATTTCTCCTGGAGCAGAATATCAATTTCTTGTTATCTCTATGGAGCTCTGTTTGAGCAATTAAGTAAAAAAACAACAAAACCTTAAGGAAAATATTTTCTTGATTTTTTGTGGGAAGGGGAAGCTGCAGTTCTTTAGATAGGAAAGCAGAACTCTGTTGTCACATCTGTAAAAGTTCTTCACACAGGCAAAACCTTAGTGTGAAGGTGTTCTTTGAGCCTATACACAGATGCATTTGGTTACTGTTAGAACAGTAACTGCCTGTATCCAGAAAGTGGATTTCTGTCAGCACGTCTTCTGTGTTGCTATGAACAATGGTTTATGGTGTTTGGGTAACTTATAGAAGTCTGCAGATCAATAGAAAAAGTCAAATGTATTGCATTAGGTAAGTGGGGAGTCATGAAAAATGGTATTGTACTAACTACAGAATTTCTGCTTTACCCTATGCTGTTTATTAACATTTTTTTTCCTTTTTTATTTAACTTAGGGATTTTCTCTATCAGTTAAATTGAATATTCACATCCAAAGGTGTGAGTTTAAACATGTTGAGATTAGGAGGGAGTTGTTTTACTTTGAGATTTTTTTACTTTCTGATCACTAAATATGTTTGACTTCATTCTTTTGAGCAGTAAGCATTAATATTCAGGAGGTTGTATTTTTCAAGGTCAACCTGAAGAGTGCAGATTTCTTCTTGGAAACTTTGCTTTTGACATTTTGTTGCAAGCAAACTTTTCCTGCACAATGAAAACTGAAGGCTAGACTTTAGTGTTAACATGAATAAAGCCTCTGACATCTAAGATTGTGTTTTCTTTAGAGATAGCTTTGCATAAAGGTTGTTTGAAATGAATATAATTTATTTTTTAAAGCAAAGTATAATCATTTGCATCATATATTGGCATTACCAAGAGAAAAAATATATACGTGTATTCCTCCTATTTACAGAATGTAACCTGAATATCATCATTTAGAAGAGAAAACAACTTCTTTAGAGGGAAAAAAAATAACAGGCATCTCAAAATTATTTCCATAGAGAATCTCAACATTTCTGAATCTTGATAGAGGTGCTTAAGTGAGTCGTCTTCAGTTTGTTGAGGTTTTCTTTTGTTGATTTATATTTGGAAGGACATTAGTTCCAATTTTATTTATTAAGCTGATAAAATTGTACTCAGCTGTATCTTCCCTGTAGATAGCAGGAATTGAATTTTCCTTTGACAACTTCAATTATTGTTTGTTGGTGTTTCACTGAACATGAAACACAAAAGATCTCATGATGTTTATGTAGATTTTGAGGAGAACAATAGCATGTGAAATAATGAAATTGATTTTTTTTAAATGTTTTTACTTCTTTTTCTGAAAGGAATTCGTCATTGTCTGTAGACATGAATATCAGATCAATATGCACAGCGTGCAACTGCCTAGAATAGTTTTCTTTTTCACCATCAGTGTTCCTACCTAGTTGAAATAATGAAAAACAACTAATCTGTAGCATATTCCAACGAGCTCAACCACAGCAAGTAGTACAAGGTAAGCACAAAAAGAATCAAACATTCAAGTCTGTCTTCATTTCCCAGTTGGTTTACTCTGCTATTTTCTTTCTGCATTAATGTCATATTTAATGCATTGAACTTCCAATAACCTGCTAATGAATCAAATCAATGAAGTCAAATGCATGCTACTGATATAACAAAGCATTTGTTTTGGTCTTTAGCTGTTTTTATCTTCCTTATATCATGGAAGGTGTCAGCAGGATTCACTTAGGCCAAATTTAATTTTCAGATGTAGCCATCTGGTGCTCTCTGCATAGTTGGTGGAGTGGAAGGCACCTCTAGAAGATGAGTCATATTACCCTTGGATGGAAAGCTGCAAGAGTTCAGCAGAGCTGCAAACTGGTTTTCTTTACCTGTTTAATCACAAAAGAAAGCAAATACCTGGAGAACTTACTTAGAAGAATAAAACTCACTCAACATCTGTATTCTTTATTAAGTAACATTTAATTTTTATGTGATATTCTGCCCTGACTAATGGACCTACAGAAATGTGTGATATGTGTAATTCATAATGGCTATGTGAAATATATACATACTCTATTATTTGTTAATATATATTGGGAAAATAGTATTCTCTCAAAATGGTACTACAGGACAAAACATCCACTGCTGTTTACATAGCACAAGCCCATGAAAGACTGTATCTCCCAACTCAGAAATAATGGTGCTTGATGTATTATCCATTCGATGAACCTGTAGTGGGTGATTTTGCTATATTTGCTGTTCTTTTTCTATTAATGAAATTAATTAAATTAGTTGTGAAATTGACATAACTGCAGCAGTTCCTTGAAGCACATGTGACTGTTACATAATATTCTGCAACTGAAGGAGTTTTGAAGTAAAAGTGATTTTCAGTAGACAGTCCCTAATCAATCATATACAAAAACACTCGGTTGTAAAATGTTATGTAAAGGGGATGAATGCATGGAATGACTTGTACCAATTGTAAGGTCACTTAATAATCTTTGTTCTCATTTTGTTTAATGGTAATTTACCAACATGATTATACAAATCCATTAGAATTATTTTAAACAGTATCATATTATTTGTTTTGTAGTGAATGTACATAGATTATATCAGTGATCAGATCTTTTTTACCATAGTTAAAGTAAAATATTTTTGAAGTCACAAACAAGATCTGTCAACTAACATTTCACTAATTTTACACTGTATTTAAAGTGTTATTCTTGCATAAGGGCTATTAAAGAACAGTTAGCTTGCCTTAACAATGAAAGGCATTTCTCATTTTACAGGATAATCAGCAGTTCCTTTTATGGTCTCCAGGTGTCTGTCCAGAAGATGAGGAATTCCTACCACAGTGCCATGTCCACCATTTAACATAGCGAATCTAAGTAATATCAGACATGCTTAATTTGTACATAAACAGCTGAACCCCTCTTCAGATTCATCCTACTTTCTTGTGATAACATGATACACAGAATGACTGTGTAACAGACTTTGCTTCTATAGAAAATTCTAGGGGCTATCTAGTGGAAGACAACAGCATGCTGATAAATAATGGCCTTAGTCACTTGTGTATTTAAAATTAGAAGGCTAAGATTTGCTTTTTTCAAAAGTAAGTAGCTTACAGCAGCAGATTTTCTTTTTAATTAGATCTTTTTAGAAGTATTTTATACTTGGTAATGAAAAGTTTAAGCCCTTAATTCTAACAGTAGTTACTTTCAGGCTAATTCAAAAAGGAAGAATGTTCATTAAAATGAAGTGAAGTGGATAGATATATTTTTCAGAAGAGCTGAAATAGGGTGAACAAATAATTCTCATTAAATTTTAGTAACTAGACACTTTGGAAAACAGCCCAGTATCTTAACTGTGCTAGAGAAATTTAAGTCTCTGCAGAAATGTGATCCTCAGAACTTAAGTCATTACACAAAACATAATACTAGGTAAGGATGCCATATTTGTTATTGTTTTATTTATTTTGAAGGTCTTTTGGAACGTTTTTGGGAAGGTCTCTTATCTTCTGCAAAACGCTTTCAAAGCATGGGTATGAATTTTATGACTTGGGAAGTTATATGTACATAACCAAGTAAAAGTGTACCATACTGAATGTAGTGATGGAAGTGAAACTGGAGTCAAAGCAGTAGGAAAGTGAAACAAATTTACAAAAGATAAGTGTGAAAATGCTATGGTTGGTGAAAGCTTTCTTTGTTGTTGTCTAGCCTTCAAGTAACTCTTGTCTGATGCCATTCTGAACTAATGAGTTCTGGCCATACAGTGATATGAATAATGATGTGAACACCTCACTTTATTGACAGTTCTAAGAATTACTCAGGACAGAAGAAACCTCAGGGGTCCAACCTCTTGCTCAAAGCACTGAATTCAAACAACTCAGTCAGGAAGTTGTTTTCCAGGTTTTGGAAACCTGGTGGTATGAATATTCTACAACTTTTCTGGACATCTTTGTTGAGTCCTGAAAGGGCAATGAAGGGAATTTTTTTTTTACGTAAATGAATTTGAACGTCCCCTGTTTCTGCTTATCACTTCTAAACATGTTTAAATCATTTCCTTTGTTGCTTATGAAATATAAGTAACATTTGAAAAATCAGTATTTTTTTGGTACCTCTTTGTCACTGTCTTTGCATTGTCTGTTAAGTACTATGCATATTTTCTCCCACATTGTAATAACAGCAAAATGAGAGTTAACTGGAATGAATATTGTCTATTGATCATTTACAACACAGGATTTTTTCAGCACTTCCTTCCCCACTGAAGGAAAAAAATAATAATAATGGAAACAAATCTTTCTCTGATATATCAGAGTTTGTGAAAAATTGGTGTGGTTTTTGATGTTACACCTTTTCCATCAGAAAGACATTTTAATCAATGTATTGTTAAATCCCCTGACTTTCAATCTGCTCTTCAGAAAGAGATACTTCTATGATTTATTCCACAATGTACTTGTAAGACATTTTGTCTACTGAAGCATAGGATTCACTGGCAAGGCCATTGTTATTCAAGCCAAAAAAGTACTGAAACCCATATGATTGCAATTTTGATAGAGGTATGCCATCTGAATCTGTGTGCACTTGAAAAATCTATGTAGTGCATAAGCAAAATAGTATTGATCTTGTCTGGCTTAGGAGAGTTATTGCTTTGCACTTCTGTGAAGGAAATGGTTTTCTTTCCTCTGCAAAAACAAACAAACCATGCAGAAGGAAATTAGTCTAGGAATCATAAGTAGCATGGATATCGTAAAAGGTGTGAGATCAAAGCAAGGTGAAGCTTTATGTGAAGGTACAAGTCATGTTTTGAAGGAAGCTCTACTGAGTACAAAGTGGGTGGAGAAAAATGCTATTGCGTTTGCAGATCTATTTCTTCACACTGTCAGAACACTATCTATATATATTAATCTTGATCTTCACAATGTGCACTGATTTTAAGTGCATTCTGAAAATCTGCAGTGGATTTGTGAAGCACTGAAGAATTAAAATTCCTGGTGTACATACCAGAAAGGAATAACAAATTTATGTTTTAGTCTGCAGCATTTATGACAGTGACTAAAAGTACAAACAGTGAAGCACAGGCTGCATACCTCATACACGGATATACTTGATTTCCCTAATGTGTAGGGAAAGATGCAAATGTCACTGACCTCAAAATCTCACACTGTATTTTAAAAGAGACCAACAGATAGAAATACAAAACAAAAAGCCACTTGACAAAGCACCAAGAGAATCTTCTTCAGAAGCATCACCAAAATAATCCCCGATTTAGTCTCTGTCAAGTTGGCATCTCTCACTTGTGTGAGCTATTGTGTGATGGCTGCAACATGGGAACTGTAAAATTGAAGCACAGACTACACATTTAATTACAGTCTCTGCTTTTGCATCTTCTCATGAGAATAACTGTTTTTATATATGTACATATATAACCTACATGCAATAAAAGGGCCACTGTAGAAAAGTTGTGTCTTAAGTAATCATGTCATCATAGTTGGTTGAAAAGAGAATGGAGAATATTCTACAGGATTTGGTTCCAGAAACACTTGATTTCCCTGTACTGGCAATATAATTTGATTCAAAACAATAGAATTGTTTTTCCCGCCAGTCAAAAGTTTTTCACGCATTAGCATAAACCAGGTTTAAAGACCTGTTTTAACATTTGATGGCACAGAGCAAAATGCTGAATATGCCATGTTAGGATGGATATGAACATTTTTGTCCAGTGCTTATAATCTGAGGGCAAAGATATTAGCACTCAGGTATTTAGAGCAGAGTAGCATTTCTGAATGTAATAGTACAAGGAAAAGGTGATACATAATTCAGAGTGGTATTTTTGAGTTAACTTAAACAGTAACAGCAAACAGAAATCTAACCTCTAAATAGTGATGAAAATCAGGTTTGGAAACACTGAATGTTCACAAAACAGTGGCCCTATGGACACATGGGGTGATCTTAAGTTGAAAAGAGCACTGTCAAGTAGAAATCATAGTTGTAGTTGAAGGAAACATCTTGGTACAAAATTTTCTTAGCATAAACTTGCTATTTCTTGTGGTTAAATTGGTAGAAGATTGGTTCTTTGCATCTTCTTGTTTTTTGTAATTGTTTGACTTTATACATTTGATAGCAAATAGTCTTAATCACCTTTGCCAGTGCTTGTCTGGTTGACATTTTTTCTCTGTGTTGTTAGATAACTTAACAGTGGCAGGGGAAGCTGGAAAGTGGGAAGGAGCTGGACTTAAAGAAAGCTTTAAGACTAACTGCAAACCAAGAAAAAAGGGACTTTGAGAAAGAAGAAAGACAATTACTGGGGCAGTAAATAAAGCAGGAATGAAAAATTCGGTAAGGGGAAAAATTCAAGAATAGAGAATACAAAGAGAGGAAAAAAAATATAAATATATTTAGAAAGATAGTGAAGATGGCAGATGCGAGAAACGCGTTATTTTAGTTTTGTTTTGATTTTTATTTTTTTCTCTCCTATCTATGGAATTGTCAAGTTCTCAGGACCATAGAAGGGAAAGGGCTATTACTATTACACAAAATGATGTTTTTGTAACTCTTAGACAATGTATTAGTGAAAAGATAACAAGTTACGCTGAGACTGATGTAGATATTTTAAGGATGGGTTTCTGAGTGAAAATGTGCATTTTTGAATGTATGTGATATTACAAACACTATCACACTGCTGGAAAAGTACAACAAAGTTAATCATAGAGTTATAGAATGGCTTGGTTTGAACAGAACCACAAAGCCCACCCAGCCCCAACCCCTGCCATGGGCAGGGCTGTCCCCACCACCTCAGACTGCCCAGGGCCCATCCAACCTGGCCTTGATTGCCTCCAGGGATGGGGCACCACAGCTTCTCTGGGCCGCTGTGTCAAGGTCTCAGCACTCTAATATGGCTGTTGTATACACAGCACTACTCTGGGAGAATGCTGCTGGTTACAGGTACTATGTGTCTGGGCTCAGGGAATACTGATGGGGATGAAGAAGCATCTAACTCTTGTGTTGTTCAAAAATGCTGAAAAGTGAGAAAAGAAAAGGAGAAAGTTTTCTTCCCTTCTGTTCCTTTCTAGCATGGCCCCAGTGGCCAGGGATCTGTGCCTCAGGGATCTGTGGCAGCAAGCGAGAGAAAACGAGGAAAGTCTTGGTACTGTCCTCAGCTCTGAAAGCTCTTGTGCCAAATGGGTAATAGTGTTGGTGTTTGTGGTGGATATGTAATTTGATGTTTGTTTCATGCAGGTCTTAACTGCCATCTGCAGCACAACTACAGACTGACTTTGTTAGCTGCAGAATTTTTTTGGTATATTTAGTGTCATGGTACTTTATTTTCTGCAAGATAGCTTTACATCTTCCTTCGCTATTTAGACAGAATTTCTATTGAAATTCTATCTGTGCATTGACTGGAAAAAACAAAATAAAACACCAAGCAATTTGCATTAGAAAATGAGATACTTTCTCTCAAACATATCTTATGTTTTTCTTTTACTTGATATTCTGAACACACATCTGAACTATGTACTAAGGGTAACGACAGTATGCAGCTCAAAAGTTAAGTAAAGAAGACTTAGGATACTGTAAGGTCAGTTCATTTCCCGTCTTTGCTAGAGTGATAAAAATATAAAGCTAATGAAGTAAAATATTATTTTTCAGCTGTCAGGATATATGAAAACTTTCTAGCAAAAATGGCACAAGGGAAAAAAACTTAGTGAAAAAAAAAGGCCACAAAGCTTTCTTTTTGAATAGTAGATCTGGGACAAAAAAAAAATGTTTGGCAGTTTTACCCCAAAACATCATTACCTTAAGTCTAAGAAATTTGTCTGTAACTGCTTAATTATCACAAGACATTGAAGCAGTGTGATGGACTTGTTACTGAAAATAGAGAATATCCCCTCAATCTGAATTCTTTAAAACTAATGAAGATTTTCAGATTATTATTATTATTATTATTATTATTATTATTATTATTATTAGTAAAGAACTGAAATAAACAGTGGACTCTTTCTCCTTCAAAGGTTGCATTCACTGTAATAGATCTGAAGTTAATCAACCCACATAGATGGGAGAATATCTCCTATCAATTGAAATGAAACTATCAGTAGTGGAAGAAAAGTATTCTCAGATAAGGCTTTATTACTTCTGGGTTAATATAACTAAATTATTTGTGGGGGAGGTGTGGGAAGGGGAAGATGTTTATCATCTCCTTAAGATATTCTATATTATACTAATGAAGTGTAGAAATAATGTATCCTCTCCTAAGCTGTTTATCAACCTAGACCTTCCTTCTGTTTCTGTATAACCGTTCTAATGTCATTTTTCATAATCCTGTAGATGCTTCCAAAAGGTTAAGTAACCCGATTATAAATTAATCAGTAAAAAAAAAGTATGTCTTGCATTGCCACAAATAAGAACACCTTTAAGTCTTACCTTCAAATACAATATTCCAGCAGTGCATTGAAAAACTTCTACAAGTACAACATGCTTTTTAAAATATATATAAAATTTATATAAAAATATATAAAAGAGAAAATAAAAATAATAAATTAAACAAAAAAAATTGTATTTCCTGATTAAACCTGTGTATGGTATTGTTTCTAATACCATTCTTTTAGAAGCAGGCAGGTGTGAGATGGTGGCTCTTATTCTAAGAGAAAAATAGACAAAGCCAGAAAATTCTACCTGTAAGATAAAAGCTTCCAATAAAAATTTTTGTTTGTTCTGAAGTTTTGAGTAGAGTATGGATATTAAAAGTATATTTTATTTCATTCTAATTAAAGATAACTTGAAAAAGAAGTATTTTTGTTCAGGAAAAAAAAAAAAAGAAGTGTGTGTTTCTTTCAAGATAGTGGCCTAGAGTATTAATAGTTGACACAACTGTATTGTAAAAAAGGAAAGTCATAAAGCACCTCTGCTAAATGCCTGTTTGGAGCCTGGGTTCAATTTTGTTATGAGCAAGGAGAAGAATATCCTTGACACTTATGAGGTATATTTTGGAGCAGTAATATTTTGCCAGAAGGGAAGATGTTTTGCTTCACATCCATGTCATTTTGTCACCAATCCAAAATGACTGAAGACTTTTTTTTCTCATAGTTATTTTCCTGACATTTGGGATTTCAGTGATTTATATAACAAGGGTATGAATTTTTCATTAAAGTTCAGAAATGAGTTCTATAACACTACTGCCTATTATCATTGAAATGTAGAGTAATTCCTAATTAAAGGAAAATGTCCCCCTAACCAAGTAGAAAATTACTAAGAATAATTGTACAAAATTATTTACCCATATATAGTATGTACTATATGTATGTTTTACATATACATGCCATCATATGAATATGTAAGACAATCATGTATTTAAGTAACAGTGTAGTAAATTAAAAGTTAGAAAGTTTTAAAATTAAGGAAAAAAAACAGTAATACCTTAAGAAAATGAATACAACAGGAATTATCATGAAGGGGACAAGATACAGGAAATGATCCTAGCAAGAGAGATTAGGGCGTGGTATTGTAACACTTAAAATAGTGTTGTATAGCATTTTGTGAGAGTAGTCATACCAGGTCAGAAAACACGGTGGATCTAGTTCAGCATCTTAATTTTGTGGCAGACAGGGAAGAGAGAGGAACAGGGACAACCATATGCTTATACTTTCCAGTTGTGCTCATACTCATCATTAGTCACATGGAATTGTTTGGAGTCATTCTTTCTGATTGGAATTGTTTTTATTGTGTTTTGTTGTTGGTTGTGTTTTTTGTTTGTTTGTTTTTTTGTGTTTGCTTGTTTTTTACCCACAAGTTAGGATAAATGTTTTAAGTCTGTAAAATTACTCAATTATTTGCTAACAGGTGCAGAGTTTAAAGAATGAGCAAATTGTTGGCATACCTCCTGTTTGTAACTTTGAATTTGATTATTTAAGTCCTTTAATTCCTTTTTCATTTTAAGACAAACAGTGAATACTCATTCCTTACCTGTCTTTTTCATGACATCTCTGGTTTCAGAGACTTCTCTTATGTGTCTGAAATTTGAAAGTTAGCTCTCTTACAGTAGTGTTTATGTCTTTGACAATCTTTTCTGACCTTCTGTCTTTAATTTTCAAGTATTATTTTGGGGCTGCGAGGATGTGAGCCATTTTGGTTTTTTTTCCTTACTATTCTTAAACATGTTTTATTTATTACCTTTCTTTTCCTTTCCTTCTCTCTTATCTTATTACTGTTCAGCTAAAATTTTCATAGCAATCTTTATCTTATTTGAAACCCTTTCACCTACTTTCACCTAAGTACTAAGGTTAAGAACTGGATACACACTCCTGAAAAGAATCAGGACTGTTTTTTTCCTGTATGCATCAATTTATGATTTTAAGTATTGGTTTATATGTAGTATCATCAAGTACTATCATATTACTCTTCTACACCTTCTGATACATTTTTCAGGACTGTAAGTACTCCATAAATAAATAAATAAATAAATATTGCTTCAGAATGTCAATATTTAAAAATAATCAGTGGCTTTTTTGTTGTGGTTTTTTTCTATGTGGCTGGTACATTTTGAATATTGTCTGTAGAGCAATGCAGCATATTATTACCAGAGTCCCCAGAAGATAATTCTTTATCAAAAATTTATCCTCCTCATTGTTGGCTACATTTATACTTTTTCTATTAAAATAGTAATAGTTTTAAAATATACTTTTACTATTATTACTATTTTTATACTTTACTATTTTAATAGTAAAGTGCATGGCTGAAGAGTAGTTTATAATTCTCTGCATTTTAGGGGAATTACAAAACAGACAAGACCAGACTTCCAGTCTGGTACTCTGGACTCTTTGATACTGTCAAATATAATATATTTCAAATAGTAGCAGGCATATTCACAACAACCCATTTGCACAGTATATTTCTTTTTATATCTGTCACACTTTCCAGTTTGAAGCTTCAGTCCTTCATCTTTAAAGTCATAACCATTTCTCCTCAAGGGACAAGTTAATCTTTAACTGACAAGAGTACAAAGATATGTTTCAAGGAGCCAGGTTACTCCATCATTTTCCACCAAGGATATGTTGTGTCTTCCTCTGAAATATGCAGCCCTGGCTAGTGTTAAAAACAAAGTGCAGAACATGTCTGCTCCTGTACAGCAATTCATAAAAAAATCTGGATGATCCAGTGTGCATACAGCACTTCCTATCTACAGTACATAAGAATTTAACTCCAGCTGAAAATGCATAGTAATGAGTATCAAAAAGCCAAATGATATGTCATACTTCGTATATATATATATGTATGTAGACATATATATTAGATTTCATACCCATGGTGCAAGCTTTTTTTTTTTCTTCTTTTTAATAGAAGCCATATTTGCTATTTCTTTTGTTTTCACATGTGAGAAATACTTTACAATTATTATTATAAATATTTTCCTTTACTGTGTATTAAATGGAGAAGACATCTGCAGACTGGAATTGCAGAATGGTCCATCTTAACCTCTTTTTCTCATGTATTTGTGTGTGCATTCTACCTGTCGCTGTTTCCATAATTTAAAATGGCCACCCACAACTGAAAATAGTAATTATTCTTTGTCTCCAGTTTTTTTTTTTTTTCAGAATTAGGGCTATTCAGTTTCCTACTCCATCTTGAGTAAATCACTGCTGTATGTTCAGTAGATCTAGAACCTGCTCACCAACTGAAAAAGAGGATGATGATGTCTTTCTAACTCACTGTGATGAGTTAGAAATGCACTAAAGCCAGTAGCAGTACTAGTGATCATCTAATGAAAGATTTGAGAGCAGTGATCATCCTTCACTGTGTGGATCGCAAAGCACTAGTACATGTTACCCAAAAAGGCCATAGAATCTCCCCCTTGGAGATCTTCAACAGCTGTATCAAGCAGCTCTGCTTAAAGTGACTGGACCAGAGTACCTCCAGAGTTCCCTACTCCACCATCTGATGATTCTGTTTCTGTAATCCAGCACAGTTTTCTTAGTCAAAATCCTCAACTTTTCTTTACTGAAATTCCTTCAGAAAAGAAATACTATTCATCCAAACATTTCCACATATATTGACAGTCTTTATGTACTACAAAACAGACTCAAAATGTTTCTATTGATCTTTGCACCTCTGTTGACTTCTAAAATACTGTTATAGTATTTACAGGAACTTGCATGTAGAAGTTACCTTTATTTTTGAACTGTCTTCTTCCCAATTGACCTTTCATGATGCAAAAATATTCTCTTTCACTTCCTAAATTAATGTTATCTTAGATGTATGTAATACAGTCTGCATTGCAGAAATCAAACTTACCCTATGAGATTTTTACAGTAGTTAACATTAGTTTTGAGATAGGGTAAAATTAAGGGATTTGGAATGTGTCTGAATGTAGACATCCAGAGTGATGCAGATAAAAAAAAATAGCTTTCATTGGTAAACTACAGAGAAATGTTTATTGAATTAAGAACATAGAGAATAATGTTATTTATATAAATTCTGTAAAAAAAAAAATCCAAATTCTGCTGTTACTTGTATGTGCGCAAAGACAGAATGTGTCTGTCTATATGAAAATTTTGTAAAAGAAAGGTCTCTTCTGTGATGTTGCTTATGTGGGTAAGAGTATAATAAGCAGCACAGCTGCTTATTAAGTAAGATGCATGTCAGGTGAAGGAAAAATACAATTTAAGACATGCTGCTAGTTAAAATAATGATTAGCATTCTGTTTCACTCCTAGCCATTTTTTTTTTTAAGAGCTTGTGGCTTTTAACACCTGTACTAGAGTTCACAGTCAAAACTACTGTGAAGCTTTTTTTATAACAATATGTTTTTAAACACATGAACCTTTAATCCATTACTTTTAAAGACTGTAGGCTTTCTGGCAAGTAAATGTCTCCTGTTTAATTCCCATAAAATCATTTTCAGCATTTCTAGATCAAATTCTTATTTGTTTTGTAAGCGGCAATTCTGAAATGTAAATTTATTAATCAGTATTGTCTTCAGTTTTAATGAATTCAGTCAGTAGATCTGTTAAGACAAATATTGAAGTGCCTTCAAATTGCCATTGGCTTAAGGAATGACTGGGTTTTAAATAATTTGGTGACTTGTTTTGCTCTAGTGTAATTTATCTCAGTAGCTTTCAAAGGGTGCTTTGTAGGTTTGCTAGTTCTGTGCTTGCAGTTTTAGAGATCTGTACAGAATGTACTCTTCCTCTGAATTCTTCTTTTATCAGAGTATACCCAGTTTTTTAAGCATTTATGTTATTTTTGTCATTTATTATTGGAACTTTTCACGCACTTGGGGACTGCATAGACTTACATAACTGTATACATTGGTTTTGAATTTTTCTTAGCTTTTTTCCAAGTATTTTTTAGGAACTATGGACTCTTTTTGATTATTCTTCTTGACCTTTCATTGTGATTGCGTCCTTACCTTCTTAGATAAATATATACTGTGACCACAGTAGTTTGTGTATGAATATACAAATATTTATGTGTATATTCACAAATATTTCTGCATATATGCATACAAATGTGGATACACAGTTGTTTATATATGTATAATAACACATTTAGAATAGGTTGATAGTATGCATAATAGCGTATTTAGGCATATAAGGACACACATAGACCTTAGCTGCCAGAGTGGCTAGCTTAATAAAATTATCATGGAGCATAATTTTCTTTCTCTGCTCTTTTCAAGGTCTCTAGCTTTTCAAGACGCTTTCATAAGTCAATTGTACAGTAGTATCTGTTCATCACTGTGACAAAGCATTTTTGTCTTCTGCAAATTGAAGTACATTACATTAGTGCTGATGTTCTCTCAGCAGGTGGTCGATGTCAATTATTTTTGCTTCTGTATAATGAAAGCTGCTACATATTCATTTCAATTCTGTTGCAGAGCTCTGAAGTTCTGACAAGCTGTGAGCAGTTCTTCAATCAGGTAATCTTATGACCAGCTTCATACTAGTTGGAATCATCATGTCCTGACTAACCTGGATTTCTCACAACTTGTCTCTATGTTTGCCTCATACCCAGTGGTTAGGTTGTCTTTTTCCTTTTTTACTTTTTTGAGCTTGTGGCAGCAAATGGGCATGTAAGCCTGACTTGTTCACTTGCTACAGCTCTTTCCAGACATAGGACAAGGTGAATATGTTGCAGTTGGGTGCATGCTCAAGATAGCTTTCATTGATCTGACACTTGGACCATTTCCACATGAACAACCTACCTTGCCCTTGTCCCAGCCAGCAGAGTCTCTAATCAGATCAAGCTGAATTGTGCACCTCTGGCAATAAAAGCTTTTCTGTCAAGATCAGAATCCTGGCTACCCTTAGCAGTCAGATGGACATGAAACAACTTGGTCTTAAATCTTGAGTAAAGTGCTTCTTAATAATGCTGCATTCAAATGAAAAGCACCAGCATATGACCATGTGATGTTAGATTTAAAAACTTTATTTCATCAACTATTCTACCTGCTGCACTACTCAAATTTCTAATTTCACTCATAGGAGCTTGCCTTAACTCTTATATATTTTACACATATTTGTATATATGTATTTTTGTCTTATCTCTATCTTTGAATCTGTTGAAAAAAATATTTATTTTTCCAATATTCAAATTTTTTTTTAGAAACATGAATGTTTTCTTCTTCCATAGTCTTTGTTTCCTTTATAACGCATGACAGGGACAGTAACTCATCCAGAACTCTTATTACTTCAACAACTAAATCTACTGAGGAAGTTCAGGGTAGTTGGATATTATTGCTGTGTATATATGTTACCAGAGCACTCTCCCTAGTATATAGTAATACACTGCTAGTGATAATAATGATGTAGGATCAAACTAATGGGACACCAAACATATAGGAAAGGTGAAAAAATTATCTTAATGTAGCTGCAAAATAAGTTTTTATGGTGGAAATCTGGAAGAGTATAGCAGCTGTGGAACTAGTTATCTTTGACAGAATTGGTTGTCTGGACTTATGTAGTACTGTGCACATTAGGTAGGTAAAAATTGTTTTTAGGACTGTAAAATCATCTGTCATACAAGTTTAATGTGAGGGAATCGTGAAGAAAGAGATTGCAATATAGAGATAATCTTGTGGAAAAGAGGTTTAAGAGTTGCATAAATTCTTCATTAAATCACAGAATTGTAGATTATCGTACCAGCTGAAACAGACACCTCCAGCGATCATCTTTCAACTCTTTGCTCAAAGCAGAGTCAGTGAGAGTGGGTTATTCAGGACCATGTCCAGTTGGGCTTTGAATATATCCAGGGATGGAGACCTCACAGCCTCTCTGTACAGCCTGTTCCTTGTTGGGCCAGCTTGACGGTAAAGAAAATATTAAGTAAAATTTCCTGTTATGCTTCATTTACTCTCTTCCTGTCACCAGTTACATCTAAGAAGAGTCTGTCTCTCTCTTACTCTGTCAGGTAATTATACACATGGGTAAGAAGCCCCTGAACTTTCTTCAGACTGAGTAGTCTCAACTCTCTCAGCTTCCATTCCAACCCTTTGATATTCTTTGTGGTTCTTTCCATATGTCCATATGTCTCCTGTACTGGAAAGCCCAGAACAGATGCATACAATCTGGACTGAACAGAGGGAAAAGATCAATTCTCAGCCTTCTGGCAATGCTCTAGCCAGTGCAGCCCAGGGTGCCATCAGCCTTATTTGCCTCAGGGATTCAGTGCAATTTGATGTTCATCAGAACCACCAGGGCAGGTGCAGCAAGTTCATACATCTAAGGGAGCTGAAGTTATTCCTTCTCATAGATAGGACTTGGCATTTTCCTTTGAATTTCTTGAAGCAATTTAACTCAGTAGCATACATTAGTCAATGAGTTTTCACTTGTTGGTTGTCTAAAATGAAGATAGTTGTCAAATGATGAAGAGCTTTGATAGTTTATTATAGATCGTCCTTTTCAGAGTTCAGTTGTTATCCTGTTTTTAGTTCAGAAGGTTTTTATATTTACTTTGCTCATTTCTGCAAAGTTCTGTAGACATTCTCAAAAAATAGTGGGTTCCCTGAGGATCCAGGAGGGAACATTTAATGCTTTATTGAGCTGGATGTCTAATGCAGACTATTTCCCACCATTTATAAATGTGCATTAGTAATAATCTCCTATATTCTTTCAAGCATGGTGAGCCAGTTTGATATTTCTTAAGCTGTTACACTGTGAGATTATAAACTTGTCAGGCTTCTTTGCACTAAGACACTTTTTCTCATGCTCTTTCTTATTTCATAATCAGCTGTTCTGACATGTAGGGAGCAAAAATACATACCTAGAAGCAGAAATTCAAACTTCCTTATGTTTCCTTCCATATTCAAATACAGCTCTTGCAGTAGACTAAAATTCTGCAATATTCTCAAATAACTTTTATTATTCTTGTTTATATTGTGCACTTGGAAAACAAGGATTAGCAAATATATCTCTTTTGGTCAAAGGTGACAATCTCTGAGGAAATAAGGCAATGCTGACAAGGGGAAGGACAGAAATAAAAGTGAGTATTAAGTGTATCTGTAAATGATATCAGTACAGCATCACAAAAGGTTTTAGTACAAGGCTTCAGTTAAGTACTGCCCCTTGTGCTGTTCATGTAATCTCTTTTTAAACAAACTGTTGTTTCATCTGTATGTATCATTCAAATGTAAAAATTATTGCTATTTTACTGTATTTATCCCTTATGAACAGTGAGAATCCAACTGCTTAAACTATCAAAAATATTAAGAATCGCCCCATCATACTTCTCATATACTTCATAGTTACAAATCTGCCGCAGTTTAGCCTTCTAGCCACTTTGTTAGCCTTCTTTCAAGTAAGAGTATATCCTCCTCTGTAAAGTACCAGTAGATATTCACATAGGTAATGTACACAGAGAGAAGTGCAGATGCTATTGTATCATGCTAATACAAATTTCTGTATGCAAATTCTTAAAAGATCCGTAGGCCAACAGTAAAGTCCCGGATCTGAAAAGAAGATGAGCTACAATGAAAAAAAGATGGGTGAGGCACATCCTTAGTTTTGTACTTTTAATTAATGTTTTTGCTCAGAATATCAGCAATAAATATGATGGACTCAAATAAGTAACTGTCAAGACCAGCAGACCCCCGCTAGTCTTTAGCTCTGCAGGCATTCAGCTTTCTGTTTTCATTGATAAAGTGCCAGAAATTACTTGTTTTTTCCTAAAAAGGATCCTGTCTTTATCACAGTGCTGTAATGAGTAAACTCAGGATCTAACTGTCTGTCACCAGCAATATTTTGTGTCCAGTTCTCGGCTCCCTGATAAAAAAAAAACAAAAAAACAGAGATCTCCTTGGAAGAGTCCAGTGGAGGGCTACAAAGATGATAAAGGGAGTGGAACACCTCCCTTATGAGGAAAGACTGAGGGACCTGGGTCTGTTTAGCCTTGAAAAAAGAAAACTCTGAGGGAATTCAATCCACATCTATAAATATCTAAGAAGTGGGAGGCAATGGAACAAGGCTGAACTCTTCTCTGCAGTGTGTGGCGATAGGGCAAGGGGAAATGGCCATGAACTGAAGCATAGGAAGTTCCACATGAATGTGTGTGGGAACTTCTTCACAGTGCAGTGACGGAGCACTGGCACAGGCTGCACAGAGAGGTGGTGGAGTCTCTTTCTCTGGAGACATTCAAGACCCACCTGGACGCCTACCTGTGCAACCTGGGCTAGGAAAAGAATTTTTCAGTTTTTTACTTTAGATTCTGTAAGGTTGTTCTGTAACTTCTCTGAAACAAACTTTGTGTTCATCAACAGTATGATAACTTGGATTATCTGACAAGGAGTTCTTCATGGAACGTTGAAATAAACCCTTTTTTCCATAGTTTTCTGTCTTTGTAGAAGATACAAACTGTCATCTGCTTATTTTCCTTAAAATTCAGTTAAAACAATCCTGTTCTCTGTTACATGACTTTTCAAGAAATGTTGGAGGTCTTTTAACCTTATCCATGTGTGTCTGTGTGCAGTGATCTGGATGTAGTTCAACACAAAAGGTTTTTTTTTTTTTTTTGGTTTTTTTTTTGTTTTTTTCAGTCTGCATCGTCCTAGTGGATTTATTATCTTTAAAGTTAGAACACAACAAAACAGTACTTATGTCAATTACATCATATAGCAATTAATTTTAGAGGCCTTCAGCTAAAGATGAAAGCTCCTTGCAAAGCGTGAAGTTTAATCAGATTTAGCATTTTCTTTGTGTTCTGATGTCCAGCATTTCACAGTCTATTATTTCCACATTTTGTCAGTTTATTTTGCCTGTGTTTATTTCACTTATTCCTTGGTCAGCTCAAGACCAAGGAATCAAAACTATATGAGCTTTGGGACAGCTGAGCAAGCAGTAGCATTGGGATGAGAGAAACGTCATGAAGTTCAAGAAATGGAAATTTTGCCACCTCTTTGACACAGGGAGGAATAACCTCAGGCATTATCACAGGCTGTGGGCCAACCAGCTCAGTTTTACAGAGAAGGACTTTTGAGTCCTGGGAGTCTGCAAGATCATGAATCAGCAACCTACCCTTGTAGGCCAACAGCATCCTGGCATACAGCCAGCAGGCTGAAGGAGATAAACTTTACTCTCTGTTGGTCACTGGAGAAATATGTCTGGGATGCTGTGTCCTGTGATGAGCTCCCAATACAAGACATTGATAATCAGAAGTAAGGCTAGCAAGGGCTGGATCATATAGACAAGAACAGACTGAGTGAGAAGAGTTTGCTTAGTTGGGAGAAGACTCTTTTAACTACATAGAGGGAAAACAGAAAGGCAGATTGTTCTCAGAAGTGTACCATGAAAGAGCCAGATGCTACAAGCTGCAAAAAGAGAATTTCCAAATAGATATCAGGAAAAAAATCTCCACTGTGAATTATCAAACACTTTAATAGATTTCTGGAGATCTTGTGAAATCTCCGTTGCTGGAATTACTCAGGGCTCAACAGGAGAAAGCCCTGAGTAGCTTGTTCTACGCTGAAGTTAGGTATGCCATGAGGAAAGGTTGTACAAGGTGATCCGAAAAACAGTTAATTTTCATACATAAATTATTCTGTGTTGAAATTATCTTTTATATTTTCAGCTCTACATACAAGTAATGTAGAACTTGATTGAAAAACTGGGTCAGGAATCAGAGGTGATTCTTTTGAAGAAATAGAAAATCTCTCATATCCACTTATTATAGTGGATAATTCTGAATAATATTCTCATATGAGAAAATTCCTCTTAATGCCATTCATCAGGGAAATATTTTCAGCAGCATGTAGGAGATTTAGTTGACTACCTCCCATTATAAACAGGGCTTCAGCACTTGGCTGTGTACCTCTAACTAAAATTTAGTCTCCTAAGAATGAGGTTAGTGAGGGTATTTAAGTGCTTAATGATGAACAAAGGGACTTCAGAAAATTTAAAATCTACAAGAGATTAAGCTAGTTTATAAAATTCTTCATGTACATCAGTAGTGAATATTCTTGCCTGTTTCCCTGGCTTGCAACCAAATATAATATCCAAAAAATCATGGATTTCCTAATCCAAACTAAAATAAATGGTCTCCTCTGAGGGACTATTTCAATTAAAATTAAATTGCAAACAGCAGTTCTGATTTCTATGTAGGCAAACAGTGGAAGGGAATCAATAAAGGACAGATTGAAAGGGAGAAATATTAACTGAAATCTTAAATTCTCATTTTGTAAAAGGATATTTTTGTAAGTACGTTAACTGTTTAATAATTATATTCACTCCCTGTAAAGAGTTAAAGATATAAGCGCTGGTGATGAATGCTGAAGTTATGAGTTGGGAGAATAAACATTTTGCTTTAGCTTTAACACAGAATTTCAGTTTTTAAATATGTAAAAAAGAATACATCAGAGGCTTACTACCAAAAATTAAAGCTCACACTATCATGGCAAGCAAATTAGGAAGAAACCTTCCTACTTCTGCTCAGTATATTAAAAATAAGGCTCATGCAATGCTGTCAAGATCAGTAAGACTTACTACTTTCTTTTAGTTTTGCTCTTAAAAAAAAAAATCTTATCAGAATGAGTGGTGAGGCATTGGAACAGACTGCCCAGGGAGGTTGTGGATTCACCATCCATGGAGGTGTTCCAGAAACACATAGATGTGGCACTGAGCTTGGTGGAGAGGGGCTGACAATTGGACTAGCTGATCTTAGAGGTCTTTTCTAACCTTAATGATTCTATGATTCTATTCTATGATTTTGCAGTACATACTGAGACATGCAGAAATTACTTTTGATAAATTATGCACTAAGAACTTCAGAGTTTTATGGTATTTTAAGACAATGCTTTAAAAAAAAATCTTTAGGGCATAACAGTTCAGACTATTGATCCATGTCTTGGAGATTCAACTAATTATCTCCAAACTTCCCAGTTCAATGAAACTTTTCAAAACTAGCTTTAAAAAGTTAGGAAGATTAATTCAGGTGATCTATAGTGTTTCCTCCTTAGGGTCAAGTATGAAACACTGTAGAAATGCTTTTTATAGCAATGCAGCTCTTTTGACTCCTGCCAGAATTGGAAAGTGTATGAAGCTTAAAGAGAAAAAAAATATGTATATGAAGAGAATTAAGCAAATTTCCTGGAACTTTCAGTTCCCTCTCATGTCTTCAGAAATTTATTTTATTACCATATTGCCCTCCAGATATCCTTTAATTTGAAATAGTTTTGCTGTAAATTCAGTCTTTTTACTTATTTAACTCTTTCTGCTTTGGGAGCATACCCTTTAGTGAGCTTCAAATACCAAGCAAGTATATCTGTAAACCCAGTAGGTTAAAAAAAAAAAAAAAAGAGAGAGAGAGAGAGAAAGAAACATAATGTTGCTTTCTGATTTCAAATGTGAAAATAAAACCCAGTATAGGCACAGCTAGGGACAGGAATACATAGGATAAAAGCATTCTGAAATTGCTGAAATGAATGAAAAAAATAAAAGCTAAAAGAACAGAAGTGAAAAGAACAAGAATAAATGCGTCGTGTTTCTGATTGATGGTTTTTTTTTGTTTGTTTGTTTTGTGTGTGTGTGTGTGTGCGTTTTTTGTTTTATTTTTTTTTTTCCATGTAGACCAAGTACAGACAAATGTAGCCACTGGTGGCCAAAAACCCTAAGGACTATGTGATGTGTCTTTCTGTTTGTCCCTAATCCTATATTCAACATTGTAGTGATGTCTGTTAAACATTGATAAGATATTTTTTTTGTGCTGTAGGTCCTCTGAGCATTTGATATTTGTGCCTAAATGCTGTAGAGGTCTGAAATAGTTTTATGCATTGTTGAGGTCGTTTAAATAAATCTCACTCTTTCCAGGCGGGAATATCAACATACAACATCATTGTAATTATTCTCTGACTAGAAGAATCTAAATACTTCTAAATACAGTATGAATTTCCAGTGCTCATACTTGGTTATGTGAAGTGAATTTTTTCATCCTTAAGATACAGGACTTTTCAAAGGTATTGGAAGTTCAAATAATTTCTGATGTACAAACCCTTGTTCAGAAAACTTTTCACTTTGCCTCTTTATGGAGAATTTTCAACACACATAATGCATTGGTTCCAAAATGGTTTCTCTCTCTCTTCTTTTTTTTTTTTTTTTTATTCTTCTTATTTATCAGAGGTAGGAACTTGTTCATTTTTTGGCACAATATTTCTCCATTACACATACGTTTTGCACATGGAAAATAACATATATATATACAGGCTGTTTTAGGTGAAGATTTTTTTTTGTTCTTGTTTTCTAGGAGATAATTTTAAGGACAGAAGAAACCCTGCATTATTAACACAGTCTACCTTTACATTTTTCAGTGTCATTTTATCATTTTTACTCCATGCAGTACATAGAAGCATTATTTCCATATCTGCTTTTTTGTACAAATCAGCGGAGGAAGCAGGTCTGTTTACCATTTTCAGAATGCAAAAAATCCTGTACAGGATTTACTCAATGGTGGTAAAGACTGCAGAAGTATAATTAACACAGAAAGCTCTGTTTCTGTACCTTGAAAATCAGTTCTGTTTATCTTATGTGAAAATTTATTCCATAGTATCTTATTTAAAGGTTTTAAAATTGTAAAGAACTTGTGTTAATTAACTAGTGGAAAATTAACTGTATCTAATGGAAAGATTATCTGCATCTAGACATATATAAAAAGTTTATTGGACTTAGCAATACTAAACCACATTGATCTACCTGTTAGAATTTGGAACAGTGCTTTCTCTAGCAAATGCCAATTGGTTAGTCTGAGTTATGAAAAAATATAGATTTATTTATAGTTTAATTAAAATAAATTTATAAAGTAAATTAATATCAAAAATATGCCCAGTTATTAATTTATTTGATTTTTAGAATTTTAAGAAATATGTATTTTTTATTTTACTTATTGTTCAAGTCCTGGAAATCTTGACAGTTCAAGCATAATGAAAGTCAGCTGGCTCTGGCATAAACATACAGGCTAAACATATTGAATGTAGGGAGAGAAAATTCATGCTCTTACTACTCTGTCAAAATAAACCCATAATAGTGCTATTTTTCACTCATCTTTCTTTCCTTTTTGCTGTCACCTTCTACCACTTCTTTGATATTTTTCAACTCGTAACATGAATTGTATATTTTAAAAGCTAACTTAGTATTCTTTTTTATTACAATTCCTCTTAAAATGATTTACTAATTAAATTTTCTGTGCGTTTGTTGACTGATCTGAGCTGTGCTGAAATGCAGGCATTTTATTTTGCTCCCAGAGAAGCAGGAGTTACTCCTGGATATGCAGTCCCTTTTTCAAACTCAAATGCTGGGAAAGAACAGTACAGTGCATTTCTATAACTTCTGCTTAGAGCATTTTGCCATCCAAACCTAGCAGATGTTGTTTATCTTTCAGTATCCATTTCTTAAAGATATACTGCAAAGTACTCAAGAAGCTTATCTAATACATCTTCATTTGCTCTTCACTTGAATGTGCTTGTGTTTAGATGACTCTTGGATCTCCGAAAGCAGCTTAGTCCAGAGAAATTGTTCTCGGTATCTCAAGATTGCAGTTGTTCAAGGCAGTTTCCCTAACAATGTATTTGTTGGTATTCCTAAATGTCTCGCTACCAAGTGGAATGTTAACCTGATTATCTTCTACTGTTTAGCCAAATGTTATCAACTCACTTCAGAGTTTTCCTAAAATCCTTTATCTGCATAGTATTAAAAAAAAAACAAAAAAAACCCAGAACAAACCAAAACAACAACAACAACAAAAAAAAAAACACCTTTGATCATTTTACAGTGAATATTTTCTGGTTTCTACTTTTGCTTTTGGGAGCAGACTCAGTCTGTTTCTCTCAGGATAAGATAAATAAGTACATTTTACCACAAGACAGCTAAGTATTTCTATTAAATTTTCTACTGAGAGGATAGAGTTGCTTCTTTCCTTCAGCTTGTCTTTGTGGAAATCTTTGGAGGAAGAAGAGTTACAGTAGTTAATAGATTATTTTATAATTTCTGCATATATTCTACTGTGAGTTTATTACAGTCACTTCTTCAAAGTGTCAGAAGTAAATAAAGGATCATATTTGGTATTAAAAGTACTTACATTCAAAGATAAAGGAATATATGGCAAGTTTAAAATGAAAGGAAACAAAACCAGAAAAGGCTACAGAGCTTTGCTTTTCTTGTTTCATAACTTTCTATAGCTGGGCAAGGAGACAAGTTAGTACTAAGGAGATTTGCAGAAGCAGCCCACTGACTTTCTTCTGGGTGGCAAGCTTCTCTTCTGTTTTTATACTTCCTTTCTGTTTAATTAAAATAATGCTTTTTCTCAATTGTTATGTATATTTATGTTTTTTATATCAAGAAACATTCTCAGCAGCCTGATGAAGTAGATCATGTAGCACTAATACCCATTTTTTGGCATTGTCTAGTTAAACCCAGAATAAATTAATTGTTTGCAAAGTGGCATGCCAGTAGGGAGCTGTACAGCTCCCAGATTCACGGCTTGCATACACGTCTTAAACACTGATGCTAGCACCTAATCTCAAAAGTTAGTGCATGCACAGTGTCTCCTTTTTCTCTCCTTTTTCTAATTTTCTATTTCTTTCATTCTTCCTTTTTTTTTTTTTTTTTTTTTCAAAATAGGAGATATCATACAAATTAAGTGATCTAACTGGAATAGGTAGCCAAAACAGGAAATGGAAATCTGTCAAAGTTACACACTGTTATTTTATGGATATGATGCCTTGAGAGACTGACTGTACCAGTAATGGCTGATAGAAACTTTAGCTGAAGCACTCTGTAAAATGCAGGCCTATTTTTTTTCCCCATATGTGTGGTCATTTGATAAGTTGCAAACTATTTAGATTGTTTGTGTGTGAAGGCATGTCTGAAAGCGCAGAGGAGATAAAGACAGAGCAAATCATTACTGAGTATGTAATGAACTACCCCATCCTTGGCTATGCACTGCTTCTGAAATCTTGTGCTGTGGATCAGCTCAGCAAGGTATTGCCATAGAAACAATATTTCCATAATAACATGACAAACTTGTTTTGCACATTCTTTTTAGCTTTGCCCTTCTCTACCCCCTACCACACCTCTTCTCAGTGATTTTTGTTCAAATGCTTCCGTTTTTTATAAGTACTTGTCAATCTGGATCTGTCTGTATATGTAACATACCAGGCGTGTTCCTCTTCCATGATCAGCACACACTGACTATCAAGGTTTTCACTGTAACTATAGAAAAAATCATGCATTTGATCTAAATTCGTGGTGGTTTTTTTTTGTTTTTTTTTTTTTGTTTGTTTGGTTTGGTTTGGTTTTTTAGTTAATAGATTCAAGAGTTTTAGGAAGGTAGACAAAGGTGGTTGCTAACTCAAGTGACTCTGCACTCCCATGACACTTAAAAGTCTCAGTGCCTTAAATAATGTAGGTCCAATCAGACATAAAAGCCACAAAATTGGAATGGGCTTACTCAGCTTGACAAGCACTCTTCATTTTTATTGTTTTCATCAGATTTCATGTCAGCCATGACATATTGCTCTCTAAAACCTTAGCTCCACAAGCCACTGAACTGTTGTAATGGCTCAGAAGTGTTCTCATTGCTCCTTCTGTCTTTGCTGGGATAAGCCCCAAAATGCTGCTTCATTTCCAGCAGTATGACACTATTGTTAAAGAAATTCTTACTCAAAGACAGGAGGAAAAATAACTTAGGATTGCAGTGAAACATTGAGGAAATACAAGAAAACTGTCCCACACTGTCTTTTTCACAGGAAACTGAAGGGATGGGAGAATCCAGCTCCTTCTCCTGTACAAACACTAAGACTGTCTACACTGAGGGCACAGAAAGCTCTTTCTCATTATCATAACTGGCCCAAAACCAAACTAAAGCTTCATCTCATTTTAAGTGTACAGCAATTTATTACATATCTGTTTGTTACAGTGTCCATAGAAAAAGCAAATGAGAATATATGCAACTGTGCAAACTGGTAAAGCATTACTGATCCTTATTTCCTATCTCTCTACAAAGAGTTCCAGTAACTTCAGGGTGCCACAGTTCTACTACAAAAGAGTAAAAGTGTACGGATATTTGAGAAAGAAAACAAAGGAAAAATTACACCTGAAAACCTTTAAACTGTAAAGTGTACTTATGGACAACTTCCTGCTCAATGCCTAATCAAAGTAAAACAAAGATGATGAGGGGCCTGGAGCATCTCCCATACAAAGAAAGGCAGGGGAACCCCTGGGGCTGTTCAGCCTGGAGAAGAGGAGACTGAGAGGGGCTCTCATCAATGCTTATAAATACCAAAAGGGTGAGAGATAAATGGATGAGGCCAGGCTCTTGTCAGTCAGTGGTGGCCAGAGACAGGACAAGGGGCAGCAGGCACAAACTAGAATGCAGCAAGTTCCATACAAACCTGAGGAAGGACTTTAATACAAGAGTGTAAGAGCACTGGAACAGGCCATCCAGAGAGGTGGTGGAGTCTCCTTCTCTAGAGATATTCAAAACCACCAGAACACTTTCCTGCTCAGCTTCCTGTAGGGAGCCTTCTTTTACCGGGAAGGTTGGACTACATGATCTCTAGAGGTCCCTTCCAGCCCCTACAATTCCCTGATTCTGTGATTCTGTATTTAACGGTTGTTTTTCATTAAGGTTATAGGTACAGACGAATAGTAACTATATTTTCCACAACTCTTGGATTTAAATGATTTTGGTGGTGACCTATGAAGTTTAAGTGTCTATATTTGAGAGGAAAAGAGTGTCTTATTTTTCAGATTAAACTGCTTTTATTGTAAATGTAGTGGAAATAAAGGTGTTTTTTTTTTTTTTTTTTGTTTTTTATCTTACTTATGTTGAATCTTTTTTATATAGACGTGATTCTACTGAACTTACTGCATTAGAAGGTAAGTTCTGCTCCACAAATGTGATATAATCTTTTCCAACTGATTTTTAATCTGACCAAGCAATTTATTCTGTTACATGTGAAGTTTGTAAAGTTCCAGAATGCTATTACTTCTTTTTTACATCCCTCTTCAGAAATATATTCTTCTCTTAGATACATGTACACAAACTACATTTGACATCAGTAGTAGCTGTGCATATGTAACTAAGGGCAAAGCTTGGCCTTTAATCAAAATAATTTTCTGGTGCAGAAATTACAGTTATAATTATAGAGTTTATACTGTAGATAAACCATTCAGTTATCCTTCTTTCTTTACTAGCATATCATAAATTGTAAACCTTCAGTAATTATTTGTTGTGTGTTTTTCAGTTACATTGCCAAGTCAATTAATACGTATTTAAATTAGTCTACAAAAATCAGTCATATGTTCTAGGCATGACTTAGTATTCTGAGCTTATATGAAACAATCCAAAAAGCGGTGGTCTCTCAGTAAATGAAGTATCAACCTTGCTAATAACACATTTCAGTACTCACAGTAGTTCTGTAGAGACTCTGGACTTTTCAGGCTCTGTCATAACTTCTTGTGGCCTGTCCAGAGCTTTGTTTCGGATCATTTAGCTGTGACAACAACATTCTAATGGCCAGATGGCTATTTCCCCTTGAAGGTGGAAAATATGTGTTAGAAATGTAAAAAACGAATACTGAAATGAGAAGTGAGAATCTATCAGCATTAACATGATTCTCCTTAGGGATCATTGTATAGATTCTGATGACATGTTACAGCCTCCCATACCCCTAGACTGATGGTACAGACTGTAGGACCTGTAGAAGGAGTGAAAAGCTGGAAATAACTCTACAGAAAGAGATGCATACTAAGAAGTTTCTGTACAAAACTTACATTCTCATTGAGATTTTATTTTCTGAGATAGTATTCTTTTTTATATTTATTTTTTGTAATAAGCAATTCAAGACTAGTAGTAATTATTTGAATAGGCATTTCAATTACACTACCAACAAACACTTTACTTTGCATTAAAGATTTTTTCTTTTGCCAGTAAAAAGACTTTTTACATAACAAATACAGATTCAGTTTCCACTGTAGAAAACGCAACTCATCCATTGAAGTGCAGATCATGCTCACACATTTGAGAAGTCTCTGCATGTCAGTGAGATTCTCTATGCAGAACAATTCTTCAACTTATTCAAGTGTGAATTTATCTAGCAAAAATAATTTATCTAGCAAGGTATGCCATAGCATTTTTTTAATTTCTTGAATTAGAATTTTACTTAGAGGTGAAGGAAGCATGCATGCCTCCTCCCAAAGAGCACATCTTGTACAACTGTAGAGTCTCTGTGCTTTATTTGTCTCGATAAAAAACAAATATAACATAGAGATAATATTTTGTATTTCCAGCAAGTATCATGTAACATGTAACATGTAAAGTTAACACGTGGTTTTCTAGTTTTCCTATGTCATAAGCTAAGAAACATCATTTTTCCTTTATCTTCTGCTGTTTTTTGTGGGAAACAGATACTTTAATATTAACATAAACAATCTAGTGTGAAAATTATCCACTACCTAGCTTATTAAGTATCTGGTTGTTGCTGTCATATCTTGACAGCAAAACCTTCTCCAGTGTCATGAAAATGAATTCCCTGTTTTTTTGTGTTGCTTCAACTATTATGTATTAAGGAACTTTATTAACCATTACTAGAACCTCTTATAATAATATCTATCTATCTATCTATCTATCTATCTATCTATCTATCTATCTATCTATCTATCTATCTATCTATCTATCTATCTATCTATATATGTGCCAATAAAGGCAATCCCTTCTATATTTTTATATGTTTTGATAGATCATTGGGACTGATCTAAAACCTTCCTGTAAACAGCAGATAATATTGGACCTAGTCCAAGTTGACAGAAATGAATAAACAGAAATGAAAATGGAACTCAGAAAATAAATATCATAATCTATTTTCTATTTGCATTTCTGTCCATCCTCCCTCAGTGTTTTAAGATGTTTTGTAATGAAAGTAAACAACACATTGAATGTCAAGAGCTGAACAAGAACTGAAATTCATTTTTAGGATGAGGAAAATGACATGAAATTGAATAGAACTTTTACCATCAACATTATTCATAAGGGCCATTTGTTGATTAAACTGTCTGTTGTACTCTCAGCATGTCATATCACATCAATCACATATGAATTTAAATTAAAAGCCATATTCCAAAAGATAATAATTGCCAAGTTGCCACGTGTACCATCTGAGTGCTAAATTTAAACTTTTGCAATACTTCAGCAGCTGCATGAACCTATGAATAATTCATTAACTATATGAAGTAGTAGATTAGAATTAACCAACTAGTTGGATATTTTTTCTAATGTTTAGAATGAAAGAAATGTAACTAAAATACATCTTAATCAAACACAGTTATTTTATGTAGCTTTTTGGAAGATCTGCTTAATACTAAGTATATACTTTAGGCAAACGAAGAGGAATTGAGCTAAAATTCAGATTTACAAAAAGGAAAATAAAGCAAAACAGAAAGAATGGGAAAATAAGGTCTACAGCTAAGTAGTGCACAAGTGTAACATAGCTCCAGGGACTCTTGCTCTTGGGTATTTTAAAAGGCAGTTGTAGATTCTGTTTAATTGCTGAGCTTCATCTTTTTCATGTCCTATTTTTAATCAGAGGATTAATTATTTTCTATATGCAACAGGTTTTTTTTTGTTTGTTTTTTTAATCTTTCTTCTGAGTAACTAAAATAAAACTCCTCATTCCTAAATTGCCAAAGACAGACTGATACTAGACTTAAATGATTTTTGCTGTAAGTACGCAAAAATAAAAGCCTGGAGGACTTCTGGAAGAATTTCATTTACAGATATTGTACAGTCTTCCTCTCAGAAAAACATAAACAGTTCATTTTATAACTACACTCTGGTAATGTATTTATAAAGGCAAGAAAATAAATGTCATATCTCACCTGATGTGTAAATGATTTTCTTCGATTAGCCTAGTCTAATCAATTGTACATTGATGCCCTCAAAGTAATGCCTGGTATTTAATTCCATTGAAATGACAACAGGTGGAAAGAGCACGGTAATACTGTTTGATAAAGCAAATTTGTAACTACAAAACACTATTTTTTCAACACAGTCACTACTGTAAGCTAAACATTTTCATCAGAAATGAACAAGAATATGTGTGCTGCGTTGTAACAATCTGCATCATTGGAGGTGACTCACTGTTGCTGTCACCACTGCTGAAACTCAGCGCTAATCACATCACTGTCCTCCCATCCGCTGCCTGATCTCCATAAAATGTTCAGCAAGTGTCAGTGAATGTCAATGAGTTCCATTTTTTTCACATGGAGGAATTCAGTTCCATCCCTTTGCTTCATTCGCACTTCCATGTCAGACCAGTGTGTCAGACTGCCCCTCTGCTGCTATCTGTCACACGACAACAACATTTAATGGCATATTGTTGGGAAGGTTCATCCTCTGCTGCCATACCGCCAACATCTGTCTGTGATGTGGTGAGCCAATGTCATAAAATAGGAGGCATTACTTTCAGAGCAACGCTTGTGCAATGCTGAAGTTTATTGGAGTTAACAGGAATAACTTCCTGCATAGTTATATATACCCTACTTTTTAAAGCGTGTTCACGGCCACTGTGTCTAATCAGGCATTTTTGGCAAAGGAATGATCATTTAAATAGAATGAAAACCTATCAACCTATCTGATGTTAAGAAGTAATGCTGTTAATTTTGAAGTCTGTAAATCAGATTATAAGATATAAATAAGACTTCCTCCGGCTTTGCAAATTTAAGAGGAAACTTCCCTCATAGCTACTTTGTAACTGTCTGAAGTAGATAATGTTCCTCTGAAGTCACTGGTACCGAGATAGGATATTTACAGATGTAAAATGTTGCAGTTTTTCTTGATAGTCTGCTATTTTTCCATTAAAAATATGGAGGAATGATGCTTCTGTACAACAAATTTGAACTCATACAGGAGACATCTATATTTGAGTGAGAATATTTAATATTTTTCAGTATTTTATTGAGAAATAATCACTCCACTAAATGACAGGTAATAAAAAATATTGTTTGACTTAATGTGGCTGTGAACTAATGTTGTCTATGCATAAAATGTATTCATTACTGAAATATTATTAAACGTCCTTTACAGATAATGTTTTACCTAGGATCCAAGTCATTCTGGAATAGAAACCAACAAAAAACACTGGTCAAGTAAAAAAATCGGTTCATCTCTGAGTGTATTTATGGTGAATGATACTTTTCTTTCCCTAAAGGTCAGGCAAAGTGTGTACATCAAAACATGTTTGTTTTCATAGATTATTTTTATCTGATATGGGTCACAGGGAGGAAGCAGATAGTAATTTTGATCTTGAGATTAGTAAAATTTTATCTTTTGAAGATTCTGACATTAGGGAACCAAAAGTAATGGTGCTGATGAATAGACAGAACCTTTTGATAGCAGGATTTCATTCACTTCCTCTTTAATGTACTTACTGAAAACTCTGCAGTAGTCTTCTAAGTTATATCGCTTGGATTTTGCATTTTTCTATCTGAGGTTTACTATGGAAAGAAGAGCAGTCAGGGATTCATTCTCTTAAAGACATTTGTACTGTCTGATTTTTTTGAGATGAATTTTATTTCAAAGACATTGCTTGTGTGCTACTGGAGAGAAAAGGGGCAAAATAGTCCCTTGATGGAGAGATAGGAAGTAGAAATTTATGTTTCTTTCTAATCCTAAATTTCCTTACCTCCAACTCTACTGGATTAATTTCTACATATATCTAGGTGCTTCTAGCTGAATCTTCCATTGGTCCCTTATGTCTGAAATATCCATCAAGAGGATGGTGCTAAATTACTGCTACTTGGATACCTTCAAGCCTTGAAACTCAACTGATTTCCTTTTAGGCTGTTCTGAAAACATGAGTGAAAGTAAATTTGTTAGAGAAAAGAGAAATATTGGTTACTTATCTTAGATATTAATTATTAGAGTTAGATGACAGTTCATTAAAGTTTCACTTCTTTGTAAGAAACATCTCAAAACTATAATGTGCTCGAATTCTGCAAAACTGGTTGCTTCAAGGTGAAATGAGAGACAATATGTTTTACCTATCTAGTTTCTACTGTGTGTCTGTAGGAATAAGGAACAGAATAAAAAATAAAACATCACAGTTGTTTTAGAAAAAAATAAAAACAGAAAACAAAAACAAAGGGGGTCGAATTAAAGTGTTTAGGTCTTGTTTTCTCTCATGAAAAGATTCAGGTTGTAGTTGTTGGTCAGTCTGTAGAAGTTCTTTATCTCTAAATAGATGTATTTTTTTTCAAGGTATTTACAGTTAAGTACGGTGCAGAAAAGTACTGCTCAGACTTCTCTTTCATTTACTGTCATCCTTTCAAACCTGAGTCCTTTAGTTCAGGTTGCTTGTTTCTTTTCAGCTGAACTGGAAAAAAAAAACATGCCAATTTTCTGATGTGAACAAACAAGGACATGGAAAACCTGTCTAGCATAATTTTACTTGACACTTAAATTATAGCTGTGTTTGTACTGAGGAAATAAAGAACTGAGCAGAAATCGACTGGGCCATTTTTCCTTTAGGGCCACTGCATTCTCTGTCATCATTTTCTGTATACCAAAAATAGAAAGGTTTTGTCCTTTACCCAGTGACCTAAACAAAACTAACTAAAAGTTTAGTTTTGAATATTTTTCCATGGAACTACTGTAAACTTAGAGCTCTCTTATTATGTTTTAAAAATACCAATTTTTGCTTGTTAACCTTAATGCTATTATGATAGAATTTCACAGAGCCTACTCTCATTCGTTTTTGTATGGTAGATGAAGAGCTCATCCAATTTTAAACATGTATAATGTTCAACACAAAAACAAATTAATGCATTCTAGTGGTATATTAACTTAAAATTGATGACATTTTAATAAAATCCAATGCAGAACTGGATTTCAGGTGTTATATAACCAATATTTTGCCAACTTTTGAAAAGAGATATCATTTTGTATCACATACCATTTTCTGAAACCATTATGCTTTCTTGTTTTGAGTTATATATCTAACCTAAAATACTAATATAGGTTGAAAGTGAAATATATAGGGGAAACTTTTTTAATACATATAGGGAAGCTTTTCATTTTTTTCAGAACTATTGCGTATTACAGCAGCATGAATTTCTAGAGATACTACTTTTGTCTGTTCCAGGGAATTGTTTAGGCTAAGTCTCACCACTGCTGGTGCACAGACAAATTAGGAACAACAGTTGTTGCTAATTAAATAACTAAGACATTTCTCCAGGAAATGGACAGAAACAAAAGGACAGAAACATCCCATTTTATCTTCCTCACAAATTTTACAGATAGCATAATTCTTGTGGGTGTGTCTTTTCCTTTCTCTGTTTCTTTCTTTCATTGATCAGTTTTTCTTTCCTAAAAATTGCTGATGAAAGGTCCTGTTTCTGACTCACTGGGAAATGAACAAAAATATGTCACTTAAGTTTCTCATTCCAAGATTAATATTAAGGTTCAAGGGATTTTGATGAGCATGAAAATTTGAGATGATTATCCAAACCTGGAACTTTGATTAATCACAACCTTAATCTATCATAATGCTTACGCAAACATCGACTTTTTCAGCTTGTGGATGTTTACTTGATAAGTAAAGTTGAGTGCATTTTTTCTTTAACATTTTTTTTCTACTTTTTTTCCCTGAAACTTATACAAAATTCAGAACAAAAATTATTTTATTCTTATTTTGAGTTGCTGGAAACTTACCAGAGCTGTAAAGATAGATTAAAAAAAAATCTTAACCAGCAAAGCAACACAAATCTACTTTGTTTCAAAGATCTAGAAATAGGACATTGGGAAATGTTTAATTGCTTTATAGTTCATGTTTGCTCCCACAAACGGACTATGATTTAGCGTTCGATACTTATTCTTCAGGCATATTATAGACTTCTAGGCAAGGGTGATATCACCAGGTTGACCAGCAATATGATGAAATTCCGATTTACAAGAAATACGGTTTTACCTTGTCTATGTAGAAAAGAAATGTCTTGACTGTTACATCATTGTCAACCTTTTGTGCCATTGTTTGTTCTTCTGTGTATTCTGTGGAATTTCTTCAGATTCTCTCAGTCTGTAAATCACTGATTATTTTGCTGTTTGAAGATGCTGGGGCAACATAGTGTTAGCACATTCAAAATCTTTTTATGTAATGCCTGTAGGATATTTTTTCAGAAAGCACAGAGGTGCACATACTAATGATTATTTGTTTGCTGTATGAAGAATAGGTGCAAAATACATTAAGTACATTGATAGCTATTTCATAGAGTTTGTTTGATCAGTTTAATAAAGCACAAGGTGTCACACATGGCTTTGTATATTTTGAATTTTTGTTAACATAATTTTATAGTGTTTTATTATTTTTTAATAATATGTAGATAAGGGTTGTAAATGTTTTGTTATATTTAGGAAGCACTAAAACTACTCAGTTAATCTAGAGAAAGAATGAAGCAATTTTCAGGAAAATAAGTAGAGGAAACAAAAATAGGCTCCAAGGTAGGCTAGCTGACACTGAGCCAGCAGAATGGTCTAGGTGATGGGTTTAAAACCCTCCCAGAAGTAAGTCTTATAAAAAGACAAAGCGGCAGAAGTCAAGGAAAACAAGAAGTTAAAAACTAAGTAAGTAAAAATCACAGAAAAAGGAAAGGTGATCCAGGGGTTCAATAGGTAACAGTGAATTATCGATCCTACAACTCAGGCAATAAAGGCATCTTGTTTTCAGGTTGTTTGAGTCTTTTAAGTAAGCTTTTTACGCAGCCTTTTTGAAGAATGTTTATGGGTGGCTGACAAAACTTTGAAGGCCTACTCTCTGTATCAAGAATATGAACATCCAGAGCATTGCAGAACAGTTTTGTAAATAGCAGAGAAATGCCTGTTGTTTTTTTCTTTTATTTTTTTTGCCCTGTAGAGATGTACACGTTTCACAAAATATTTAGGCAAGAATATTTAGGTGTTCATTAGGGTGTTGAAAAATCTTTACATTCCTCACTTCCTTAAAAATCACGTACAATTGCTGCTATTCTCACCATCAGAGTCTTGGACTGAATCATTCAAAAGCACTAAGAACTGAAAGGAGGTGCCACATCTACAGCGTGCCGTATGGAAGTATCAGAATGCCATATCTACAGCTTGCACAATGTGTCATGGGGAAATTGTTTATATGCATGAAGCAGAGCACGACAGACTTTGCTAATATTGAAAGCCAAACTCCCAGTGCTTGTGCATGATAGCGATCAAGCTGTTCAAATACGGTTTCTTCATCAGGATTCAGACGTTGTTTCCCTGGTGTGGACTGGCTTACAGAGAGAATACAGTAGTACCTTTTGAGTGAAACATTCACTCCAAAATGTGAGGATGTTTTTACCTCCTTATCTCTTTATGAATTAGATAATCACATTACTTTCAGTCAAATAAAGTGCTTGTATCAGATTCTGAATGCCCCTTTACTGTTTAGGCACCAGGTTGTGCCTGCTAGAGGCTGGATCAGGCTAGTGTGGAGCAGGTCTTGTGGGTCCTCCAGGAGTTTTGCTTTGTGGAAACACAGAAAGCATCCCTGAGCTGCTCGGTGTACACAATGAGCATCATTTACCTTTTAGCATGCTGCAGTGTGCTGTTCTGGCCTATCTGGCACCTCTGCTAGCTGAGGGGGAGAAGGCACAACAAAGCAAGATGCTGATTGCCCTTCCCCACCCTCCTGAGTGGTGCAGTTCAAAAAAGCAGTACAGAGACTGTGAGACAAAAAAACATGACTGTCAACCCGAGCCACTCTGCTATCTCTCGTGTACCTTTTTGTAATCTGAGTTTAGTTCTGTTTTCTTTGAGAATTGTCATGCTGTATGATAGCACGATATACTGCAACAGAGTAATTTAAACTTGGAAACCCACCACTGGCAGAGTGCCCAGTATCCTGTGTCATTATATGGCTTGTTCACATGAAAGGCTTGATCTTCCTAACATCTCTCTGTGGTTTCACAACTCAGGGAATCCAGTACAAGCATAATTTTATTGTTATAGAATCACGTTTTCACACAAAAGCGCAGGTGTTTTTCAGGGTTTCTTTGATTGCTCCTAGATTAATAGACTTAGTCACATTAATGGTTAGCTACTGGCCACATAATACTCGGAATACATTGCCTTACAATAATTCTATCACACTGACAGACCTTGATATTGCTGAATTGGTTTTCTGAAATGGGCATCGTAAGGTGTCAGAGTTATCTGTAAATGTGAATTTGCATTTCAATTTCTAGACTCTCCATTATATTTCTAATGAGATATTTATGGCTTAAAGTAAGTCATGTTTTATACACAGAAGAAATGGTTAATTTGCTTAGATGACTCAAGCATTAAATGAATTTTTCACCCACCGTCATTTCCTGTGAAATATTATTCTTGTTAAAAGACTTCTGGTACTGCACTGAAATCTTACTGATGTGCACAACATGATCCATGTGATATTATTTTTTTCATTAATACCAGCAAGCACATTTGAAAACCCAAAAAATAGCATTGTAAACTTTTTACATTGACATTACTAAACATCAAACTTAAAATACCTTAAGAAACAAAATCAGTGTAGCACTGGAGAAATAAAGGGAGAAAAATATGTTTCAACTATGTATGACTCCTTTCCATCTACTGGGGAAGATTGGGATTCCATTTGCACAGCTATATAGAGTATGTATTTTATATGCTGTTTTTCAATCATATAAAGCAAAATTTCTTGATCCTACTGTCATATCTTTGCACTTCATATTGATTTTCCTGTACAGCTATTTCACATGAGAAATTAAGGAAAACAAAATTGATAAAGCCAAGGGTCAGGCTTTGTAAAACCCTGTCTATAAAAGAATTTCTGAGAGCAGCCCCAACTGGGAGTATGGCTCTGTGCAAACCAGGATACTCATGGGCACTTAAGAGATAAGCCTGATAGAAACAATTTTGCTGGGCAGTCATTTGGTTTTGATGAGACAACTATTTGAAGGTTCTGTCAGATTGTAGAGCATTTTCTGAGAGACAGAAGCATGTGGGAATGGTGCTGTAGCAGAGTCTGTATGTGACTCTCACAGCTGAACCAGGCTGACTGAGGGAAAAGAGTTTTGAGGACATCTCCTTCCAACTGTACCTTGTTATTTTGGTCCCTCCCTGCCAACTGACTAGTGTGTGTAGTGTGTGTCATTTCAGAGAAAGAGAAGTGTTTCAATGAATGCAAGACTCTTAAAGGCATGCTGCTAATGTTGTACAGGATTTTATTGCCAGAAACCGTCAGTCAAATAAATGCTGCTTTGTCAAAAATATTAATTCAACAGAAAGTTTTGTCTGACCTATTGGAACTCGGGACTCTTGAACTCTGTTTCTGTAGCTGAGGCACATGTTGCAATAGTTCAGAAGTGATGTCTGAATCTTAGATTCCTATGACATATTATTCTTGTTATGAATATATCACATTCATTCCTATCTACCTCAGTTTGGTAAATTGCTTATCATATATTAGGATATGGCTATACTATAGACAATAAAGTCTGTAGCAATTCTTCCACATTACATGGTACTTGTCCCCTTCCTTTTCTTACTTATTTGATAGACTCGATAATAACAGCTTTTGTTTTAAAAGTCTCTTTGTTTTCTGGGTTTAAACTCATGCCTTTGTATACATCATTTTTGGAGACACTGTCCAAAAGCATTACACAAAGGATGTATTATTTAGTAGACCAAAGGTCAAAATGTTCATTATTCAGTATGCCATAGGTCACTGCATTTCGAAATGACTGCATACTTTCTGAATGATGCTAGTTCTGAAATATAAGTTAGGAACTGACAGCACTTCAGTTAGTTTGGGAAAACACAAAGACTTCAGAAATGTATTGACTCATGATTTGTAGGGCTTAGGCAGTATAAATATATTTCTTTTGCTACGTCTTTGGTAGGAAACCGGAGTTTTAGATTCTGTATCTCTGTTCAGCATTATTTTTACATTTAATATGGTCCATGAGGAGTTATGCGATACTCATGGGCCATATTTTTTATTTACATTGCAATTCTTAATGACATTTTGATAGGTCCGTAACGACTCAGAACTTTATGTTATACACTGTGTCCTTTTTTCGTTCAAGGAGATAAATATAGTTCTCTGATTCTTACAGTGTGATATATTTTAGAAATCAGCAGCCATAATTCTGGTGTGAGTTGCAGTCTTATTCCTTCCCTTCCTTTGCCAACACAGAATAGCAAGAGATGTTTTGTTGTTGCTTGTTTGTTTGCTTGTTCTTTTTTTGTGTAAGTATGGTCTCCTAGTCCTATTAATTTAAGGGTTCTGCGTTTTGTTGACTATCGTCAGAAAGATTATGACATGTTATCATGAAAAGACTCATAGCTGGTACTCTTTTCTAGTGCCATTTTTAAGGTTGGGTTTATGTCTTTTAAAAGTCTACAAGAGCAACACACAAAAAAGATCTTTTTTTAAGGTGCACCAAAAAGGTATGCCATCTTACAGACAATATACATGTGTAAATGCCGTAACTAATCGTTATTTGATATTAATTTTCATCACTCTTGAATATCCTGCAACACTAAAATGAGAAACATTTAATAAGCCAGCTGTTAATTACAGATATTTCCTGAAAAAAATATGCATATGAAAAAATCTCTGAAATTTACTTGTTTATACATTTAGAAATGCTTTTAATACTATACCTTTACATTTAAATTTACATAAAAATAGTGTATTTCCTATTTCAGCGCATAACAGTAGATTTCTTGAAAGAGGTTTTTTTATTATTATTATTTTATTTTTTTCCCATTATAAGTCAGTTATGGATATGTGAACAATATCATTTTCTAAATGTCCAGATGTGTTCACTCAAGACTGCTGAAGACAGGTGACCCTATACATTCTCTGTCTCTTGGGAATGATTACAAATTTGTGGTCCACTAACCAAGCAAAAGTGGATTGCTGTGTTTCCAGAAGTTACTTTCCATTGTAGTCCATTCCAGTGCCACTAGGGAGGCTAATTAATGGGTTGCGCAAGTGTTGCAGCTTCCCTCCAGTGCATACACAAGAGATTCATTTAAATAGCTGCTGATCTTTAGCTAAGAGCAATCTGAGCCAGTAAATCCCCTCAGCACAGCCTTGTGTAGACATGGCTGTATCTCTCAGGAAGCATTGCAGTGTTGGGGTAGTTTCTGCTTAGTGGTGTGAGGACACATCTGGCTTCTAGGTTCAGGGCATTTCAAGGATAGCTAGCTGAAGGGATCTGCATCTTGTTTTCATCTTTCAGGATTAGCTGACACACAGTTACCTTGTGTCTTTAGACACTTGGTGCAGATTACCTTCAGTCACCAAGATCTTAAATGTCACTGGTTTATACTGGTGCTCCCTTCAAGAGCTCGGTCTCTTAGAAGATTCTGCTTTATGTGTTTGATTGTTGTTGTTTTTTTGCTTTTTTTTTTTTTTGTATTGCATTTCACACACTGTGGTCTGTGGCTCAATTCTGATAAAAACTACAATGCAGCAACAGCACTGATAAAGATTATAAACAATTTCTGAGTGCTTTCATTTTATTATTTCATAATGTTCCGATATTGGATATGACTGTTACAGAACTTCTTTAAATATAGATAATTTTCCTTTTTTTTTTTTTTTTTTTTTTTTTCTGATGAGCACAGGGGAAAGTTCTCAGTGTTGTTGATCTTATACTTCCTTCTGGCAGAGGAAGAATTATCTTCTGGGAAGAATAATTATGAACATAACACTATTTTGAAAAAAAATCCTATTTTTCAAAATTGTCTGAAAATGTGTTTTGTTTTAATAGTCAATTAGTGATACTAAACAAACAGCAGCATTTCTGTAATGTAAAAGACATCTTGGTGATACCATATGCTTCTTTTTTATGTCGATAAATATTAACCCTGAAACACTGTTGGGTAATAAACATTGTCTGTAGCTTTGCAGTGAATATTCTGTGCCACCCAGGGACATTATGCTTTTGTAGCTACAGATGTTCAAACTACTTAACCAATTCTGTAGTAGTATCCTGCAGCATAGACAAAGTAAAATGGTGAAGAAAATCAAATTTACATTATAGATACACAGCATTTTTTTAATTTAGTAAGTTGTATTAAGACAACTATTTTATCCTTTGCTACAAGTTAACTCATGTCCCTGCGCTTCATAGATTAGTGATGTTTTCATTCAGTATGTGTTATGTATGTATACATTCTTTTGATAATCCAAAACTTTTGTACCAAATTTTAATTACTCATGAAGTTTTTATGAGCAAATATTGTGTAACATTTCAACCCCCCAAAAAAATAATTTTATGTTTGTAAAGCTGTTTGAAGGTGCCACAAGCTTACAGTGAGATATGGATGCATAGATGTATATATGTATTTATATATACATAAGCATCTGTATAGGTGATATCTAATAACCTTTTTAGTACACATTATTTACTTGTCTTCAAGAAAAAAATATATATATACATAAAAGCAAGAGCATTCAAAGATGCAGTAAGATTTTTTTGAAATTACTTTGAGAAAAGCTTGATAAATTTCATTATAGGAGTCGTAGCAGTCATTGTCGTCACACAGCAGTGGGAAAGCTTTCCCTGTCTGTCACATTTAAAGCCAACGTTCTTTAATCTTGTCACACAGAGGCTATGTAGGTTGACAAGTTACTGAGGACTCCACCTATAAAACAGAGAAAGAGCAAAAGAGTGCACCTAGACTGTGTGTGTAAAGCAAAGTGTCAAAGACTCCATGTCCTCTTCTCTGATGAGGTGAGCCCAGCTTATAGCATGCTAGAGAAAGATTGCCATAGATAAGGCTTCTAGCTGTGTCAGAGATGATTAATGAGAGAGATAAGAGGACATCCCCCCTTTGACTTTAAGGAGCAGATAAAGGAGAATGAAAGAGTGAAGGAAAGCAAAGCATCTGTATCGGGAAAAGTAATGAGGGTGAGCAGAACTCTGATCTTAAATTAGAGCTGTGTCCATTTGTTGTTGAAATTTGACCCCTTCTGTCTGATAAGAGACTTTTAAGAGAAGATGGTTAAAAAAGGTTCACTATTGAAAAATGAATGAAAATCTTGGAAAGAAACAAAGCTACTAAGAAGAATACATAATGTGAGCAAAACAAACAAAAAACAGAACCAGGCATTACTCAGAATCAGCTCTGAGACAAGTTTTGTTGATACAGGAGTACAATAAGCTAAGTCAACTTCTTGAGTAAAGATTCTTGAGAAAATTAGAGGCAAGAGCAGTGACAGAAAGAAGTAGTATTGCAGATTGTCTTGAAGTACACGTAGAGTTCTGTGACAACACAAGGAATGACCTACCTCTTTGTTTCATAGAGAATCAGAATCAAAGAATCATTTGAGGTGGAAAGAACCATTAAAGATCATCTAATCCAACTCCCCTGCAATGAACAGGGACACCTACAGCTAGATCAGGTAACTCAGAGTCCCTTCAGACCTTGAATGATTTTAGGAACGAGGCTTCCTTCCAGCACCTCTGGGCAACATGTTCCAGTGCCTCACCACTCTTACTGTAAAAAAATTCTTACTTATATTCAGTCTAAATCTCCACTCTTTTAGTTTGAATCCATTTCTTATCACCACAGACCTTCCTAAAGAGTCCCTTTCCTTTCTACAGCTCCCTTTAGCTACTGGAAGGCCACAATATGGTCATCCCTGAGCCTTCCCTTCTCCAGACTGAACAGCCCCAGCTCTCTGACTGTTCTTGTAGGAGATGTGTTCTATCCCTTCGATCATTTTTGTGGCCCTCCTCTGAATGTGCTCCATAACGTTCAGCAGGTCTCTCCTGTACTGAGTGGACACAATACTCCAGGTGAAGTCTTACCAACTCAGAACAGAAGGGCAGGATCACCTTTTTCAACATACTGGCCTTACATCCAACAGCTTGTATTGATAGTAGGCACTGACACTACCCAGGTGCCAGGCCTTACACTTAGGTTTGCTGAACCTTATGAAGTTCAACTGGGACCACTTGTTGGAGCCTATCTGGATTTCTCTGAATGGCATCCTGTCCCTTAAGTGCACCACAGAGCTTGATGTGATCCACTAACTTTCTGAGGGTGCACTCAATCCCACTGTCTATTGTAATTGATTAAGATATTAAAGAGCATCAGTCCCAGTACTGACCTCTGAGGGACTCCACTTATCACTGATCTCCATCCAGACACTGAGCACATTGAATACTCTCTGGGTACAGACTCACAGCCGGTTCCTCATCCGTCAAACAGTCCACCTGTCAAATCCTAATCTTTCCAATATGGAGAGAAGAATGCTACAGGGAAACATTCCAAAGTCCTTACTGAAGTCCAGTTAGATGACATCAGTGATCTTCCCCGGCACAGAAGTGAGATTGACATGTCAGTAGTTATGCAGATTATCCTTCCTAGTTTTCTTAAAAATGGGTGCAGTACTGCCTTTTTTACACTCACCTTCACGTGGCTGCCATGACCTCAAATATCATCAAAGTGTCTTGGTGATTAGATCAGCCAATTCCCTCATGACTCTGAGATACATCTCCTTGGAACAATAAACACTTACAGAAGTTATAGAGGATGTTATGGATTTTGGATGTACTTACTGATGTGATATATATATGTTATACACTTGGGAATTAGCCAAAAGAATGTCATCAAAGGAAGTGTCAGGAGTCGTGAAGGAGCTTCCTGCTAATATATGCTATAGAAAGAAGAGTTAATTCCTCATTCGGTCAAAGTATTTTACAGGTATTTTTTGCTGTAAGCAGACAGTTTGTAAATAGAAAGTTATTTTGTTAAACACTGAGTTTGTCATAATCAAAACCACAGAGTAATCTGTCATGTGAGTAAATTGTATTAAGCCTCATGGGGAATTTGAATGGCAGATTAAATTAACTAAAATCTCTGATAGAAAATATGCTGCAATAAAGTTATATACTTAAAATATATATAATCAGCTCTGAGAGTTATGGAATATTTGTGTTACAATGAGAGAACTTACACTTTAAAAATGTTAGTTTTGCTTGTATTATAAGACTCACACACAAAAAAAGACCTTTTTTTAAAATTTCATTTTATTTTATTTTATTTTATTTTATTTTATTTTATTTTATTTTATTTTATTTTATTTTACCTCATCCATGTTTGGGAAAGGAAGGTATTTGGGAGTTCAGATAACTCCGTACTTAAGCTGAAAGACTGAGTGAATAAAATTCAGTACCAGTGTAGGAAGCTGTAGTATTCTGTTCAGGTTATCCAAGATTGCCCAAGGGAATGTAAACAGCATGTGGCAATAAATAGTCTTAAATGACTATGACAAAAGAGAACAAAATAGAAATAAAAACTTGACCTTTAGTGTTTATTATGTTCATTTCAAACTTTGTTTCAGAAATTAGGTTACTATTACGTGGTACACAAGATAAATGCCACTAGTTCTTCTTTGTGTCAGAGGGGGGAAAAAGCACATTTGTTTTATCACTTTATTTAAGAGACTGCTGTATTCTCTTCTCCATAATATCATAACACTTAAAAACATAGAAATGGCCTTGGCTGATTTTGTTTTTAGAAACCTACGAGCTCTATTCTTGCATAAATTTTGTGCCTCTAAGGAAAAACAATTTCCTGAAACTTTTGTGGTAAGGTTCCAATTTAAGGAAATGCTAATTCACTAGATTTAGTTATAGAGTGCTGAAAGATGGGCAAGAGTTGGGCCCTTGAGAGATCAGTGTATATTCAGTATATATTCAGCTGCATAGCAGAAGCTGCTTTGCTTTTTTTTTTTTTTTTCTTTTCTCTTTTTAGAAAAGATGTTAATATCTAAATCAGTATTTCTTCTACACCATAGACAGAAATCTATCACCTTTAATCTTCTTTGGCTTTACTGATTTAACTTCTTGATGGTACTTATTTGCATCAATTATAGATAGATAGATAGATAGATAGATAGATAGATAGATAGATAGATAGATAGATAGATATTATATATCTATATGTACGTGTATATATATGTGTGTGTGTGTATATACATATACGTGTATGTATACGCATATGTATATGTATGTATGTATGTATCTGAATTCAGCTTAACAGTTCAGTTTTCTAAAAAAATAATAAATGAATGAAGTGTTTGACATATGAATAGTCTTTCACAAAGAGAAATATATGGTGAGAGGCTATATAAGGTAGAAAGGTATAAAAAGATTCAGCATTTACAAGCTAGCAGCAAACAACTTCCAGCAATAAGCACTGTGCTCTTATTACTGAAGACAATTACTTTCTGGAGAAAACTATCTACAAGTTATTAAGCTTAAGGGAGAAACACATTGTTGAAATTTAATGTCCTGTAGTATATGAGGTTTGACCAGACTTTCTTGACCTAATTTATGTTACTGTATAATGCTACTTTATGTGAGTAAAAAGATTGGCACATCTTAATAAGCTTAACTGTCTGGATTTAAAATGAAAGCTGTATTTACATTATTAATTTTCGGAACAAATTTAATTGTGCTCTTGCACATTTTTAATTCTGCAGAAATACTATTTTCTTCAATTTGTTCTTTGTTCACACCAGAAAATATACCTGGGTTACATATGGCCAACTTCTTTTTTCAATACTTCCTGAGATTTTTAAGAGGCTGTTCAGCATCTTTAGCTGCATCTGCATTTGCCCTCTAAGATTTCCGTCTAAGGCACTTGTTTGTGCTTCCTTTCCGTAGAAACTATCCTCCAACTCAGAGATTGAAGAGCATGAGCTTATTGTAATATAGGATCATAATATGGCTGGAAATTCCTACATTCCATAACTCAGATGAAATCTCTGAGCTTCTTAGAGCCTGTAAATTAGGAAAATCATCTCACGAGTTCATGGCAAGTTTAAATAGATCAGAGGTTTGGACACAAACTAATTAGAAAAATATCAGAGGTGAGATGCATTCTATTTTACTTGTAACCATCAATTTTTTTATTTTCATTCATAGATTAAAATCCATGAAACATCTCTTGTTCTGGTAGAATCTTAGTTTCCTCTGTGAAGGATAAGTGTACTACAGGAAGGAAAGGCAATCTAGCTTTGATTTTAGGCCATATTGATTGTTTATTTGTTGCTACACTTAATTTATTTGTATCAAGAGGAGAAAAAAAGCTTGATCTGATAATAGTCTTTTCCTTTTTATATTGTATGTGCATGCTAGAAGGGAGACATGAATAAGTCAGAGCATTTGTGGCCTCAAATAAAATCTGTGTATATTGCTTGTATTGTGCTGACTCAACTCTCGGATTCTTCTACAAGCTTTTTTGAGAGATTCTTTTCAAGTTAGGCATGCACTTATATGAGTCTACAGATTGCAAGCTGAGAACTGTGAAATCTTGGTTAGGCTAATAGGAAGCCATGCATTCAGATGTATTCAGGGTTGTTCTCCTTCAAACTTCTGAAAGGCAACTGCAGCAAAACAGTATGAGAGGGTGTAAGAAAATGTGATCTTTAAAGTGTAATCGATTATTAGTGCCTTCTTTATAACATTCAGAAAGTAAACCTTCATTATGCCATTGCTATGTATAGAAAAAGTTTTTGAAATCTTTGAAATAGTGATCTGCTGATCTGTGTTACTCAGAGGTTCTGGTTTTCACTTACATAAAGCCTATATGTTCTCAGATTTACAGTTGCATATAATTGGTTCAGTGATTAAGTGCAAATAGATTCTTGAATACTTTCAATTAAATTTTGTGCATAATTCTTTTTTTTTTTTTTCCATTAACTACTTTAATTTGATTTTAAATAGGGTCAGAAATCTTATATGTCTGTCAATAAATCCAAAAAATAATTCCCATGCTATTAAAGTCCATATGCTGGAGCAATATCTGTGTTAAACTGGAGTCAAGTGTCAAAACGTTTTCATGTCATTATCTTCATCAGTAATGGATTCACATTAGTTTTGGAAATGTCAAAAGCAGGAAACAGAATCAGACTTTAATTTCTTCTAGAAGATGCTCGTGAGTTCGTTATAAGGTCCAGAAATCAAACTAGTGTGCACCGGGGACGTTTGCAACCAAATGAGCACGTCTAAGAATGGGATGTAAATAGAGCAAACCCAGCAAATAACTGTTCAGCTTGTAGGCTGCAGCTCCAGAATCTTTTCTTTGCCAGAGCCTCAAACCCTTTTCTTCAGCTCTAATTTTTATAAAAGCAGATTCTGTACATGATAAGTAAAGTTAGACTGGGTGTTGATTTAAACTGCGTTTTATAAAACTGGGAGCCATTCAATTTTAGCCTCCTGAAAATGACTCAACATTTTGTTCATAGGGATTGGATTTAATGATCTTGATGGCTACTGACACATAAGTCTTTTCAAATTCCTTTCTGTCTGTACAATTATACATAAGGTTGGCACTAGGGAATCTGGTGCTCTGTCAGGTAATGTATGTTTTCTTCCTAGCATAGAATGGAAAGACTGTACAGGCAGTGAAATATTCTGCTTCACTGGATCTGGAGGAAAAGAGAGTTATTGGCTTTTGTACTGAAGCTGCAGTTTTGTGTTCACTACACTACTGTTATTAAGAGGCTCTCTCTGAGGACTGTTTCTATATTCTGTTTACATATGTTTGCTTTGAACCATACACAAGGTTTCTATGTAATTTCACTTTGGAGAAGAAAGTATATTGTTTTATTCTGTAGTGAAATCCCCTCCATTTTCCTCTCTTTGTAGTTGTTGACGGGTCTAATTTGTCAATGGCGTCACCATACACCTTTTACACTCAAGCTGCAGTGCAGATGTGTAACGAGTCTGGCATATTTGAAGACGGACAAGCTTTTCCTCCTCTAATATTATTTGTCCATCTTAATTTGACAGATTATTTTTATAATTTTGTTTCTCCATTTCCATGCATGAACATAGAAAGTGGTATGATTAGGAAATTACCGTTTACAAATGTAATGACTACACAGATAAGTATTAATAATTCAAATGCTTGCAAATATCTTCAGAACAGAAATGCACATAGAAAATTAAGCAATAATCATGCAGCTTTTGGTTGTGTTTTTTGTCTGAGGGGTAGTTTCATTGAAGAGGAGGAATGTTGTTAACTCTGATAAGACATAATGACATTTCCCTGGTTTATGCAAAGTCTTTGTGAAAGTGCTTTGCAAAGAGATCAACTAGTAGACCACGCATAAAATGTCTGCAAGAATTTTCTGCTGTCAAAAAAACTGAAAACATAATAAACAGATATGTTCGATTAAAAAAAAAAAAAAACAACAAAAAACTTCATAGCAGATCTCCTGATTCATAGTCAGGTCCTATCAGGAAAGTTACCAATGCATGTAAATCAAGTCACTTTGTGTGTATATGTTAACAAGCATCAGTTTCAAATACATATCATATAGATATTTGTGGGAACACATATTGTATTCATAAAACTCAGTTTGTAGGATATTTTTTGAGATTTTTCCATACAATAATTTTCTCTTTTGCTTAAAAAAAAAAAAAAAAAAAAAAGAATATAGGAAATGCTAATGGGTCATCTGGGGCAGCAGTAAAACCTAACTATACTCTAAAGCTTAAAATAATTTCTAAAATTCCTTTTCTAAAACCTGCACATATCTGGGAGAAGAGGCCAACCCCCTCCTCACCACAGCCTCCCTTCAGGAAGTGGTAGAGTACAATGAGGTCTCCTCTGAGCCTCCTTTTCTCCAGGCTAAACAATCCCAGCTCCCTCAGCCACTCCTCGTAAGACTTGTGCTCCAGACCCCTCACCAGTTTTGTTGCCCTTCTCTGAACACGCTCCAGGGCCTCAATGTCTTTCTGGTAGGGAGGGGCCCAAAACTGAACACAGTACTCGAGGTACGGCCGCACCAGAGCTGAGTACAGGGGGATGATCACCTCCCTGCTCCTGCTGGCCACACTATTCCTAATACAGGCCAGGATGCCATTGGCCTTCTTGGCCACCTGGGCACACTGCCAGCTCATGTTAAGCCGAGCATCAACCAACACATATAGAGAGCTATGCCACCACCCTTTCTTCCCTGTCTATCCCTTCTGAAGAGCTTGTAGCCATCAATCCCAGTACTCCAGTCATGGGAGGGGTCCCACCATGTTTCTGTAATAGTGACAAGGTCATAGTTAGCCTGCCTCACCATGGCTTCAAGCTCCTCTTGTTTGTTGCCCATGCTGCGTGCATTGGTGTGGATGCACTTCAGCTGAGACATCTGCCTCACCCCTTGCTCCAGCACAGCCCCCCTGGGCTCTTTACTGGTGAGCCTTGTTTTATCCCCTTCCCCCATCACAACTAGTTTAAAGCTCTCTCAATGAGTCCAGCTAGCTTCCTTGCTAGGATTTGTTTCCTGCTTTGAGACAGGTGCATTCTATCAGCAGATAACAGGCCAGGAGCCGAGTAAACTGCCCCATGGTCAAAAAACCCAAAGTGTCTGTCTCTACACCAGCCTCTCAACCAGTTATTCATCATCTGTGTTTTCCTAGCCCATTCCGTGTTCTTCACCGCCCCAGAAGGTATGGAAGCAAACACTGCTTGTGCTCCCACCCCTTGAACTAATCGCCCTAAACCCCTGAAATATATTGACATACTTGGCTGAAGTATCACAATTCATTTCAGAATTTCTGATAAACTATTATTGCAAACAAAGATTCAAAATTAAAATACGTAACACTTTATGTGAGAAAATGTTGACAGAAGTCTTCTTTACAGGGATGACTTAAGTATGAAACTGTAACTTTTGCCTCCTAGAACTGATAGAACACTAATTATTTTTGTGCTAATTCTTATATGTTTTGCTCCTAGATTTTAAAAAATAAATAAATTGTCAGAATTTCGGAGTTAACTTAGTCCACATCAAGGAAGCTTTCAATAACCATTGCTGTTGCAAGTTTCACATTGAGAGTTGGCTCTGATGTGATAAAACAAAAAACCCACACATTCTCTGCTCAGTCCTTTTCTATATTTTTTTTTCCCTTTTAGAGCAGTCTCAATCTCTTCTTGGCTTTGATTAAACAGACCCTTATTAAGCTAAGGAAATAAGAACAGTGTAACCTTCTTTGTGATTACCAGAACACTAGTAACTTACGAACGCTAAGAACTTAACATCTGTAGAAAGGTCTTCAAAGATACTCTGTAAATATTTTATAAAAAGAATTATTTGATAACTTTTTCTCATCATGTTGAATTTTATTAATCTTAAATAGTCTAAAGGCCCTGTTTTTCAAGCAAAAATAAAAGGCTGCTAGAGTAGATTTGTTGTGGCATTGCATATAATAAAACAAAAAGTTCAAAAACAGTTGTACATGATGTCTATTCAAGACAAATGCAATAAAAACTCTCAAGAGAGATGCAAAATAACTGGCTGATTCAAATAACTGTGGTAGTATGCAATTTTATTTAAAAGAGAATTTGTGATTTGAATGCTACCATTACATTATATGTAATTGTTTTAGTAACAGGAGATGTCTGAAATGTATTCAGTATTCACCTCGTTTTATTATCTCCTTTGCCCTTCAGAATAAATTCACAGAATAGAATAACTCCACTTTTTAAATCTTAGTGTTGTGTACACAGGCACTATTGTTTTGTCAGACCTGAGTTCTGATTATTACTTATGAATATGTAGTTGTTTCATTGTTAAATTACCTCAATACTGTCACGGCAAAGGAAAAAAAGTACTGGAAGATATCTCATCAGTATGAGGAAGCCATTGTGGAGGAGGGCCAGGGAACTGGATGTTAGCAGTGGAGGTGTTGAACAAGAAGGAAAATAAACCTTTGCTGTTAGTAAAAATGAACAAGAGAGCTGAGCTGTTTGGAGGAGAATGAGACTCCTGTTACCATCTGATTTGGTCTAGTAACAGATTTGGAAACTTGAAAATACTTAATAGCCTCTGATAAAGGGATGAGACCATGTATTCTCCTTTCCTTACGCTGTAACTGATGCTCATGTTTGTCTTCACCAAATTGAGAGAGGAGCTGAAGGGAACACTAATTTCTTTATTGAGTATTTGTTCTGGTTTCTTGGAGGTTTTCACCTTCCTCAGATCATTGTCCTCCCTCTCAATAGCACAGAGATTTTCATATGACTCGATGTTCTCTTGAAGTCCCTTCCAACTCCTGTGGTTCTTTGATTCTGTGATTACAGGGTTGTTCAAATGTTTTCTTTCCAATGAGACCAATTTCACTTTGGCAAATTTTCATAACCTGAGACTCAGTGCACTGGCTGGTCATGATAAGCATCTAACATCTTCCTCATAAATGTCTTTAATCTTACAACATTCTGCCGTTCTGGATCATTAAAAACAAACAAGCAAACAAACAAACAAACAAACAGACAGACAAAAAAAGGTAAGCATAAAGTATAAAGCATAGCTCAGGATCCATAGAATAGATACAAGAATAGACAAAATATCTTAATTGCTTCAAGAGTTTATTATTATTATTATTATTATGGCTTCTAAAAGTAATGGTTTTCATTTGTCTGTTTTGGATGACTGTTTCACAAGTGAGAAAATTAGGTTATCGAAGTAGTAAAACAGCAGTAGCAAAAAAATTCCCTGTAAAATAAGGTCCCTCCTATATGATAATTAGTATATAATATCCTTATCCACTATGATTTTGAAAGAAAAGTGCATTTTTACTTTTAAATGTTTGTTTTGAAAAGGTATTTTCTATACTTGTTCATGAGCCTTGAGGATTTTTTTAATAAATAAAACAATGACAGAAAATTGCATGGTCCAACCCCTTCTGGAGTAACACATGCACATCCAGCAGCTGTACACATTGCACGGTTAGATGTAGTATATTAGGTCCTGGCTCATATCAGTTTCAGTTACCCCACATGCGCAAACAAATACAAACCTCTTTAGGTATCTCCTGACAGTGAAGTTGCTTATCTGCTGTGACATCCCTGGGAAAGGCCAGGACAGTGTTACCTCAGCTGTCTGTATGCCTCTCTTTTTCTTGATGTGTATGGAGATGAACTTTTTAGTATGTAACTTAATGACAGAATTTGATATTTTATTTCATCAGTTTTTTGTTGTTTTTTTTTTTTACTATGTTGTGCAGATTTCTGTGCTTGAGTTGAATGTATGCACTGCCTATGCCAAAGAAAAATAAACACCATAAATAAAAGATTTATTCCCTGAATCATTTAGTTTTCCATTTCATATAGTGCAACAGGGTGGATAAGTTTGCTGATGATACAAAGGTGAGAGGAGTGGCTGACACACCAGAAGGCTGTGCTGCCATTCAACAAGACATGCTCATGTTGGAGAGTTTGGCAGAGTGGAACTTGATGAAGTTCTGCAAAAGTAAGTGTAGAGTCCTGCACCTGGGGAGAAATAACCGTATTCATAAGTACAGGTTCGGAGCTGACCTGCTGGAGAATAGCTCTGCAGAGGAGGACCTGGGTGTTCTGATGGACAACAGGCTGTCCATGAGCCATCAGGATATCATTGTGGCCAAGGAGGCCAATGATATCCTGGGGTACATTAAAAAGAGCATGGCCAGCAGGTTGAGGGGGGAGTTGCTCCCCCTCTAATCTGCCCTGGTGAAGCCACATTTATAACTGTGTCTAGTTCTGGGCTCCCAGTTCAAGGCAGACAGGAAACTTCTAGAGAGAATCACCCGGAGGGCCACATAGATGATAAAGGGCCTGGAACATCTCTCTTATGAAGGAAGGCTGAGAGACCTGGGGCTGTTTAGCCTGGAGAAGACAAGACCAAGAGGTGATCTCATCAGTGCTTGTAAATACCTATAGGGCAAAAGGCAATTGGACGAGGCAGGACTTTGTTTAATGGCGTGTAGAGATAGAACCAGGAACAATGGCCAAAAACTGAAACACTGAAACTGAGCACTGGAGCAGGCTATCCAGATAGGTTGTGGAGTCTCCTTCTTTGGAAATATTCAAGAAACATCCAGACACCTACCTGTGTGACCTACCATAGGAAACCTGTTTTAGCATGGGAGTTGGACTCAGTGATCTCTAGAGATCCCTTCTAGCCCCTGCAGTTCTGTGATTCGGTGATGCTGTTATTCTGTGAGTGAAAAAATATGAGCTCGTTGGGGCTTTCTGGAGAAAGTGCATGAAGATGGATGCCTGCAGTGATACTGAAAGGAGCTTTGTATAATAAATCAACTAACTGTCCTGTTTGCAGTAGTGATAAGTTTTTTGGGGATTTGTTTTTGTTTTGCATGTTGAAAACTCTCAAAGAAGAGGTATTGTAGAGTCCTAATCCAAGTACAGAAGCAGGTATGTTAATTCCTTTATATCATATGACAAAATTTAGAAATATTCTTTTTTTCTAAATCATACAGTGCACAGGTAAAATGTGAAAGAGTAAAAAAAAGTCAAATATTCACAAAACCTGTAACTTTTAAACCTTAAAGAAATTATACAATGAGTTAACATTAACCGAGTCATCCTGCTTCCCAGCTTAAAATGTAAGCTTTCATCTTCTGTCCCTTAAGAAGGTCATAAGCATAAGCTCATCCAATTAGCTATGGCAGCATGTCCCACAGTTTTAAAATTTATTGTTCAATGAGTACAATATAAATAAACATCTTCCTGACAAGTGTGTAAAATAAAATGTGTTATTCATAACCCATTAATTATAATAATATGATTTAATGGAGTGGAATTTATGAAAAAAGTATATATATGGTTGTTTCCTGATCTAATTTTTTAAAGTTACTTAACCTGTAAATAGAAATTAATAATTAATAATATAAGATAATTAATATCCCATTTTTTTGTTGTTGTTTGTTTATTTGTTTGCTTGAACTTTGACTTTTCTCTCTTCTACGTATTAGCTCAGTGTAAATACTATTTACGATTCCAGGTAAAATTGTTCTGCTTTGTGGGAGGACTCAAATGGCATGAAGGGAAAGAAGTGAACAAGAAGTTGAAGGTGGTTAGTTAAATAAAGGCAAGGAGTTGAAATTTAGAATGTGACTATTATGAAGTTATTACAGTTAATACTTCATAATACAGTTAATTTGTAGTAATATCTCAGCACTGTGTTGCTTTGCCAAGAAATTTGTCCCTGCTATCTCAATTCACTTAAATGTGCGTGATTGTTTGAATAGAGCACATTTCCATGAGAGGAAAGTTATTCAAAATTAAGGTCATAATTGTTTTACAGAAATATTTCACTTTTTTATTTTTCATACACTATAATGCATTTTTTTTCCTAATACCTGATCTGAAAGACAGATCAGAACATTCTGTCAATGCATTTCTGAGATATGTTTAAATGAAAGGAAATTTCATTTAAAAATGAGAAGAAAAAAAAAATAACAAAGCAAAAAACAAAAAGAAAACCCAGTGTTTGATAAAAATAACAAAAGGGATGGACTGGAATGCTAGTCAAGTTTTCCAGCAGCAACAACAAAACACATATATATACCAAAGGATACTTAAGCAAAAAGTTAAAGGAAGTGCGACCTGGTGGTTGGCAGCTTTCTGACAAAAATGTTTGGACTCTCAGAATATCTGTGATTTTTTCTCAGCCTTAGCTCTGATAATTAGACAACTCTTCTTGCCTAAAATGTAATGGAAAGAAAGATCTAACAATACTTCGTACTATGCCATACCATTACTCCATTGTGGCCTCAAGTTGCACCAGGAGAGATTCATGTTTGATGTTAGGAAAAACTTCTCCCAGAGCGTGGTCAGGTGCCAGAACAGGCTGACCAGGGAGGTGGGTGTGTCACTGTCCCTGAGGGTGTTTAAGAAACATTTAAATGTTGTACTGCGGGACGTGGTTTAGTGGGGGAATATTGGTGACAGGTGGATGCTTGGTCTGGATGATCTTGGAGGTGTTTTCCAACTTTGGTGTTTCTAATACTCTCTACAGAGCTCTACAAATGTAGGCAAGCGTTATGGCACCTCAAGAACTGACCAATGTGACAGGTTGTAGTATGGCAGGTTATAGAAGTGACCAGTCTTTCTCAGTGCTACAGTTTCAATGGAACAGCACTGTCAGAGTTATCTTAACTGCTACTTTCTTCAGCTACAGTTGGAGTTGATGTAATCTGTTGCTTTCACTGAAATTTCTCAGTGTGACTAGAAGTATTGTGCACATCTCTGCAATTTTTTCCCCATCCTCCCTTACCACAACTGGGTGAAAAGTTCTCAGTTGAATAAAAAGAGATCAGGAGATGAGAACAGAGGCAGGACAATTTATTCTTTAATTAGTATAAGATTAGTAGCATTTCCAGGCATGAATTTGTCTAGAAGTTACAAGGTACTCCTGAGGTCTGTAAGTGGAAAAAAAATAAGGAAAAAATAGTATCAGAAACTTTATTTCTGAGCTTTCAAGGGAGAAAAGTGAAGACTGAGGAAATTCTATTCATTCTTTTTATGCATAGATATTTTGAATTATATATTTCAGTCCTGTGGTCTCAACTTTTATTAGGTCCTCTGAAAGTTAATGATTTTGAATGCATGCTGTACTTTTTTTTAGCTAATAAGACAGCATTTCCTGCTCACAAGTGGCTCTTATCTGAAAGTGCTTCCTAAAACAGCATTTTTTGGGATTGCATATTTGCTGCATGTCATTGACTTTCAGCTCAAAGCTGTTTGAATTCACACTTGATATTATGAAGTTTTTAAACTATTTTCCTTGCAGAGCAACCAAGTAAAATCTTGCTGTGTTGACTTGTTTTGCAATGGATTTCATTGTACAAACCTGAATCCGTTGTTACCATACTGAATGAGTATCTATAGATACAGACATCCATTCTGTGTTCAAGCAAGTTTGTGTTCTCCTCCAGGAGCTTCATTTTACTTATGCATTTTGTTTTCTTTTGTTTTGTTTTGTTTCATGAATAAATTGTGAGATTGCTTCTTTTCAGTGGAAAACTACAAGATGTTCAGACAGAAATAGATATCCAATCCAAATTATCAATGCTGTTTCAACTCAGAACACTTGTCTTCAAATTATGTTCCTGCCTTTCCCATTAATATTGGTGAACCTACATAGTTGAAACTGAGGTCAGTTTTCCCTTATCATTCACAGAACAAGAGGTTCCAGCTGGTGTTCCCATCAGCAAAATAACTGTGCAACGTCATCAGAAATAAATAGGAAAAAAAGTAAAGCTGGCTTAGTTGATTAAATGAATAGATAAATGATGATTCTATATTTATTAAACCTATGCAAAAGGAAAATGCTAAGTGTCAATAGATGCATTTAAAGAGTTGAATCATTACCTTGCAACTCATTAAACTTTTAGAGCAAATTTTAAGGACTTTAACTGGTTCAAAGATTTGGCTGAGTTAAAGCAACTTAATTGAGTTTCACAGTGTTAAATTGAGCTGATACACAGTCCAGGACCTAATTAAGAAAGCCCTACATAAGCAGTATCAGAATTGCTCTTTGTATACTGTCACATCTCCTTTTATTTATTTATTTATTTTTGGAAAAAGTAATCAAATGTTAGTATTAGTTATCATTTAATCAACTCAATAGATCTAGCTCAGCTCGGGGATAGTAAGAAAATATTTCTTCTAGCTCATGAATCAGATTCATTTTAACATGGTTGAGAAAGTTCTGTACCTGCAGTTTGTGCCTTTGCAGTGCTGCTGATGGTGTTTCTGTTGGTCCATAGATATAGATTGTATCATCCATTATCAATAACTTCAGCATTTGTGGGTGAAGATCGGATTTAATCATGGGGGATGCAAGGCAGATTTATTTTTCCTTTCATTTCAACCTTAATAAAACTTGTTCTATATATTTATAGCTTTTTCTTTAATTTGTAGAGGCTGTTTTTAAAAAAAACTCAGATTTGGAATTCTCAGAAGCTGAAAAATAGTAGATAAACTACTTTAAATACTTTAGAACTCATTTAATTTAAATCAAAACAGATTCCCTTAAGTCTTAAACTGAAACAATGTTAGCTAAAGGGCTTTCATAAAAGGATTATGTTCATGAGAATTAACTACCTTATGTCTAGGTGTTAAGCTCCTAAAACATCCTGAACTGTTTGGGTGGGCTTAAATACCTGAATTAATCAGTAATACTGTAGTTAAATATCAGCTCAGTGCTAAAATGCCTTACAGTCACTTCAAAAAGTGAAGTTTTTTTTGTTTGTTTGTTTGTTTGGTTGGTTGGTTGGTTTTCTTGTCAAAAATACCAGTAGGCTTTCATTTACATGTAAGAGTAAATATTTAATAAAATATTAAATCATAAACCTATGTTAATGATTTATTTTGCTGGCTCTAGAAGATACTGTATTTAGGAGGATATAATGGAATAACCTATGACACAACAGTTGATGTTTGTGTACTAGGTGAGAGTTGTGAAGATACTGTCTCGCAGACAATTAAAATGATGCAGACTTTCTCCTAACAGTGTATAGACAAAATTTTTCATGTGTTTTTACATAACTCAGAATGAGTAACGTGACTTTTGAAGCAATATGTAATAACATTCATTAGTTACTCTATGTCTGATTCAGATAACTTAGATTCATGACTGTCCTGAAGGAACTGATTCTCCAAAAATATTGAGATCCAGAATGATATACTTCAAAACTATCTATCAAATCAAATATATGTTTTTAAGCACACTTTGAGATTTATGAAGTTCAAGATGTTTTTGTGATGCTTGGCTAAAAAATGTATTTCATATTCTTACAATATCTGAAATATTAGGACTGTGAAAACAGGTGAAACAGCAGGTTATATGGAGATTCAGAGCAAGCCTTTTACCAAGATACATGCAATGTTTACTCTGTATTGCTCAAAAGCATTAGTACAGAAATAAACTGAACTATGTGGACCGTTTGTTCTTGCATAGCATTGTCTATAAAGGTCCTGGTTGTGTAGCACCATAAAGGTACACAGTTTTGCCCAGGAATGCAAAGCTGAGACAGTTATTTCTACAGGCGAATAATGTTTTGTTTGATAATGCTCTAATGAAACAAAAAAAAACAAGGTTTTCAATTGCTGTAATAAATGACCTTTTTTTAAGACTGGGAGTATGAATAACTTTATATTTTGGTTTACTTCCTTGACATAAAGATGATAAATACTAATAAATTAATATTCTGTGATGACTACAAGTCAGATCACTTGAAACATAACAAAAACTGTGGTTTCTTTACATCTACAGCACCCCAAAAAGTTGTTTATTGTTATTTTACACAGTGAGGAAAAAAACAACAAAAAACAAACAAACAAACAAAAACAACCAACCAACTCTCTGGAGTACTCTGAAGACAATTTGCATGTGATGATCCCTTTAGCATATGAACATTTTTGGGGAAAAGTTTACAACTTTATCATATTTGTTAAGTGACTGCAGTGAAAGCAATTTGATTCATTACATTATAACACTTCTGGAATGAAACGCATGAACTGCATCTGCTTTTGGATTGCAGATCTTGGCAGAAACTGAAGCAAACAAAATGGCCTCTCAGCATGGTCTGTCCTTAGCATGGTGTATTTATGCTCATTAGATATTTATCACAAACCTCTGGTGGCCATAGATCAATCTCTGTTCTGTGGGGAGCGTTTAGAGTGCAGAATTGTAAACAATTGGTTTTGAGCTTGAGCGCATCAACATAAATATTTCAATTTGTGGTGCTTAATATTCTAACACAGGCCATTTATGTTACTATTATTTGACTGATGTATGGGAACTTCTGAGTCACAACCTGAACTACTAAATGAGCACCTGTGGGAAAGATCTGGTCAGCCCTGGGAGCATGGGTAAAGGTGATTCACCTGTGTGACTAGACCTCATTTAAGGGTTGACTGCCACTGAGGAAGGGTCTCTTGTTGTTGATCCCTTGTTTGTGGAGTTCTTTCCCTGTTGAACCTAAATCTTTTGAGGTAGGTTAGTGATAATTTTCCTTCTTTTGTGGGGCTTCCATGTTTATTGCAATTGAAATACTTTGGTTATTTTTTTTCTTATTAGAATGCAATTATCAACCACTTATTGTCACTAGAAATGTAAAGTTCACTTCCTCTCATAATAAATGTGCTTATATATTTGTAAATGTGTTCTCCTTAAAATAAGACTGACTCAAGAAAACCGTAATCCCAGTAAGTAGAAAACTGACCACTCAGGATTCTGTGTTACATGAATCTTTTGTAACTTTGCCTTAGTTTCAGTTGTGATTGCTAATAGTGTAATAGTCTTCTGGTTATGGTTCAGAAATAGGTGTGAGACTGAAACCAGGCCCCTTAGCAGAGTTGCTGCCATGATGGCTGTGAGCAGAGCCTGGACAGGTGTTCCCCAAACATCATAGCATGGGGCTATGAAGCTGTGGGGAGTTGGCTAGGGGACTGATTGCTGTTCAAACATGGGCTATGTGTTGGTTCTCCAGTGGTAAGTTATTGCACTGCAGATAAATGTACGTAAATATATATGTCTGTAGATTATTATCAGAGCATTTTTGTTTCTGTTTTCCTTTTCTGCCTTAGTAAGTAGCTTTTGTATCTACTTTTTTTGTTTCCATTTCTCTCCCTCACCTTATTAGGTGGACAGTGGAGAAAGGAGCAAGCACCTGTGTGGTGCTGAGCTGCCTACTGGTTTAAAACCACAACAAGTTTTTAAACTAAAATAGATGTAGGGTTTTATTTGGCTTGTTTATTTTCAGTAGTGGTATAGCCTCGTAGCCTTGATGGCCTACTGTTCATGACTGACTGCTCCTTTACATTAGAAATCTATTCACAGGTGGGAAAAGTGTGTTTTCTCAACTGTCAGAAAAGCATATCTGTTAACTAGTATTTTAAGAGTATGTCAGTAGTAGCTCAGCAGTTACTGAGGGAAGTCACAGCTTTAACAAGATCTAGTAAATAAATGCTCATATTGGTATAGATTTCTTGGAAACGTTGTAAAATTTGGTTAACAACATACTGAGGAAAATACCTGTGCTCAGTTGAGAGTTCTATGGCAGGACAAAGTTAAGCCTAGTTATTTTGAATTGGGAGGATTTTTCAACACACAAAACTAAAGATACAAATTTATATTTGTGGAAACGCTTCCTCTACATTCTTCTTCTGGAGGTAATTTTAGAAATGTGTTTCTAAATGATGGGTTTAGGATAATACTAAGAACTTAACTTCAGTCCTGTACAAAACTCTTCATAAGTTTAGTGCTTCCTTGTTTTAAAGTCTAATTGTAGACTCTTCAAAGTCTAGTTTTAGAGCTAATAGTATTTTTGACAACATAAAAAATTAGTGTCAACTATAGTTTCCTGCTTAGGTATGCTTCTTAAAAAGAAACTAATCCTAAGATTAGGCAGTTTTGATGAGGTGAGGCTGAAGTTCAATTATAGCTGTAAAAACACATGTTTTACTATTTTCTGGAGGACCATCAATGAAAAGATGAAAAGGTAATAGTGGTAATTTTTGTAGCATACTTATTTTTTGCGAGGTTAAAACATTCCTGTGAGTGCAAACTCAAAAGTTATTTATAGCAGGTGAAATTTAAACAAAACTTTTTTTCACTTGTCTTTCCTGTTGTATTTATATTTTATTTAATCAAGTTAAAAATAATGAGGAAATAATTTTAAAAAACAGTGCTGATACAGGATCAAACAGTTATAAACTATTTGTAAATCTGTTATAACTGACAAAGGTTTTGGAATAGTCTTTCTCAGAAGTACTGTGCAATAATACTGGATATAAAATAATGCTTGAAATATTTCATAGCTTTTCTTTCTCCCTTTACTGAATCATAAGGTTTTCTTCCATCTGACCTTCAGTTTTACTTAATCAGTAAGAATTGTAACTATCACACAGCTGGCTTAACAAGAGCTATCAGATATGAAATAGTACAAATGCCAGAAGCTAATGTCTTGATTGAGCTCTAAAAATAGAATCACTTGTTGCTATTTGAAGAGTACTTTTGCATTTTCCTGTATACTGGTAAAAATGTATTTTGGGTTATTTATACTGTTTCAGATGTCCTTTTTATTGTTTTGTCTTTTATTGTGTTGCCACTTAAAACTTCAGGTTTGCTTCTGAAACACAGTGTTAAACCTCAATTTATAACTGTCCTGTAGATAAATTTCATCTGTTATGTATTTTGGTGGTGGCAAAATGTAATTGAAAAGCACCTAGAATGTAGTATGAAATTTATTCTTCTTGGCCTTAATGTTTCTTCAGCTGTGTTGGTGAGGAGTGTAAAAATCTGTATCCTCTATTGTTGAGGTCAGTTGTATTCCTTAAATAGCCTGGAAAGAAGTAAATAAATTACCTGTACTATATCTATCTCTTAAGCATTCAAGAGACTTCATAAATATATTATTTCCAGAATTGTATGCAGATATATTATACTAAATCCAAGTTTAAATGATACTGAATGCACTATAACTGAAGATATTTAACTAGTTCTTAATATCTGTATATGCACAGTGAAGTTTCTATGATGTGTAGCCATTGTACATATCACATAAATATTAGTTTCCACCAGAGTAAATGATACTGTGATTGCTCTGAGTTCTGTGCGTATCATCTTACTTATCTAACCTGAAAACTTGACTTAAGTAGTATGGGCAATCAGCCTATGATGAACTCAACATGAGTTGTTTGCTTCCTTTCATGATACCTTTGCAAATTATAAACTTTAGAGATCATTTGATTAAAGTAAATTAGTAGCATGTACTTCTCAGATTAAAATTTTAAGATTATTTCCAAACTTTCGGTTTTCTTCATTGTTGTGAAATCTGAAGTCAAGATTGTTTACTTTTCCATAATGTTGTTTTCGTCGTCTCAGATATTTCTAGAAAACTTACAGCTAGTTGTGTTAGACTGATATGTATACCTCTTTCGTATGATCTCATGACTATCAGTGCAGGCTACATATTTACAGTGTATTACATAACTCTATAAAAATCTTCTGGTTTTCAAGGAAAAGTTTAAAAAAGTTGTATACTTCAAAGGAGAAACTTTTTCACCAAGAAATAAGGAGTAAGGTGCTAAAAACAGTTTTTCATCTCTTCTGTTCTTTATGTATATGGTGCTTTGCAGTACTGGAGTTATTCTGGCATTTTTAGTGATGAAGTATTTTAGAACATTTAGTATTAAAAAATCCTATTGCAACTTTAGTAGAAGACTTTAATTGGCATCCTAAGCCTGTTCAATAGTAGCAGGTTTTTTTTTAGTAGTAGTACAACATGTCTCTGCTAGCATTAGGAGGGCAGAAGTGGCTGGTATCAGGATATCCTGAAAGGTCATTCTTTAAGTATCTCCCATAAAATGTCTGGATTTGGACAGTGTCCAAATAATGGATACTTGACTTACAAAGGTGGTGTTTCAGGAAGAGTCCCTGAATTAATAATTACCTATCTGCATTTGGCATATGCAAATGTTTTCTCTTGGAAATAACTCACCAACAGATGCCCAATGCTATTAAGCAGAATGTAAGACTGACATTAAAGAAACTCATCTCTCAGAAATAGTTTTATTTTCCGTTATTATTAAAAGAAATTCTTGTAGGAAAGATGAGCTAATAAGAGAGAAATAGAAGTAAGGAATATTAAAAGTCAAGGGAATAATGAAAGACTTTGCTGCATTTGGAAATGGACAACTTCCTAATTTATGGATGTTTCATTTGCCATTCCTTATGTTTCATAGTTATCAAACTGTTTTCTTTAGATGACTCAGAACATCTGATTGGGGGGGAAAATAAGTCTCAGGCTCTTGCAGAAGTCAACCAAGATGATCTGCTTCTCTCAGTTAACTGCCAACTATTTTAATTGCACATATGTCTGTATTTTGGAGTATACACTACGTTATTGTAAGAAGCAAGACATAGTGAAGAAAGGGAAACAGTATAACAAATCAAATCAATAACTTTTTTTATTGTTTTAAAAAAAAAACTTTTTTCCCTCCTTGTGAAGATAGATTATTTTCAGAATACCTTCATTTGTAGCTTTGCAAATAACCATTCTCTTTTAGACAGACAGAAATTCCTGTTTAATGATAGTTGTGAAATTACTTTCAGGGATTTGTTGCATAATTATATTCCTAATACCAAGCTATCTTAATTACTAGGTTTCACAGCTTCTTTAATAATATATCTTCATTGAATGTGCATGCACACATTAAAATAATAAAACAAAACAGCTAAAACCACAAACTGTTAATGATGAGGTAACATGTGTGGGAAATGAATAATGTATGTGTAAATTGCAAGCATTGCTATGATTTTAGTTTTAATTTTTAGACAGAGATATTGTCAGTATTGCTTGCCTTAAAATGTGCTGACATGGTCTATAGTTAGATTCCATTATATCTGATTTCCATCAGATTTCTTTCATTATACATGATTTTAATTACTGTGGGTATTTTTGCCTTTGGGAACGCTTGGGTTATTGCTTTCATGTTTACGTATCTAAAATCTGGGTTGAATACCTATTCTTCAAATGTTATTTCAAAACTGAAACTTTTAGCATGCAGAATTTCTGCTAAAGAATCCAACAAAATTTCTACATGATAAATTTAATATTCGCAATAGACAAAAAGGATTTGGCAGTGAACTGAGACACTGATTATCAAGGACTAGGAAATCAATCCCAGTTGGCTTTTGAACTGCCCTTTCTCATGTGATGAATGTGTGTCTATGTGCAGGCAGTAGGTTATGCCTACTGTTCTCTTAATTCTTCTTGAATAGGAATGAAGAAGTCCCCCCCTTTTTTGGTGTATGTGTTGGTCAACTGTCTGTCATTTTCAAGGGATGCATACAAGAAAAGTCTTTCATTAGACTGGAAATGTTATTTATAACACTTTTAGAATTTCCTATTCAAAGAAGTCATGTGATTTTTTTCTGCCCTGTCAAACAGAAGCATTGATCTGTCAATCATGTTTTTAGTATCCTGTGGAGAATAATTCTGAGCATTTGCAAAGTTGTAATGAGCAACTAATGAGCTGCTGGTAAACAGACAGCTGTCTTTTAAACAGTGAAGTCTGAAAATGAACATCTATGTTCTAGTTCTGAGTTGTTTTCATATAATAGATGACTAATACTATTTTGTAAATTATGATGATAGAATCTTTAAGATGGGAAATGGCCTCCAAGATCACCTAGTCCAATTGTCAATGCATCGTCTTATGTCCACTGAGCATGTCCCCCAGTGCCACATCTACAAGTTTATTAAATGCTTCCAGGGATTTCTCCACCTTTTCTCTGGGTAGTCTGTTCTAATGCCTCATTTCTTTCAGATATTTTTTTTCCTTATACCCAACATGAGTATCTTAGGTAACCTCCTTCTTTGTTATTAAAAGAAAAAATGCAAAGTTAATTGCTTTTCTTGCTTATAGATGGTACAGCTGAGAGGTGTGGTGAGAAATTAAAAGCATTAAAATGATCTTAAACACCTATGTTGCTATGTGGCTTTTTGCCTTTAAAATAAAGGAAGAGGGGAGGAGGGCTGCATTATTTTTCTACTGGAGTTAATTTTCAATGGTAGCTTTGCTCTCAAATGGTTGAAATCTTTTCTTAGTTTAACATTAACACATCTGGTACTCCACTGTCTAATATATTCTAAGGCAGAGTTATTTGATTTCTGTAGCGGTGTCTGTGTTCTCTGGTGATTTGGGGGTTCAACATTGTTTTTGGTCTATAGTGTATAGAGTATTTTGTACTCTCAAATTAAGAATCTGTTTGATTTGAAGAGCAGTATGCTTTTCTCAAAGGAAAAAAAAAAACGCCCTCAAAACTATTGCTCTATTGAATTCAGGTATTAAGTACACTGAAAGAGAACTTGCTATTATCCATTAACACGTGCTTCAACACTGTTCAGAGTTTCTATACCTCTGACCATCATTTCTGTTATATTGCATTGCTCATTTATTCTAAAGTTTGAAATACAAGTTAAACTTAGTGATGTTGAATGTGTAACCGGATATCTCTCTAGAATTGTGCACTTCTCATTAAATTGCTTTCCAAAATAATGCTGACAGGAACTCCTTTGTATGCAACAATTTGAGAAGTTATTTACATCCATTTGTGTTATGTAGTTTACCAGAAATGCTGTTGCAGCTTCGAACCAGTGATAGAGCACCTGGTGGGAAGGCAGGGCTGACCCAGAGGAGTTCAGGTGAATGCAATAGAATGCAATAGTAGAGCCAGGAACCACCCCTTCCCAGATCTCATTTAAGAATTGGCAGTGGAGGCAAGGATGTTTCACTGTGGATCCCTGTATACCTGAGGCATTCCAAGGTTAAGCAGCTTTTTTTCTTTATTTCTGTGCTCGTGGCTGTTGCATTTGAGCAAATCCCTACTTGCTGCAGCCTAGGACCTTGCTACTCTCCTGTCATTGCTGTGCTTTCTGTTACATTACGTGCAGTAACTTTTCTTCCTTGCCTCTATCTTTGACTGAGCAACAGAAGTGGGAAAACCCTTTACTTCCTATTATGTTTTTCTTCCTTTTCTTTTTACAAAGAGTTTGGAGTTGAGTCATTTTGCTTTATAGAAGTGTTTGATTATGCTTTCTAAAACTACAGTTGTACATGCTCTAGGAAAAAATTACAATTACCTTGTTTTTTTAACACCTGTAACTCAAATATTCTTTATTTTTTGAAGATTAAATAAAGTTTAGTTAAAACATTGATTTATCAGTCATTGATTTTCTTCTATGAATATCCATGAACTTCTCTTTCTATACTGAATGCTGCATCTGTGGTAGACTACTTCTCAACAACAAAATAGTGTTGTTTTTTCTGCCACAAAAGGATGGAAATAGTAGCCAAAATAATTTATCCTAATAAATCTTACACTCTCAGTGGTGATTTTGCTGAGGACTGGGTGTTCACTTCAGGTTTTAAGCCTGATTCAGATAAAGTAGGTTCAGTAGCGTTTCCTTTTTCTGAGCACCAGCGTTAACCATCATTTAGAGATATGGCACTGTAATCTTAGTATGCCTATTTTTTTCTTTTCCGTCACAAATACAGGTGATATGAGACCAATAGGATATAGGTTGAGACTTAGAGGACATTGTACTTATACTGTGTTTTGGTGTAAGACAGTAAAAGCACTTCACTTTAGTTCATGCAGTTGTTTTGGACCATCACACTGCCAGCACAGAACTGAGTGATACTTAAACCATTGCTTTTTAACCTTCTAACTGCCACATTTGGGGTGAAATCATGCTTCAAGCTAAATTGATGGGATTCTTGTCAGTACTGTTAATAAGGCAAGAAGATTTTTCATGACATGTTTGAAGAATTGTACTGGCAATGGTTCTAGGTTTGTAGTTAACTGAGAATGTGTGTGTAGCCATACTGAATACTTATGAGACTCAAGGGATCTCTAAACAAGTGTGGTAAAGAACTGCACCTATAAACAGTTGCAGAATTAGAGTGGGTGGTATGTATATCATCATAAGCAGCAACAGTAATGAGACAAGTTTCTCTGTTTAAAATTCAGCAGAATTCAGTAGGGGAGAGAGAAGTCAAGACTTACATACTATCATGCAAATACCCTGGGTGTCATGGTGTTCTGTGGGATGTTTTTCTGTTGATTCTGTTTGGTTATTTTCAGCTCTGTATTAGTATGCTTGTTATGCTTTAAAAAAAAAAGGGAAAAATGTTATCACAGTAACAGTATATGGTGGTGGGAATCTTTCTAGCTGCAGAAGTTTGCAGTCAAACATGTAATGTAGAAAGAGTAAAAAGTAACTTACAGGGAAAAAAAGTGAGATTTGGAGTGACTGTGAAGTTCTAATGCAGATGAATGTACAGTAGAAAAAGAGTTATGTGATGATGGAAGATGGAGACAAGAAAGGGGAGTGTCTTTTTTTTTTTTTTTTCAGTGCAAATTACTATTTCTGGTGTGACTGCTATATTCAGATGATTTTTGTTTTTCTGCTGAGTTAGTACATGCAACTCATTGGGTATTTTCATAGAATCCTTTGAGTTGGCAGGGACCTCTGAAGGCCACCTAGTCCAGCTCCCCTGCAATGTACATGGGCATGCACAGCTAGATCAGCTTGCCCAGGACTTCATCCAAACTTGCCTTGGAAGTCACCAGTGAGAGAGCATCCAACACATCACTGGGTAGCTTGTTCCAACACCTCACCACCCTCAGTGTAAAAGACTTACCTATATCTAACCTAAACCTGCCCTCTTTAAGCTGGAAAGCATTTCCACTTGTTCTATCACCACAGACCCTCCTGAGGAGTCTATCTCCTTCTTTCCTGTAGCTCCACTTTGGATACTGGAAGGCTGCAATGAGATCTCCCATGAGTATTATGTTCTCTAGACTGAACTACCCTGGCACTTTCAGACTGTCCTTGTAGGAGGGGTGTTTCATCCTTTGGATCATTTTTGTGGCCCTCCTCTGAGTGTGCTCTATCAGGTCTATGCCTTGCTTGTACTGAGGACTCTGCATCTGAATACTGGCCTCCAGGTGAGGCCTCACCAGTGAAGGGTATAGGGGTAGGATCAACAGAATTGTAAGGGTTGGAAGGGCCCTCTAGAGATTGAGTCCATCCCCCTGCCAAAGCAGGCTCCCTAGACCAGGCTGCATAGGTAGGTGTCCAGGCAGGCCTTGAAGGTCTACAGAGAAGGAGGCTCCACAACCTCCCTGGGCAGCCTGTGATGGCAATCCTGCCATCACCTTTAGTGTGAAGAAGTTCCCATGCACATTTGTGTGGAACTTCCTATACATCAGCTTGTGACCTTTTTCCCCTTGTTCTATTGCTGCGCACTGCTGAGAAGAGTCCTGCAAGTTTCATTTAGTCCTAGATGAGACATCTTCAAGTCTCTAATGTTATTGCACAAGTACAGACAACTTTCCCCTACTTTAATACAGAAATTTAAATCTTTAAAATGGCATTTACCTGTTGCATGTTTGCTCATTTTTCATGTACCAAACAGATTTTTAAAACGTTACCAAAAAAGAAAAAAATGATTAAAAAAAACTTCAGAACTTAAATATTTAATATCATTTGCTCTTGAAGAAGTGGTTGGTGCAATTTCACAACAGATTAAGAATTTGAGTTCCTTGTATATATGCAAAGTTTTGAAAGGCTAATTAATTGACAGAAGAAAAAACAAAGCTTGTCTTAAAAGCATTTTTTGAGCTGATGAGTGTATTAGGGAGAGAAAGTATTTTGAATTAGAGATTTTCAGTGTTGCCAAGAAAACTAATAAAAATATTCTGAGGTTTAGTAATGCAAAGAGACTTGACTTGCAAGACTTCTGGATTTTTATGAGTTACTAATTGGCACAGTAAATCAACTTATTTTCTAATAAATGAAATGCTAAGAAATCCCTGGAATATTGTGATTGCTTCAGTTTGGGATTTCTATCCTAGACTGAATGATGTGAATTGGAGAGTTCATTCTGTATTACACAAGATAATTATTGTGGTCTTTCTACAGTCAGCTTCTGCATCCATTAGATGTCTAAATATAGCAAGTGTAATTCAGTAATTGTTGCTGGGTGATCCTCTATTAGTTTTCCTGAGAATGTGCTGTAATAATTATTATGTATATGTAACCTTGTGATTTATTATAAAATCTCAAGGGTGCTTTCTGTATTTTTTGATCCTCTACATGTAAATATTAGCATTTTTGTTTTTTCTGTTTTCACAGAAAGATGAAATCTGGGTGCTTAGTGACTTTTCTTAGCTTTTTACATCAATGCTTTTGTCAGCACCAATGGCTGACTTGCTAAGCGGTTTTATTGACTAAAAGTCTTAAGGGGTGATAAATATTCCAAAACCTTTTGCAACCTTTTTCTTACTGCATGTTCTCTGACAATTGCTGTCTCTTCAGATTATCTTTTTCCCCCAGGTTACCTACAGCTGTTTGCTAACTAAATTAGATAAAAATCCCTATATTGTAGTATATAGGCACTGTCGAAAGAAGATATGCTGAAAATATATGAAAATTTCAAATACAATTTGTAATTTAGGTGAAAAGTTGGTCAGTATCTCATGTATTTTTTTTTACACAGTCAGCATGTGTTGAAACAGCATTTGTATGTATCCCCTAATGCTGTACTTGATAGATCTGTACATCTACATAGGTATACCTGATGCTTGTGCAGTTTTATTTAGAAACATAACACTGTAGATCAAGGTGAGATTCTGAAGTCAACTCCAGATTGGTTTCAAATATTTGAATCTTGTTTCTTTTTTCGTTAGTCCACTTTTAGTCTTTCTGGGGGAGAAAAAGAGAGGAAGATGAATGGACTGAAGTAATAAAAGGAGCTGTGAAAACTGTATGAATGTTCCAGTTGAATTGAAGGTTATTTATAAAACATAATAGATTTTATTTACTTTTGTATGAATATACTCATTTATGAATATACTCATTTAAATGTTACCGCAGAAGTGCGGTCTACATTCCCCTCTCCATTTTTTAGAATATAGTATGTTTCTAAAAGGGACTCTGTGAGGAAAACATTTTCCACTTGGGATATAATTCTTCATTCTAGAGAAGAAAAAGTAAAACCAAAAATATGTACTTTGTGTTTGGATATGAACTCCCAATGATAAACTTCATATCTAAAATAAATTAAAACAACTGAAGAAACAACTGTTTGTTCAAAACTCCTTTTAATGTGTGGTGGTGGCGTGTGCTAGCTTCTGAGTTTATCAGTAGAAGAAGAGCAGAGGAGTTGGTAACTGAGGCAGAAGGATTCTATTTAAAGCTAATCTCCAGTGATATCAGCAATTTGTTGATAGGGAAGCTACAGCTGGTGGTTTAGAAATGTCAGTAAGAAGTGGTCAGAAGTAATGAAATAAAGATCAAAAGCAGTGTGGGAAACCACAATGGCTTTGGCAGTCTAACTGCTGAATGAAGATTTGTCACTTAGTATCTAATCCAGCAAAACTGATACTAGTGGGAGTTTGCTGTGAAGTTTAATGAATTTAAAATAATACTGTAACTGAATCACTTTGAAATGAATTCATTTTCTTTTTCCAGTCTTTCTCTTATTTATTTTTTTTTTGATAACTTGACTGTGACTCATTAAGCAGAGATGTTGCACTGTCCACTGTATGTAAAGACATCACCAATGCATTTGATTAGCTTTTAAAATGTTATGTGAAATATTGCATTGAAGTTATACAGGTGGATACCCAGTATAGCCTTAAAATATTAAGTGTTCTACAAAGAGCCATGTGCTTTCTTTTCAGCAAGTGTTCATAGTTTTAAGAAAACCTGTTGATCTTATTCAATTAAAGAAAATATGCAACTAAACTACTACTTGGGATCCACTTTAAAAAGTTGACCACTTTAGACCCATAACAATAATCAGCATTACATCATAATTTTAAGCTTTATTAGTATATACTCCATTTTGTCTCTTGATTAAGTATGAAAGCTTGTTTGTACCTCGTGTTAGCAAAATATGTTTTAAGTGTTTGTTGCTGTCCTTACAGTTATAGCTTTAGCGTGCAGTTTGAGTTGTGTATGGATCTTTCTATTTGAGTGCTCTGTCTTGAGAAAAGTGACTCTTAAATAAAAGAAAATATTAATCCTTTCTGGATGTAATCCTGTTCAGCTTTATAGTTGGACGTGCTTTAGAGTATAAGCCAGTGATGTTTAGGCCTTAGTTCTTAAGATTCACTTAATTATGAGTGCTGTAAATAGCAAAGGACAAATACCTGGTTAATACAAAACAGTTGTTACAGTACCAGAGAGGGCTATACTTCAAATTTGGTTTTAACTACTTTCGAGTGCACCTTCCAATGACAGCACTTGTTTTCTGTTCCACATTCTAAGAAGAAACCATACCACTTACCCAAGCTTTTAAATGTCATTAGGCTGAAATCTTGCTACGTTTAAAGGCTTATAGATAAATATACTACAGAATGGGAGAACATTCCTTTTGGATGAAATGTCCAGCATGCAGCTTGACAAGTATTTGATATGATGAGTAAATAATTGTCTTGACAGGTCATGATTAAAAGGCTGTAGTAAGCAGGGTTACATCAGGTTGGCAGCCAGTCACTAGGGTGTTTCCTCAGGGCTCCCTGTTCTCTTCAGTGATTTTATAAATAATCTGGATACAGGTGGTGAATGCACACTAATAAAGTTTATAGATGATACTGAATTAGGAGGAGCTCTCAAGGGCAGAGAGTTGTTGCAAAGACAACTAGATCTTTCTTTCAGAAAGATGGGCAATCACCAGCCATGTGAAATTTAAGATGAGCAAGTTTTTAATCCTTTTCCTGGGATGAGGATTGTGGGAATGTGCTCAGACTGAAGGATGAAAGGAGAGGGATCTGGTTATTCTGGTTGATGGCAAATTGGATCTGAGGCAGTGGTGTGCATTGGCAGCCAAAAGGGCCAGTGGTATCCTGGGGTGCATGAAGCTCATCACTGCTAGCTTGGCAAGGGAAGAGACTGTCCCTCTCTACTTGGCATTGTACAAGTTTGTCTCAAGCACTATGAGCAGATTTGGGCTCCACAATACATGAATTATATAGTACTTCTAATTTGCCTCCTATGGAGGCTAGCAGGTGATTGGAAGCTTGCTAATATTGTGCCTATCTACAAGAAGGGTTGGACTGAATATCTGGGGAACTATGGGACTATATCAGCCTGACCTCTATGTTAGGGAAGGTTATGGAGCAGCCTGTCTTGACTGCAATTATGTGGTGTGTGTGGGACAAGAAGTGTTGGTCTTCCTGAGGGTAGGAATGTCCTAAAGAAGTATCTGGATAGGCTGGATGACTGGGCGAGCTGCACGGAGTTGAAAAAGATCAGGTGTCAGGTTCTGCACTTACATCACAATGACTCCAGCCAATGTTACAGGGTTGAAGCAGAGTGGCTGGAGAATTGTGTAGCAGAAAAGGATCTGCGTGTGTTGGTTGATACTTGGCTGACCATGAGCCAGCAGTGTGCCCTGGTGGTCAAGAGGGCCCATGACATCCTGGCATCTAGCAGAAATAGCTAAGCCAGCAGTGCTGGGACAGTGATTGCCTTTCCTAAGGTGAAAGTATTCTTTCCCTGTTACTGACAGCTCCTTCTAGCCCAGTTATTCTGATCCCATCCTTGGATAGGTTGACTGTGTCTTGAAATAGGCTATTGGCAACTCAGCACTGGTGTACCTTTCTTGTTCACTTCCTTTTTGGACTAGTGTGGTTAAGGTATTTCTTTCTAAGATGAGGAAAATTGAATATTTGAATATAGTAATATAATATGTCAGGCTAAAAAAAAAAAATTAAATGTCCTTCATAAAACAGCGTGAGGAACGTTACCTTTGACATTGTTTTGCTTTTATGTTTCCATCTGTCATTTGATTCATTCGGAGGAGGATGGAAACATATTAGTAACACTGCATGCATGCAGTAATGTAGCATTTATATTATCATATACTTGTTGTTGACAATCTCTACAGAAATATTTAAGCCTTTTTTCTTGAAATGTGACTTATCTAGGCTAAAGATAAATTTTCAATAACTGAAATTATATGTCCAACTGGATATAATGAAAAATGACTGTTGACATCAGTGGAACTGTTATTACTGCTATTGTTAGAGGTGCCTCTTTCCCTGTCAAGATTAAGATTTATTTGCTAATAAAAGATAATGTTCCACATGAAAAATGTCTCCTGTCTCAAAGGAGAAAACTTTTTTTTAAAGATTATAGCCTTTTCTAAAAGCCATAAATATATTGACTGAAAAACTAATCAGTGAAGTTTATTTTTCACAAACCAAAAGTGGCATGTACTTGGTCTGTCTGTTGTGTTGGTTTGTTGTTGTTGTTTTGTTTGTTTGAGTTTGCAAAAAGATCACTTCATTTTCATGTTTCATAGTGAAAACATTGAATCTGCAGGGCATGTAGAAGAGTTTGAGAGACTAAAATGTCTTAAATATAGAATGCTTGAAGTAGAGCTGAAACTTTTAATTTTTTAATATGCAATGATAATTTCAGAAAGAAGTAGATTTAGAGACAAACTTTTTTAAAAAGAGAAAAACACGAGTAATCGAAATGTACCATGAGCTTCATAAAATCAAATGGAAGATTTATTGACTGGGCTAGGAGTGTCTATGTAAGCAAAATAAATATATATATTTATGCTGGTATTTATATCTTCTACTATTTAAGCTTTATTCTTGTATGGTAATCCAATATGTCTCCTATAACATGCTGTAAATCATAAGGTGTATTAGGAAGAAACTGTCCTCTGTCAAGTGTGAATTTTCTCCAGTGCAAATCCCATGAGCCATAGCAATAACATCACCAAAGCGCTATCTTTGCTTTTACTTTATTTGCCAGAATAAAATATTTTCAGTTGAGGAGATGAAAGGGAAATTGAACTTTTCTTTGAACTAATTTCATCATGCTGTAAAGAAAGGAGATCGGGCTTTTAATCATGAAAGAGGAATTGTTTGGCTTCTCAGACTTAGAGTATTTCTCATAAAGGGATTGATTTCTACTGGAGCTATGCTGAATGCATTTGCAATAAAGGACTGAAATGTGACTTAGGTGGTATTATTTAAATTAATACATTAGTGGAACACATATGCTAAAAGCTAGTATGTCAACAGCAGGTTGCAGTCTTGCATTTGTCTTGTATGGAATGATAGCAGTCAGCATCAGCAGTCATGAGTTGCTCCTGCTTATGAGAGGCAGAACAATGTCCTAGATGAAACTCTGACAAATTGACTTCATAAGAAACTTCACATCCAGGAGGTGCTCTGCTGTCAAGATGTGCATGTGCTTTGTCGAGTATGGAAGAAAGACAGAAATTTCTACTTATTTTCATACAATTCAGAACTCAGTTTCTCTTACTCCTTCAACTTCTTGTGGGGAAGGATGGAATTGTCTGTGAAATAATTTTTTTTTTTTTTAATTAAAATATGCCATTTGTCACTTAGAGACATACTTCAGAATGAATTGTTGATAAAGTATTTTATCAATAAATCAAAAATATGAAAATATATATATTTTAAATGGTTAGGAATTATGCTGGTTTCATTCAGTGTGAATGATTAAAGGATTGTGTTTTACATTAAAATAGCACTTATTTTAACCCTGCCCATTTTTGATGGCTGATGATCCCTATATATACCCACTACCAAGGGGGGCAGTATGATGCTCCTAGTTAAGAGAGGATGTTATATCTACTTGTTTCAGCCCTAGTGAGGATGAGGAGGATGACCATGTCTCTAGAGGAGATCTGTAATGACTGGAGCAGGGCAGGTTTTCCAGAACCAAGGCACAATCTGTACTACTTGTGGCACCAAACTTCCCATACTTGGAAACGTGCAGAGAAAATATAGATGATGAATATTGGAAGTTGGAGCATATTTTCATTACTCTAGTCAGAGTATATATTAGCAATCATACTATAATGGAGGCTCAAAATGAGAGAAGATAAATATTTAATAGACTTATCATTGCTTCATCTTGACTTATGTTTGCTACTGGAACAATGTTATGTAAGAGCAACCATATTTGAAAAAATATCTTTTAAATGCGTGTTCCAAATTACCTGTTAATTTTAAATAAACTGTACTGGGTATTACTGATAACTTTTTTGTTGTCATTACTGTATTTTCTGTACCGATAGATTGTGATAGTTCCTTGTATATTAAGCTATAGAACTGTATATTACATGCATCCAAACTGACGTTTATCTAAACTAACTTAACAAGTTAATGAATATTCTGTTCCCATTTTTATTTTTCTTCTTCCAATCACTACAGTTATTTAAACACTTACTGCCTTGCTGACGCACTAGAAGGAATTAAAACAATTTACTAACTTCTTGGAACAGTATGAAAGTCTTTCCTCCTTTCATGCATGGCTCTCAGTAGGAGAAGATGTACAGCCTGTCTACAAAGAGGTAGAGAGAGTGCTTGTTGCGGTGGGGAACAGGGAGCTCATTGAAGTTCTTTAGAACTATAAATGTCAGGTCTTCATTTAATTGTGGCTGTGGTTTGTCTCGAGTTACATGGTTGTATGAATATCTTTGGAGTACAAGTTCTAATAAATCATGTTTTGAGGCTTTGACAGGACCCTGAGTTATGTCATAAATTATTTAAAAAAGTGTTCTATCTAACCACATGATCATTCTCCCTCAACTGTGTTCCTGTGAGGCAAACAACTGTGCATTTGTTTCTAGAAACGTTTCTAGAAACGAGCCTGATATGCAGAGAACTCTTCTTTTAGTTCTGACATGGTTCTCAGTGATGTATGAGATATATGTTGTTCTGTGGTATGCTCTTATTGTGCATACATAATTCAACAAAAAATAAAGCTAAAGTAGATTTGAGACTTAAAGGTCAGTAGGAGAGTGGTTCTCTGAACCTTGGTGGGCATGGGCAGAGAAGTTCAGTTTTGAAGCTCACGCAGTCTTTAGGGACCGTATGATGTCCAGTGATTGATAATCACTACCTACTTTAAAGATTTAATGATGCTAAAAGTAAAACTAGTCTTCTTGACAAGGAATTTCACAAAACCCAAAAAATGCAGAAAGAAAAGTGTCTTATCAAACACTAACTGTAAACTCAGTTAAAACAACTTGCTGGATTGTTTTTCAAGCTACTCTGATTTTATTGAAGTAAATTAGATGCTTTATATATGCTTTATATTTCTGATGCTAGCAAATTAGGATATATACTCTTTAAGGCATTGACATTTTTCTGATGTCATCTTATATAAAAAAAAAAAAAGTATTGCCTTCTCTAGTGCGTGTGGAAAGCAGGCTGTTTTGGGGAGCAGGAATGGGGTCGAAGTGTCTAACTTTAATTGAAGTTACTCACTTTCTTCAGTTACCTTCCAGTGGCCCAGAAGGGTCTCAGTTAACTGAAAGCTGGCAAATTTTGTACCGGTTTTCAAGAAGGATAGGAAAAAAGACCCTAGTAATTACAGGTCTGTCAGTCTTCATTAATAACAGCTTTTGAAGTAGAAACCCAATCAGATTAACTACTGAAATTACATTATTTATAATTGAAAGGGTTGGTTTTTTTTTTTTTTTGCTTGTCAAAATATTTGGTTAAAGAACAAAAAATGGGACTCTGCTTCTTGTTTATAGAGAAACATTCAGAACTATCTAAGAATACTAAGGACCAACTAGTAGTTGGATTTAATGATGTGGAGGATGGGTATGGTTTATCAATCCTTTGATACTGTTACTAGTCTTTTTGCCTTATTTCAGAGTCAAAGAAATGTGTTTTCAGGTATTTATGGTGCCATCATGTGGAGATTTCTGAACATTGAAGTCCTTTTCATGATTAGAGTAATAAAAGAAAATATGATGTCCAAACTAGTGCTTATGAGCTTGAGATATAAAATGATGCTCTTACATGAAGTTTTAGCTCATATTGTTGTTGACAGACTTCTGACCTGTTTGCTGGCCTTAGGTGGGCTCGCACAGACAACACTCTACCCATCAGATCTCACTTTTAAAAACGATATTTGCCTGAGTTGTTTTAATGTTTGTCTTTCCCTTAAATGGGTAATAATATATTTTGCTTTTTGCCTTATATAGCTGAATGAAGATAATGCTTCTGTCTCTTTCCTGAAATAGTTAAATAAATATAAATATTGTTTGTTTGTCTTTTCAAAGTCCTAGTACTGGCCAAAACTGTCTTGGGTTAAGTGTATGCATCTGCATGAAGACTGGAAGGTTTTACACAGTTATATTAAAAACACCAGGCCAAATTTTTAGGTATCTGGAATTATTTGAGAGTAGAGAAGTAGTTCTGTTTCTTTACGTACCATCTTAAGAAAGCAAAAGAATTTTCAAATGATGCTTTAAATTACTTTCTTTTTTCCTCCATTTCAAGGAAGAGACCATATAATCTATTTAACTAGGCAATGTGTGTTTATGTATACAATTATTCCATACTGTGAAGGTATGGTATTATAATAGTTCCAGTAGCACCTTTTAATTCTAAGTAAGTTGGCCTATGGATGTCTGTGATTCACTGTGAGAACCTATTTATGCTCTTGTATTAGCTGTGTGGAAGGTGTTGTCTAACAGTTCTTTTATGAGCGTCCCATTGGATGCCTCTGTGTACGCAGTATAAGAACCCCATGAAAAAGGAAAAATTAAACATCTCTGCAGTAGATGTTTTCTCTTACCTGATGAGACAATGAAATAGTTTTCACTTTCATTATAGGATGTAACACTTCTACTGCTATTTGAAGAAACCACTTAGTTAATGCAGTTGATGTCTCAACAGTTGGTTATTAGTTTTTTTTATATCTGTATGTGAGAGGGTTTGTCTTTGAACAAAATATGTTGTCGTTCAATTTGAAGACTGGATTTGAGCTTATGAAATCTATTTCAAAATGTTTCCAGAAGTTTATGCAAGGGGTATTTATTTACTTATTCTTCCAAATAAATCACAGTACTATGAAAAAGGAATTTCTAACATTTGTTAATCTGAAAAATTTCAAATGTGTATCTTAGGATCCTAATTATCATGGTGCAAAAAGTCTTGTTTTAAATGCTGAAAATGTATTTTATACCTGAATTTAAAAGAGATGTCAGTTATTTAGATTATGGATATATTATGGAGAAATCAATTATTTAGACTTAGTCCATCTGCAAGATTTTTGTAACTTTAAACAGATTAGCAGAAGATGAAGATTTATGTAAGAGGCTGACAGGCACAAATTGTCTCTATAAATTTTAAATGGAATTTTGATGAAGTGATAGATAAGGCTGGAGTGGACTATGCAGGTATTCCTGTATGTACGTTTTATTGTAAATATATGCTTTGCATTATCAATTTCTTTTTCTCTTGGCTGTTAATTTTAAAAATTGTTGTCAGGATTCTGAGAAAAGATGTAACACGATAAGTCATATTAGAAATAGTTCTTTTAGAGAGGAATCCAGAGAACGGAGGAATTGTATACAGGCAGAAATCAGTGTTGTAGATAAATTTCAAAGTAAGATAGTTAAGAAACAAGGAATGATCAGGAAAAGAAAGCAAAATACATGACCTAAATAAAACTATCAAGCTTATTTCTTTTTAAAGGGTCCTTTACAAGTAGGTAACTAGTTAGAACTAGGCTGTTAAAATTCCTAAACCTGCTTTTTTTTCTTTTCCAAGTACATGTTATTCTTTTATAAGAAGAGAAATGATTATTGAGTCCTGTGGACCTGCTATAAGTTACACAGAAAATTTATTGTATCATTACCTCTTAGCCTTGAGTAGCATGAACAATTGGCAAACTGGGGAATTGTAGTACATCACTGTATCGTAGAATAGATATTTACTGAGCTGTATGACTTTACTGTTTGCAGGGTTAGCATTATGGTAAAAATAAGGAATTTTTAATGTGTGGCAATATACTTAGCTCAAGTGAAGAAGGTGATATAAACATTGTTGTTTTCTGCCAGTCTAAGACATAAGAAGGGAAGGCGGTTTCCATTTGACTTTAATTTTTGTGCTGATAAGATGAATTTGGGGAAGAAAAAGGCTTTGCCTTTCAAATGAGATCTAAGCACTCAGAAGTGCATCAGCAACCCAGTTGGAGGTGTAATGATTAGGCGCCTTCGAACTTTTGGATAGTAGCCAATCGAATTTCACTTCAAGTTGATTATTTCAAATTACAGAGGAAAAAAGTTAGCATGGTTTTTGTTGTTGGGAAGTCGAGATTCTTGCGAAATATGAGGGGTGGAGATACTAGGTTTTTTTTCTTCCTTCCTTTTTTTAAAGGAAAGTAAGATCAAATTCCTAGGAAAATAATAATTCAGCATTAGTCTATCAATACTTTCGAGTATACTTACTGAACAACTGCTGGTAATAAAAATGAATATGAAAAGCTTTATAACCCATCTTCTTTACTGGATGTAGATAGACAAGTCTAATTAGAATCAGGATTAAAAGTTGTTGTCACCCTGATATTTATATCATGAATGTCAAAAGTCAACAGTTTCAGGTAGCTGCAGTATAAACATGTAAAGAAAGAGATGGTCATGGCCACATGATTGAAAGTCCAAAATATGAGAGCAGCAGAACAAAAAAAAAAACAAAAACAAGAGTAGAACCAAGAACCCAGACAGTCTGATTGTTATGTTTACAATCCAGATATACTAATGGTTTCATAATTGCTATCAAGGTTTGCAGCTTGAGCGAAGAAAGAAAATGAGAAATTTTACACACGCTTAAGAATATCTATTTTGTCTCTTTTTGAAGAAGCACATCAGCCAAACTATAGCTGCTTAGAGGGGGGGGGGGGGGGGGGGAACGACCAAAAACCTAACTTACAAAAAGATTTACAATTCAATTGAGAATTACAACAGACCAGACTGCCTGGATCTGACAGGAGAGTATATCATATCAGGACCTGGTGAAAGAAAGTCCAGAATTGCTGCTGAAGGAAGTGGGACTATTTGGGGCACAGAGGAGGTCAGAGAAATATGGACTATGATAAACATAAATTTGTACAACACTGGTATTCTTTCTGACAGTTATATAGCAGTAAAATCTACTTGCAAAGGTGGTGCAGAACCTGCACACTTCCTTTCTTGCAAGAACCTAATTTTTAAAAATGGTTTAAGAATCCCCAAGACTTGTATGAGGATGTACTTCATCTTAGTTTCAGCTGGGATGGAATTCTTTTCTTCAGAGTACCTGGTCTGATGCTGTGTTTTGGTTCTAGGAGAAAAGCACTGTTGGTAACACACTGATGTTTATTGTTGCTGCTTAGCAGAGCTGTATGGAGCCAAGGCCAGTCTCAGTGAAGGTACCAAGTTGCTGGAGGGAGCAGAATTGAGATACCTAACTTAAACTGGATAAAGGGATATTCCATAACGTATGATATCATGTGAAAGGAGTTTTGAGAGGATGGGAGTTGATCTCTCTTCCACTACTCAGAATCTAGCTGGACATTGGTTGGGGAGTAGCGAACAATTGCTTGCTCATCACTTGTTATATACATTCATATACATATACATATATATATATATATACATACATACATACATAATGTCATGTTATCATCCTTTTCTTTTTCTCTTTGTAAACAGTTTTATCTCACCAATGAGTTCAAATTTTCCCAATTCCCTTCCTGATCCCATTGAAAAGGCGGGAAGTGAGTGAACAACAGTGTGGTACTCAGCCACCTGGCTGGGTCAAATCACAACTAGTGTAATGTTAATACTTTTCTACTCATAGTTTCTTTCACTCAAGGATTCAATATGCTGGTGTTAAAAAGTAGTTGAAAACTATTATGATTCTCTGTCTTCATGGGTCACTTTACTCACAACCGCCATGTGTTGAAGAAGGACATAATCTTTTAGGGTTGTGAGGGAGAAGAAGATGCTGTATCGGAACTAAAGCATTGGGATGTCAGCAAGTACAAATAGAATCTGATCTGGGCTAAGAACTAACAAGAGAAAACAGAAGTTCAACAAATGGGGATTTTATGGCAATTCTGTCATGGATACTCCATTACTGTAAGAAACGAAATAGGTCTGCAAAGAACTTAGAGGAGGCTTTTGTGATCAAGTCTAGTGAATAAACCCATGTCATTACGAGGATGTTTTTCCTCCCAAAAGGCATGAAGTGTAACTTGTAAAATAAATACACTTTCAAGCAGTTGCATCCAGTAAGAAAATTGTTAATATCAATTCTTATTTCCACAAAATCATTCCCTTTCGTATTAGCATTATGTCAGATGATCACAGTAAATAGGCAGTAACTGATCTGTTTTTTCCCTTTATTTCAGGTAAATGAAAGAAGCTTAAATGATAGTGAGTGGAGGTGTCTTGATTTATTGCTATTATTACAACTCTTTGACTCACGTAGTCCAGTGTGAATGAGTGGATGTTTTTTTGAAATAGCGCATGTTTCTGAAAGCTTGGCATATAGAAACAGTCTCTCTGAGTGAGAAGAGAGCAATAAGAAAAATTTTATCCAACATTATTTTAAAACTGAAAACCAATACTAGGTCAAATTTACCAGCCCTGCTGAGTTTGCTAAAGCCTTTATACTGATTTCTGATATCATAGGAAATTAAACAGAAAGTAATAAAACTAATTTTGCTTTAAAAAATCCATGTTATGCAACTTTTAGTAACTTTTTTTTATATATAGGCTTTCTTTTCACAGAAATGCTATTTCATAGTCATCCCATCCATTTCAGAGTAACAGTTTTCATTTGTGCACTCTAAAAAAAAAAACAAAACACAAAAACGCAGTTCTACAGAGGGAGATTTAATAGTTTCATTCCTTGTAGTTTACTACTTGTTCTTAACTGCAAAATAGTGCTTCATTATGTCTTTCTGAATTTTAGTGGTTTTTCTTTTTTTATCTCAAGAGCTTGTTAGCAAGTTACAAGTGTTTTTCTATGTAATTTGTTGTAACAAAAAAAAATAGGATATCAAAAGCAAAATTAATTTAAAATTATTTTGTAACACTGTTTATGGTTGGAGAAAAAGTGGTAAATCATAACCACAGTATTACTAAATTCAGTCTGGTAGTGGTCAGCACTGTGCACATGCTCATGAAAGCACTTTCCTATGCTTGGATAACTATCAAATCAGTGTGGAACAAAATAAGACAAAGCTATGACAAAAGGAATGTCAGTATAAAGAATTGATGAAGGACAGAATTTGCTAAATGATGCAATGTAAGCTTGTAGCTATTGGACTCTTCTGAATGACACCGAATAATAATAATAAAAAAATACTTTTGTCATTCATTCTGTTTACCATCTAACATTAAATGTGATAAGATTTTGTCTTTGACTTAACCCTCAGGTGCTTGGTGTTCCACGATTTAATTTTATGTAGTCTCACAGCAAGGGACTAATGGGGAATTTTCTTACATAAAAGTAGTTTAGTAATTGGAGAATTCATTCCACAGATATATTATTCAGTAATCGTGAAAGGTTTTCTTTCAATTTTGAGTTCCATCTTTTATATGCAAGCAACATTATAATCAAAATCAGCAAACCAGTTTGCCCACCATGAAGTAACTCCTCAGCTTTGTGTTTACCTCCTGTAGTGAATGCTATTATAAATCTGTCAGTTACTTCCTCCCTGTGATATGAAGAGCCTTTTCAGACATAGCAGGAACAAAAGATCCTCTGCTGTTTTCCAGGGTTAGGACTGAGTGAGCCTCAATAATGTGAGCTGGCTGGAGGGAAGAATAAAAAATAAAAGAACTCAACATTTGCGAAGGAAAAAATCAACTTAGATTGGTGATAGAATGCTTTGTAACAGGTGCAGACAGATCAGTATAGTAAAAATTTTTGGAGGGAGGTATCTTAATTTTTATAATGCAGATAAATTCAAAGGTGCACGAAAAACATTTATTCAGCTGCTTTTATATAACCAGGTTTGGATGCTTAGTCCCTCACAACTCACTGCCTCACAGTGGGATGGGGCAGAAAATCAGAAGTAACAGGAAATTCATTTGTTGAGATAATGACAAAGTAAGGCAAAAACAGTATTCGCAAGCAAAGCGAAACAAATTCATTCCTTGCTTTACATTAGCAGGCAGATGTTCTGCCTAAATATAGGGATCTGTCACAGATCCAATTTCTTGGGAAGATAAATTCCATTACTCCAAATGTTCCTCTTCCTACAAATGACCATTCTAGCAACAAAGCTGGACCATCACTTTCTGGTAATTCAGTCTTTTACCATTGGAAGGTGCAATTTGAGCAAAGAGTAAAAAAAAATCCCTATAAACTATAGAGATGTTAAGAAGAAACTGTTCCTATATGTATACATATATGGAAAGGAGTATCCTGTTTGAAGTTACATGCAGCTTTCCCAAATATGTGTAGAGAAAAGGAATGTAAATTACATTTTTATCCATTACAATATTTTGTTTTCCTCTGAAATTTGTTTGGCTGTGAAGATTCATAATTGTATTTGTTTAAAAAACAATGTTCATATGATTTCATAGAGTATATATTTTTTTCTGTTAGATATCCATTTGCAAGTGCTGACTTCTATTACACAGGCTGTCCTTTTAATTTACATTATGTTTTCAAGGAGTCACATTTTGAAGAGACAAAGATTTGCCAGCTGGATGTACTTTTTAATGTAATTTATTGATTTCACTCTTACACTCATTCATTTTATTCCAGGTCGTACCTCATGTTAGTATACTAATAATGTAATTGGAAATTCTGGTTGAAGCAATCAGCACCAGAAATGCTGCATACAGAACATGCATTTGTATCACTACAGATGGTTGCATACCTCTTTAAAGAAGAGTACAAATACTGACAATGCTTGAAGGTGGAACTTAGCAAAAGCTTCTAAGACCAATGTCAGTCCATTAGAAAAAAAAAATCTTGTATGTAAACTGTCTTTCCTACTGCCTTAAAGGATTTCTAACATCTCTATTCTCATTTCTGTCTTTTGCTTCACTGTTGAAGACAAGTTTGTTTCTCTTCCTTCTTCAGGAAGTTACTTGTGTAGATGATGACAAGTTAAGCAAGCCAGCTGAGGATAAGGTCAGATCAGTAGGTAGATCTCAGAGAACTATAAGGCTTTCTGAATACGTACTCAGCCTAAATTAGCATTTTTGATTTAAATATGTTTCAAAATCATTGGATGATGTGATTACTAAGTTCTAGCCATAGTCACTGAGAGTCAAGCATGAATAAATCACACTTGGTTCATTGATCTCTCTTCTTAGATTGAGTTAATTATTTCCACGTTTTCAAGTTTCTCAGAAGATATGAACAAAAATCATTAGTTCTGCTTAAAGTGGAACATTATTATTACTGAAATTAATAAATTGTTTGCAATTGCTCCAGACTTGACTGGCTGGGTTTTAACCTTCATGTTTCTCCTTAGATAATGTGCAATGCATATCACCATATCAGCATGCTCCAGGAATTATCCTGTAGCATATTTAAAACAAAGAAAGGTTCAAGCAATTAGCGTTGAGATGAGATCCAGAAAACAACAAACAGGCTTTCACAGTTCTGTGGAAGTTTAGCCTTTTACAGATCTAAAGAGAAATTCATTTCCATAAAAAAAGTACCTTGCTGAAATTCGGTATATTCTATTGGTATTAGTGTAAAATAAGTTAGGGAGAAACTTTGTGCATGATTTAAACGGCTGCTATAGAAAAAGTGAAACCAAACCAGTAGATTTTGAGACTGATATCTATACATGGTAGCAGGGAGATATCTAAGGTTTCTACTTACCTGAAATTCCCAGTGGCCTAATTATCTTTATAGTATGGCACTAAGACTTGATTTTTTTCTTTATTTTCCCCTTCAGAAAACAAGTTTTTATGCTCTGAATTATGCAGTGACCTTATTTATAACATAAACTCCAAAATAAGTTGACAATTCTGTCATGTATTTCATGTAAACCATTTCAAAAGAAACTAATGCTGTGAAGTAAAGCAGAGTCTTTTAGATAATATATATTGCATGTTTGGTGTTTTTGAAAAAATGAATAATAATAATAATGTTACATTTCTTGAACTCATGTATTTTGAGGAAATGTATTTCACTGTGGAGAAGCTGTAAAATGTAAATGTAGAAGTAATTTGTTTCACAGATAGCTATTTTTGGAAAGCAGAGCAGCCTCTGCAATTACCTCTCTCTAAATAAAATATTAAAAAAAAGCCTGCCATCTCTATGCAACATTATAGAATTTCAAACAGAGCCATTTGTTTTTTTGTTTGTTTGTTTTTTGGGCAGTGTGAATATCTGAGTGCAGCAAAATAAACAACAACAATAACAACAAAAGTTTAGTTTTTTCTTTTAATTGACTAAGCACTTTTGTAGTATTTCAGAGTAGAGTTTTTCACTCTATGTGAAATTGGTGATTTTCAAATGGGTTGGGAGACAAACTGGAAAATTTGAAAGTTTCTAGAAGGTATCATCAGAGAACTGACAGTGTCACCCACCATTGGGAAATCAGTCCTATAGCATGTAAGGTCTGGAGTCCTTTGGGGTACCAATCATATCAAGTATATATTTCTCTGGATGTCAGGTTGCATAAAACTAGACTTTTTTTTTTTTTTTTCTTGAGAAAAACTAGACTTTTTTTTTTTTCTTGAGATAATGCAAAGCATGAGCAGAACTAGTAGAGGGAGTGAAAGCTAAAACTACTTTGAAAGTGTAGTATAGCAGGATTTTCAATTCATTGATATTTGGAGAACCTTCACTCAGAGGAAGAAATGGTCCAACTACCTCTATGTGTCAAAAATCAATTTAAATAAAGAGAATTAAATTAAATGCTTTCAGCTTATATAATTTTACTTCAGAAGCTCTTAAATAAGAACTATTTGTCCAAGGGATGCCAATTTTAAGATCACAGTGAGAAAACCAAAGCTTACACTGCGACTGTGCAAAACAAAGCTGTATTTGACTATAGTCCAAATCTGTTGCTTACCAATTAGTTTCTGTGATCTTTTGATGGATTTGCCCTAGTGTAAAATCAAGTTACTTAGCTTAACTGTTAAGAAACTGGAGCTTTCATACAGCACCTGAAATTTACAACCTTCAGTGGTTCTTTCCTTCTAGTGAATAGAGATCACTGTCTTTCTCTGTAAAATACTGCTTACCAGTTGTCTTTCAGGTAATTAAGCAATAGTTCATTCTGCTGGTAATTTTTATCCTGATTCAATATCAGTTTTTCTAATATGAATAAAATGTGTTTTATGAGAAAATTTAAAAAAAAAAAAAAAGTCAAGGATTTCTTTTTAGTTTGATTTAGTGATAGCATACAACGTTTTGAAAATTGAAAGAAGTTTCTTGCACTCTTTACTAACAATCCAACAGTGAGATGCTATGTCATGAAGACTTTTATGTGCATTTGTGGACACTGCCCAGACAGAAGCCTGTTGAGATTTCAACTTGTAATACATGTGGTGACTTTTAATTTGCTCACTTTCTTTTAAAATGGTAAAATTGCATAGTATCACCTCACTTACAGTTTCCATTCAGCATACTATTGGTAACTCAACTGGGTAAGATCCCATCAATTTTGCAGGAATATGTTAATTTGGTATGCATATTAAGATTTTTACAGATATCTTGGGGCTTCAAGATCAATAGAGAATAATATAAATTCAAATATAATAATGGTTATAATAACGTAAATTCAAAACCATAGTTGTGTAATTTGAATTGTTTTGGTACTCTTGGATTGAGAGTGTAATTACATTAAAATGTGCTTCACAATAATTTCATAAAACTAGTAAGGTCTTTCTATAGGAGAAAGTACTTCTGCTGCAGTGTACAGAAAGATTTATAGGAAACTTGAATTATTTGCAGTTATTTAATCAACTGGGCTGCATCAAAAGCAGCGTGGGCAGCAGGTTGAGAGAGGTGATCCTGCCCCTCTGCTTTGAGCTGGTGAGACCTCACCTGGAGTGCTGCATCCAGATGTGCAGTCCTGAGTGGAGGAAAAACATGGACCTGTTGGAGCGCATCCTGAGGAGGACCACAAAAATGAACCAAGGGATGTAACACCTCTCCTACATGGACAGACTTGAGAGAGCTGGGGCTGTTCAGCCTGGAGAAGGCTCTAGGGAAACCTCATTGCAGCCTTTCAAAATCTAAAAAAGGGCTGTAAGAAGGAAAGGGACAGATACTTGAGCAGGGTCTACTGTGATAGGACAAGGGGAAATGGTTTCAAACTAAAAAGGTGAGATTAAAATTGGACATAAGGAAGTTTTTGTTGTTTTTTTTTGTTTGTTTGTTTGTTTTTTCCAGTAAGACTGGTGAGGAACTGGCACAGGTCGCCAAGAGTTGTAGTGAATGCTTGAATGCCTAGAGACTGTCAAAGTCAGACTGAAGGGGGCTCCAAGAATACTGACCTAGCTGTCGATGCCCTTGTTCATTGCAGGGGAGTTGTATTAGATGACCTTTAAGGGTCTCTTCTAACTTAGAAGATTCTATGATGATTCTATGAATTTTCTCATTGTTCAGTGATAGATCCAGTACCTCTAATTCTTTTGAATGCTGTCAGTATAAGAACTTTGCTTTATCCAATATTACTACTTCTTAGCTTGTATACTGTAAGAAATTTATCTTCACTCTGAAAAAGAAAAGCCTTGTAGCTAGTTAGAAGTTTAATTGTTGTTATGATTTTGTGTAACTGAGTTTTGTTTGTTTCTTAAAATATGTTAGAAGAGATCTTGAAGATACCGTGATAGCTAGTTCATAGGAAGTATATAACCTGACAGGAGAGCTTGTTTGCAGTTGTTTGGGTTTATGAGAGCTGCAGATCTCGCTGGGTAACAGCCTACCCCTTCTTTGCAGATGTGTATCTGACTCAGAACATACCTGATCAAAGTGCGGAAAGGGTACTTGTGGAAGGCAAAAGATAATACACTACTCTTAGTAAAAAGCTAATTTTGCTTTTTTTTTTTTTTTTCTTAGCTTAAGGATTTGTATGAATTCTCTAGATATTCTTGTAAAAAAATTGTTTGGAAACATCCCAGGAGTTAATATAGGACTTCTCAGTTCTGACATGAATATATTCTTCCATAACCCATCTAGAGCAAGACTATACTAAAAAACTGAAATTAGGGCTATGGAGAAGACCAGGACCTGGTGCAAAATGAGCTTGGAAGCACTTGACCTAGGCACAGCTGAAAGAGTTGTGGGCAGCCTTTTTCAACTTTCGTAAGACAAAGAGAAATAATGTTAAGTTTAAACATTTCCTTAAAAGACATGTTCAATTTGAAGCACTTTAAGACTATGATATACTTGTGAAAAGTCAGTACATTTGTATTATTAAGGTGATGCCAGCATATTAAGGATCTTGGAGAAAATACTTATAAGGGAACTATTTTCAATTTTTCATCTCTAAATTGCTTAATATGTAGCTACCTTTTGAAGTGTTGCCACATCATTGGGAATCTAATTTTAATCGCTGAAGGATGAAATGGGAAAATTTTAATCCTGCTTTAAGTGTGCATCGCAGTACAGTGTGAACTATGATTTTGAGATTCTTCTGTAATATATTTGACAAATGATTCTGGACAAATTAAATGAATCAAGCATAGAGAAGGCATATGATAAATGTTTATAAATACCTCAAGGGAGGTGGGAGGTAAATGGACAAGGCCAGGCTCTTCTTGGTGGTGTGTAGCAGTAGTACAAGGAGTAACGGTCTAAAACTTGAACATAAGAATTTTTGTATTAACATGCAAAAGGACTTTATGATAAGAATAAGGAGCTCTGAAATTGATTGTCCGGAGAGATCTGGAGTCTCCTAGGGTGGTATTCAAGACCCATCTGGATACTTACCTGTGTGACCTCTTGTAGGGTGACTGCTTTAGTGGAGGGGTTGGTCTCAGTGATTTCTTGAGATCCCTTCCAACTCTAGCAGTTCTGTGATTCTATGATATGAAGGTTTGTGTCTTCTGAAATCTAACTACCAGCGTAGTAGAGTTGTAGTGGGTGTCACCTTTTTTCCATGTATGATATAGTGTGTCATTTAATATCTAAAATGTCTTTTAAAGATGTGGGGGAAAGAAGTGAAAATCAAAACTCTTTCAAGAAATACATGTTTCACTAATATACTTCACTGCATTTACAAATAAAGACTTAAATATTTATCCTGTTTCCTATAGACGCTGCTTTAGACAGTCTGAGTATTTTGACAGTCCTAGATGCCTTGAGGAAAAAAAAAAAAAGGACAGCATTATTATACACAGATTTGTCATGTGGTACTATCCCTCCCTTCCCTCTCTTCCACCACAACAATCTTAGACAGTGCTAGAGGCTTGGGACAGAATTGCTGGAAGACTGTATGGAAGAAACAGAACTGGGGGTTTTGGTCAACACTCAGCTGAACACAAGCCAGCAGTGTACCCAGGTGGCCAAGAAGGCCAATAGCATCCTGCCTTGTATCAAAAATAGTGTTGCCAATAGGAGCAGGGAAATGATTTTCCTTCTGTACTCAGCACCTCAGGTACTGTGTTCAGTTCTGGGTCCCTTAATACATGAAAGACATGAATGCCCTTAAGCATGGTTGGAGAAAGGCAACGGAGCTGTTGAGGAGTCTGGAGCATAAGGTTTATGAGGAACAGCTGAAGAACATATAATTATTTAGTCTGTAGAAGAGGATGCTCAGAGGAGACCTTATTGCTCTCTAAAACTACCTGAAAGGAGACTGTGTTGAGGATGAGCACCAACCTCTTCTGTCATGTAACTTGCAATAAAATACGTGAGAATAGCCAGGGAAGATTCAGGTTGGATGATAGGAAAAATTTCTTCCTTGAAAGAGCGATCAGGGACTGGAATGGGCTGCTCAGGGAGGCGGTGGATTCACTGTCCCTGGAGGTGTTCAAGAAACTTTCTGATGTTGTACTGAAAGACATGGTTTAGTGAAGAAATTTTGGTGGATGGTTGGACTGGATGATCATGGAGGTGTTATCCAACCGTGGTGATTCTTTTCCTTCTTTTCTTCTTTCTTCTTTCTTAGATTACTATAATTATTTTAAGCTCACTAAATATTCTGGTTAGTAATTCTGAATAATTTAATACATAAATCAAGATATTTCGACATAGAAGGGGAAAAGCATCATTGTGACAGCTTGTCATAGGAAATTATGAAAAATGTTAATCACTCCTGTTTAAAAGGGGAATAGAATACAGTTAAAGACTGGATTAAATTGCAGATTTTTTTGTTGTTTAAAAAACAGGTAAATTATACAAGATGTAGGTGGATAGTTATCTTTGATTAAAAAGATATCAAAACAGAAGGGTTAGGAGTACGCTGTTCAGGGACTTCTGAACCCACAGTTATTACCTGGAATTATGAAGTAAGTGTAGGTGTTAAGGAGAAATTACAAGGCTTTGAGTTCTTTTGTTAGTCCACCTAAAATACTATGCCTGCAAAGTTCAAACTTTATCTCAAAGAAGCTTCAATAACTTATTAGTTTTAGAATGAGTTACTTTGCAAAAGGCTGTTTTTATTCGGAAACTTTCTTTTACACTCAGTCTTGTTACAGGCAAAAAGGGGGGTACTTGTTATGTGAAAGACAAAAACAAAGCCCAGAGCAGCCTGTTCTTTCTAACCCTGCTATGAACCAGAGGCGGACTACATGATCTCAAGAAGAATCTTCCAGCCTCATCTGGTCTGTTGTTTCCTGATTTACTAAGCTGCACAGTTGCACTATTATCTTGAGGGATTGCTTTCAGAAAAAATAAATTTCTATTTAAAACTCTCTTATCCGAGAAACAAAATTGTGCCATATGTTGTCTCAAAAATATATTTTATTTTATAGCAAATGGAGAGGAGGAAATGATGTCCAGCAAAAAGAATACTTTATTTCATTTGTAGCTTACAAACACTGTTGACTTCATGCATGATCTTGTTTTTCTTTCCAAATCCTCTTATAAAAGACTTGTTATATCATTAATTCCTAGTAGTTGGGAATGTTGTGGATTTATATTCAATAGGAAATGAGGCAATCAGGATACTAATTCACTAACTCAAGATTCAGTTCAAAACTGTAAAGATCTTTAGAAGACTGAAAATGATCCTTCTGCTCAAATCCTATTTCTGCTTTTCAGTGTGAAGCATGAAGCTGGCTGTATCACTTTATTCATATGGTCTGATTTTTGCTTAGTCTGTGACAGAGTCAGAACTTTGACTTGATGATCTTTATTGGTCCCTTCCAATTTGTGAGATTCTATGATTTTGTTATTTATTTATTATTTGTTATTTATTTGATTTGCTCTTGGTCTCATCCAACCTCCAGATTAAACTGTTTTCACTGGAGAAACAATTCTACATATTCTGAATTCATGTGGCATAATGACTCTTGTAAAATCGTCACTGAAATGCTATGAGGTTGGTTGGTTGTCTGTGTTTATGTGAACTGTTAGTTACACCAATCTGTTTCTATTCTAATTTCTGGTATTCCTACTTTTTTTTTTTTTTTTTTTTGTATGGATACTAGAATTAGTAGGCAACATCCCAATTCTCTGATTAAACATATTACACTGATCTACAGGCTGTGACATGTAAAACTTTTCCTACTGCTGAAAGAGGCACAGTACTAGTTTTCTTTCAAAAGCTTAGAGAGTTTATAGAAATCAAACATTTGTTATGTGGCAGTTTTTATGTCACTGAGAGTATTTTATTGTTTGGGTTTTTTATTCTTGTTTTTTTTCTTTATAAATTCAACTCTCTCATTGTTTCCAAAAATGAAAAAATAAATCCAATATCTGTGTGAGTTTCACGACTGTATCATTATCTGAAAGGTTTAGTGAAGTTAAACAACAGATGTTTTAAAGTAGTAGCTCTTGCCTTTTTTTGAGATGCATCTGTTCAGGTAACACTTGTTTAGCAGTGATAGCTTGGCTGTTGTCCAGCAGTTTAATTAGAACTTGTTTACCTTATCTCTTATAGCAGATAGTATTACAACTGAATTCAGGGATTCTGAAAATCTCATATCTGACAAAGTAGGCTCAGTAATGAAAATCACTGTGTTCTTTCATTGTGTTTATCTTGGAAAGAACACCTACTAAAACACATTTATTCTCCACTAGCGAGAAAACATGCAGTTCAGGGTTGCAATCCCTGAGTTCTTTGCTCTTCAGAAAGACAGAACCGAGCAGGAATTAAAACGGAATGAAAATAGAAATGGGAGTTGAAGAGAAGGACAAAGTACACAACAGAGCATCATTTTCTAGACAGATGTTAATTTGTTTCTCACTGGGTGAAACAGACCTGCTGTAATGTTTCTGTGTGGATTTTGAAATGTTTTTGAGTAGAATATCTATGGAGCACTGAAGGTTGACTCCAGTCTCTCTGTGTTGGTTCAGATGCCTGATTTCTTCACACAGGCAGATTAACTTGATTCTCACTTGACAACTGCTGAGATGATATGTGAAGACATACTAGCAGAATAAAATTGTTTCTACTTTTTTTTGGTGAAAGGAAAGGAAGCCTGCTTAATAAGTAGTTCTCAGAAGCAAAACTATCTTGGTTTTGTCTCTTTCCCTTCAGCCATGCTCTGGGCCCCTCTCTGGGGAAAAAGCTGAGGAAGTATATTGTTAGTGATTACGTCTGGATAACAAAAATAAGAAGTTGTATTACAGATTTTCTTTCCTTGGGAAACTGTATTTCACTTTTTAACAAAATGATAATGTTGGTTTGTTTCAGTTATGTTCTTCAAGATCTCTCTACAAAATGTTGAATTTGATCCTTTAGATCAGTTATATATAATAATGACCAAAGTGAGAATAAAAAGTTTATAATTGGTTTTTCTGTTGAGATCTCAAATTCTGCCAAGTAGTATATCAAGCTTTTAGTTGTAAAACTCAAGATGTGAAACTGTTCCATTTGGAGCACAAGGGAAAATTTAAGCAAAGGAAACATGATAACATCTAAAACGATTTTTATATTGTCAGTATGGACTCTGGAATAAAATTGTTAAAGTTACAGAAGTCCTTATAGGAAATAACAGAATTTATTCTAATGGACTGTATTGAAGGAGAAAAAAAAAAAAAAATTCTCAAGGATTTATTGAAGTCATTAAGGTTTTATATTTCTTATGACAAAGGTAGACCCTCCTGATAGAATACAACTTGTAGCATCAGTAACTGAAATAATTATTACCAGTGATGCAGTTTTGTAAATTCTTCTATAAAATACACTTTTTTCAGGACTTTTAATGTATGTTCAATTACTGTTTTGGTGTTTTAACAACATTGTTATAAATATACTTCTTAGAAATGTCCCACCTTTTCAAAGGAAATATATATTGAGTCAAATTAATTTTTCTCCTTTCTGTATTACAGATAGACATAAGAGAGGAACATTAGGCAGTTACAGGGCTTTTTCAAATTCCTAGTCTGAGTTGAGAGAAAATGAGATACACTTCCATATGATACACAAATATATGGTATATTTTTCACAAATATATGACGTATACTTGAAAATAGTTGTTAACTGACCACAGTCAGTATTGTGGAAATTATATTTAGACTATGAAATAGTCCAAATAATATTATCTGGGTACTTTTAGAAACAAAGTGTTTAGAAATTGAGATTTCTAAACTAGTTTGGAAAAGTTTCAAAAAACTGAAGGAAGAAAGTGTTGAAGCTATTTCAAGCAGGAATTTTTTAACAAAGAAAGTTACACTGAGATACAGATTATTGTATTAAGGCTATTACCTACATTGCTTGAAGCTCACAGACAGCTAGAACCATTAAACAGTCTATGTTTTGCTAAACACTGGATTATTTTCATAAAGAAAAAGTGGGGATTATTTCTTTTTTTTTTTTTAAATACTATACCTCATAAACTTCAGCAGTAGTTTTACTTGCTTGTGTAAATTAATGAAATAGATCTTAGGACCTCAAGAAGAAACTACTAAAAGATTAAAGAGAAAATAGTAACATGAAGATTAAGTTCAAAGATAAACAGCTGCTGGCAACTCAAGAGAAAATGTAGTATTTTATTAAATATTTAGTTTATTTTTAATTTTCTTGATGATTTGTCATTACCATATGCTTACTATGTAAGATTTTGTTTCTAATGTTCTGGAATTTAATTTTGATGTCTTTTGTCTGCAGGAGTTGCTTTGTTTACTATTACATTGTTTAGAATGTCTACTTTTCAACAGGGCTTAGGTCACATGGGATTTAGTAATTTCACGTTTGCCTACCTTGATATGTCCAGATATTCAAGTAGGCCTTTTAAATATAATAGGCTTTCAGGGTATTTCAAGATGAAAACAAAATATGTCACAAAATTCTGTTACTAATTCGTAAAATTTCTTATTTATTTTTCATATTTATTTGTGTGATAATAGGAATGTTTTGAGATACTAATTATTTCTTTTTGTAAAACTGTTTAAAATGTTTGATAAGTTGATAGTCTTAGGTAGGATAACTTGAGGGGAAAAAAAAAAAAAACAAGCTTGAGAATGGCTTAAAAAAGAGAGTGGAGAGGTCAAAGATTAAGTGAAAACCTGTCACATAAATTACTTTTCTTGTCAAGCTGAAATTTTCTAGTATGCCTGGAAAACATTTCAAAGAACAACAGGATAACGTTATATTTATAATGACCTTTTTGCCAAAGCAAAATCCCGCTCTGACTCTCATGAGCCTATCTTCTGTGAGTTTTACTACACTTAGCTGCAGTAGGTTCCTCTCTCTTTTAGGCGAATGCATCTTTTCATGCATTTGCCAGCTAGCTGGCATCTGTTGTTCTGATCTGTTCCAGCAATACCAGGAGCAAAATATAGGACAGTGAAGGGGGTATATTTACCTGGTACAAAATAAGAAGATCTCATGATTACTAATCAGATAAAAAAGAAATCCAGAAGAGATGGAATACTGTATTTTTTTCTCTGAAAGATACTATTTTCCAGTTTAAAAAAAAAAATATATATATATATGTATACATACATATATATGTATGTATGTATATGTATCTTCGTGTGTGTGTGTGTATATATATAATGTATATGTATCTTCATATATATATATGAAGTGTTAACTCTGGAGAATAAATTCAGTCAGTGGAGTTTGAAATGAAAGAATATATCCCTTGGCACTTTCAATACAAATGTCAGTGTGGCTTTAAGAATTAAGATAATAGTAAAAATTCTATAATTGTAAAAAGTCATAATGTATAGAAAATATATATATATAGTCATGTAATTTTCTCCAAATAAATTTAGACTGCTTTTTAATTGTGATAATTAAATTCCTACAAATAGCAATTGCCCTTCCATCTGTCTACTATCACCATTTTTATGTTCTTCTCAGAAAGCATGGTGTGCTATTGGAACAAGCTGCCCAGGGGAATAGTTGAGTGTCTGTAGGTGTTCAAGAGATGTGTAGATGTGGCACTGAGGGATGTAGTTAGTGGACATGGTGGTGATGGGTTGATGGTTAGACAAGATGATCTTAGAGATCTTTTCCAAACTAATGATTCTGTGATTTTATTACATCACATTTGAGGAAGCAGAAATTGATACTCCTGAGGATGAAGGCTATGAGAGTCTTGGGATTGATACTTACGAGCCTCATTCAGTTTATTCACTCTAATTGCATGTATGAAAAAGTATATCATTTGTAGTTAAGCTTAATCACATTGAATTTTCACTCATGGTACATGTTTTAGTTTTGCATTTGTTTTTGTCTTATTTCTTCTTGGTTTATGACACATTAAATGACTGATTTGCAGTTACCACTTCAGCAGTCACGTAGCCTTACTTGGATTTTTTCTTTCTGAGATTTCGTGCTCTTTCTAGCTCTGAGCAACATGCTATGTTTTGTTATTTTGTTTATCTGTTTTCAGATGAGAATATACCTTTAGAAAGATGTTGGCCTTGCGTTCAGTGGTTAGCTGAATGAAAGTATTTTCTAACAAAATCTTCCACAGCAGTCATTAATATTAATCAGGTCTTTTTAGTAAACCTATAATCTTTCTTCTTGCTGTTGGAGAAGTTTATTTGCTATGGTTAAGCCACAAACATAATCAAACCTTTTCCTCAGGTATGTTTTTTGCCATTAAAGATCATGCCTTAGAGAAGGGTGGTAATTAAACTACTGATGACCCATATAGGAGCTAAGTTTACTTACAGACTGCAACCCAGCAGTGTAGAAAACATTACTCAGCTGGAGATGATTTCACTTTCAAAGACAAGTTTCCCTTGATATTAAGAAGACTTCAATGAGAATAAATATTATTTCTTACTCTGTTTACAACTCCAAGTATAAAATAGGACTCCGGTTTCAAATTGAAGGCACATATGACTTCTCCTACTGTTTAGCTAATGTGCCAAAAAATGGCATGTAAACAGCCATTCTGAGCTACTGGAACAGTGCTAATTTATTACTATAAAATTGCACAATGAATACCACCAGTTACAAAACCCTGAGGGAAGTGTGTAAAAAAAATAAATGATGGGTTGAGATAACTTTTCTGAATGCTTTCAGAGACTGAGCTGCTTTTCCAAAGGGAAGTAGAAATCATACCTCACTTTGAGATGCCGACACTGACAGGTGTGAGCTTTGTTGCTCTCTAGACTGGAATCTGTAGTGTGGTTTTGTTAGCGCAGTTACTCTCAGCCTAAAGAAGAAAACAGTTTATGTACTCTCTGCTTATGTAGGGAAGATTTATGTCCGGTCAGGTTAGGCCAGGCTGAACTGAGACAACCTTGCCTTGCTTTATTAATCTATGTATGGTGTTTTCACACAAGTATAAATATTTCATCAGGAAGCAAATAAAAAAATCAATGATTCAAAAATATATGTGTATATTTACATATACTTGTTTGTTTTTCCTGGTATCTTATTTTGAGTACTTAGCAGAGTACTGCTCTTCTGCTGTACCCCTATTTCAGGCAGTTAACCTGGTGACTAAATACCCATTCAAGCAACTAGAATGTCCCAGTTATTTTCACTTGAATGCATAGAAAGTTCAAGAACTCTAGGCAAGGTGACTTCCTTGATTATCACCAAGGATCTTGCATTCAGAAGAAATTTCCTCCCCATATTCCAATTGCAAGAAATTCAGAAATGAACGTTGCATAAATTTCTTACATCCTTCTACTAGAAATTCCTTTTCAGAAAGCATTTCTCTTGAGAAAGCAATGAAGACAGAGACCTTAAACTAATCAATAATGCATGCTTACACTTAACACTGTAGTATTTTTTAAGTTGATATATATATAACTTACTATAGGAAAGCAAATGGGGAGGTAATGTGAACTCTTCCAGGATCTCTGCTTTTGTTTTTAAAATTTTACTGTAAAGACTTGGATTCATGGAGGAAAAATAAAAAAGAAGAAAAAACAAACAACAAAAAAAGCTGATTATGCACTAACATTCATAAAAACACAGAAATCTTAATTAACTATGTTGTTTTTTGTCTGTTTTTCTCTGCGTGTCAAGGCTTTTTTCTGTTGTTTCCCTCACTTAATTCCCTTCAGCTTTGTTACTCTCAGTTTGAGAGAAAAGAAAGAGGAAAATGGTTTCCTTTTTCTGACAGAAAGAGTCCCCAGTGCTTTTTTTCCCTCTCAGTCTGGATACACAAACATACATTCAGCTTTGTCTGCACAAATGATGGGATCTATCTCTGTTGGCCTACCTCATCCATGCCTCCTGTCCTTTGGCAGAAATCTGAGCCTATGTTTGCACATTGCATATGCAGCCTAATGCCTACAGTATTAGCAGCAGGCTGTGACACTACTGATACTAGGGTTGCGCAGCTCTAGTCTGAACTCAGATTATTGTCTCATCAATATTCCTTACGCTATGGAGCAAAAGTCATCATTATAATTAAAATGTGTATGTAAGTGTGTGAATGTGCAGAGGACACTGAGGTGGAGAAAAGGTGAATTAGTTACTAGACTGAATAATCCCTGAAGAAATTTTAAATAACCACAGATCAAAATCTATTTCAGCTCTGTGACCTTATCTTGAAAAATATACTAGTGTTTTCTTTACCTCAGTGCATTTGAGGTAGCAAAAAGGCTGCACAGAGATCAAACAGAGTGAAGGATCACTCAATAAAGTTACTGTCAGAGGAATATTTGGGTTATAAGGTGCTCTTACAACCATTTCTAATTTCATTGAATTTCTTTATAAAAACGTTCATTCCTTTGGTGTCTACAATGATGTACTGTGAACATGTGGGGCTTTCTTTAGTTTAAAATATAGACATTATTTCTTTATTTTACATTATATTTTTATATCTTTATATTACTGCTGTTATTATATCTTTATATTATTTACTTTTCTGCACTAATGGATTTTTGAACACAGTATAAGAATGTTTGCTCATTTTAAAGTAGCTCAATTTTCCGTGTATCTGAAATATGGCCGACTGATACAGAATTAACTAAAAGCACTGAGAGTTAAAGGAGCTTTAAATGTTTTATCCAGTGCTACTTTGGAGTAAAGCAAAAGCTTTGGCTTCAGGTAGACACGTGAGTTCTAGACCTGACTGAAAATACAGTTTATTATAAACATTCTTGTTTTTTGGGGGGATTCTTTACATCTCAAAGTGGAGAAAAAAACAAACAGGTTCTTTTTTTTCTCTCTTTCTTTAAAGAAAGTAAAGAAATAAATTAGAAGTGAGAATATCACCACTCTGGTGTTTGGTTCTGTAATTCCTAGTCCTGTTTATTTTGTGTGCTGGCTTTCTTTGTGTAATATATTCTGTAAGGATCCACGTGACAATAAGTATTGGAACACTAACCTTTTCTAGAAAAGAGTTACAGGTCAGCCAAGAAATCTGTCTAGCCCATGAAAGATAGAAAGCCATGAGATTCAATTTCTTTGAATCAAACTAGTAGCATTTTCAAAATTGAAATTGTATCTTCTCTACCAGAAAACATTCTTAAGGAAAAAAGAAAAAATAAGGACAGATAAAAACAATTAAAACACAAATATTTATTTATTTGCTGCCTGTTGGCGAAGTTAACTATTCTCCATAATATAAACAAATGTGACAAATAACAAAAAGATAATCTCTTCTTTGAAATATGATGTAAAGTATTTAATGTAATGAACCCCACATGAATATAGTACAAATATAGATTATGTAGGTTAGAAATACAGGAGAAAAGATTGAGAATGCCACTGAGTTGAATTCTTCACTTACTGGCTTGAGAAATGTCTAAAAGCACTTTGCCTATTTTATATGTACACTGAAACTGTAAAGACAGTGTTAGACACTCTCTCTCTCTCTCTCTTTATATTATCCTCAGTATGATTTAATGTGATTACATTTTATCTGCTACATTTATCTAGTAGAAGCACATCTTTGAAGTTGATTTGACCTAATTTGTGTTATTTCTTGTAAATTTGAGTTAAAACTATTCTTGAAACAATCAACGTAAAATTGCATTTTTTTTCCTGCCTTGGAAGGTACAGTTTGAACATCCAAAGTCCAGACTCTTTCTCCCTTGCAGCTTTCATGCTGAACACTATGTCTAACAATATAATTTGATTTGCATCATTTATAGTTGCAAGGATTTTGTATCACTTGTCTGCTAGGAACTTTGGTTGTTAGGGCAAATCTGAGCCATCTGACCTGATCACGGAGAAGTAATTCCGTGAAATAAGTCTATTAGTTAAACTCTAATATTTACAAATATAAAAAATAAGAAGCACTTTGAGTTGAAGACAACGTGTTTTTCCCTTGAAAAAGATCTCAGTATTTCATTCATTAGAAAAAGTTACATTGTATTTATTGAGTCAAGATGCAAAAATATATTAGACGATAAAACTGTGTTTTGTTTACCTTGTCTAAAAAGTCTTAATTTTCTTTGGGATGTAGTCTGGGGAATAGCATAAGCAGCAAAAGAGAAATGCTCTGATGTGATTTTGCCTTTGAAATTCAGTGCACTTCAGCATACTTACCTGATCCATAAAGATACCTGAGGAAGCTATTTCTCTGATTCCCTGGAGATTTGCTTTCCTAACTCAATTAAACCCATTCTGTTTCTTTAGATATGCTCCAACTCAAACATTCATGGTAAGCTTTAAAATCTACTTTGGTGAAAGGAGCGAAGTTTTCTCCTCAAACTCAAATGTAATAATTTTTATTTCCGTTATCTAATGAGATTAAAGTATTGAACTACTATATTACTCTAGTGGCTTCTTTGGTAAGCTGGCTCAAGTGTGGCAAGCATGTGGCATCTGGTAGGAGAGAAAATGTCAAGCTAGGGAGCAGAGGTTTACAAAAATTTAATATCTTCGTAAGCTTTAGCTTCTAAACTTAATATTGGAAAAAAAAAAAAGCGAAAGGAAAAGGCCAGATGCTGTAATAAGATGGGTTCCTCCAAAATGAAAGGAAAAGTGTACAAACAGATTTGTAATGACTTTTTATAATCCACAAAGTGCAGATTTACTGTAGTTAATATTTTCTCTTTAAAGTTCAGTTTATATTGTTGTTTCCTACTAAGTCTTTCATAAGGTTCCTGTGAGCATTAAGCTATCATGTTTTGGACTTGGTAGCATCTGCAGGAAAAGAAAATACACCATGAAAAGTTATTCAATTAAAAATTTATTTCTACTTTATCAGCAAATGTGTTTTTTTGTTATTGTCTTTTTTTGTTATTAACTCTTTAAAAAAACTCTTAAAAAGAAAAAAAAAGCAATTCAATGCTGATTCCTGTATTGCATGCAGATGTAAGTTTTCATTGTAGTTGCAGGGAGCAAGCATGGCTTGTCTTTTTTTTCCTGCAGTCTTTTATGTCCCATTTTCTTTAAATGAAAGTACTTTTAACATAAAAAAGGGATCTACTTTAATTAAAAAAAAAAAACAAAAAACAAACAAAAAAAAGAAGAAACTTCTCAGATGGCAATGAATAAGTTTCTTATTTTGGCTAGAGTCAGTTGTTATGCAGCTGAGCATTGTAGTGTGCTGGTAGTAAGCTTCAGAGTAATATAAAAAAAAAAATCCTTTGGCCACTTGTGTATTCATACTGAAATGCTTAAAGGGCACTTGGGAATGAAAATGCTAAACAGAAGAAATATGTGTCCTTTTAAAAGTCCAGGACGTTTTCATGCATGTACACAAAGTAGCGCATTCAAAATTTAGCTTTATTAACTGAGATGTGCAGATGCTGGCTTGAACTATCCAGTGGAAGAATCCTCTGGCTCCTTACTTTGTGCTAATTGCCAGGTCACACACTGGTACTGTAATAACCATATCCAGAATACTGTAATGACTTGCTCACTTCTTCTGTGTGTAAATATACATACAATTAATCAAACTGAAACAGTGATGCAACATATACTGAATATTATTTGAAAGTAATCTTGTCTTTTGGGAGAAATAAGTCATTTTATCATATTGAGTAAAGACAAAGGAAAACTTTCCAAGAACTGTTTTATGCTATTAAATGTTATACTGCATATTAACGCTAGATACACATATGGATGTCTATCTGACATATGTATGGCCTATGCTTTGATTCTAACAGTATTACTTCTGGGATCTAAATTTTCATCAGATCTATAGGAGTTCCATGCGGTTGTCATATACTTCGATAAGTAATACTAATATTGTCTGTCCAAGATTGCTTTTTAGTGTATTACTTCTCTCCTAGTATTTAAACATCAAAAGTAATGTAGACAACCAAACAGAAATATGAGTTGTTAATATGCATTATTGCAAGCAACCTCATGGCCTATGTATACTTAATTACATGCTTAGAACTTACAATCTTTGAAATTTTTAAAGTCAAAGTTACCCTTTGATTCAAAGTCTGATTGAAATAAATTATGCTTCTTTGGGTCTCAGATCCTCTGAAGCACTCACTATAAATCTTTTCATTTCGGCATAGTCCCAGTCAAACAGTCATGCTACTGTAGCTGAAGAAACTTCTGGTAGCTAAGTCACAGCAGCAAGGTGCTTGCGCTCTCCTACACGCATGGCAATTTCATCAACTGTAATCCTCTTGTATTGCAAACAAATCAGTTGAATTCTCTTGTATTTATTGCACATGGAGAAACTTTACGTGTTCAATTATTTCAGTTTAGCTTATATTCCAAAACATGATTATACAGTTACATTCTTTGTAGGAGAAAAAGTTTAAAGTGTGCAGCTGCTGCACCCAAGTGCTACTGAAATATCAGTGTGAAGAAAAACTTGATCTCATTCATAATCCCTGAAGTGAAGCTACTAGAGAACAGAACGAATTTTCAGAAGCAGTTTCAAGAGTAAGAAATGCTTTTGGGATAGATTAAATAATTTGCCATCTGCTACACAACAATACATTAGTACAGTTCAGGGAATCTTTTTTCTTGGAAATCTTTCTAAAAGCCATCCTAGTTTGTGTTTTAATTTTTTTTTATAAATTAACCACTTGCTGTGATAATTTTTCTTCAGTTTGAGTTAGTATTAAAGTTATTTGCAATTACAACATGATATCTAAGGTCAATAAATATCAGAATTCAGATATCTAAATTATGTAGTTAATGATAGAATTTGTAGGTCAGTGGAAATAAGGAGTTCTTTCAAAGTAAATCATATCATGTTTGTGAGGACCAGGGAGGGATGAGGCTTGCATTCTTAAGGTCTAAAACAGAACCGGAGGTACTGTACTGAAGTCACAGAAGAAACAAAGGCTGCAGAGTTGTCCTCAAGTAAGGACATATAGTAAATAAACAAGAAAAATCATTTCAGAAGAACACTGATCGTAAATGCAGATAAGTATCAAGTCAATTGAAATTATGCTAGTAAACTGTTGTGTTTTGTGATTGCTGATTACAGTATGCTGCTATCTTTGTACTGTGAATGTACAGAAGGTCTCTGTATTGAAGATGAATTATTGGAAGAAGGGAGCACAGAGAAGCACAGAAAAAAATCGGGTACCTGTTTTCTGGATCTGACTGGAAGGAGTTAATTTTGTTTTTGGCCATTTATAAGGTTCTGTGTATTGGATTTGTGACTAGAACAGTGTTGCTAACGCACAAGTATTTTGATTATTGCTGACCAGTGCTTGCACAGCATCAAGGCTTTCTCCTACTCTGCTCTCCCAGTAGGGAAGACTGGTGGAAAGAGATGGATAAAAGATTGGATGCAGTCACAGCCTGCTCAGCCAACCCAAATGGGCAGAAGAAATATTCCACAGCAAATAGCATCATGCTATGTAATAAAAAACAAACAAACAAACAAAAAAGTTTCACTTATGTGGCAGCTGTTGCTTAGAGACTGCCTCAGTTTTGGTTTCCTTGTGGAAATGCAAGTGAATGCTTTTGTAGTTTTGGGTTTTATTTTTATTTTATTTTCTTGTTAAACCATCTTTACCTTGTTCCATGATATTTCATGCTTTTTCTCTTCCTATTCTCATCTTCTCACTGTAAGTGAGGCTTATTGAGTGAGTAACTTTGTGGGAGCTTCTTTCTCCATTGCTTTTCTTCCTGTGGACTTGTGCATTTGCTATAGTTTGCTGGAGAACAAGTCTCCCACGTTTAATGCTTCTCTCAGCTGAGACTGAGATAATTGTAATTTATAGGACCTAGCTTATTTAATAGAAGATGTGATTCAAAGTAATTTTTCCATCATCAAATGCCCTTCAACACCCTCCTTTTCCCTTACTGACGTTACTTCATACTAGCCATCACATAGTTCTAGACAGAGATCAAAATATTTAGATTTTTAGCTTACGAAGTAATTTTTGAGAATTTTATACAGAATGTAAATTGGGATTTCAAATGGAAACTGCTGTCTCAGATGTAAGTGCCGCATAGTAACGTGCAAATCTGTAATAGCAGTCTTAGTGAAAAAAGGAAATCATGTATAAAATGCATAAAAATGTATAAAATAGATTGTATGTATAAAATATATTTTACATGGTCATTTGAAAACTTTACTACTAATGATAAACACACATTTTTTCATGCTTCCAATTTTTCACTGGTACTTCCTTGGAAGTACAAAATCTAAGTGGTCTAAGAATAGAAGTGACCACACTCTTCTTTCTCAACTCCCCATGTACGTTGCATTTTTAACTCCTTTACTTCATTTACATTGGAATTCATTTTTATAGCAAATGAGAGGATACACAAGCCCAAAATAGCCAATCTTTGCATTCTTCATAAAAAGAACACACAGCAGAATAGTGTGTTACGTTGCATACAGTGAATAGACTCAAGTATTTTAATAAGTATAGACAGTGTAATATTACGGCTAATTATCAGTGCCCATCTGGAATGTTGTTCTTTTTTTTTCTTTTTAATGGTGCCTCATATAAGCAAAAAGAAACAACCAGGTTGAAATGAGATCATTAAGAGCAGGCTGAAAGTTTTAATTTTGTGATTTTGATGGTAAAACATTATTGTGAAAACTGTCACCTTATAATAATTTTGTAAAGAAAGGCTTGTGCATCTCTTGGCGTACTTCTGACAAGATTTTCTACAGCCAATTAACAGAATCTTATTTTCCTAGCAGATTATGCCCCTGAAATCCCCTCCCTACCCAACAATCTTAGCCATGTTACTGCATTATCCTTTGTTCACTTTCTCTAACAATTTTATCTCCTTAACAATTACCAACTTCTTTCTGTTTTCACTAAAGCCTTCCTCAATGAATTCCCAGTTCTAAGAGCAATACCTGGTGCCTTCTGTCTTATGTACTCATCTTTCACAATGTATGAGATTTATTCTTACCTGTCTTTTCTTTTTGGCAAATGGTTGATGTTTTCAAGAATCCTGAAGTGACTGGCCTGTGACAAATAGTACACTGTGACATTGCATAACTCTCTGTGTAAGTCATTAGGTTACGAATAGAATAAAAAACATAAACGTGGGAAAAAGAAAGGAATGTGATAATTTTTATTTTGTATTAAATGCAATTGATTTTGAAGAATTTGCCATTGCAGTATTAAAATTATAAATGCTTTAGGGTAACTGTTTTCAAATAATGTCATATCTAAATTGTTTAGATTTCAGGAATTCAGATTTCCGTCAATGTATTGGTAACCTAAGTGCCTACAAGAACTCTGAAACCTATAAATTGAAACAATACTTTTTAATGAAGCCAAGTTTTGGCAGTGAACGTAGCAGTCAGTATAGATCTATTTTCTCCTTTTCAGAACTGAATTTCCTGTTGAAAATTATGCATGTGATCCTGAAAAATAAAAGGGAAAACCCTCTCTGTAATGTTAAATTATTCTGTATGCTAGGTCCTGTCAAAAATTACAGCTTGCAAGGAGGTTGGTTATCCAGCAGAATAATCTCATTATTTAGGACAGTAATGTAATGTGGTTTACTTCATACATTGAAATCACTCAAGGAAACAACTGAGTGAATTATATTCAGCCTGGTTACTGTGTTGTGTGATTATGTATAGCAATAAATGGCAGCATAATAAAATAGAGATCAGGGACTAAAACCTTTCATTTGAATTCAGTTCCAAAATTTCAAAGCTGTTGAAGTATAGAAGTATTTTCCAATTTCTAAGATAAAGTAATAATAATAAAAGAGATGGTTGACTGCTTGATGTGACAACAGAAATAAAAACATTGGACAAGTCTTGGGGTTAGTTTTTTCCACAGTTTCTTTTTTGCCACCTTTGTGTTGGTTTTGTGCTTGTAGCAACTATAATTTAAAAAGTAAACCCTGGATACTTTCTTCAGAAAATACCCTAAAGAAAAGAGTATCCAGTCAAAACTGAAATGGATCACTGTTAGAAGGCAAAACCTAATAGTAATCCATAAATTTATTTAATATTAACATGTCTGGATAAATATTAAGCCTTTGCTCTTGTATATTCCTATTTCTGAGGTAAATAACACAAGTGCTTAACACCTAACTGCAAGTATGTAATGTATTTAAGGCACCAATGTAAACAGAATAATCCAAAGATTTCTCTGAAAGTAAAGTATATTTTGAACACAATTCATCTTTGGGTCTTTGAAAGTTACATTCTTAAATGAGCTGGAAATCAAGATTTCAATTTGTTTTACCGTACATCCAAGTTTTCCTTGACTGAAGAAAATACATATGTACTTCATGCACCACATGTAGAGTATATGTAGAAAGTGCCAATTACAGCACACACATGCCATCATCTGTTTGAGTGTTCACAGCAATCTAATTTTTAAGAACATGCCACTCTGATTTTCTTTTCATTATGTGTTTTTAAGCATCTATTTATACTTCTCTATTACAGTGGAATTTGTGCATTTCAAGCACAGAGAGACAGTTACCTCCTAAAATGCCATCATTATCAAAAATATCACAGAAGAGTGACTGTGTCTTGTGATCAGAATTATGAACTTCTTTTATAGCTGTCAAAATCGCATTAGCACCTTCTTGCAGATGAAGGCACATTGGCTGAACAGTAGTGTGTGGTGTTTCCTGTAAAATTTTTAGTACCTATTAAAACTTCCAGCTATGACGTGGTTAATACTGTTCTAAGTGATTTGAGTGTCAGTGTTGGCAGAGTTTAACTGGTTTGATATTTCTATAAACAGGAAGCAAAACACTGTCATGTTCACTTCATTTGAAAAACCATGCTGAAAAGAGGGCAAATAATCCTTCAAGATCACTGAAGATAACTTTAATAAATCAAGGCTATTTCACTGAAGAGGATGAACTTTAAAGTTTTTATTTAATTCCTTAATGTGAAAAAAAAAAAAAAGTACCTATTAACATTCATCAATGTTTGCTGAACATTTATGGTGACGAAACAGTGGATGTGAGCACAGTGAGGCAGTGTATAGTGCGTTTCATCAGTGCGTCACCTCCACTGGTGCACATATTTCTAAGTGCGGCTCTTGTTTATCACTGGCAAAAATGCGTAACTCATGGTGCTGACAGTTTTTTGTAGCTGAGAATTTGCTTTATCAAATAGTGTTATTGTGTTCTTTGTATCAGTTGTAGTTCCCATGGAAATAAATAGGAAGCATTACTTTGGGATAAAAAGATAAAAGTAGTCTGTTGTGACTTTATAGCTTCTGTGAGGCTGAACCATTAAGAAAAAGAAAAACAAGGCTGTTCACACAGCAAGCAAAGCTAAACTGTAAAGCTTTAGAACTAAGCACTCATTGATTTCTTTTCCTAGGCTAATACATTGGTCATTGAACAAACATACCAATCTCTATTGCTAAACTAGCCTGTATCAATAAGTACATTTTAAGATGAAATAAATTGACCTTTGAGTGTACTGATTGCTTTATAGTGACTGTAGTGGGGGCCTTGTTAACTAGCCAGTACTGATCAACAAGGTTTTCAGTGAATGAATTCAGCGGTGAATTTCTATTGTTGAAATTCCTTTTGTAAGGCTGTGTGGAAGGAGAGTATCTGCTCCTTTAATGGTATTTGATTAAAGAACATTTTCAGTGCAGAAAGAGTTAATGAGAAATGGAGGAAGTGAGTAAGAAGAGAAAAACTAAGTCTGTGGTTCACACTAACCAGCAAGGGCATGTGAGACTGTGGGAATGTTTATTCTAAATGGATAGTCAGATTGAACATTTCTAAACTGGAAAAAAATCACAAGAAACAAAAGAAAAGGTGTGAAAAGTTTGGTTCCATATCAGTCAGTGTGATTGTCTGGCCAAACCCTGAACTTGATCACCACGGTTTTTCCTCTCTACTTATTTTTCTCAACTGTTCGTGCTTGAGTTGCACAAAATATTAAGTACAATTGCTCAGTTATCTCAGAAATTACCAGCATTCAAACGTTTAACACAGATACATTTCCTTTTTCTTCATAGAAAAGTGCATTAAATTAATAGCATGAAAATGCAGTTAATTTTGCTGCAATCAAAAGACTACAACTGTTCACTCAATGGACCTTTTTTTAAAGACAGTTCTCTCCCAGAATGAAACTTACTGTATAAGCAGTAGTCTTTGAAGTCTTTTGTAATCTCTTTTAATTTTCTCTTCTCTTTTAGCTGATGGATGCACTGACTGGTCTGTGGATTACAAGAAATATCAAGTTCTAGTGGGAGAACCTGTTCGTATAAAATGCGCACTCTTTTATGGATACATTAGAGCTAATTACTCCCTAGCTCAAAGTGCTGGACTCAGCTTGATGTGGTACAAAAGCTCTGGACCTGGAGATTTTGAGGAACCTATAGCTTTTGATGGAACAAGAATGAGCAAAGAAGAAGATTCCATTTGGTTCCGACCAACAGTGGTACAAGACAGTGGACTCTATGCATGCGTGATAAGGTACTGATTTTAATATAATGCACTTTAATGACATATATTTCAAACACAGCTCTTAATAATGAGACTTTTATGCAAAGGAAAAGGGTTTTTGATTTTTTTTTCTTTTTCTTCTTCTCTCACCATTTCCTTATCTGAAGCTTTTCATGCTTAATTGGAAATTACTGTTCAATGTCTGGGATATTTGAAAAATGATGTTGTTATATAAATTTAGGTTATTAATAGCAATATCCAAAATTTTTCAGGTGAGTAGGACTGGATATGTAAGTCCTGTGTTGCTGCTTCTGATTCTGGTTTAACACAGTCTTTGTTCTGAAGTTAAAAGTTCCTTTTTCACATTTAGATTTCTTTTTATATGAATTTTGTTCTTTGGTTTCTTTTATTTCTTTCTTCTTTTTTTTTCTGTAAAAAGTGCTATTTGATGTAAAGTAGTTGCATGAGTGCAAACATAGTATCACTATGGTGAAGTTTCACAAATTTTTATGCACGTACGTATCTTATAACTAGAGCTGGTTTAACCTGATTATGGAAGCTGGATGCAAGATATATTTAAGCTTCAAGATATCAAGCCTTATCGCCAAAACTTGGTCTAGATTCCTATTCCTGCTTTCTAAAACACGTGTATAGCTTCTTTCTTTATCTTTAAAATGCTTTGCACTGAGGTATTGTTTCCAGCTCTTTAATTAAAAATAATCTAGGCAATTTCTTACTTTCTGGCAGATTTGTACAAGATTTTAACTTGCTTTGAAATTATGCAGATTAGAATTTGTACCTTAGAGTTATAGAAGACAGTTACTAATAATTGTTCTAGGGTTTGAAATGATTGGTTGTACTTAGATGAACAGATGAAGCAGTGTTCCACTCTTTCAGCCTATTTATAAAAGCAGTGTTGCTGCTCACACACCACAGAGTCAAAAAGAAAAAGGCAGCTGAGGGTCTAGACAATAAGTGCATAATGAAATTACTCTGATGTTGCATGGAAAATAAGAATGCACCTGAAGAGTCCTGTGATATTTAGTATCTAGTACTCTTTTCCTTTTGTGCGGGTCCAGGGAAGCAATGCCATCTGGATTGTGTGTGGTGAAAGATTTTTTCATTTGATGTGGTTTTTAACATTTGTTTTTGAGCTCTTTGTATAACCTGTGAGAGATTTCACATTGCATCATTTCTCCAGTAGTATTTTCAGTATGTATATTCTTCTGATCATGGCTTTCTTTTGAATAAAATACTACACATTATGCTACTTAGGGGGAATGTTTATGCTTTAATTAACATGTTTTGAGGTGCATAACAGTAGCCATAAAAAGGCAATGTTTCTGTCACTTATCCCATCCTGTTATTTGAAATATTGTGAATAATTATCTCTTGACAAAGAAAACTTCAAATATCTGATACTGAACTTTTTAAAAGTTATAGATACATGCTTCATTTTGATACTCAGTCATTCTTTAAAAATTTTTCATTATTTCAACCTGTTAGTGTTTTATCTAAACATATTTCTTTTTAACTAAGAACTTTTTCTAATCTACTTTAAGCCGCATCCTTCTTTTGTAGCACTTGCTTCATTTTCAACTGTCAGTGATCTTACGTATAATATAGAAATATATAGAAATAGACATATTAAATAACTGTCTTCTGGCGCTTCTCTCATCATTAAAATCAGAATACTCAGCTCTAATAATCAGAATACTCTACAGCTTCCCCTGCACTCAGCACTGGTGAGGCCACACCTTGAGTCTTGTGTTCAGTTTTGGGCCCCTCACTACAATAAAGACTTTGAGGCCCTGGAATGTGTCCAGAGAAAGGCAATGAAATTGGTGAGGGGTCTGGAACACAAGCCTTTAGAGGAGCAACTGAGGGAGCTGGGGTAGTTTAGTCTGGAGAAGAGGAGGCTCAGAGAAGACCTCATTGCACTCTACAATTTCCAAAAGGGATATTGTGATGAGGAGGGGTTGTGCCTCTTCTCCCAGATAACAAACAGGACGCAAGAAAATGGACACGGGTTGTACTAGAGGAGGTATTGCAAAATAAATAAATACAAATAAATAAATAATAAATAAAGTTTTTTATGATTCATTCAGCTTGAGTTTTCCATTGATAGGTCAGTTAGATAATATGTAGAAATCATCTTTATCACCTCATACAGTGTATGTAGGAATTCATGTATCTTTTTGAATTGAAGATTCTCTTAGAACTAGTGACTTTTTTTACTTATAAAATCATGTCTTACAGTAAGGTTTCTTTTATAAGTAGAAATTCTGCTTTTAAACATACTGTCTTATACCTTGTACAATGTGGCATTAAATCATATTATTCTCCTTTGTCCTCTGTTTGTTCTTAATAATGGTGGTTGCAGTATTCTGTCTACTTTTCTGTAGTTGAGTCTTGGTAAAGGCTTTTTTTTTGGTATTTACAAATGTAATTGCTGAGATAATTAGAGTAGAACATATACAAGTGAATGAGCCCTGTTCAAATACATGAGTATCTATAAATAAAGCATAAGTTCCAGACAAATATATGTAACAAAAGAAGTCAAAGTTAACAGCCATGATTTCACCAGTGGTGAAAGGAAAAAATATAGTTCATTCCTTATGAAATACTTCCAGGTGCTTGAGAAAATAGAACGCGAAGGCAAATAACTAAAACAACTTGTAGATACTTTCAAAACTATTTTGTCTCCAGATATTGCGTATAGACTTTTTTTCTCTTGCTTTCAATCAAGTGAGATATCAAAGATACTTTAGGTTTGATAAAAGCAAAAAAACAACACCTAAGTACTTTGTATCCAAAAATATATATCTCTTCTTGTTCTGTTTGTATGGGAACTGTTGAATCATGGCCTGAACCACTGATTGATCATCTGAGGTGAGCACTGAGTCAGCTATGGGAGCACAGGTGAAGGCAGTTCACCTGTGTGACCAGAAGGGGTGGAGTCTGGCTTCACCTCTCCTAGACCCCGTTTAAGGGCTGACTACCACTGGGGAAGGATCTATTGTTGTAGTTTCCTTCCTTGTTGAGTTTTCTTTGGGAGCCTCAATCTTTGGTGATAGGTGAGTGTTCTTCTTATTATTGATCTTCTCTTTCCCATTTGGATAATCCTTCTAAAATATGCCATCTGCTGTTGACACACTATATCATCGGTATTATTATTTGTTGTCCTACCATACATCTGTTATCATAACGTGAGAGTTCACGTGTAAACATAACCTAAATAAAGGTTCATATTGTAGTGTATTTATTTCATAATGAATTTTTTGTCCAACTCTAATAGTGAATGTAGTCTTAAATTGGTGGATTTACAGATATATATGTCTTCCTGATATAATGCTTATAAGCCAATTTAGTAAGTCAGATTATTTGTAACACTGAAATAATGTTATGCAGAGAATCCCGCTATAGAGAAAAACTAATTCTAATTGTTATCTCAGTTGCTTTCTTAGTGCTGCTGTCTGTCAAAATAGCACTGGCTGCTAATCCCGGCTCTTGCTACTTTCATAGGAGGTGTGACTGATGAAACTGGTCTGACGGTATTTAATTGCAAAGGGCAAAAAGGTGATGATCAGATATCAAGATTTGCTCCATGATCTTAGTTCAGTCTGTTAATGCCAGTAGGATCATAATATAACCTTTGAGTGGAAAATAAATAAATAAATAAATAGAAATTAGACTTCACTTACAAAACTAATCATTACTAAACAGTGAGGGAGCTCCTATTTTCATTTATTGCAAGATGTGCTGCGCGCATGTAAATATGTCATTAAGTACATATGCATCCATCTGCAAGCATGCATCAGGGTATATATATATGTGCATGGTGTATAAGGAAGAGAATTAAAGGCATGAAAGTATAGTCTAGTCACAGCTAATGAAGATGTGCCTGACAACAGGGTTTAATTTCTGTCTGTGACAGACTTCTTGTTTGAATATAGCCAAGTCATGTGACCCAGTTTGGCTTTTCTCTTTCTGAGGCTACACTTTGATTTTAACTGCTTGTTTTGGGACTAAATTGTTGCTATCTGCAGGGCACGCTTTCAACTTTTTCTATGATATAGTGATAATAATAAAAAACTATGCAAATTACATTTGTCAGTCTGCGGGATATCTTTATAACATGACCTTTGCATTATTTTGACAGTTATTTTTTCATCCTTGCATGCTAATCTTGACGTAAGCTATTTAAAATGCTTTGAAGCATATAAAGAGATAAGATTGTTTTTTGGACTAGCTGCTTTATTTGGGTTGAGTTTTATATATGTACCTCCTGTCAGAATGTGAAAATACTCCCAAAGGAATGCATTTAATGGACTTACATAATGAAATTTATTTAGCGGACTATATATAAAAGCAAATGGATGAACTTTTTAGAAAGTAGTCTCAAAAGGAAAATTATAATAACTGTGTATATTTGCTTGATATATTAGGCTGCTGTATGAGAAGCAGAAAACATTTTTTTTTAATATATTCAATTTTCAGTTATTTACAATAGGTAGTGAATAGAACAAATAATAGTTATGTATGTTTTCCTTGCTTAACAAATCCTTCTGCTCTCAGACATAAGATGAACTGGAGAGATTTAACAGCAGGGAATAATAAACCACGCAGTCAACTTTATTTCTGTGATGCTGAATTTCTGAGATTAAGTTGGCTGGCTTCTAAGGGCAATGTGTGAGTATTAAAGTGTGCTGTCTTTAGCCATGGGCTAGTAAAATGGCAGATGTTCGTTGAGTAAATGTAAGTACTAATACATTTTCAATATTTTCGTGATATGCTTTTTTGAGGAAGGGGTCAAGTTTGTGGGTTTTTCTTGTTTGTTTTCTTTATTTTCTTTTCCTATAATGTGTGTTTGTTTTGTCTGGGCTTTATGTTTAGTGCAGATAATTGTGAGCAGCTCAGTTAAGTGTTTGGGCCCAGGTATATTCTGCTATACTTCTGCCTCAGTATTCACAGTAACTATACTGTTTTGTTGTTGTGGTGGTTTTTTTGTTTGTTTGTTTGTTTGTTTTGTGAAGTCTCATGGACTTCTTTCCATGTGTAGCACCTACACTCATGAAAAGGACAGGCATCTTGGGGTTTTTGGTATGATTACAGTAAGGGTTAAGATTATATATTCAATCCCAAGGATGCTGGAACAAATGACGTCTATTAAATGAGGCAACAATGCTGTATCTCTTGGATTTGCTGTGTGTTTTACCTTCCTAAACAAACTCAGGATAACTGATGGGACAACACTTTGGGAGAACTGTTGGGAGAAAGTCATATGCTATTAGGAAAAATACAAATTATTTTTGTTCTATAATTAGGCCAGTGTTAATCTGGACTTGAGGAATAAGACAGAGGGTTGGTGCAGGAAGGAAAAGTGATGCTATAGATAGCATGTTATAGGTATTTAGAAAGGAGTGTAAAGATTTGTCAGTTCAAAAAGAAATATTTTGAATACCAGAAGGGAAAACTTAAGGAACCACAGGTTTTCAGTTGCATGTAAAAGCTACTATTGACCCCCTTTCAAATTCTTCTCAATGCATTTGCTGTTCTGTATTCTTGTATTTCAGGTTCAGCCAGTCAGAAAGCAGAATTCAGTTACTTCTACTTTTTCTTGATCCAACACGAGTGAATGACCTTCCCCACAATTTCTAGAAAATATGCTACTAAATATTTACTTAGAAAACTGAACCCTTCTCCTTCCCTCATAGATTTGTATGTATTTATTATTGAAAATATGTACACAAGTTGCTCCAGAAGTAATGCATCCTATTTATTTCCATGGAAACTATGGCAGATACAAAGAGCATAACATCGTTGATAGAGCAAATTCTGAGCTACAAATCACTATTTCTCAACATAGTAGCCACCATTAGTTGATTTGTGTGGATGAGCTGATCAAAACACTCTTTGTTTCATGGTGTGACAGCTGTGCATGGCCTTGTCTTGTCTTGTACATCACTGTTGCTGTCACCACAGCTGAAACATACCATCCATCACCTCACTGTGCTCACATCCACTGTTTTGTTTGAATTCAGCAAGCCTTGATAAATTTCAATGTATGGTGTTTTTTGTTGTTGTTGTTGTTGTTTGTTTTTTGTTGTTTGTTTGTTTGTTTGTTTTATATGGAGAAAGTCAGTGATACTCCTTGGTTTCATCCTCACTTCCAAGTCAGATGCCATTGTTTTGGAGTGCCCCTCTGCCGCCATCTGTCTCATAACAACAAATAACAAAATACTGGTGGGACAGTTCAACCCCAAACTGTAAACTGCATGAGTTTCAATAGGGTCAAGTGTCAGGTCCTGCATTTTGGTCACAACAACCCTGGGCAGCCAGGTTTGGGGAGGAGTGGCTGGAAGTCTGATGAAAAGGGACCTTGTTTTGCCGATGGACGTTTGGCAAAATATGAGCCAGCAGTGTTCCCAGGTGGCCAAGAAGGCAAACAGCATCCTGGCTTATATCAGGAACAGCGTATTGAGCTGGACTAGGGAAGTAATCCTGCCTCTGTACACAGCACTGGTGAGGCCTCACGTTGAGTACTGTGTTCAGTTTTGGGCACCTCAGTACAGAAAGGACATTGAGGTGCTGGAGCAGGTCCAAAGAAGGCCAACAAGGCTTGTGAAGGGCTTGGAGAATATGCCCTGTGAGGAGTGACTGAAGGGTCTGGGGAAGAGGAGGCTGAGGGGAGACCTGATTTCTCTCTTCAAATACCTGAAAGGTGATTTCAGGGAGAGCAGAGTTGGTCTCTTCTCACTGGTGACAGAAAAAGGGGAAATGGCCTCAAGTTGCACTAGGGGAGGTTTAAGTTAGATATCAGGTAAAACTTATTTACGGGAAGGGTTGTTGAGAAATGGAATAGGCTCTGCAGGAAGGTAGTTGAGTCACCATCCCTGAATGTGTTTAAAATCTGTTTGGCTGTGGTGCTCGGGGACATGATTTAGCAGTGGGTTCTCAGAGTTAGGGTAGTATGGTTTGTTTGCAGTTGGACATGGTGATCTGAAGGTCGTTTCCAACCTGAGCAATTCTATGATTCTGTGATAACCCCTGCTGCCATGCCACCAATATCTGCCTCGGACATCATGGGCCAACATAATAAAATAGGGTGTCATTACTTTCAGAGTAGCCTTTGCATATTCATTTAACTTCCAGTGTTATTTAAAGTGTAAGCACTGTTTATACACTACTTTGATGCCAGAGTTTTGAATAAACGGGGTGTTTGTTATTCGTCTTACATAGTAAAAGTAGCTTTGCTAACATCTTTGCTTTTGATTGCATTTTGCCTGTATTGGTCTGTTTTCCAATTATATTATTTCTAAAAAAAAAGGCAAGGTTTTATAACATATATTTGCTTAATCATTTATTTCACAGAGAATGTAAATGAAAAATCAAATAAAAAGCATTATCTTTTAATGGAAATGTACTTTCAGTTACCTTTTTCATTCAGTGCTGAAGGAAACAATAATAAGGTGCTTAGATCCCAAGGCTTTGTAGCCATTCAGCACATGATCAGAGCAAATTCTCAGTCCCAGCAAGCCCAAGGTTTTCCTACTGGAATGCAAATTAAGGATACATAGTGTTAAGTGTACTGCAGTATGTTGCTGCATAACACTCATAAAAAAGTTTCAAAATGAAGCTTCTAAATAATCATCTGTGCTCAAATCACTACAGCAGCATTGGATAGACAATATTCCAGGACTGACTGACAGTAGATTTGTCAGTGCCCCTACTCACAGGTGAGCTTGAATAGTACGTTTTGAGGTTGTTCATTTCAACTAATGCTACAGCAATAAATAAATAGAAATTTTCTCTAGGAAGGATTATTTTTCCAGTAAACAAAGAACTATTCTATCACCAAAGTGTGGAAAATACTTTTCCACTGAGAGCTGTTCACTCCAAAAGTTTCTGAGTTTGAATTGATATTCTTATTTATGATCTCTGAGAATGGGTTGATAACTCCAACAAGTCCTGAATTTGCAGTTATCTTTTGAAACACACTGCAGAACTGTTCATCACTCTGAACATATTCTTCCTGTTTAGCTAACTTAATTTCCTTTTATTACAAGGTCACCCATCTAGTTGACCAAGGGGAGCCAATTCGTGTTACCTTTCTGGATTTCAGTAAAGCTTTTGATTCTTTTTCTCACAGTATCCTTCTGGAGAAAACATCCAGAATATGGCTAGATAAAAACACAATGCAGGGGGTGTGTAATTGGCTGATGGGTCAGGCCTAAGGTGTCATAGTAAATGAGGTTACATCAGGCTGGTGGCTCGTCACTATTAGTGGGGTTTCCCTGGGCTTTATTTTAGGTCCAGTTCTTTTTAATATCTTCATAAATGACTTGGATGTAGGGCTAGAAGGTGTTTTTGACCAAGTTTGCTGGTGATACAAAGTTGGGAGGAACTATTGATTCCATCAAAGGTGGAGAGGCCTTGCAGAGACATCTAGACAACTTAGAGAGCCGGACAATTGCTGCCTTAAGTTTATGAAGTGCCAGATTATGCAGCTGAGAAGGGGCAACCCTGGCTATACACATGGCCTGGGGAAAGAGACTCTGGAGAGCAGCTCTGCTTGAAAGAGTTATGGGGGTCTCGGTTGACTGCAAGTTGAACATGAGTCAGCAGTGTGTCCACGTAGCCAGGAAGGCCAACTGTATCCTGGGGTGCATCAAACGTTGCATTGCCAGCCAGTCCAGTGATTGTCCTTTATGTTGTACTGGTGTAGCCTCACTTTGTGTAATGTGTGCAGTTTATGGCACCACAGTATAAAAAGGACATAAAACAATCAGAGTGTTCAAAGGATTGCTACAAAGATGGGGAAGGGTCTGAAGGGCAAGGTGTGTGAAAAGCAAGTGAAGTACCCTGTTTTTTTTCAACCCAGAACAGAAGAGACTGTGGAGCAGCACTGAGCTCTGCTCTCTGGTGATAGTGACAGGACCCAAGAGAGCAGTGTGGTGCTGTGTCAGAGGAGAATCAGGTTAGTAGTTAGGAAAAGGTTCTGCAGCAGAGGGCAGTGGGCATGGAACAGGCTGCCCAGGACAGTGGTCAAGACCGCAACCTGCCAGAGTTCAAGAAGAATCTGTATGATGTTCTTGGACTTTATGGTCTGATTTTTGGGTGGTCCTGTGTGGAGCCAGGAGCTAGACTTGATGATACTTACGAGTCCCTTTCAACTCCAAATATTTTATAATTCTATGATTCCTTTCTACACTGACGTGTTTTCATTTGAAGTATAATTTGAGTGTTTCTGGTTATGTATTTGTTAAAGACTTAACTTGAATGTAGAGAGAGGTACTATGTAATACATTCAAACAGCTGAACTTGGTTCTTGAATTTGTGTCAGTTACGTGTGGAGTAAGAAAAGACTTTCCGCTGAGTATTCCATGTACTTGACTAAGTGGAACTGTCCTTTAAAAAGACAAGATACATTTGAGAGCAGTTCATCTGAAAACAGAAAATTTGTTTAAGAAAAGCAACTGATAAGGAAGTTTGTTTTACTAGTGTTGAGCAGAGGGACAGAAAAAAAAAATAGAAAAATAATTTCCCAGGGAGACTGCAGTCAAGCGTTGTAGTTTGAAAGGTGAGAAGTTAATGAAAACCTATGATAGGGCAGTGATAAAACTATATAGAAGCTTATATGCAGTAAGTAGAATTGGGACCAGCATGTTGAGTGGTGAGATAGAAAGTAAAAACAGATCAGAGCATGCTTACTGGGATTGATTATAGTGATTGTACCTCCACAGTAGCATTTAAGAAGAGGAGCTTGCTGATTGGAGGAAACATTGGGAAGGAAGAAATGTGCTTGTGGTATATGAAGAAAACATTGTAATATAGGCACACAAGGTGACAGGATTAAGGAAACTAATTTCTCTATTCCATTGCATTGGCTTTTCTTTGCTTTATATATTTTTTTTTCCATGTACTTTAAATCTACAGTTCCGTGCTTGTTAGAATTACATGATTTTATTTTTAATGGGCCATATATTCACTGTTATAATTAATATGTCATCTGTGATTCTTCTGTCCTCTGAATTTTATATTTTTATATTTTACCTCCGGCTGTATGGCGTTCAAGGAAGAAAAGTCACTAACAGATTGTACAGCTTCAGGTTTACATAAAATAATATTGGATCCTCGTCCTTCTTAAAACCTTCTCTGAAACAGTAATTAAATGTAATAGTTGTGTGTTCATCTTCCCCATTTCCAGTTTGTATCGTTCTCGTAAGCTGACATGTAAGACTCAGTGGAGACAGTGTCCTCGGGTAGGCAGTTTGAGGCCAGTGGTGACACTGAGGATGCATCACATCTCCCCATGGCAGAATGCTGGCTGCTGCATCCTGTGCAGAAATATTTCCTTTATAGTACGCTTGTTTTCTGTCCCTTTTCTGCTGACGACAATGTTACACTGATTTGTTTGCCACTTTAAAGTAGAAAAATCGCCTCAGATAAGTGTAAAATGTTTGGGATTGTTATGTCAGTAAATACTCAATTTGTGCAATTGCTAATTTCTGTGTTTGACTCTCAGTTACCGAAGCCAAAATAGAGTGCACATTTGTTTCTGGGCCCAAGGAACACCTCAGTCTTAAGTCTGTTCAGTATTCAAGGAGTGTTACATAATTTGCCTAGCCTGAAACACTGTCCTTTGCTTTTGAAAGCCTATTTAGTTAGAAGCTTTTTATAACAAAGCAAATTTTTGTTTATTTTTGTGAGAATGTTTGTTTAACTTTAGGGGTTCATTCTGAAACTGTACAGGTCCCAGCAGCAGGCTTTTTGGTCACAGGGAGTCTTCAGCAGGAAGTGAATGAAAAATAGGGACTCTTAACATCTCATGTTGTTCACCAGAGAGAAAATACCTAGTTGTTAATTAGAGCAATAAGCCAGCAGTGTATGTAATGATGTAAAATTTGTTTAGAGTGGTAGTTCTAAGCTGTACTTTCCAATTCTTTATGAGAAAAGTCCTCCCACACAGCTTTAAATCTTGTGGGTGTTCGCTGCATGAAGGAAGTTGGCAAAGATCAAATGAAACAAAATCAGCTAAAATAGAAGAGTTCAGAGGTTTTTTTTTTTTCCTCCTATCTTCTAACATGCTTATTCAGTATAATAAATGCCAACCAGATTAATCATGAGGGCTACATACTTTCAATGCCAAATTAAAGATATGACTGCATGTACATTAATATACATTGTAATCCAGATGTTTCTGGGATATTCTTCAGACACTCAAAATCGTTCTGATTGCATATACTTTCATTTGCTTTAAGATCAGTATTTTTTTAGATGTTGATCCTAACATTGCATTGTTGTCAGATGAGTCAAGGTATTATGGACAAGGGGGTTCCTGCTGTGTCTCACACTTGACATAAAGTGAGTTAGGTGAGACAGGTGTCATATGTGGGATATATAGTGGTTGTCCAGCATGTGCATCTTCTTTCTGTGACAGTAGGGTGGGAGATAAATGAGTGGATAATGCTCTATGGAAGACTAAAGGCTTCACATTCTTGCACAAAGCAGAACAGCAATTATGGCATGAAAATCCTAACTTCAGCAAGCTGCAGAAAATGCTGTCACTCCCTCTAAGACTCACTCAAACTGTAACATAAAACAGCCTACTTGCTTTTTAGCCCCTTGCTGCTGATGATGTTGCAATATTGTGTTTAAATGTAGGTGTTTTACTTATCTTGTATCACCTTGTCTGAATTCCTGATATACTTCACTATTTTCATATGAAGTCCTGAAGGGTCTATTTTTTTCAGTCATTCTATTTTCATCAATTAGCAAGTTACTACTTCATTTAAGAGACATTCAGGAGTCTTCACATGCAGAATGTTTCAAAAAGGTCTTTCTGTATTTACAGTATTTGTGATTCTGTCTAGATCATAAACTTCAGACAAATTAATGCATTTAGCTAAGTGGTAGATGGAAAAAGTTTTCTCAAAAAGTTTTCTCACTTTTTCTCAAAATGAGCCAAGATTCTGAAGGTTAAAAAAATATATGTAATTAAGAATTTTCAGTAAAGATGGTTATGTTTACCACTATCTCTCTGGAAGATTGCTTCTTCATAGCCTGAAAGATACACATTTTCTACTTGGGGACCACTAAAATGATGCCTTCCCCATTTAATCTGTTGTGACTCCAAGAACAGACATTATGCACAAGCATGATTTTGTTCTGGAAATATGCCAGGTTAGCTTCTTGCAAGTAATAAATGTCTTCAGCTGGAAAAATTTCTTCCAATAGTATTTCTTCCATTAGTATTTAAAAATTCTCTGGAGGAAAAGAGGCAGAGGAGGATATGCATATTAAGAACATGTGTATTCTAAAGGAAGTTCTTACAGTATGTATTACTTACATGATTTATGCAGTGAGTTAAGTGACTTAAACAATTTGGAGGTCGCTATATATAAGTGTAATACTTTTGAATATGCTTTAGGTTACATTAAAAAAATTATAACTCACTCATGCCTTCAAAATCATTTCATTTTCAGTAGTGATACAAAACAAAACATCTGGCTAAACGTCATGTAAAATAATGTTATAAACAAAGTCTGATCATTTATATGCTGCTGTTTTGAGTAAAGAATATTAGTTCAGAGTAGTGTAATATGAAAACTATTTTAAAAGTCCTTGCTGTGATCCACATTTTTTGCCATCCTCTTGTGCAAACACTACTATAGCAACCATTATTATAAATGTGAAGAGCTGTTAGACGAGGCTCTTACAAGAAAGCTGTAATTTTAGTTATATGTAGTCAAGACTGTAAATACAGTTATTTGATAATTATAAGTAATATTAATATATCTCAGTATTTATAAATTTTAGAATTCGTGTAGGGGAAAAATATTATTGAATTATATATATATAATCTTTGACAGAGGTAATTAATAAGCAAAATGCCTCCAGGAAAGCATGACGATTTAGACTTTGAACCTTCCTAGACAGACAGCTGTCAAAGGTATCCCTACTGTGTATCTGTAAGGTACCACTTAAACATTTTGCTGTCAGTCACAGATTTCCATTTTCTAGAGAAAATACTGTTATTCCTGGAAGACTTATACAGGTGAGACACTGGGAAGATGATAAGTTAGGTAGCAGTATATACTGATTTTAAGCCTTGTAATGCAGAGTCAATTCAACAACATGAATATTTAATCCCATCATAAATTAATTAACACTTCCAGAACTGAGCAGGAGTCAAACAGGATAAGAAATTCTGCATATAAGTGCAGCGATTGTAAGCATAATTGTAATGTTCCAAAATGAGTTTCTGCTTTGTTTCTGCTGCTATTACACTAAATATGTGAGAGTGGACGGGAGAACATCGTCAAGTAGGATGCTGACAAAGTTCTGTGGTGGGAAACAAACTACGTATAGGGTAGGAGCAAGTTCCCCATTTATCGCTGCTGCTTTTGGAGTCTCATACTGTTGGGGTGAATTGTTAACTTGCTGGAAATTTTAAAAGTAAAGCTATCTTTGTAAAATATACATTACACCTCAAACAGTACTAAAATTATACACTTATTTGCATGCATACTGAAGATGATTAGATTGCAGGGTTAAAATGTAATCCTGTCTTATGTTTTCTAAATAAAAAAAAATGAAAGGAAATAAAAACAACCAATTTTTTGGACAATAAGACAGGTTCTGTTCCCACAGAAATGTGCCGTGTTGGGAAACAGATCCTTCCAGGAAACTTCAAAAGGAATTTTGGTAGACATTAGGAAAGTTAATATCATAATGCTTTCAAATATTTACTGCTGTATTTTGTAAAATGATTGTTCATGTGTGACCAATAGCATTATCACTAATTCTTTCTCATTTTTCCCTCATTGTTATTTCATTTTTTTTCCTGTACGTGTATAGTAGGAGGACATGATGTATATATAATGTGAATTTCAGTCACAAAAGATGAAAAAGAATGTTACATACAATAATAGAAAAAAATCCAGGGATTTTCAAGACTTAGCTCATGTTTCCATACATCATCCGAACAACCTCAGAAGTTCTAAGGCAGATCTTTGCAAATATGATGAATTTGATACACACCTAGTGTTGTCTTCTATTTGTGATCTGCATTATATAGGAAAAGACGAAATTGCAAAGGGGTTTATGCATTGATTAAACATCTTGCCTTTGGTCTGGTATTTAATCAACTCCCAGAACGATTTATTAGTAGCACACCCAAGCAATGTGAAAATCGTTGCTTCATCTTGCAAGTAGAGACAAATGCCAAAGATTCCAGATTTAGCAAGGGGAAAAGTTCACATTGTAGTATGTATATTCATTGTTTGTATACACATGCATTTGTACGTGTAATATCCTGATAAGGAAAAGAATATTTTTCTCCAAATGAGTAGTTCTTGACTTCTTGTCTCATTAGGAAACTTTATAAGTGGAAAGTTAAATCCAGAAATATCTCAAAAATCAGTGTTCTATGTAATGTATTCTCCAGGTGGGGAGATCCTTTTGAATATTATTTTCATAATTCAATTACAGGGTCAGAATTATAAGCTGTCCATCCTGTTTCTTACTACATTTTTAAAATTAGCAATCAGTTGCATCTTCTAGTTTAAACTGGTTCTTCTGACACAATAATTAATTTATTAATTTGGTGACAGAAGATGGGGCACCCATCGAAGTATTGAAGCATCAGTAATGTGAGATATAAAAACAAAAAATGAATTAAATTTCAGCTTATTTTATCCTTTCTCATCCAGAGTAACTGAACTTTTTCAACTATTCCAAAGTTCTCCAGAAACGTTATATAGCATGGATTGTGGAAATTAACGTGTGATGTGCCAGGAACAAACCATTAATGTTAGATTTTATTTTTCTTGCAGTTGTTCTTACAAATTGCTGACACTAAGCAGTTTTTGTTTACAATGAAAAGATCCTACTCTGCTAAAACTAAACACTGTGGCAGCTGATGTGTTATACCAAATGGGAACCTGACTCAATGATAGCCTTGATCTCAAGAGCACAAGACGTAAAAAAAATGAGATAGATAAAGGTTAACATTAAGAGCAAAAGTAAACTGACTTCCATATGATAAAAGAGCAGGTGGAGGAGGGTTAATAGAAACTACGTTTCCAGAGTCCAGGTGCAGTTTCATATCCAGCAATATGAATCAAAGAATAAAAAAATAGATCAAGGTTCTATTATCATAAAGTAAATGTTCCTGAAAGTCCTAAGAGAATGTTTAGCAACTCAGGCTTTAGTGTTAGCATGTTTTTCCTACGTTAGTTTGAACAGTTTTCTTAGATTAGAATATATAGAGTTGATGTGAATCAGGCTAATATGTTTTTTTCTTTCCTTTGTTTTTGTAGTTTTATTTTCATTTTAGTTTATTTTTAAGAAACTGGTAAATCACTGTGGCTATTTTCTAGGTAAAATAAATTTGAGATTGTCTGTCTTCCCTCTTCTCTTAAGTGAAGCATCATTATGTAAACCTGTGATTTAAACAGAAAATTATATCCATGTCACAGAAAAATAACATAATAAGGGTACTTTAAAAGAAACACAAAGTGTCACACTAGAACAAAGAGTTTAAGTGCATTAGACTAGCTTGCTGGAATCTCCATTTAAAGTACTAAGTTTGCCTAGAATAAATGAGTCTTTGCATGCTTGCTTTGGGTAGAGTTTTTAATGGGTTGAAACTATTTTGGAGATTTCTCATTTGTTGAACAAAATAAGTAAAAACATATTGTCCTTCTAGCACCTGCCTGTTATTTTAGTCTGCCGTTTCCCAATGTTTTATTCATTTGTTAATCAAAAATGCTCTTTTCTTTCTATTTCTCTTCTTTTCTTCTCTCAGAAAAGCTTGGTTCCATGTGTAAGAATGAATTAAACACCATCCTATCAATCCACAAGGCCTTAATGTGCAAGTATTTTACTTTAATAACATAATTCTAGCTCTTTATGTCAGGAGCTAGAAATCACTAAAAAATGCAAATGATCACTTAAAAATAAAACAGGGTCATATCATTTTAAAAATATTATTTACTTTGCAAAGTAAGTTTAGTAAAATAACAAGCATGAGCTAATAATTCTGCTTTTGCATCATCAGTCTCTGATCTTGAGTCTGCAGCATCTTCTCTGATCTTGTCTCTCTGATCTTTGGGCTGTGTTTCCCAATAAGGCTTTTCATCACCTTACAATGAAGCTTTTTGGAAGACGCTTCAGAAGTAGAAAACATGAGGAAGAGACACATATTCAGAGGAAAGACAGTAACATTCAGGATTAGTTTAAAAAGTATTTGCTTTTTTTTTTTTAACAAAACTAACCTTAAAAAAGACATAGTAGCCACTAGAACTAATGCTAACCAACATGCAAATGGGGACGAGAAAGTGGTTTTTATCCCCAGAATATTCAAATTGTGTTACAGTTAAAATGGTATTCCCTCATTTGTGAGATATTAGAAGATATAATTCTGTGGTAGAAGCATTTGAGAGTTTTATGGATCTGCAAGTTACAGGTTCTAGAAGTAAAGAATCTGTTTAATGTAGTAAGTTAGTGAAAATCAGATTTCACTAAAAATTTCTAAATGATTCTTTACACCCGTGGATCTTACCAGATATCTAATGATCAGGAGACACATGGATGGGGCTAGGCTCCTTTTGACAGTGCCCAGTGACAGAACAAGGAGCAATGGGGACAAATTGGAATACAGGAAGTTCTGTCTGAAGACGAGGAAGAAATTTCTTACTTTGAGGGTAAGACACAGCACAGTGACAGAGCACTGGCACAGGCTGCCCTGAGAGGTTGAGGAGTCTCCTGTAGAGACATTCAGAACCTGCTTGGCCATTTTCTTGCTCAACTCCCTGTAGGTAACCTGCTTTAGCAGAGAATTGTATAGATGATCTGCAGAGGTCTCTTCAAACCCCCCACAATTCTGTTATTCTGTTTTTGGTTTTTTTGTTTGTTTGTTTTGTTTGTTTTAAATTATTATTACTATATTTTTATTTTATTTTTAATTTGGAAGTAACTGAACTTGGTTTCTTTTTATGTGGGCAATATCACTCAAATATTTTTTATAATAACTCTTAAAGTATTTTCTAAAATAAGGTTTAAAAAAAAAAAGGAAAAAGGGTTTGTTTTTTGTTTGTTTGTTTGTTTGTTTGTTTTGTCTCTATTTTCCACACATACAAGTGTTCAAACCTGCAATTAAGAGTATTCCTATGCCAAGTGCTGTAGGGATTGATGTGGAAAGCAAAGCAACTAGTGCAGTGGATCTGACTTTTACATTTCACATGTTTCTGATGATTTTTTTTTAGCCTGTACATAGTCTGAAACTATTGATTGACCTTCTGTTGGTTGTCAGAGTGCATTAAGAGTCATCCTGGAGCAATCCTTCTGTTTAGCTTCCTCTGATGTAGACTGGTCCATACAGTCTTACACTGCAACATGGATGATCCAGTAATTATCTCTGAAAGAGCTCTCTTGATCCAAATTAAAATGCTAATGTAGATTTGCTCTTCTCCTTTTCTTATCTGTGACTCCTTTTCGTCATTTTGATGTTGGCAGTTTTATCTGCCTTAAGCTCTTTTGACGTACTACTGCTGCTAGTGCACTGTCCCAATTATACCACCACCCACTTATCTTTTTTTCTTCTAAACAATATACTGCTTCTGTTTCTCTGACCTTGCACTTCTTAACCATGTTTTATCTGTCAGATTTGCTACTAATTGAGCCATCAGTTCTGCCCTGATGTACCTGTTTACCTGTGTTTGTGCAAAGGGACACTCTCATTTGAAAGCCCCACAGTTTCCCTTCTCTTTCCAAAACCCTGTCAAAGCTCATGTCTGTAGTAATGCATACTGCAACTTGTGGCTTAATTAGGGCTAGATAAGTGACAAGCTAGGGTTACTTAACATTTTCAAATTCTGTTTTGTAAAAAAGAATGTAATACTCATATGGAAAATGTTTTTTAATTATCTGTGTGCCACTATAGGATTTATCATTTTTATTAATTTCTTGTTATAGCTGGATTTGCAGCTGTACGTAGGACTTTTTCCTCTGACACATTTTTCCCATTATATTTTCAGCTGAACTGAGTTTAGCAGCGGGTGGGAGAATCTCAGCTTGTTCTTTGAGTGTATGTTTTTCCACATTGCCTACAGTGTTGGATATTTCTTTCAGATAGAGAAGCAGTCAGTTTGTGCTATGAGTTTGGTAAGAAATTATTCCATCCTATGGCAGAATTAAGGTATTTTATTTAAGCTCTTCTGCTTTGGTTTTTGCTCAGGTTTAACATAGCATGGTTTAAAGGTAAGTCAGTTTGATAAGATAAATTCTAAAGTATTTAGCTCTTTTGTTTTTTTAATTCTTGTTTTCATAGAAATGTATTTTCTTCCATTTTAATTAATGATCGTTCTTTAGGAATACCAGAAACCCATATACATGTCTGCTTTGGCAGCTGACAGCTTCCTATTGATAGTGTTCCACTGATTATTTTATTTCTGTTTGTATTTTTGCCCTTTTGGAGGAAGAAAGGAGGTTTCTAGCTGTGATAGTCCTGAGTTGTAATTCTCACTGAGCCCACATATGGGTGATTGCATACAAGCCACTTGACCTCAGTATGACTCAATTAACCCAGCAGCAAAATTGGGTAAACATCAAAATCTCATTCAAAAGCAGCTGCTGCACCTAAATTGAATTGTCTAAAATTGCATTGTGACAGTATTGCCATTGGGTCTCTGAAGACCTGAATTTTAAGTGTTTTTCATCATAATGATACATGAAAACTGATCTAAAAAAGCATGCAAGTAATAATGTCTCCATAGTTTTTCAATGACATTGCCTGTATGCAGGCATCTAGGGGAAAATCTATAAAGTAACTATGATAAATTTTCTTCACATTTTTCAGATTTTGTCATAACCTCTTACATGTCTCTTTACTTGCAAGAGGTGTGTGTTTATATAGTTTTGCATCAGGTAGTTGCAATTTTGTCTTGAATTCATCGAGCAACCTTAAGAAAATGATTGATCTTGAGAGAAAAAAAAAAAAAAAAACATGAAAATTAAGAGAAGTTTTCTGAGTTTTTGAAAAACGAATGACTCAGTACTAGGCATCATCCTATGACAGATTAAATTTTCCCTTAATTTGAACGTGCCTCTGTTCAAGTTTGTAATATCTACTCTTTCAAGTAATATTTAGATCAGGTGAGATGTTCTTCCCTTAAGCTGTGTGTACAAAGCCTATAAGGCTACAGTTAGCTATGTATCTTTTTTTCCCAAAAGTGATGGAACCCATACTTCTGAAGTCATGAATGGCTGGGGCTTTCTCTCTCCTGACACATTCAGTGAAATCTTTTTGACAGGGCCTTACTTAACCCCTCAATTATTTTTCTCGTCACATGAAAAAATATTTGTTTGTTTGTTTGTTTAAATGGATGTTCAGGCTTATCTCCCTCTTGCTGTTGTTCTATGGGATTTTAATTTAGGATTTGGCAGCTACTTCCCTCAGTGTACTGAGGACCCTATATTGCTCTGGGATCTTTCAGCTACTTTGAAAATAATCACTATTACTACTGATGATCCCAGGATGTTGTCTTGTTTGTTTTGTCATGATAGTACCCAGAGCTTCTAAGGTTATTATTCAATTATTATCGTTCATTCTATTGCTTAAAAGTAATCACATGATGGAAATGCGATGCCTGTTTCAACAACTGGCTTTATAATGTGGTACTGCCTGTGTGAAACACAATTTGCTTACAGTCAATAATCTACTTAACTATGTAGCAGCAGAAAGATTGGATACTTTTTATGTTCTAAAAGTTAATCAACATTTCTAGTTAGGGAAATCAAAGGATCAGCTTGCTTGCACCTTGCTCTGCATAACTTCAATTATTCTATCTTATTTATTCTTCTGCTGTATTTGCTAATTAGAAATACTAGTAGTCCCATAATCACAAGTGTATGATATTAGAAAAAATAAAAACATATCCTTGAGAGAATTTCCCATACAGATTTTTTGTCAACTATAGGCAATATTAAAAAACAAACAAACAAAAACTATTCTTGAAATAATGGATAAGTAGAAAAAGAGATTTCTGGAATTGTAGTGTAAAAATCATAAGCAAACTTTTTTTATTTAGTAATGTAAACAAAACATAAAAATTGCTATATTCATTATTCTTTATTAGTTACCATGTATCGTGAGTAGGATAGAAGACCAGTATGTCCCTCTGCCAACATGAATTTCAAGTGTATTCTGTGTCTGGCAGTACAGATTTAATACTCTAGGTAATTTGATAAACTTCAAATATCTGCTTTAAAAAAAGGCACGATGCTTAATTTGACCTGAATTAATTTACTTTATGAAGCCATTTACCTAAAAACATGCATTGCTAAGGGGTTACATGATATAGAAAGTAAGTCCACCCATGAATCCCTGTTATGCATGTACATTTATGTAACCTTTGGTTTTCATTTTCCCAACTGTGTGATGCAAATTACTGTAATGAGCTGCAGGATGACCCATAATTCAGCTATCATACAATGAGAATTGTGAGTAAGGGTGAAGATAAATTATTTCAGCACATCGAAGACGGAGCAGAAAACAGTTAATTTCCAAACTTTTTAAGCACTGAAGACTTTCAGTTAAGATGATGGTGTCTTAAAAGAGCTTAGTAGGTAACTATATGCCTATGATCAACCAGATGATTGGTTGATCTGTCATCATGCAATCATAGGATCCTTTGGGTTGAAAAAATTCCTTCAAGATCATTAATTCCAGCCATAATGACCTATGTCTTTTCCCTTCCTTCCTGTCCATAACAAATTAGACAGGTAAGAATGAATGGCAAGTGTAAATCAATGATTAATTTTCTGTAAAAGTTTGAGGCCATATTTCTCTCTCTTTTCAAGCTGACCAGAAGCAGCTGCAGGGCATCCTTTTTCAGTGTAGAGTCTGTGAAGACTGAAGATGTTGCCAAATCCCCCACCCTTTGTGCTGAAACATAGAGACCTCCTTGAATTCTCAGTCCATCTCTCTACCTGGGGTTTACAGGGGGAAATACGTCCCGCGCATGCCCATGAGGCACATAAACTTCTTTAACTGGTGATCTGACACCAGTCAGGTCAGCTCCCAAATGGACATTTGTAAATGTTTCTGCCACGCATCTGTGGCTCCGTTTTTCTCACTTCTGGGACCTTCTCATCCAAACACAGGTCCATTAGTGGTCAAATTTGTGCTGTCTATGAGTACTATGGCTCAGGGTATGGGATAATTACCTCAGGAGCACAAAATATAAAAAATTCTTTTGGAGCAGTGGGCGTAACCTTGCGGTATCACTCATGAGGTCTCCTGACTGATGCCCATTCTGTAGGAAGATGAAGATTTTGGTGCAAACATCAGTTGAGTACTTTGCTTCATAATTCCTTTCTGACTTGTCTGAGATATCTTGTTGCTGTGTTTTTCTTTTCCCCTTTTTATTTATTTTTCATTTCCCTTTAGAAGCCCATCATCTCATGCATTTTCTCTTGATATTAAAAAACTGGCCCTCCATAGTCCAATAGAGAAAAAAGGACAGGAGTGGGGAGATTCCATTATCCCTAGGGACTGTGTTCTGTTCTCATGTCACATCTGTAGGCATCATGTCACATCTGTAGGCATTCCTTTTTTAATTTTGACACTTACCTCTCATATATATATATATATATGTGTGTGTGTGTGTGTGTACATATAATGCCTTCTACAGGGACTTGATTTCCAGAAGCTGCTTTTGCTTTCCCTGTTTGAAGAATGAGGGGAGATGATTTAATACTTCTGTGTACAGCCTGAATCCTGTCCCTATCTGGGAAAATCAATAGGAGCTGTAGTCACAAGTGTATGTTCAGGGAAGAATAATGACAGATGAAACTATTTTCATTGAGCTCGATACTCAGGAGCACAGTTTGATGTATATGGGGAGCTCAGACTTCTGCAAAATTACTCAACAGCCCAGTCACCAAAGATTTTTCTAATCCTAGTGACGTTCTGTTGCTTTGTATGATAACTATTAGAATCAATTAAAATTGTAATAGATATTTTCACACATCCTGATGAGTAGAACTAGCCTGTAGCTCTCATTATGTTTTTATTATTAAGGAAAAATATAGTGGAAAAATATATTCTAATAACATTAGCTTTGTTGCTTGTTATTCTAGGTTATATTTTATATTCACAAAGTTTTAGTTTTCAGAAATGAATACTAATGATTAAGAACTCATCTCAAATAATCTTTAAGAGCTTTTATTAAGGTATACGAATAGCAATGTGAACAGAGTGCCCAGAACTTGCCACTTTATTTTTTTAATGTTTTTTAGCATCTGAAAAATGGCAAATTCTTTCTTTCTGAAAACACTGTGGCACAACTTTCTCAATATTTTTGTTGAATATTCAAGTGAATAAATAATGCCAGCACCAATTGTCATCAGTAATAGTAATCTGTGTTATACAACAATTTTCAGATGAGGATCTGCAAGGTTTTCACAGGCAATAATTCACTTGTGCATGAAATGGATAAACTGAGTTAAGCAGAGACATATGTTAATGTATCTATATTCTCTTAGAGAAAAGTGAGGTGAGATTCCAGCTCTCCATTTTTAAATGCCATGAAAATTTCAAAGTATAATGCATAACATGCGTGCAGTGCATTTGAACTGGAGAAGTATAATTGGGTAGCATTTAAGTCTTTTTCTAATTTTTTTAGATATTAAGGATCCTAAATCCTTTTTCATTCTATGAACTTTGTATACCAAACATTTAAAAGTATCTGAAGTAGTTCAAAATCGTACAGAAAAGATATGGCAGCAGATGTCAAAAAACCTCTGCTGAATCCCTTGGCCTGCACCTCAGTCAATTGTGTAATTTTCCTCCCTCCCAAAAAAGACATTTGATTAGGAGATTAATTTTTCAGACTCTGAAGAAATATTATACCTTTTCATGGTAGTGTGCTGCTTCTTGAAATTCTTGACTTTTTTTTTTTCCCAGCATTTATAATTGGTTTTCTCATCATATATGAATGTGTCAGCGGTTTACTGGGCTGGTTTGGCCCGGTTCCGCGACAATTGGTGTGGGGGACCCATGGACCCACGCCCCGGGAAAGGGGAAGGGAAAAAAGGGAAAGGGAAAAGGGAGATGGGCCTAGAAACAAAACAGCGGCAACGATCTGAGGAGGAAAGCTAATTTACTAAATATGATATCAGAAAGCAAAATAACACAGTATAATACAATATAATTGGAATTGAAGCTAATAAATCAAATAAAATGAGCAAGAGAGAGTGTCTGATAAACCGAAGGCCTTATGCTAACGCTGAAGGCGAGACTTCAGCGAGCACCCACTGCTGAGTCAATCCCAAAGGAAAGAGAGTGTCCCATGACTGCAGACAGTTTTTATCTTTTTCCTCTGAGCGGAAAACACGTAAAAATGCAAAGCATCGCAGAGTCCTCTGGGGAAGGTAGTTCTTCTTTTCTGAGGCAGGTATCCCCGGAACTATCAATGATCTATGGAGCTGGAGTATTAGCTCTTTAACTCTTAATGCAATACATGATGTTATGATGTGGAATACCAATGCCAAAAATCATAAAACCATGACAATGAATTTAAATTATGTACTCTCTCACATCTTAAAACAATTTTTCTGGGTAAAGTTAAGCCAAAATCTCTCAGTTGCACTGCACCAAATTGACTGTGGATTAGACAGCTGAATCCGAGGGTTACAAGGAGCTACAAACAAAAATAAATTCAGACTATGATAACATATGCTGCAGAATAACAGAATATTCTGTCTAAACATCATGAAACATTTCTTTACTGTGCAGGTGATGGGGCATTAGCACAGGTTCATCATAGAGATTGCTGAATCTCCTCAAAGGTCTTCAAAAGCCTCCTGGACGTGAGCCTGAGCATCTTGCTCTGGGCACCCCTACTGAAGCGGGGATTGGATCTTCAGAGGTCCCATCCAATCACAATCATTCTGTGAAATACTGTGTAGCATAAATTCCTCCGCAAGGGATTACTCACAGCTGAGAAAAGAATAAGTTTCAAGTGCCTTTGGGGGTTCCTAGTACATCATTCCGTTTCTTTATTAAGATAGAACTCTTTGAGCATAAAACTTTATTTATCTATTTTATCTTGTGAGGTAAGGGTCTCAGATGAAGTGCATCTGTACCAGTGCATGCAGCATGGGCAGCAAACAGGAGTAGCTGGAAGCCCTGGTATGGCAGGCAAACTATGACTTAGTTGCCGTTATTGAAACATGGTGGGATCACTCCCTTGACTGGAGTGCTGAAATGAATGGCTATAAGCTCTTCAGAAGGGTAGGCAAAGATACAGGTGTGATGGCATGGCTCTCTACCTTAGAGTGTGTTTTGATGTTGTTGAGCTCAGGGCTGGGAAGGATAAGCTTGAATCTCTATGGGGAGGAGGGGAATGCAACAAGGCTGTGTCATCCTGATGGGGGTATGGTATAGACTGCCTAGCCAGAATGAAGAGACAGATGAGGCATACTGTGAGCAGCTGTAGAATTTGCACAATCCCCAGACCTTGTTCTCATGGGATAATTCAACTTCCCTGATATGTACTGGAAATATAACTGTGGAGAAGCAGCTTTCTAAGAGGTTTCTAGAGTGTGTGGAAGAGAAATTTCTGGTGCAGCTAGTAAGAGAGCCTACCAGGGAGATGCCCCACCACACCTGCTGTTCACAGAGAAGGACTGGTGGAAAGTGTAGAAGCTGGTAGCTGTCTTGGCTGGAGCAGCCACAAAATGGTAGACTTCTCTGTCTGTGATGAAGTCAGGAAGAGGAGCAGCAAAGCTACTACGTTGGAATTCCAGACTTTGAACTATTCAGGACACTGGCAGGGAGGGTCCCTGGAGATGTTAACGTAGTCTACAAAACTTCAGCAAAGCCTTTGACACTGTTTCCCATGGTATTCTGCAGAAGCTGACAGCCTGTGGCTTGGACAGGTACACTCTTTGGTGGGTAAAAAACGTGCTGGAGGACCAGGCCCAAAGTGTAGTGGTGAATGGCATTAAATCCAGCTGGTGTTCAGTCACAAGTGGTTTTCCCAAGGGGTCAGTGTTAGAGCCTGTCCTACTTGATATCTTTACTGATGACCTGGGTAATGGGATTAAGTGCACCGTCAGTAAATTTGCAGATTACACCACGTTGAGAGGAGGTGTCAATCTGTCTAGAGACACAAAGGCAGACAATAATAACCGCAAACATATATATAGTTGACTGTGGACATTAATTGCATTTTTATGCCTGTAAAATGTCAGTTTCTCTCTTTATGTAGAATATCAACTTCAATTTTTAAATTTTTCAGTCAGCTTTTGATATTGCTTTGGTAAGGTATGTGTTTTACCTCTTTAATTATTTTTAATAGTCTCTAAGCAGTGGCATTTATTCTTAATATTTTATGACCAGTTAATAATTGCACATTGTCACATAAAAGGATGCAGATTTTCAATGCTTGAGTGAGCAGAGAACTTTCAATGTACAAATAGGAGCATTTCTAACTAATGATTAATACTGTATTCACATTACCATAGATTTTTTACACAGCTATGTCAAAGAAAAATAGTCTTCTAATAACCCATGATCTCTTTTCTTTGTCATTTTCATAATCTTCATCATCTGTACTTAAGAATCAGCAAAGCATACTCTAATTTTTCCAATAAGGATATTTATGTTCTGAAAAAAAGTTATTGTCACTACAGACATTGCATTCGTAGCTGATTAAGTATTTAATAAGCTAAAAAATGTTCTTATCCTTCTGCATTTGACAATGTTCTGAATTGCTTTTCTTTCATTATAACCCATTTTGTAATGCTACTTGAATTTGTTACATAAAATTTTTATTTCCATGAACATCTTTGGAAGATTAAGCTTGAATACAAGTAGGTCTTGCTTACATAAACAGTAATATTACTTGTATATCCTTGGGAAAACTGTAAAGCAAGTTTGCACAGGACAGCTTCCAGCTCTGTCTTATCACCTGAAGCCGTTCTGGTTCCTGTACCATTTGCCTACTTGGTTGTGCTTTCAATTTTTGTTCCATAGTCTTTATTCATTTCTGAGTAGCTCCATGGAAGAATACCATGGTCCTGATTAGTGCTCTAATCCCAGGTTACTGATATTATACACCTTCCCTGTAGATGCTAGCTTCAGCTGCAAATGGTGGGAATGTTTTTAACCAGATAACTCTAAAGTACATCTAAGTGGTCTACTAGTGAAAAAAGAAAGAAGCAAAAATATCTTTATTTTTATTTTTCCTTGGAAGATAGTATGCTTGCAGTCCCTTGAGAGCGTTTTTTATAGTATGTCCTGCACAATTTTGTGCCTGATTTCACAAATGTTTTTGGAGAGAGAGAGTGGGGAGCAATTGTATATAAGCATATGGGTCTCTACTCTGTTAGCTTTGCCTGTTTTATATAACTTCAGACTCTCCTCAGTTTTGATGTATGTACTTTACTGAATTGAAGAAATACATGTCTCTGAGACTGTGAAAATTACATAATGATGCAATGTACTATAATATGTCTGAAGAAGCATATTTTTTCCTGGCTCCATATGTAAAAAATTTGAGTAACAGCTGCTGACACAGGCAATAATTCTCAAAGCGTTTTTTTTTTTTTCTCTCTGCTTTCAAAGCTGTTTTGTTTCATTTCTCTGAAAACAAGAAATTGTATAGTCACAGCATTTTAACTAATGTGATACAGAAAGATATTTAAAAATATATTTCACAAAACTGGGCTATCCTGGGATTTTTTTTTATTCTTATTTTTGGCTGTATCTTCCCTCCATTCTCTTTCCCATTTTATATAGTATTCAGAAGTATAAATCTCTCTTTAACCTGTGTCTTCTGAGATGCTGATTTAGTTATAACAAACACCCAGACAAATATGTATTTGTTGGAACACATTGTCTGTGACATGTTGCAGTTGATCCTATCTGCTTAGAAGATGTAAGTAGCATATAGACGTTTACACTGCAGTATCTTTACTTGGATTTGTTTTATAAAACAAATTAATATACATATAAGGTTTTTCTTTCTTTTTCTTTTTTTTTTTTCTTTCCTCAGCTTTTCAGACTAAAATACTGCTGGAAATGGGTATATTATGCATTGGCTTCTTGGACTGGAGAAGTAGTTTCCTTAGGAATCGTATTCCCACACACTGCAGCAATTCTAGCAAGATTTATTTCACTTCAGGATATTGGAAGCACCAGATGAGCAATCTCAGAAATTGCCTCCAAGAGCAATCCTAGGGCATGTTTGTGTGCTGCAGTGCTGGTCCATCCGTGGGGTGTGTGATGATGTGAGCCTTGTCTCAGAGCAGCGCTGGCAGGGCTGCACCCACGCTCTGGTATATAAAGGACAAATTGCAGAGATGACTTGGGAAAGGGAAACATACTACTCTTTCTGATGCTGGCTCTTGCAGGGTGAGCTGAGGACACTGGAAGTCTAATTAAACCCTTGTGAAGACACTTAGAGTATGTATGCACAGCACACTTGACTTCTTACAGAATTTATTCCATCTTTCTTTCTTTCTTTCTCAGGAAAGAAACTTACCAAAAAAACAACCTTGATCCAAATTTGTTGAACTAAGTTCCTGTTCACTGCAGCTGACTTTAGATAAGGAGCAAAGTGACCTTAATCATTTTCTGTGATGCTTAAGAGATCATTTATCTCAGCGTCTAGCCTTCTCCAGCCCTTCCTTCCTAACAGCCTTTCTGCCTACCCTGCCTTCCTCCCACTTCTCCTCAGGATATGAACAATTTCTTTCATTTTTTTCTTAGTGATCTACCTATCTCCATTTACAGTCTAAGCATGGTCTTCCTTACTTATTTTGCCATTTTGGAAAAAGACAAAATGTAAAATATTAGAGAAAAAAAAAGTGAAAATCCATATGGCTTTGTATCTTAAACAGACTTTCTCCTCATTTTGTATGGCCTTTTTTTAATGTAAGATTTTTAGTCATTTTGTGCTTTTACACAGCAGCTTAAAAAGGGAGCTATTCATTTTGACAATACTAGAATAAAAATAGTGTGTTACAATCCTAAGTCTTGGACTATAAGGAAAACAGGATTTCAGTTTCTTCTCAGTAAACAGGCATTTGTGAGAGGGGGGTTAAAAATGATCTGTTAAGAGAAGGATTTCTAAACTCTGTTCAGTTCTAAACATTTAAATGCACCTACCATGGAGCATTTGTCACCTACTAAATAGATCACAAAGGTCAGCCTGCTTAGTAAATAGCAGCTATGTTCAAGTTACTTCAATCGGCTAAACACTGAAAGCATACAAAACCCTAGCCTAAACTTTTATAACTCTTACTGTTTGTTTCAATGCTGAATGATCTGTTGCATTCAGCTTTCCACACTAGGGTGCTGGCTAGGTTGTTTGTATTCAGTGTAACACCAGTGCTTCTCAGGATCCAAAGCAGTAACAGTTCTGTGCTAGTCCTGCCTATGGTAATTCTTCTTGTTACTCCATAGCTCCATTGCTAGAATTGATTTATTTTAGATGAGGCATTTACTGCAATTCTTGAATTTGTACCTTTCCCCAGCAGCACTTGTGATTGTGCTACCAGCATTTTGCAAAGCATATGAAAGGTGCTACTGAAAGCATGTCGTTCTACATTTTTTTTCATGATAGATATGGATTACATTCAAGAAGTTTTTACTTTTGATGCGATGTAGGTTAAAAAGAATATAAAGTAAAAAAGTTGAATCATAGTCAAAATGTGGCAAATGCGTCTTTAAGAGGTAATAAATAAAATGAATTATTTCAAGTAGAGAAAATAACTCTGGCTTCGGCCAGCTGTAGATAATAATGTATTTTGAAGTGATTTCTCAGTGCATTGTAGCTCTATTTTTTTCTTAAGCATTTTCTCTTCCACTGCAGTGTTTTCTGGTCATTTTTTAAATACAGATTTCCAATTAAGCTATGTTTTGTGGTCTTTTTTGGCCATTTAATATTCAAGATTATAGTAAAATACATGGTATGGTACATCAAAATGATGGTTTTGTCTGTGAGCCATCGGGGTGTCCTTGCAGCCAAGAAGGCCAGTGTATCCTGCATTAAAAAGAGTATGGCTGGGAAATCAAGGTAGGTGAGGCCCCATATAGAGTACTCTGTCCAGTTCTGGGCCCCCCAGATCAAAAAAAAAAAAAAAAAAAAAGGACAGGGATCTCCTAAGAGTCCAGTGGAGGGCTGCAAAGATGACTGGAGGACAGCCTTCTCATTTGTGGGTCTCTCCTGGTCTGCAGGGAGCTTCTGCTTGATACTTGGAGCACCTCCTGCCTTTCTTTTGCACTGACCGTGGTGTCTCCAGGGCTGCTTCCCGTTTTCTCTCACACATCTGCCCTGTAGCATTTATTAGCCTTTTGTAAATGTATCCCATTGATATAGCTTTGGCCAGTACCAAGACAGCTTTGGGTCCACTGGAGACAGATGGGGTTGCTGCACTGGGCCCTGGGGTGTCCCTGGCCTCCTCACGCAGAAACCACCCCTGTGCTCCCTCCTTTTCAAAGCCTTCTCATGTAAACCCAGTATAGCCCTTTACCTGTTTCTTCTAATCAGTACCCTCTTTGACAAAGGTTTAGTCACCTCTATTGAGGCTACTTTGGTCTTAGTGTCACTTCAAATATTTTCCATATGTTAGCACCCTGAAGTTTGATGTTAAGTATTGCTATGAACAGCTTTTGTAAGATCCAAACAAGTGCTGGGGAAATGATAAGAGTTACAAGAATTGATTGCTTGGCTTCATATGCTAAAAATAAGATGGGAATGTTTTTGTTTTCCTGTATTCTTTCTAGCTCATTCTCCATCATCTAGTAATGTGCTCATTCAGAAACAGTGTTGGTTATAAGAAGGTAGATATCCAGAATTCTGTTTGTTTGTTTGTTTGTTTATTGTATTTAGTCATATCATTCTGTGGGAGGAGTGTTAATATAATCTTTCCATGTTAGTTCTTTCTCTGCAAAATAACACTTTTACACTTTGTTAATGGTGAGGCAAATGTATTACAGAGTATTAAACGCTGTCTTTGGTTTAGGTCACCAGCAAACATCTGGTCCAGAGAAGGATGAGTGGTTTTATGTTTCAGAGTATATCTGGTAGCAAAGTGCACCCTTCAGGTACTGGGTAATGGTAGTGTTGATTATTTGTTCACTATGACAGCAACTTGTTCAATATTGAAGGGTGATGAGTAGTTAATTCTTCTGTCCTATAGTCTGTTTTTCTTGATCGAATTATTATAATGGTTTCAGAACACAAGAGAAAGATTTATCTTTTTTTTTGTTTTGTTTTGTTTGTGATGAGGCTTTATTTTAGAGAGAGAAGAGGGCTTCTGTATTGAAGTAGTTACCAGACGTCTGTGTGAACACAATCTCACTTTCCTGAGTGTTCACATATAGTGAATCAAAAAGGATAAATTTTTTTTAACAGGCAAATAGAACTGCTGTTTTAAAATCCGAACTGAATATTCATAACTTTCTTCCTGCCTTATTTAGCTGTCTTGAGCTTTCAAGTCTGATCTAACTTCCTCAGAAGTTGTGCTAGAATTGTGACTAATAATCTTTTCATGTTTATACGACATGCAAACACATGTATATGGTACACATGCAATCATTATCCCAATATTGGCTAGATTTCGTTGACAAAAAAATGACAGATAATTCAACAAACATATCATTTGCTGACTTTATTGCAATTTAATAAGCTGCACTGTTATAAAAAATGGGTATGACATTTGCATTTCTGTTTAATTGCTGTGGAGTGAACATAAAAAGATAAGAGAGCCAAGAGAGCTTATTAAAACTGAAATGAGGGCAAGTGATAAAAGAATAATATTTTAGTGGTGCTGCAGTCATATCTAAAACATTTTTTTTTATTATTTTTTGCAGAGAGAGGATATAGGTTTTATACAACTGCTCGTTTTCTTTCAAGCTATGATTGTTATACAGGATTTCTCCATGCTCATGCTTTAACTTGTGGTACAAGGGCCCTCAGTTGCCCCAGGAACTTTTTAGAGAATAACTTGGATTCTTATGTACCATTTCCTTTTTGTTTTTCCCCTGGAAAGAAACAAGTTATGGTTTCTTGTGCTCAACTATTGTGTTGCTCATAGCTGTATCACAGCACTCCACTATGTCCAGTGAGATACACTGTTTGCATCATCTTTTAGAGAAAATGTTAATAAGAATGTTACATAGTTAGGACTGTTAAACATTTGACTAATGTACACTTGTTTGTAAGTGAACTAAGTTCTTAGTGAAAAGTGCCTGCAGTTTACATGGCACTTTGCACAGGCAGGGCATACAGGAGGAGAGGCTGGCAGTCTGTTTTATCACTGCTGGAAGCAACTCTATCACAGCACTACATGCAGGCAGGGCACTGTACATTGTTTCCAGGTTCACGACTTTGGGAAGTGCTCTTGATCTCCACCACTATGGAGCTGGGCACTCACCTGAGGGCTAAAATGTGTTCCCCTATGGGAAAATCCCCGGAGAGTTCTGATGCATCCCCCCAGACAGAAATGGTAAGAAAGGGGTTCAGGCAGTCCATCGCACTGAGTGCCTTGAACCTTCTCCTAGTGATAGTGTAAGTACCTGAAGAGGGTGAGCACAGGTGGATGATCTTTTACAAGTGGCTAAGTTGCAAGTAACAGCTAAAAGGCTTCATAGCATTAGAAGCGCTGAGAGAGAGACGGATATATTGTTTAATGATCAAATTCCAGCAGCAGCCAACACCGTACTCCTTTTTTTTTTTTTTTTTTCTCTTCAGTGCCTGTATATCGACACATACAGTGTGGGGAATAAACAGAGCTGGAGATATGTGTGTGGTTGAAGGGATATGATCTCACTGCAATCACAGAGACATAATGAGGCAGCTCTCATGACTGGATTGCTGTCATGGATGGTTGGCTATGTACATTTTAGGAAAGGCAGGCCAAAGAGGGCAGGTGGTGGAATTGTTCCTTATGAAAAAGCAACTAGAACATATAGAGTTCCACCTGGAGATGAGTGATGAGCAAGTGGAAAGCTTGTGGGTGAGAATTAAGGGGTAGGCTAATATGGGTGACAACACTGTGGGTAAGTACTACTGGCAACTTGATCGTGAGCTGAAGTTGATGACACCTTCTGTAGACAGCTGAAAGTAGTCTCACAATCCTAGGCACTGGTTCTCATATGGGACTTAACTCAAACTGGTATTTGCTGGAAAAGCAACACTGTCAAGCACACACAGTCTAGGAGCTTCCTGTAGTGTATAGCATGTAACTTTCTGATACAGGTGACAGAAGAGCCAACAACTTAATGGCAGAGTTCAGAGATTTACAGTGAGTGGCACAGAGTCTAGTGGCAGGCCTGCAGCTTCCTCAGAGATCAGTACTTGTTCAACATCTTCATTGGTTACCTGGATGAAGGGATACAATGCATCCTCAGCAAGTTTGCTGATGATATTAAGCTGGGAAGAATGGTTGACACATCAGAAGGCTGTGCTATATTTCAGCAAGACCTGAGCAGGATGGAGAATTGAGCAGAGGGGAACCTTCTGTGGTTCAACAAGTACAATTGTAGAGTCCTACACCTGGGGAGGAATAAAAGCATTCATCAGTAAAGGTTAGGTGGCAGAGAAGGACCTGGTGTCCTGGTGGACAGCAGATTGACCATGAGTCATCAGGGTGCCTTTGTGGCCAAGAAGGCCAATGGTATCCTGGGGTGCATTAAAAAGAGCATGGCCAGCAGGTCAGGGGAGGTGATCTTCCCCCTCCCCTCTGACCTGGTGAGACCACATCTGGAGTGCTTTGATAAGTCTGGGGCTCCCCAGTTCAAGGCAGACAGGAAACTTGTAGAGAAAGCCCAGAGTAAGCCTAGTAGGGCATAAAGATGATGAGACATCTAGAGCATTTATGGAACAGGCTGCCCACGGAAATGGTGGAGTCACTGTACCTGAAAGTTTTCAAGGATAGGCTAGATGTGGCACTGAGGATTGTGATTAAGTGGACGTGACGGCGATGAGTTGATGGTTGAATCTTAGTGATCTTTTCCAGTTTTAAAAATTCTAGGATTCTGTAATCTCCCTTACGAGGAAAGACATGAGACTTAGGACTGTTGAACCTGGAGAAGAAGAGGATGAAAGGGGAATAGTTACATAGGAATCTGCTTTAGCAGGGGAAGGGTAGACTAGATGTTCTTCAGATACCTACAATTCTGTGATTCTGTAATCATAACTACTGCATACTGTATGTACCCACAGATATAAAGGTATACATGAATAATTTATTTTTTGTATTAAAACATTATAACAAAATCAGTGCTTCTAAAAACAACTTTGCAAAATTATCATAGTTTTAAAACATTCAATATCTATATATAAATATGCATGCGCTTCTTGCCACTGTAGGGACTCCCTTCACCTGAATCTCATGTGCTGCTTTGCAGTCTGAAACAACATAGGTAATGTATTTGCTAAAGCCACAAGAGTAACTGTACACAGAAACTACCAGCAGGAAGTTTTCTTGCAGGAACTTCTGTGCTAGAAAAGGTGGTAAATCTGCTTAGGCATTTCAGCAGATTGCAGTCAAATTCTGCTTTGTCAACAAAATAAACCCAGTTCTCCCAAGTGTTCAGTACAGACTTCAGTCACAAAGAAATGATGAGCTGTCAGTGAACTGATATGAGAAACAGAACTCTCTTACATACTTTTCCCACATAAAAAAAAATACTTTCAATTCTGTTCTCTGCAAGGATATCCATAATTCTCAATATGAAGCTGTGTTAGCTTGCTACAAAATCGAGAAAAGCTACTCAAATAACTAAAATCTATCCCCATAAGATTTTTTTTTTGTGTGTGTGTTCAGTCTTGCTGCTCTAGAACTGATAGCTTACATCAACTTTAAAGATGAGGGGCAGTCCCCTGCAATTCAAGAGCTTTCTGGGTCTAGCTAATAAATACTAATGTACAAGATCATCTCAGCTATTTCTAAGTGAAGCATGTCCATAATCTGGCCTCACCTCCAAACATACATCTTGATTAATTGCATACATGTATGGTCTGAAAGAACAAACTCTGAAAACAATAATTTCTGGAATTACATTATCCTAGCAATATGGTTTAGCTGGATAGTCTGAAATGAGAAGCAGCAGGAATACAGAATAATCAAGTATTCTGTTTCTACCAAGCCTCTACATTACTGTGACGACTAATACTCGTATGCTAATAGAACTTATAGGTGCTTTTTTTTGTTGTTTTTGTTTGTTTGCTTGTTTGATTTGCCTGTTTGCTTGGTTGTGCTTTTTTGTTGTTAATTCCCTTGTTTATTGTGAAAGAGTAAAATCATTAACAATTGTACTAAAAAAGCTGCAGAAACGAAAAAATACATATTAAGCCAGGAAAGCATTATCTTATTATGTTTTCCTAAGAGTGGTTTTTATTCTGTGAAAACATCTTTGGTTTTATAGCTGTTTTCTTTTTGTAATTATAGACTGGATTGCTGTCATGCTAAAGCACTCTTGGGTAACACTGGTGTTTATCAGAGCTATCATATGTTAAAAATTATGGTTCTTTTTACAGTGCAATATATTTGTATATATCATTCAATTCTAGTCTTTTATAAAGCTGCCGTTTTTCAGATATTTTGACTGTGTTATGAGGAATTACTTTAACCAACTTATTCATTACTAGATTCAAACATACATAGAATATTCATTGTTCCGCTTTAGGTACCATATACTTTATTTCTGAGGCAATTAACATTTCTATGTGCATATATGCATATACTCATGCATTTCACTTAATAGCCATAGTGTAGTAATTTATGTATGAATAACTAATATTCAAAAAACAACTACAATAAAATTATTTATTACAATTTCAGAAAAAAAGTCCATAATTCTATGGGATCCATACAGAAGGAGCATATAAATTCTTAAGGGATTAATACTTCTGTCATCAACATGTTTTACAAAAGCATGCTAAATATGATGTTCCTGTCACTAATGCCAGCACATCTATGTATAAAGGAAAAATGTGCCTCTGTAGATTGAAGCCTGTGGGACATTTACTATTGATCTCAATAGTAGCAAGATTCTTTCATAAATTTCAACCAACAGAAGAAGCAAATGGAATATAATATGAAGGCTTCAAATTGTGCTTCGCCAAAGCTTTGCATCAGTTTTCACAATTCAGCAAAACCCTTTCCTTGCGTGCTTTCTTTGGTGTACTGCAAAAATTGTGCTTAGTCAAGATCTCAGCTTTTCAGTGTTGAACTTTATCTTTCAGTAATTGGAAATTGAGATATTTATGAGTTATTTTTCTGTTCCAAAAAAGAGAGAAAAGAGTAAAAAATTAGTCAGAAAGTTTCAGTTTTATGGAGTAGCAGTTGCTGATCCATAATTATCATAGAATCATAGAGTGCTTAGAGTTGGAAAGGACTTCTGAAGGCCACCTAAGTTCAACTGCCCAGCAATGAACAGGGACACCACAGATAGATCAGGTTGCCCAGGGACTGATCTAGCCTCACCTTGAAAGTCTCCAAGGACAGGGCATCAACCACATCACTAGACAACCTGTTCCAGCACCTCACTGCCCTCACTGTAAAAGATTTTTTACTTGTATCTAGCCTAAACCTACCCTCTTTGAGCTTGAAACCATTTCCCCTTGTTCTATCACCACAGACCCTCCTAAAGAGTCTGTCCCCTTCTTTCCTGTAGCTCCCCTTTAGATACTTGAAAGGCTGCTATCCAGGTCACCTCGGAGCCTTCTCTTCTCCAGGCTGAACAGCCCCAGCTCTCTCAGCCTGTCCTTGTAGGAGAGGTGCTCCATTCCATGGATCATTTTGTGGCTCTTCTCTGGATGCAGTTCTATGTCTCTCCTGTACTGAGGACTCCTCATCTGGATGCTGCAGTACACCAGGTGAGACTGGCCACACTTCTTTTGAAACCTTCTATCTTATGATGGAAGTTTTCCTATAATAATCACTGGTAAAAAGAAAACAAGCAAACAACAAGACTCCAAAAAAACTCCTGAGATTTTTCTGAAATGTTCTCTAATGTTCTTTATGTCTCTCCTCACAGTACTTTTTGTGTTTGTTTTTTTTTTGGTGGTGTTTATAATCATGGTATCTCACAATGTCAACTGGCATTTGAATTAGTATTTTATATGTGTTTTGTTTGTAATAGCTCCAAAACTGGTTACCTTAGAAAATAAATACGTTATTTTCTTGTTCATGATAAAAAGAAATGTTTGGCAAATTTTTGACACATAACGAGTTATACTGATATTGCAGTGAATTCTGTAATGTAAGCAAATACGTTTTGAAATTCATTGAATTGTACGTACAAAGAGAATCATAAATTTGAGAGAAAAATCAGGAAGAAATATTACTACAGAACTGAACATTAAGCTATATTCACTAAAACAGAAGTTGTGTTTTTAGGAAGTTGTTTAGGAATATGCAGAGGCTAATTACATAGTTTGTGTATATTTGCCTGAATTTTAAAAAAAAACACAGAAAATCAATAGACAACAGTTCTACCAGAATGGTATGGATTTGAAGGTAGTAATAATCGTGCTCACAGATTGTGGCTAATTTAATCAAAAGTTGCCATGTTTTTTTGTTTGTTTGTTTGTTTTGTTTTCTGCCATTTTGAATGGATTTCAAAGTCTTCAGATTGAATTGTACAGGAAAGACAGCTGACCTTGTATAGAAAAATACAGAAAAAAAATTGATGTGAGCATTGGAGTATTGTTCAAGAGATACAACAAGAGAGAAAAAGTGACAAGTTAGAAACAAATGCAGGAAAAACCCAGCTGGGAAATAAAGGTGATCTGGAACAAACCTGAGGCCTGTTAAGAGTGTTACTCTGCCCCATCCATAAGAACAAGTTGAAAATCTTCAGTTTTAAAATAAGTGTATTGATACATTGTCAACTCCTCTGTGTGGTACAGTTAGACTGCTTAGTGCCTAAAGCTGATCACAGAAGCCTTGATAAGGGTCAGGGGAGCAGGGATTGGTGAGACACAACCATGAGCTGTGGGAGAAAATTCATACAGGTTAGTCATCTCAAGGGCTTGCTCCAGAAAGTATGTAGGTTGCTCCAAAAGTAATGCCTTTTATTTATTTCCACGCAAACTACAGTGGATACAAAAATCACAATAATACTATTTGATTGAGCAAATTCTCAGCTGCTCAACACTATTTCTGAAGATAGTCACCACCATTAGCTATGCATTTTTGCCATCTATAAACAAGAGCCTGCATACTGCATGCACAAAAATTTGCACCAACAGAGGTAGCCCACTGTTTCACAACTGTTATTTTAATTGCTAGGAAAACATTACCCATACAGACCATCTCTCATTGGCCCAAACGTATGGAAGTTAGTAGGCAACAAATCCAGACGATATAGTCAGTGTGGTAGTACAATCCAGCCAAGATTGACAGTGTGCTTCACAGTCATCAAACTGGTATGGGATCTGGCATTATTATCTTGCAAGAGAAAGACTGTCTTCATCCACTTCAGGTGACATTTTGTCTGACTGCCCCTTTGCTGCCATCTGTCACATGGCAACAGAATGTAATGGAATACTGGTGGGAAGGTTCAGCCTTTACTGTCATACCACCACCATCTGCCTCTGATGTCACTAGGCAACATAGTAAAGCAGGAGACATACTTTCTGAGCATCCCTTGTAGTTCAGACTGAGGACCTTACAGGACTCACTGTGGGAAGCTGTAGGGAGTAGGAAATCTTTTATGGATGATTAAAAAAGTATGGTTTAATGCTGGACGTGTATTACATTTTCTGGTGAATGTGTAGAGGAAGTACAAAGGCCAATGGTATCCTGGTGTGCATTAAAAAGAGCATGGCCAGCAGGTCAAGGGAGGTGATCTTCCCCCTCCACTCTGACCTGGTGAGGCCACATCTGGAGTGCTTTGGTCAGTTTGGGGCTCCCCAGTTCAAGGCAGACAGGGAACTTGTAGAGAAAGCCCAGATAAGCCTAGAATTACAAAGATGGGAAAAAGATCAAGTATAGGAAAAAAAAGGAGAGTACATGGTAAAAGAAAAGCCATCAAAAAGGAGACTAAAAGGTTGTCCAGTAAACAGGCTGATGTGAAGCACTCTTGTCTGTAGTATCATAGAATTGTTAAGGTTGGAAAGACCTTTAACATCATCTAGTCCAATTGTCGACCCATCCTCTCCATGCCCACTAGCTGTGTCCATCGCTAGCTATTCCTTCACGCTGAGCAATCAGGCTGTGCAAGAGGCATGAGCAGGGCTTCTCTGTGCACCCTATTTCTGTACAGGCACCACAGAGCCACCAGGACAGCCTTGAATCCCTAATCCTTCAGCATGCCTCCAACAGGTCCTCCTGCAGAGCTTGTTGCTGGTGGCATTCATACACCTGCAACAAACGGGAGAATATGCTCCTCCATTAATTAAATCCAACTCTGTACTCCAAGTTTTAGACATTACTTTCTAGAGGAGGCATGAGTATCTTCTATAGTTTCCTTTTATGCAAACATGCTCAAAAACTAATGGCAATCCATCTGTTTAGTACTATATCTTCTTTTTTATATACAGCACAGCAACAGTTCTGAGAAACTGTATGTTCTGTCTTTTTATATGCTGTTTCTGTCTTCCTTGTGGCTGTGTTGTCTATACTAAGCAGGTGATAGTGCACTTAAGTGAACCTGAAACTGTTCTGGCTGGCAAGTTGGTTAAGATGCCTGAGTACCAGTAGCTGAAGGAGCTGCAAGACTCATGTTTTCAGGTACCAGCAGCTGGAGAGGATAGAGCACCTGGGACCAGCTCCTGGGCTGGAGTTACCTGCAGTGTGGACAGATACTCCATTAGCAGATTTCCGACAGGTGAACTGCCCCAAGCTATCACTGCAGTTCATCCAGATACTGCATGTTTATGTAGTCTTCTATCTTTGAGGTTGGATGTGTGTATGGGTGTGCATGTGAAGATGTGTATGCATGCTCACCTTTTTGTGTTCACATGCATACACATGGCTGTTGGCTGAACATGAGGCACAGAGCTGCAGCAGCCTTTCATCTGCCTGGGTACTGGGTTCAGCTGCCTCTGACAAAGACATCAAATGTGGGAGAAAGTATCATGTTTCTAAACAAATGTAACTCAAATTGTTTAAGTATGTAGGTAGCTGTAAGTAAATAAGAATTCTTACATGAAAAATATGACAAAATAACTGATACAGAAATTTACAGATTCCCTTTCTCCTCCAATAATTTGAAGAAAAAGTTGTTACTGAAATAGAGTGCAAAAAGAATATTACGTAGCAGAAATTGTTGTGCGTAAATGACAATGCAGGTTAAATTTTCTATTCAGGAGGAGTTACATACTCAATTATCTACCAGCTGTATATACTGGTGACAGTGTTCTGAGACACGGAGACTTTATGAAGTGAATTAAGCTGCTGTTCCTATGTTTAGGTAGTGAGGAGTTGGGCATGAAGTTAGGTCACAAGTAACGAAATGATTAAGCTGGCAACATCAGACCAAATGCAGACACTGCCCTGCTGCAGAATAGGGCAGACAGACAAGCCAGCATAAAGATTCAAATTTTCTTACAAATAAAGCTGACTTTTCTGTGAGACCAGCAAGAAATAAGGTGAAATAGCTGACTACTAGCTGTTCCTCACGTCTGTGCCAAACTGTACCATGACACACATAAATGCTGGGCCACGGTTCAAGTGAAAAGTAAGGACAGTGAATTTAAATCATCAGAAATATATTTATATTTGTTCTGTTTACCTTTCACATTTTAGTTGTGAATTAAAATTTGTAAAGCAGAGTATATTTTGTCAAACTAAAATAACATGCACACTACATACAGCTTGAATTAGGTAAAATTATTCAAAACAGGGCAGAAATGTTTTCATACATTCATACTGCTGCTATTCACATGTCTTTGGATTTTTATGTCCGGGTATTCTGGGTGATTCGTGCTTCTGAGGCTGAGAGGTAATAACAAGCTTGAGAAAAAACAAGAAATGAAAATATACAGTTATGGTGTCTAACACCTGTCTGTGCTTTATCTTCATACATCTCTGTTTGTTGGGGCAGATGAAAACTGCAGCCTTTTTACTTTTAACCTCAGAGTTGTTTATTTTGGTGGCTGATAATTAAATGAAATAAAATAATACAATTTCATAAATCTGAAACTTGAGGCTATGCTGACTTCACAAATTCTGATTAGGGTCTGCCAGTGAAGGTGGAAACATGGCTTTTGAGGCCAATAAAGGTACACATCTGTCCTTGTTTTCATCAAGCAAAAAGAGGGAACAAGGGAGAAGCTATTCAGCATCTTCTTTATTTCCAATTAAGCTTTCCATTTTAGGAGTATAAAAGAAGGTGCATTGCATTTGCAAAAAGAATGATTTGCTGGTAAAAATGTTCCAGAATTTGATGACCTTCTGAGTCATCAGGATGTAGTAACACCTGGTTGCTCCTGACAGCAGAACATTGTGTAGGCACAGCTACTAGTTCATGCACCAAAACAATAGCCATCATTTTAGGTGCCTCTGGCTTCAATGACCATGCATTTTTTATTTTTTTTTTCAATTTTATGTCTGTTCATTCTCCTACAATTTTTTTTTATTTTTTTTTTTTTTTACTTTAACTGCTCCCAATCCACCTCCTGCATGGGAAAAAAAATAAAATAAGAAATTGAACAAAACAAAAACAAGAAAATGGAAACTCAGAAACAAAGCGTGGCCAGTAGGTTGAAGGAGTGAACTTTCCCTCTCCTCAGCACTTGAAGGGTCACACCTGGACTGTATCTAGTACAGAAGACCTTTTCATACTGGAGAGGTTCCGGTGAAAAGCCAAAGAAATGAACAAGGGACTGGAGCACTTACCCTATAAGGAGAGCTTAATAGAACTGGTGCTGTTCAGCTTAGAGAAGGCTCATTCAATTTACATAAATACCTTAAGAACAAGTAAAAAGAGGATGGAGCCAGGCTCTTTTCAGTGGTACCCAGTGTTAGTACAAGAGACAGTATGCGCAAACTGGAACATGCGATGTTTTATCAGAATATCAAGAAACAATTCTTTATGCTGAGATTGACAGCACTGGCATAATTACCCAGAGATGTTGTGGAGTCACTTCACTTGGAGGTCTTCAAAAGTCACTGGACATGGTCCTTGAAAATGGCTGTAGACATTCCAACTTGAGCAGTGGAGTTGGACTAGACATCTCCAGGAGTCTCTCCCAACCTCAGCCATTCAGTGATTCTGTGGTTCTGTGTTTCTGTAAATGGAACAAGATGGAACAAGTGGGAGAAATAATAAAACCCTTCAAACTCATTATTTCCTAAGGAATTCAGAGGACTACATTTCTGCTATTCTGGCATATGGTGCTAAGGAAGGTTTTAACTATACTATCCTTCATGATCACATAGATTCCAACAAAAGACTGAATTATGAGGATGTAGTCTACCTAGAGGGGTTTCATGCAAAGGTATTGTCTTACTGTAATTGTTGGAAAATGAGAATAATACTCATACGTCTCTTCATAATTCTATTTCCTCTGGGAAAATATATCAATCTACTACAGAGAAAACATTCAGTGTCATTCTGTCACTCCTCCATTTTAGCACTTTCTGACTCACTGGCCCCAAATTTCTTCACTAATGATCCCAGTAAGTCTGAAATGAGTAGAAAACGTAGTACTACATTTATAAGCAACATTAAAATATTGAATATGTATTAAATTCAGACTAGAGCTGATCCATATTGTACTTACCATGTGTAGTCGATGAATTATAATGTCTTTTTGTTTAATCCTGATATTCTTAACCAGGTACAACATGTTATCTAATGTGTTATTCCCTGAAGGAGTTCACATACCACATATTTTCTTAGAAACTTGTGTTTATAATGTGTCTTTCCTCACAATATCTATAACATATAGGTATAGTATTATATAAAATGCTTTATATAACTGTATATGACATCTTTCTTAACTTATATTCACATATTCTCTCTGATTAGTTTTACAGTTGCTGGAATCCCAACTATTCCTATATTGCTGTTGCATATATATACATATGTAAAGACTTACAGTGTATGAGTATCTATCTTAAATACTTTTAAATTGTAGGAGTATGGGAAATTTTACCTGAAATTTTGAGAATATTTATTTGTAAGAATGCTTTAACATTAAAATATTTATTTTAACAGAGAGGTTGGTTAATTTTTTAAAATTGTCTTTTAATATAATTGTAAGTAAAACTTTCTACTTAAGGTTATTGTCATAATTTTGTTTAAACATGTTTTATGAAGAAAATGAGGTTTTATTAATTTAGGTGAAAGTCAACGTCAAATTGATTCCAGATTGAAAATTGGGTTTCACTTGGGTTTTAAAATAGACAGATAATACAGAAAATTCAGTAATGAAAATGTGTATGTTTATTTTTTTTCCTAGGTTACTCACAAAAGAATCTTTGAGCTATTACATGGATAAGAAAATTCAATTCCCTATCTAGAGACTTATTTGCATTTCTTTTTTGTTATTAGAGCATCAGTAAAAGGCCTTTCACATCAGTCAGTACTTCTCTCTTACATAAGGAATACATTATTCTAACCAACTTAACACTTCCACATTCTTTTTTAATGGAGAAGGAAACTTGGGTTGGAAGCAAGTACCAAGCGTGTTAGAAGAAGTTATAATGTGAAACTTTACACTTTCAAGAATAGAAGACACTAAAGCAGATCAATATTTCCTGATGTGGCTAATTTGGACATATTAAAACAAGTGTCTTGCAGAGTATTGTTATTCAAATAGTCCTGGAGGCTTGTGTGCATTGGCTCATTTCATAATATCAAGTATATAATTAGGTGACCCTTGAGTGAAGAAATCGGTGCTTATGTAATCCAATTGAGGTTGCAAGCAGTTTTCAAACTGGGTTGGCCCTCAGGGGTGTGGAAGCTGGAGATAATTCCTAAGGTGCAGTGGAAAATTTCAGCTGGCAGCTGTCTGTCTCCCTTCACTTTTCCTCTCTCTGCTCTCTCACCACTAAACCAGCATTTACAGCTCAGTTCCCTCTGGAAGCATTGTGAAAAATTCAATTTGTTATTTCAGCTAACAGAATGAGAACCAGCCGTTCCTGATCTTGGGTCAAAAAACAGCAGCAACAACAACAAAAAAAGTTAACCTTAACTTTGTGCAGAAAGTTTGAAGTGCAGTTCTAAAAAACAGTTTGAAAGCCACAGACTGCTGAAGGTATCAAACCCCACTGTGAAGGGGACCTCACTGAATGGTAGCAATTCTAGCTGCAGTATGATACTTTGACCTTCCTCTCCTGCTATGTGGTCAAAGACTCAAAGCACATCCCCTAACAATCCCACATCTATCTAAAGGCTGGAGGTTTTCCCTTTAAATATAATCAACCTTTAAAGAAAGTGAGTACAACATGTGGCTGAGTTTACATAATGTAATTTAAAATACTGTGAAGAAAAAACATTTTGAGACCTTCTTTTTAAATGCAGATTTCATGAAGAGCTGGAAATAAGGTAACATTTCCAACACATCTTTTATGAAAGAGATAGTGTTGATTTTTTTTTTTTTGTTCCTGTTTACTTTCTTCAGTTTCTTTGTCTTGGTAAATAGCATAATCGTATAAATAGCACTTAGTATAAATAACTAATTTCTATTAATGCAAAGCTTGATATTTTTCTAAAAATGTGTAAAAAATGAATTTTCTGCCATGACATACGTTGAAGGAAAATATCTGTTCTGCAACCAGTTGAATTCCTGATAAGTCATTTTAGTTGATAAACACTTCAATAAGCCAGTATCGTAACAGGCTGTGTACTTCAAGTATAACCTTCCCTTCAAATGATGGAGAAGTAAAAGGTATGCACAGGATTGTCAGGACAATCCCAGATATGAGTACAAACTAGGAGATGAACTAATTGCAAGCAGCCCTGTTGTGAATGAATAGGGCGTCCTGATGGACAAAAAGCTGGACATGAACCAGCAGTGTGTTCTTGCAGCCCAGAAGGCCAATAGTATCCTGGGCTGCATCAAAAGAGGGATGGTAGCAGTGAGAGGGAGGGGATTGTCCTTCTTTGTTCTGCCCTCGTGAGGCTCTGGCTGGTGTACTGCATCCAGGCCTAGGTTTCCCTGTACAAGAAAGATTTGGAACTGTTGGAGAAGTCCAGAGAAGGCCATGAGGATACCAGAGGGATGGACCACCTCTCCCATGAAGACAGATTGAGGGAGTTTGGCTTATTCAGTCTGGAGAAGAGAAGGCTTTGGTGTCACTGTGGCCTTTCAGTACTCCACTTAGAATGCTTAGGAAAAGGAGGTAGACCAACTTTTTACACAAGCATGATAAGACAAAGAAGAATGATTTTAAGTGAAAAGAGGATATTAGATTAGATATTAAGAGGTAATTATTTACTCAGAAGGTGGTGGAAGCAGTGGCACAGGCTGCCCAGAGAAGCTGTGGTGCCCCATCCCTGGAGGCACTCAAGGCCAGGTTGGATGGGGCCCTGGGCCCCATGTGGCCTGGTGGGAGACAGCATAGCTCATAGCAGGCGGTTTGGACTAAGCAATCTTTAAGATCACAATCCAAACCGTTTTATGATTCTATGAATACAAAGAATGTAGGCTTGTTTTATATGAAAAGAGTTAGTGGTTGTTGCTGCATGTAATGTTTTTTCTTATTGTCCTATGATTTTATTCCACCTTGCTTGGATCTACAGAAAGATGTTTTAGCTCCCAGTCAGCAGAAGTCTTTTCCCTCTCAACTTCTACTTCAGGTGCTGCCATTTTTTCTAGATGAAGATAGTACATGCCTCAGATAGAACTTGATTCTTCACATAGAAAGCAAATTTTGGCTCTACTGTTCACAACAAAATGAAATAAGAGCTGGCTCACTTCACTTCTCAGAGTAGAAGTGGAGGTAACATTCCACAGAGCACTTTATTCTAGTCTCAGCAACTGTATGTTTTTAGTATAAGCTATACTCCCCTGCACTGGTATCCTGGTGAAGGGAATGCATGGTAAAGCAGCAAAGTGGACAGTGAACTGTTAAGAGTCCCAGTTTTCCCATTTCTGTGAGGAAAATAAATGATGAGGGATGCTGCCCTGGGAAACACCAATGCATATGGATTCACAGCAGAGCTCTAACTGGTGCGGCTGAAAGTGAGATGACTAATTAGCCATTTGTATTTAAAACCAATTCAGGAACGAGCAGTTTCATAAGAGTAACTCATCTAGCCCTGTTAAGAGATTTCTTGTATAAAGAAATCAGGATATAAGTAACTAATCTTTTAGGCAGTTCATTCAAATGCAATGTCTATATTTTAATAGTTTAAATTTAGAGAAGCTGTTCTTCTGTGTGTTCTCTTATCTGTTTCTCCCCTTGTGTCTCCTCTTCCTCCTCCACCCTTTTCTCTCTAAAAAGTTACCTACTAATTTAATTTTGTTCAGAGAAGTTACATTTAAGTTGATTTGCTGTATTGAAGAAAAATCCCAATACATCCTGCTTTTTATTGCTGTATTATGTATGCTTAAGATCTGATCTTTTCTGTGCTTGAAAATCTATTGGATGAAATAGGTAAATGAAAAGCTTACCTTATATGTGGAAAGAGATACAAGTGATTTTTGCACTTGAATATTTGTAACTAGGTCATCAACTCTTCTCATTACACCATTCATAAATAAATAAATAAATAAATAAATAAAAACAGGTCTGAAATTATCATATGACCAACAAGTAGACTGATTGAGAACAGATAAAATCTGAGATTAGGCATGATGGAAAAACATTTCTTTCTCAATATTAACTGAGTTTTCCTATCCCAGAGGCACTTGCCTACTACAACAGAAATTTATAAATCAGTAGATGGTTCATATTGTTGCTTTAGGCTCCTTGAAATATGACGGTCCTGCAGGAACATATCACATAGAATTAGAGTTAGTATTCAGTGGGAATACAAGAAAGCATATTCAGAGCAGAAGCTGTGGGGAAAGATAAACAGCATGAGAAAGGAAAGCTGAGAACCAGGGAGACTCTAGAAGAAAAGGAAAACAAGTTCAAGTGAGCTGCGTGATGGCTGTGTGATGATGACCCTGATTAGAGGAAGAAAGCATGACTTGAAACAACTCATGACTCTGATTGGATAAGCATCTGCGTGCACAGTCAAGGAGTATTTTTGGAGTATTTTGTTGACTTGTAAAGGCGGGTAGGAAGGTTCAAAGAGACAACTTGTGAACGTATGTAAGGGATGTTAGAACCTGTAATAAACAATTGGGATCGTTCACATCTGAGTCCATGCCTCAGACTCTGTAGTATACATTTATGCACATGAAGAGAAGTTATTAGTAACAGTCTAGCATTTGAACTTAATTCAGATGAAATAGAACTGTTACTGTATTAAATGCAGCCACATTTGGTAACATGGTGCAGCTATCACTAGTCAGTGGTAATTGTTGGAATTGTTAGCAACTGCTAGTAATCTGTGATGACTGTCTTCATTATGTGTCTATATCTGTAATGAAATAAGATCCATTTAGGTTGATTTTCTTTCTTCTATTCCTAGCCACCTGGTTGAGTTTCTCGTATATTAGCAATAACAAAATATTTAAACTGGTTATGGCTGTGAGACTTTAGCATTTTTACCATCTACAACTTTTCTTTCTACAATGTCAATTATATTGGCTTTTAATTTGCTATGTTGTGTTATAACATATTATAAAAAAGTTGTGCAAAAGATTGAATATAACAGTTGAGTTATATAGAGTACAGTGCAGGGCCACAAAGATTATGTGGGGCCTGGAGCATCTCCTAATGGAGAAAGTCTGAGAGACTCAAAACTGTTCAGTCTGAAGAAGAGAATACTGAGAAGGGAATCTCATCGCTGTTTATGAATATCTAAACTGCAGGAATCAAGTCTGTAGGCACACTCTTCAGTGCCATGCAGGATTAGAGCAAGGGACAACAGGCAGAAACTGAAACACCGGAAGTTCCATATAAACACAAGAAATACTTTCTTCGTGTTTAGAGTAACAGAACACTGGAACACATTGCCCAGAGAGGCTGTGGAGTCTCCTATGGAAATATTCAAGACCTATCTGGGTACCTACCTATGCAACCTATTGTAGGGAACCTGCTTTAGCAGGGTCTTGGACTCAGTGATCTCTAGAGGTCCCTTCCAACACCTACAATTCTGTGATTATGTGAATTAAAATACATGTTTTCTTTTTCTTCCCTAACAGTTTCATGTTGTGCAGATGTAGTTACATTTCTGTATTGGATTAACTGATACCACATTTGACTAAATACTGTAATATACATAAAAGTGTATATCTGGAATTAAGATATTTTATCAAAACAACTGAACTTTTTGACTTTACTACCTAAGAATTCCTCATCTGTTCCTGTGTTTTTTGCTTACTAGAATGATAGGAAAACCAGAGTCTTCTGCCTGACTGCAGGCCTACGAAGGTATTAAGTGATTGACACTGCTGCAACTGTCAGTTCTGTCCAGTGTTTATTTTCAAAAGCTATGTTCAAAAGCTATGTTTGATCTTAAATATATGCAAGTGTATGAAAATATACTTGAAATATTTTATCTAAAGGTCAAAAAGATCTTGGAGATATCTAACGTGGTAAAAATAGAAATATCTGAATAATTACCTTCCTTGATTTTTCTTGTGATAGTATTAAAGTATCTGACCCAGATGATTTCTATAAGGAAAAAGAAAGTGTGTATATATATATATATATACATGCACACACACATGCATCCCACATCCAGTGTGGGGAATGAAAAGAAAAACAATTATATGTCCTTTATATAAGTAACTGTTGATCTTATTGTAGAAAATACTAACTTGGGTCAGTATTTAAGCAGGCTTATTATGATGTTGCTAGGACTGCTGGGTCGCTGTCTGGAAAAGGCAGTGGTTTTGTTAAGTGGCTATATTTATGATTGTTTAAAAGTTCTCATATATGCATTTTTCTTCACTCCATCAATACTTCCTCTTTATTCAATTGTACTTTCACTTTCTTTGCAAGACAGTTCTACAATTCATCCTCTTCTCTCACACAAATTTTACCATGTCCTTTTACTTTTGTATTTAGAGCTTTTCCACCCTTCACTCTATCACAATCCTCTGCCACAGGTCTGAATATAAATATGCCATATGGCAGATATCCCATTTGACAGATATCCCATGTGAATGTATGTCTACAATAGTTTCAAACCAACTAATGCTAAGGTGAAATAGGTACTGAGTGATGAGGTACTAAGTGGTGAGGTGAATGTCATTTCAAACAGACAAAAGGGTGAAAAGCAGGTTCAAGTCATAGACTCAGAATAGCTTGAGTTGGAAGGGGCATTAAAGGTCACCTAGTGTTCCATATGGTTACAGATTTAACCAAGAAGTTAAATAATATCAGGTAAGAAATTATGAATTATTAATTTAGAAAAACTATGGGAATTTGGGCGTTAGAGCAAATGCTCCCTGGATATAAGGGAAGATATGGAGATTTAAGTCTTCAGTGTGTTTATTTGTCCTGTTGTTATCACAGAGTTCTGTCACAGCTTCACTGCTAATGAATCCTGAATAAGGATGTTGAATGGCGACAAAAACAAAAGACCTGTAATGAAATCTGTGTGTTTAGTAGATACTATTGATATATTATTTTTACTTTAAGGTTTGTAGTTCAATAATGTACAAATCATAATTTAGTGTGAAGAGAGCCTTATAAATACATGTTTAACTACGGTGGAATCTCTGTCATAATTTATGGAATATGTTTTGTACATCAGTGAAGCATGTGACTTCCTACTCCTAATAAACAAGTTTGTTTATGAGGAAATATGTACAGTTCTAGTATGCCCCCCACAGTGTATTTATAACTTCTGTGATTCTTCTTGCTTTTTACATTTGTATGGATTAGAAGTTTCAGAGTGGTCCTCTTTTGAAATGTAGCTGTGTAGTGCTAATGGTGTGCTGATTGGACAATACTGAAGAATGAAAGGAAGAAAACAGTTTGTTGCGTTTGCTCTTAATGGGGAATGTAAAAATGCTTGCAGTGGTTTATAAAATTTTCTTAAATTCATGATATATTTTCATTATATATATATATATATATATATATATATATATATATATATATATATTATTTGCTTGTTAAATGTAGTGCCCCCAGAAAGAGACATATGGAAAATTTCCTGAACTCTAACACACTAACATTTTGACCCTTTTCAATATGCATACTTGCCAGAGGGATCTGCTGTGTGCTGCAGTTTCTGAGAGCCAAGAGGCTTCACATCCACTGCATCCATTATACTCCAGACATAATCAGAAAACTCGCCTCATATTTCTCCTTCTTATTCCCACCTAGGGACTGTTTCAGTTTTCTCTCTTTCTCTGTTATGTGAGCCCATTAACTTGATTTTCTTTGCTCATATTGTTGTGCTACTCTGGCTTTCATACCACTCTTTTTGAGTTTTGTTTCATCCCAGTAGTTCTGGTTTCTGACAGTTTCGAAGAGGTCAGATTGTCAGTGTAGTTAGTATTTAGAGCTTCAGTATAAAACTCTGTGCCACCTAGGGCAGTATTAAGTTCCTTGGATAATACTTTGGGCTGTTGAGAGTAAATTCTGCCAGAGACTGTAGCTACAAAGTTACAAAATACAAATTATTTCAGTACCATGTACACCTGACAGAATAGGTTACTACATAATTACCTTGAATTCCAATTCTGTGCTTCGATGATGAGGAGACAGACATATGACTCAAATCACAAACAGATACATCATTAAGTCATTAAATAAAACCATTCTCATAAGATCACAGATTCAAAGAATGATTGATGTTGGAATGGACCTCCGAAGGTCATCTTTTTCGACCCCACTGCTCAAGCAGGGCCATCTAGAGCTTCTTGGTCAAGACCATGTCCAGATGACTTTTGAAAATTTCCAAGGAGAGTGACTCCACAACCTCTCTGGACAGCTGTGTCAGTGTTCAGTCACTCTCAGAATAACTGATACATGGAGTTGTTTGTCCCTCAGTGTAGGACTTCTTGTTATCTTCATGAGGTTCCCATAAACTCTTTTCTCTAGCCTGTTCAAGTCCCTCTGGATGCAGCACAGCCCTCTGGTTTATCTGCCACTCTCTTTGTGTCATCTGAAAACTTGCTGAGGGTACACTCTCTCCTATCATCCAGAACACTAATGAAGATTTCAAATAGGACTGGACTCATAACTGATCCTTAGGGTACACTGCTAGCTACTGGCCTCCAAATAGGGATTGTTCTACTAATGACCACATTCTGTGCCCTATCCATTCAGTCACTTTTCAGTCCATCTCACTGTCTGCTCATCCATCCCCTACATGAACAGCTTCTCACCAAAGATCTTCAAAGAAAGTGTCAAAAACCTTACTAAGATCTAGGTAGACAGTATCTATCGCTTCTCTCATCTACCATGACAGTCTTCCATCATAGATTATCAAGCTGATAAAGCACAACTTCTTCTTGGTGAATCCACACCAACTACAGTCTTTTTCTTTAATGTGTTGTAAGTTTTTCCCAGGACTAACTGCTCCATCACCTTCCCTCCCAGGGACGAAGAACCAGAATCCTAAATTACAAATGGTAAATGTTATTTTGTTGCAATGAAAACTTCAATGTTCCTTGGAAAGATTTCTGACCCTGGCATTTCACATTGCCACTAGTACAGGAAAGTGTTTTAAGTGGACCACAGAAATTAGAATATTTGGCCATTTTCCTCTGAGTAGTGAAGGAAGACCACGTATATATATACATATATATATAGCTTGGTTCTTTAGATAAGTGTAATTACACTTAAATATTTTCCTATTGTTTGTTTCAAAATCATGAGATGATATTTATTTGTGATAATATTTATGACAATATTTAAATGTGAAATTAGATAGTCAGTTCCTCCCTGTGTATTACTTGCACTGATCCAGTAGTGTATGCCTCTCTCAACTAAGAGATTGATAGATTGTTTAAATTTTCTCATTGTTTCCAAGGGATACGTTTTTCAAGAAAGAGACCAGTTTGGGAAAAAGCTGACATAGGTGACTTTAAATGAGGTACTCTAGCCACATATAAATACTCCAAGGAGAATCTCTGTGGAGGAATAATGTAATCTACACAAAAAAAAAAAAAAATGTTTTCATTGCCATATTGAATGGTTTTGAATTTTATGTACAGGTAAGAGTGTTAATTTGCTCTTGAACAGCTTAAAACCAGACAGAGAGATCCATATTCAATTGATACATTTTTTGCTTTGTATATAGCATAAACAACTTGATTCAGTTAAAACAGATGGGTTCTTATAGGTAGTTCTGGAGAAAGCAGCAACATTATCATGATGAGCTGCAGAATACATAGAAAAAACTGTGTTTGGTTTTCTATCACTTGATTGGGATGAAAATTACAACTTAAAATCAATGGCATATACATCAGCCCTTTTTTCATTTCAGACTTTTATTTCTATTTTTATTGCATTACAGAAACTCAACCTACTGTATGAAAGTGTCCATTTCGCTGACGGTGGGTGAAAATGACACTGGACTCTGCTACAATTCAAAGATGAAATATTTTGAAAAAGCTGAACTCAGCAAAAGCAAGGAAATTTCATGCCCTGAAATAGAGGACTTTTTGTTTCCATTTAGGGAGCCTGAGATTCTGTGGTACAAGGTAAGGAATGCAAAAGGTTTTTGCCTTCATCAATACATGATCAATATTCTAATGATTTTCACGATCTAAATACTATATAAACTTTGACTGTTTAATAATTTCTGAAGAATAGGTAGAATCAAATATATAAAAGAATGAATTAATAGATAAAGAGGGACTCAGCTGGTTCCTTTGGTAAACTTTAGAGCTGATAACAGATGTCTGGTAACAAAACAACTAAAGAAAAATAGCGTTATAGGTCCACATTGGTTTGATATATGCAGGTGAAGCCGTACGAGCTGTGTATACAGCAACTGCTTGTGCTGTATTAGAAGAAACACTGAAGGGTATTTCTAGAAACTCAGACATAAAATCTGTTTAGAAAAATAGGAACTGAATGACTATGTTCATAGATTCATAGATTCATAGATACATTAGGTTGGAAAGGACCTACAAGATCATCTAGTCCAACCATCCATCCAATTATTTAAATGCACAATTATCTTAATGAATGACTTGATTTAGCAGCGTAAAACCCCAAACTTTTGAAAATTGGATACAATAGGGTTTACTTGGAATTATCAGAGATTTAATAGTTGGTTACTTTTTTTCAATACTGTGTAATTATTATCAGATTGTTACTTAGGGGTCAAGACCCAGGAAAGGTGTTGCCTATGGGTAACTCACAAGAACCTCCCTTAGAAGTAATTTGAGTTCTGAATTTCTTACTGTTGGCAGGAAGTATTCAGTAAATTTGTGCTATAATGCATACAATTTAAAATACACAGTTTAGTAAATCTGAAATTATGTTTTGTGATTCTGTGTAGCAGACTCTGTGTAGTTGAATGTCTTAATAGATCTATATGATAAACAGTCTAATTATGTGTTAAAAGTCTAATAATTCACTAAATATAGCACACAAGACTTCCCCATCTGGAGTACTGTGTTCAGGCCTGGGGTCCCCAGCAGAATGACACAGAACTCTTGGAACTGGTTCAGAGGAGGGCCACTAAAATGATCAGAGGGATGGAGTATTTCTTCATAGAAAGTTTGAGGGAACTGGGCTCGTTTAATTTGGAGAAGGCTCCACGGTGATTTCACTGTGGCCTTCCAAGGGAATGTATGAACAGAAGGGGAAACAACTGTTTACATGGGTTGATAGTGATAGGACAGGGGAGAATGGTTTTAAACTAACCAGGCGAGATATAGGTTAGATGTTAGGAGGATGTTTTTCAGTCAGAGTTTGGTGAGGCACTGGAACAGGTTGCCCAGAGAGGTTGTGGATATCCTTCCAGGCAAGACTGGATGTGGCTCTGGACAGCCTGGTCTAGTGGTTGGTGACCCTGCCCATGGCAGGGGGGTTGAAGCTGAATGATCTTTGGGGTCCTTTTCAACCCAGGCCATTCTATGATTATCTAATAAACAAAAACTTGTAATCTAGAAGGATTCTGGCTAAATTAACTGGCAGCATATCTAAGAGGTATGTAACCAACTATTTCCTTATATTCATCTCAGATTTTGTGTGTATAATACAATATATACCTGAAGATTTATCAAATTTAAAACTGTAGCTGGCTTCTAAAAAATATATCTAAAGATATTAGATTTTTACAAGTCATTTACAGCATTTGCACGAACAAGTTGCAGCAACCTCTACTAATTTAACATTGAAAAAGAAAGCCCATAATGTATAAACAATGGTTATATTAAAATAATCAGGTAAATACTTTGTGACAGGCCATCAAAAGATATTATGTCTGATGAAAAACATCAGTCAGTTTTTCTGATAGCTCAGAAATGCATTGTGTATCAAGAAAAAAAGACCTAGAGACAAAAGAATGCAAAATTCCAAGAATTTTTTTTCAATTATCGCGTAAATTAATGAGGTGAAAATATGCTAATCACCTCAAGAAGTCAAAAAACATGTATGGAAAATATGTCACCATTTTCACACAAAAGCCAATGTTTAGGTAGTAAAAATTGGAAAACTGATTTTTTTTGTTCTTTTTTTTTAGTTATAAAACTTATGAACATTGTAAGATGTTTACAGAATACGATATCTAATTTATCATCATTTCTCCTTATTCTCAACTTCTGTATTTCTACTTATTTTTTTTAATTGCAATTTTATTTAAAATAAGCAAATTCTTCTTTGCAACCTCTAGCTACTTCTGATATTATGGTCATGGATTACAGACATAAAGGTAATGGCAAATAATTAAATGAAATAGGAGTTACCCCCACCCCAATCATAAACTTAAGCAAAACCACTGAATAAATAAAATTTTCTTTTTCTTGTCAGAATGAAAAAAATATGTCAATTGATATAATTTTATTGTCCTTTTTCTTTTAAAATTTTACTTTACTGAACTGTTTTTTACGACATTTAACGTACATAAAGTTTGTAACTGCCTCTTGTCTAGCCTTCCTTTCTTTGAGTAGTGTTGCTAACAGCAGCTCAAGTGTAAGAACATGGTCACTGAATTATGTTATCTTTAAACAGGAATGCAAGTCAAAGACATGGAGATCAAGTATTGGGTTTATAAAGGACACTCTTGTCATTCGGGAAGTTAGAGAGGATGACATTGGAAATTACACTTGTGAGGTAAAATACGGAATCTTTGTTGTCAGAAGAACTACAGAATTAACAGTCACAGGTAATCACAGGCTCTTATTATCTCTTATGTGTAGAAAAAAATGTATAATTTTGTGATTAAACAAAATCTAAGTATTCTGTTCCTCTGTACTTTGAATTGTGTGTATTTGAGTCATCATACCTACATAAACCCCTCTCTTTCAAAGCTTTGCTGAGTATAAGTGTGAATGGTTAATACATCAAAGTTGTCCTGAACACTTAGTAGCATGTTCAACACTATGATTAAGTCTGTTTTCTGGTCTACTACAAAAGCTTCTGGGTAGGTCATGTTTTTGAATGGGAAATGTGGACAAGGATCAGGTACTTTCAGGAAGTGCTACCTCTAACCAAAAATAAGATCATTAAGTCCATCATACTTTTCCTTGTAGTTAAATGCCTTAGGATGTAAGAATCTCATGCATATCTGCATGCCGACAACAGTAGCTCTTGACTTGGAACATTAGATGAGCTGTAGCTGTAAACAAATAGCCCAGAAAGACCTGTGCAACAAGGTAGCACATGTGTGAGCATAGTGATCAAGTAGTGCATAAATGAAAAATAGTAGCATTTTTCCTCTATTATTCTCTCCCAGCATTCTATAATTGGTAATTCAAGAACTTCCTGATCTCAGTGGTCAATTAACTTATTTTCTGTCAGTCTAGTTATTTTTTAATCATTTATTCTCAGCTGTAAAATTATTATGAGGTATCAAGTTCCACAGACTAGTTATGTAACATAAATAAATTGTTATTAACTAGCAAGCATCAACTGAATAAGATGCGAATAATATTATCTCAATTTAAGTCTACTTTACACATAGGTAAAATCCCTCATAGCTGAAAACAGTGTATGTATAATAATAGTAACATGCACAGCTCCAGAACGGTATGAAGAACATTAACTTTGAAATTCCTCGCTACACCTCAAGCCTCTTTTTTTGAAACACAGGAAGAGTATATCTGTATTTTTATGTGAGGCAGAGAATTAACCTCTAGAATTATGGTATGATATTGAAAGACAGGAAAATATCACGATCAATATAGCATAGTGCAGTTTAATAGAATCTTTCCTGAATAAATATCCCTCTGAAGCTGAATGTAAACTGAATTGGTGTCGTTCACAAACAGCTCTTGCTCAAAGAATAAAATAATATTAATAATAATAATAATAATAAAAACCAACAAACAAATCTTAGAGAATGATTTTGTGGGCTATTCTTGACTATTTAAATAAAATTAGTTTGCATGTTGATAATAAGTAACCGCACTTATGTTGTGTAACAGTTTATTTTTATGATAAAAGGTTTGCTTTTATGGTGAAAAGTCTGCTTTTTGTTCTGATATATCCTATTTACTCTACACTATCAGAAACTAGATTGAATTATGGTTTGCAATTTTCTTCCATTAGATCATTCTGGAAATCGCATTGTTTATGTTGTTTTGAGAGGATTCTGACAATCAATCATGTTTATTTAAGTTCAATATCCAGGATATTTTCATAATTTTTCCATTGTGTGGAATTGAATTATATGGTCAGTACAGACAGGCAATTACTGTTTAGCGATTAAGCTCACGGTAAACATCCATATTCATATAGTGTTCTCAAGAGTTCGATTTAGACTAGAATGAGGGTGTCTGTTACCTTTTGCAGTATATGATGTATATACTCAAGGAATTTTCCTTAGTCCTCAAGTCACCCTTATGTCCCTGTAATTGGTGCTCCACTGCCAAGCAGTATTTCAGGCAGACTTAGGTCTGAGAGAGTGGAGAAAGAAATAAGCATTGCAAGTAGACATGTTGCTATTTGTAGTAATAGTTTCAAAAAAATAATACAGCCCTTGTGGTGTAGGTGGGAGTTCGATGATTAATGTTTAACTGGATAGAGTCAGAAAGAGACTTGGCTGATTTTGATGTGTTAAAAGTAAATGAATGCATAATGAGATAATTATATATTTTCCATTCGTGCAAATCCTGGGAAATGTGAAGACAACCTCCAAAGGAGTAAACTGCTCAAATAGTACTGTAGTGCTTCATGTCATCTGTATAATATGATGAGATGAACTACGCAGAACAGTTTTCCTACATAATGCATCTTTAGTAATGATGTTTTCTTAAGATTTTATAACTGTTTTATAGGAAGAGATTCAGGTCTTACATGCTTGTCTTATGCTTTGTCTCTGTGCTAAAAAAATAACTTGAGTTGCACTGGAAATACACTGAGGAGTATATAGAATGAAAGGATTTTAAGATTTATTAAAAAAAGAAAAAAAACTTATTAATGGCAGCAATATTGCACTAACATCTGTAAATAACACACAGAATCTTCATATGTTGCATACCAGTTCCTTACCAAGAGTAAGTGTATACTTAAATTCCACTCCAAAATATGATTTCTTCTTACAATATAGCTGCATCTTACAGGTGTTTGGTTTTTTTGTCTGTTTGTTTTTTGTTGGGATAAATCTTTTTGCTTTGCTTTTCATTCTTTCGAAAATCTGAATCTCATATTGAAAATACATTATCATCTGTATGAATTGAATTAGTTTTCTTATTATGCTATGAACTGACTTAGAAATTATCTGCTTTTCAAAATACAAACTTCATGCTGATTATTCTAGCTGGTAGCTAAATTGAAAGAACCAGCATAATTGGTGGTTCCTGGATTATGGCTATGTAATTACATACTTTAAAAAGTCCTACAATGTACTAAAACATTTGTAGATATCTATACCTGCAGACTGGCCAGCATTACTAATTCTTTCTTTTATATGTGGAATATTAATTAAAGCATACCTGACATTCTTAATTAAGGGACAGGATCACAGTTTAACAGCATAATATCAGTATTAATTTAGTCATACTGAACAACATAGGTAAAAATGTTTTCCAGCAGTGATTTATTTTCATTAAATGCTATGCCTAATACTATTGTTTTTGTTATTCACACTGCTAAAACATTCACAAGGACAAACTTTTCATTTAGGTCAAATGATGTCTGGTCTGAGTCTAAGAGAGAGATGTTTCTCACTGCAATATCACACAGTTCTTCTGGATGAACATGATAGAGCATACTGACCCTATCAGCCTTACTTATTCAATTAATGCATGCCTTTTTTAGTTATAAATATCTGATTTTTTTTTCATTCCATTAAAAGTTAGAAATTATTTTACCTTTCAGAAGGATTCAGAGCTAATCAGTAGGTCCCTATTCCCAAAGGCTTTTCTCAGAGATACCACTTACTGGCTTTGCTCATTGATTAGTCATCTTCAAAATATCTTCTGGAAGGAGCACAGTTTTAGATTTAGAGCATGTTCAAATAACACTAAATTTAGCATGAGTTTATATGATAATTTATTATTTTTTTTAATTTTAGCCTATTTGTTTTACATGTCGGTAACAACTTTGCAAATGCCTGTTAATTCTTTCCCATTTGGAAAATTGCAACTTTCTTCCTTTCTAGATTTTTACATGAAAGGGTTGTATCTGTCTGCTTCACAGCTACAGGATTTCTAAACACTTGGGATTCATTGCACAAGCTTCATCTTTTTTACTTTCCAACAGAATTACTCTTTGTTAGAATAGTAGAAAGTTTTAAATGACAAGAAATATTTAGTTTTACTCCTGGAAACTCCACAATGAAAATAAAAATTAAGTGAAAGACTTCGAACATTTGACTATAATTGATAGAATATACACACTGGTATTCACAACACTTTGTGGGGGAAAAAAAGAAAAAGAGGATGGGGGACACTGAATGTTTTAGCCTGCTTAAAGTGGTCTGTATTTTCAGAATGTACAACAAAATGTGCACATTTTTTTTTCTCCCCAAAATGCTTGCATCGATTGTTTCCAGCTCTGCTGCACTTTCTCCTTCAAAGCATTCAGATACAGAAAAGGTGCTGTAACAAGCATTTGCTCCTTTATTTGTAGCTGGTGCTAAGTGTGAAGTGCATTACAGAACAAAGAGGGTTGTTTTCTGAGCATTTAGAGCTTGAGAACAGACTGCTGGGTTTCTGCAGTTAATGACAGGGATGAGCCATTTTGGATAAACCAAGCCCCTCTTTGCTCAAGCTGATCCTAATAATTATCAAAGCTGATGTTCATTTCTTTTGTTCATCATGTATTTTTCTACTCTAGATCATATTCAGAATGAAATTCTATTTATCAGTATTATTCTGTGCAAAGACTATATAAAATATAAAGCAAACAATGGATTCATTACGAAAGCATCATGTTCAAAATACTGATGTAGCATTTTTATACTATATAAAATTCTCTAGGCTTAACAAATTCATGGATAAAGAGTGGGTTAGGTGTTTGGTTCTTAATTATAAATGAGTGATCTTCTTTCATAGTGGAATCATTTTTGTAAGGCTGAAAACAAGGTTCTAAATTAATCACCTGGGTGCATTTTGGTAATAACTATCAGAACATTTGATTAAAACATTCTCCATAAATGTTCATTTAAGTTATTGATTGTAAATGTTTTACTGGGTTATTCAAAACCATCCTTAAATGAAGATGGCAACAAGGAAGCTTTATGAGCAAAGCTAATTCATGCATAATACACCTTCTATAGCATTTTTCATTATTGCTATATTTTTCAAGTCATTATAAAAATAAAAAATTCCTTCATGATATGGCTAGTATTGCTAACTTTCGTTATACAAGTACATTTTTAATTTGTATTCCCATACTATAACCCAGGACTTCCTCTCTACCTGGTAGGGTATCTTCAGAAGAAGAGAAAAAATCAACCTCTCGTGGCTCTTTTTTTGGATGTTATAAAAATAGATCAGTTGCTATAAAGTTCTAATATACAGGTGAAAGTTTTGTGTCTAGTACATTAAAGTAAGATTCAGCCTTAAGATGCTTATTTTAGGCATCTTTGTTCTTGTGCATCATGATCCTTGATACCTACATTATGTCATAGCGTTAATGAGTAGAAAAAATTCCTAATCTTTGTAATATTTGATAAGACAGTTGCTACAATGCCATTTAATTGATGGTGCAGTTCTGACTTCTGTTCCCTTAGTGTCTTGTTTCAACTCCCTGTTGAAAATACAGTGTCAGTGGAAGTAGAGAGGAATTTTTTAGCATGTATTCATTGATAAATTATTCTTATTTGCTGATTAAAATGAATAATTCATTAAAATTTGCTACTGTTTACCAAGTGTAGTGTGCTCCTGCGTATACTATTGCTAAAACGATGACATTTCTGCTTATTTCTATCTATTATGTCATTACTAGAAACCAGGTGACGTTTTTTATAATTCACATTGGATTACTTTGTTTCAGATGTTTGTATTTCTTGTGGCTTTGTGTGTAAGATTCAAAACTAATATACAAAAAAAAAAATCTCAATTTTTTTTTAATTAGTTAAGAATAATTGGGGGAAATGCCATTTCTTGTTGTGAGGGAAATTTATTTGTGTGAGTCAGTTTCCCTTTCATCATTAGTCATATCGGAGTATTGAAATACAAGCATTTCAAATAGATGTTGTTACCATGGTGTTGCTTCCCATTGTTTCTGTTTGGTGTGATGCAGTTGTCAGATGAGCCTCATTCTACAAAGAGAGGCATAGACAAGAAAATGTAGTGTAACATTAAGTGTTGGTGAATCCTAAAGTCATAAAATCCTATAAGGCCTTAGTTCATTAAGATTTTACAAAAATTAAATAAATCTCTTTTTAAGACACTCAAGATACTTATTAAATATCCTTTAAAGTTACATTCAGTGTTCATGTTTCACAATATTGCTACGGAATCAGATTTCATTTTAGTTTTACTTTACCCTTGATTATGTTAAATCCAACAATATTGTCCTAAACTAGCATTTACCTTTTCCATAGCATTTCTTTGAAAGCATTAGATAATTTATGCATAAAGTGGAATCTTCTAGCATGATACTTTAGTAAACTATAGTACAGAAGTATGATAACATATGGAACTGGAGTTGCCTCCATCTTTAAAAACAGTCTGTACACATCCTGAAAAAAAGTCTGTGCACGGTTACACTAAATCAGTTTTTAGCTTTAAAATGGAGGACCACATTGAAATATAGTATATTAAATTTCTCGTACAATTAATTGACACTTTTTGGCATATGAGATTTTGTTTTAATATATTGACTCTAAAATAAAATTCAGCGTTTTATATCCAACTGAAACTGTTGTTCAAATTGACTGATCCTGTATTTATTGGAATCAGTGTGGCTAATATGCCTATTGGCTTATTAAAAAGTGCGGGTTTAAGTAAACTTAAAACAGTCAGAAGAATATTTTTTTATGAATGAATGATATATGAATAGGATTGAGAATAAACAAAACAAAGTTATAACTTAGCTTACAATTGTTTCAATTATCTGTGTGAGAGCTTAATATAGGAATACAGTTTCAGCAGCATATATTTTCTGTGGGTTGTTGATAATACATGGTAATTGCTTGAATATGGGAAAGAAACTGGAACCAGAAATGACATTTTTTATTTTCTTCAAGTAAGTTTTTTCTTTTTCAATTTGGAGTATTATATTCACATCCAGAACTGCATTAATTTAAAAATAGGAACTATAACTTCATTAGAAACAAGTCTGAAGAGCAATATAATTCAGTGGATTTACTACTTTTTATATATACATATATAAAATGGAAAGGTGAGAATTAGAACGCCTTTGAGTTTTCTCTCTTTCTAAATCATTCTGTCTCTTCTCACTGCATCCTTCCCATGTTAAACAAGATGCATATTCTCCAGACACAAGGATGACAGGAATAATTCCCAGTCTTTAATAAGTCCTTTATGGATTCAACAGCCCCACAGCATAATTTTATTCAAGTAATGGGAGACTTACTTACGATGAGGGTACCTGTTGAGTTTTCTCCAGGTAAGATTCCTCTCACCAAGCTTTCATATTTATGGCCATGTATATATGAGCTGGTGGCTCTTTACAGCACTTGTAGGGCATGACTTGTCTCCTCCTAATGTCAATGTATAAAATATCAGATGAGTTGTTAAACAAATTTCTGCTTCTGTCTCTTGACTAACAAAGGATCTTTGAGTGACAAACACAAACATAGAATTATAATGCAGAAGTGAATCCTGCTATACTATTTTAGGCTTGTTATGTTCATAACCTTTGGAAATGGCAAGCTGGCTTTACATAGTATTTTGTTGTTATAAAACAACTCCAAAAATTATTGGTGGCTTTTTGAAGCAGATGATGATAAATCTGTAGTAGAAGTTTTATCTTTTTTTAGACTGAGGTGTACAGCTAAAAAGAAAAAGAGCTTTTTGTTATACAAAGCTTTGTTCAGACCTCAGGGGCTTAATATACCAGCTGGTCTAATAAAATACATTACTTCTACCTTGTTTTGCCTAAGCCATCATGTCTACAACAACATTGTTATTATTGTTTTTCATGGTATTTAGGTTTTCTTGCATTGGAATCACAGCATGAATTTCTTCAAGCACTATGCAAAATAAACATACTCTTTTTTTTTTAATTTAAATATTACTGGTTTGATTCATTTTGGTATCTAGAATATACTGTGCTTCATGGGTAACATGGAGTATACCCTTTTCCATTCTGTTCGTTATTTGAAAGTGATGCTTGTTTTTACAAAACCACTGAAAATTTTCGTATTTTACTATTCTAAATAGAACTCAAATTAAACATCACATAATTTGAATCCTCCCTGAAAACCAAGTTTTTCATTTGGGAACAGCAGTGAACAGAATAAATGTTTTATTAATAAGTAAATTAGATACACTGCTTCAGAATGGTACATTTATTTTAAACTAGTATGCTTGTTCACTGCTTAACTGCATCTTCTGACAGCATGTTTGTGTTTTGTTTTTTGTTGTTTTTTTTTTTTTTTATATCAGCTGGCATTAATGCCTGGGTGTGTGAGGAACTTGAGGAGGGAGAAGACTCTCATTTTATTGTTGCACACTTCTGCCAGAAACCTCAGGCTTCTGTTCTATTCCAGGCACCATGTGACAGGCTCTCACCTCCTGCTTCCTCAGCAGCCCTAGGCTCCATGAAGCATCCTACACAGGACCTCTCCTAACACCTCCTTCCCCAGACCTTTCACAACTAGAGATTCAAATGGCTCAGAGAGCCCTGTCTCACTTTGCCAAGTGAGCCCTTTGAAAGTACAGGCTAGCTCTGAGCACACTGTGGCTCTGGGCACACTTTTGGTGATGCTTTTCACGGGTGGTGGCAGTGGGGAGCTCCTACTCAGCCTCACTGCCTCTTCACAAACAACAATGGAGGTTGCACTGACCACTGCTTCTGTGGAACCAAAGGGAGCCCTCACTCACCAAGATCATTATCTCAGTGAGGTAGCAAAGCCTTGCTGAAATCTTGTTTTGATTTTTCAGTTTTTTTTTTTACCTTCAAAACAGTTCCATTAGGTTTTCAGAATTTTTGTGCTCACATTCAGAATTCAAGAAGTCACTAATGTATAACTTTGCAAAGGGTAGAAAATGAATTGAGATCAGAAAATTTAAATAGAAATAGGCTCAATTTTGTGTGGGTTGCATGTAGTTGGTTTGGTTTTGTTTTTGTTGGTTGGTTGGTTGTTTTTTTTTTTTTATATATATTTTTAAACCTGGAATTTTTTGAGCAAATTCAGTTTTCTGAAGAGCTAACTCTACACCTTCAGAAAAAAGGAAGAACAGTCTAGGTGAACCATTTTACATTTGTTTAGAGCTAACAATATTTCGACTTTGCTTTTTGGTAACGTTTAAAGAACGATGGTTTTGTAGGATTAATGGAATGGCAGGCACAGAGTTCAGGGAAGGACAGACACTGGAAAAATGTGGATGTCAATTTTACTTGAAATTATGTAATAATGACAATAATAGCATTTATTTTTCCAAATGTGCACTAATAAAAAGCCATATACTTGAAATAAAATAGATGGAGCTACTTTTCTGACAAAGACAGGCTCAAGTAACTAAAGGAGAAAAACATTTGGAAGAGCTTTTCTGACTTATGGAAAGTCAAGAACATTTCACAAAATGTTTGAATGTTCTCTGTACTGCTTTACTCTACTAATATATTATAAATGCTAGTTAGCAGATTGTATCTCACATCTTCAAAAGTTTTACTCTGTACTCTTCGGCTCTAGGTCCCTTCTTGTCTGTGTGGCTCATGAGCATCTCATGATATCTCAGAGCAGATCTGAAATGCACATAAAGCTAAGGGAATGATGATTTATAAACTCTACTGTCATGAAACCATGACACTACTCATGAAGATAAACAGATACCATGGGGGGGGACAGGAAACATGAACAACTGAAAATGTCTTACTTTATGCTGCTGCTTATGCAAATTGGAGAAAATGTTGTTCTTTACATAAATTGAGAGTGCTGCTACTTCATAAGAGACATGATAATTTCTTTTAAATGCAATTTTTGCTTTTTTGTCTGTTTGTTTTGTTTTGTTTTTGTCATTTTTCCTTATCTGTTTTGTTAAATTTGTAGTTAGGAAAAAATTATTCAATTCAGGAAAGAAAAACACATCAAAATGATATAAATGATACTTTTAAGGCTTCTAGACCTAATTAAAAGACTTTCATGACTTGAAAATATTATTTGAATATGTGGTACAGTATTCTTCTAAAAAACATGCCAGCTGACCCAGTTTTCTTATTAAGCAGTATGCTTCATGGTATCAAAGGACAGAAAACTTGCATTAACATGATTAAAAAGACTATCCAAAGTCTACAACAGTGATGAATCTAGTCTTGGGATTTTAAAAGGATTTTGTGAGCTGAATGGAGACATTTTTAATAAGCTAATGGTTACAGATGTATGAAAGGTGCTTATAGTCCTTCTCTTTTATGTTATGGAAGTATAAACTGAAGAAGTGGAATAAGGTAGTCATTGCTCAAGAACTAAAATGCACTGGGTTTAATTTCTGTTTTAATTCTTGTTATTGCAGTTGATATCTAGTTGAGATCTAGATAAAGTCATTGAACTAATGATAAATTCTAAGAATATGAATTGCTTATTCATTGTGCAAAATTATGTTTATTCTGTCAGACACTGATCAGCTTTATTTACAGAAAAGGATAAAAAAAGGAAATGCATTCTGCAATTTCTGACTTTAAAACAGTAGCTAGGCCAGTAGTCTGCCATAGAGTCAGTGTATCAAAATGGGTTTATGTTCTTACTGTTTGTATTTTATCTTAGTTCATATACAGTTTTGGAAAGAAAAATAATAATAAAAAATCATCTAGTCACTAATTCTGCAGTCATTACACTAAAATATTTCACAGGAATTGATGTGTGTGTTCATCTAAGCTACTGGACACTTTTATTATTTTTTACATATTCAAGTATAAGGCATAATCATATGACTTTTTAAGTAAGTTTCACATGCCAAGTTTTCATGCCTATAGTAGTGCACAAACTTTTCACTAAATAAGATTCATCGCTGAGAATTGTAAATGAAACTGGATGAACAGTGTATTTCTTTGAGGCAAAGGTCTTTTTTTCTGACACGAATCAGGATCTCAGAAAGACTTTAATGGTACATAATAGGGCCATAGATTCACAGAATGGCTCAGGTTGGAAGGGACCTCAAAGCCTACCCACCCTGACCCCAGGCATATGCAGGGCTGACCCCCACCAGCTCAGGCTGCCCAGGGCATGATCCAACCTGGCCTTGTGTGCCTCCAGGGATGGGGCACCCACAGCTTCTCTGGACAGCCCGTGCCAGGGCCTCACTCTCCTCTAAATGAAAAATGTCCTCCTAATAAGTAGATCTCCCATCTTTTAATTTAAAACCATTTGTCCTCGACCTATCATTATCAGACAATGATAATTTATATTATTTGTAATAAATAGATATTTATTATTATATTATATATATATATTATTTATTTATTTCCCTAAGGAAGTAGATTCTGTACCAGTTTTCACTTGATGGTACTTACATCAAAGACTGCAGTGGCCAGAAGGAGGAAGATAGTTATGCAAATATAGTTGTGTCTGCTATCATGAACATCTACTATAATAGTAACTTCTAAGACCTGCTCTAGCAGACCATGGCACAATGGAGTTCTTCAGAAGTTAAATAATTACTGACATTCCATTAAAGAAAACTACATAAGTGAAATGCATGTGCTATGATTACCAACTGTATTTACTCACGCATTCAGATAGTGAAAAATGTAGCCTACCTAAATCTCACTGTAATGATACTTCTGCTTAAGTTTACTGCCCAAAATTGGTATGGATTTATCCACATATTAGTCAAGAAACAGAGGCAGACATCATTTGCTTATTTAATAATTATTTGACCCAAGTTCTATTTTTCACTAGCATTTTACAGTTTATATGGAATCCATTGAAAAGTTGTCCCTTTACAGTTTTGCTTTTCCCTCCCATCATGAAATATTTCAACTGCATTATGCAGCTTTTTCCCATTTTATTAAGATTTATAATCATTGTCTTTATGATCTAATTGTCTTCATAGTCAAAGTAATATGATAACTGAGAGGTTTCAAATTCTATTTGTAACTACTGCTATATAATGTACTATAAAATTTTGATTTATTTGCTCAGTTTCTAATCTAAAAAATGTCATTATAGCAAAGCAAGCAATACTGTCTATAGGTTAACCTGTTTTCTCCCTTCCGTAAGGTTATGTTGGCTACTTGTAAAGAATGGCTACCTATTTAAGAAATATCCATGCATGTTATGTACAAATGTTAAATAATATTGTTATCTAAGTATATAAATAATAACAGAGCTGTGATTATTTTTTTAGAGATAAAAGTCATGTTTACTGTGGCTCTATTAAACAAAAAGCTTGTCACAGCCTGTAATCCTTTTATCATCCCTGGAAAAAAAAGTCCAATAGTTTAGCAAGGCAAAAGAAGAAGCGTTTTTTTATTTTCTTTAGTTGAAGTAAGGTAGTATTTTTGCAACTAGAGATAACATTTATTTTAAATAACCTTGACTGACCTTTAGAACTTGTTTGCATATGTCTGGTACTTCTGCAAGGCATTCTTATATGGGTTAGATAGCAAGGTTCAGGACATGTAAATAGAGTATGAAGCAATTCAATAACTAAACAAGCAGTAGAATTTTTATAACCTTTTTTCATGTTTCATCTGTAATGAAATAGCACTAAGGGCAGAGACAAAGGTATTTTTTTTTAATGCTATCCCCTTGGCAACTTTGGAAAGCAGAAGGACAATTTGTCCAACCTTCTAGCTGTCACATGAGTGGAAGAGAATGTAGTACTAGAAATGGTCTGGGAGTCATTGAGGAGCTAATGAAAGCTTTTCATGAAGTATGATATCAAAGTAGGAACTTTAGCGTCCATTAGTATTCAGGTAAACCCTACTGAGTAAATTTAGTTGTAATCAACTACCCCATAGTTATTCATATCTTTCCTCTTGTATTCAAGCATCAGTCAAGATAAAAATGGTATTAATTCAAAATATTTTTTTGAAATAGTTGGCTTAACTTAAAAAAGTGGTGTAGCTCTAAATCACTCAAGGTGAATGCTATGTTATGTTGATGTCCAGGTGCTGTTTGGAACATAGTAAATTTATGAATATAACTGGATTCACAGACTGAAGTCATATCCTGAAGAATTTTCTTCCCCTCAGAATCTGATCAGAAAAATTAGTAACTGGAAAAGCAAGCACACAGAGAAATGTTGCTTGTCCATAGCTGTAAAGGAAAGCTTTCAGAAAAAAAAAAGAATTATAAATTTTACTGAATGTGAAGTTTGTGGTTAGCCCAACACTGTCACATCCAACCTGTCTTGATAAAATCCTATAGGTGGCAAGAAAATCTTGCTTGAAACAATCTACTTTTACCTGCCAACACCATTACTTGAAGTTTACTTCTTGTTTCAGTGGCGTAAGGCTTTACCATCATAGGCAACTGCATATAGTGCTCTTTTCACTGTCAGTTTGACATGTTGCCTGATCTAAAAGCACCAGCATCTTTAGATAGAGAAAGAATTACCAAGTGAATCCTGCTGGAAAACATTTCAGTTTGTCTCTGAGGAGCAGGGCTGTGGGTAGCCTGAGAATCTGCAAAGAGGAAGATGGGGTGCAGTAGAGGAATATTACAGTTGACCTTTCTGGACAGGTTCCATGTCTGTCCCAGCTCAGTGTTCTGTTTTCCAGTAGCACTGATTAGATAGAAGCAGCTGAAATGCAAGGCAGATATGAATTCAAAGGCAATTGCTTTAGATGTGGGCAAAACACTAGCAGCAGAGTTCACATATTCTGCCTTCCCTCCACTTTTTGGGATGAGCAGGATAGGGTGACACTGGCAGTTATCCTGTTTGTTTGTTCAAAGTAAAACAATTTTTCTGAATATTAATATTTATATCTGCCCTGCAAGCAGCAATTAAAAAAAAAAAAAAAACAAAACTAAAAATTGAGTAAAAGAGTTAAAAATTTCAGCAGTTTAGAAAATAAAATATAGTTTCCTTAACAATGAATTCACGACTGCTGTAAAATAGTGCTGAGCTGAAGGAATTTCTTGCAGTGACATAGGGGAATTGTGCAACTATTTTCCTTCATTCTGAGTGATTGATAGGCTTTGAACCTAGACAAAATTTTAATACATATCTGAATTAGGCATTCAAACAGTCCTTTTCCATTTCTAAAAGAGCTGCAGTCAAATTGATGAAAAATGCTTAGAAAACAGCCCATTTATTTCAAATGAAGTAATTCATCCTGAATAGTTAATGGTCACCATACTGTGAACTAAAGTACCTTATGTATCTACAAATCTAAGAAGCAGAAAAGTTTTCTCCATCCCTCCTTGGTTATATGATAAATGACTAATGTACATTTGGTACCCTTTCTAATAGTGAGGCTGTTATCTCAGCCAAAGCTATTCAAGTCTATTTTCTTTGCTGAGATAACCAGTGAGGGTGCCAATTAGTGCTGGCTGAAGTGGCTTTTTTTTTTTTTTTTCCTTTCTTTTTTTTTTGTGATGTAGAGTTCTCAGACAGGAATCAGAATGAGACAAGTTGCCTAATTTGTAAACAAAAAATTGGTGTCTTTTTGTCATTTTCTTGTATCTGCTGCACATAAGTAGGAAATTGAAAGTGCTTCTCTTGCTCATGAAAGGTTTCATCCTTTTTGTAAGTTTTGAGTGCTTGAATTCGTTAGCAGTGAAATTAAAGAAAAAAAAAAAAAAAAGAGAGAAAAAAATGTCTCCAAACCTTAAACTGTCCAGTCTAATCAAGAAAGCTCCTGTCTATTGCTTCCATTATAATACAGTGTCTGTCTAGAATGTTTGATTTGTTGGTGTAAGATTCATAAACACTTGCATAGATATGAACATATGCAGATACAAGGAAGTAAGACTAAATGATTTGATTCATAGAACCATTGAAACGTTAAGGTTTTCCTAATAAGCATTTCCAAAAAAAATGCTTATTACCACTGAAACTTCATGAAAGTTTGTTTATTGTTTTTGATTTTATTTTTTTTCTTTGTTTATATTATAACTCATTGTGACGTTAATATTCTTACTAATTATTATGTGACAAGTATGACTGTAGTTTTAAACAAAAAAAGCTGAACACTACATAGTAATTTTTCAAAGCAACATGTTTTTAACTGCTTTGTTTGAAGAGTAGGTGTTACAGTACTGGTAGTGTCCAATAGAGGGGGAAAAAAGAGGACATGAGTCTTTGTGTAGAACGTTACTTGTATACTCAAAAAATTTGCATGTGTAGTGACAAAACAGTACAAAATAGAATGGCATTGAAGATTATTTGACAAATGTTTCTTACTTAATATTATTTCACAGTGCCTGAGAAGTAATGGTTCTTTTCTTAGTAAGTGATGTAAGTCAGTGAGGTGTTTCATCCATGAAAATGAATTGAAATTATTGTCTTTCAGATAAGCATATATCTATAGCATATTTTATGAAGGAAAAATCAATTTTGCACAATAGGACAATGCTCCGGCAAACAGAAACTCACTAGTGTGACTAATGGTTCGCTGCTTACATGTAAACATTGAAATTAATTACTATCTTATAATATATTTAAAACCATAGGATCACTGTCAGAGTACTAATTGTAACTTTAGATAAGGTTTAGCTGTAGGAAAGAAAAAAAAAGCAGTATCTATATAGTCTATGCCAATACTCACACTACAGTTGTCAGGTTTTGTTTGTTGTTTTTCAGTCCTTATATCACAAAAGCTAGCTAGTTAGTAATCCTTTGCAGTTTTTCTGTCCACTCATGATTTTATAGCTCTCTCTCATAACTGCCATCAGATTTTTCTGAGTGTAAAGTCCCAGGTTATCTATATAGTCTTTATATGAACATGTTTTCTCAAGTTGAAGGGAGCGGTAAGATTGTATGTCTGTAAGAAGACATTCAGGTATAAAAAATTTAGACAATTATTTTTGGAATAAGGTCAACACATTACTTGAGATTTGACAGTTCTTCCATAGCCTGTAACTTCTTTGCTTTTCTGTATGTTTATGTTGCCTTAATCCTTTAGTATCTTTATTTTCTTTATTTACTATAAACTTTAGAAGATTCTGATCTATTTCCATAGGTCAAAATAATTCATGCAGAAAATTGTAAAATCTTTTTTTTTTTAACTTTTTCTTTCTTCTTATCCTCAGAGATTCCTCTATCATATTTAGGATAAGATAAAATAAGAATGTACATAATACATAAGACTATAAATACCTATTCTCTCTAGGTAGGTATCTTGAAAGGTCTATTTTACTGCTCAAAGATTAGGACATGCATGTCAGTTTAAAGCCGGTATTTATGATTAGTACAAGCAATTCAGAGGAAATTTAGTATTCTTTAGTAAGTATTGAGTGTGACTTTATATTCTAATGTACATTGCTGAACATCAAGAACAAAGGGTTCATTTCTCTCTTACCTGTGTTTGGGGAGGCCACGTACAATTTACATGGCTACAATTAGTGAAATTATATCCATTCAGAGTAAGCAGAAATCATCAGTCATTTTCAAAGGAGTAAAACTCATAGAGAGCAGACTTGTGGCTGAAATTTAGGTGTTCTCAAGCTTTCTAATAGTTTTTTTGTTTTGACATTTACCTTCTTTGTACCTTCATCTCTCTTTACAAAAACGACACAGGTACTTTTCTTCTATTTGTCAAGCAGTATATCTTTTTAAATTATCCTTTAAAATATATATATATTTCTTGAGGTCTCTTTTGCATTCTGCAATATAAATATTAAATGACAGTGTTCCCTATCACATATGCTGGATTTAAGATATAATAACCCTCTCAGAAAGCATCAGTATCTCACCTAATACTCCTTCTTTCATGTATTCCTTCCTTCCTTGTTGTTGCCAATCCAGAAATAGGACAGCCAAGTAATCAGGAAGTTTCTCAAAGGAAATGATTCATATTAATGAATGTCCAAATCTGAAAAACAATCTGAGTTATCAATGCTGTTCTCAGGAAAGAGTTTCAAAGTAATCAGTATCAAATGGGAAAAAAATTGGAAGAGCAGTATTTTTGGTGTGACCAGCATTTTCTGGTATGAAAGACAAGAAAATAGGGCTCAAGAGATATTTTTTTATTCTGCTCAGTGCGCACTACATTTCACTGTAAGCTCCAGTACTAAAAATTCCCTGCTCTCATTAATTAATCAAATGAAATTATGAAATTAAAATTTAAGTTGAAGTGCAATGAGTTATGAAGTATTGCCATTATGTTAGTACTATTTAAACATATTTTAAATATTTTTCTAGTAATTGATTTATAATTATGATAACAGTTTACATATTTGCTAACTTATTATGACAAATATTAATTAGCAGGTGAATGAAAATATCATTAAATTTGCAATACCAAATCCATTGTATGTGGTTTTCAGAGAACATAACAGGGAGTCCAGTAGAATGTATACCAGTAATACTATATGTGTCCAGTGTAATACTTGCTTAATAACATGATTTGTACTGGCATTTTTAGATGGAAGTTGTGACTATTTTTGAAGCTCTTTTAGAACTGTCTGAAGCAAAAGGTAGTCATGTTTAAACAGAGCAACATAACTCTATTTCTGTTGTTACAGAGGGCATGATATCTCCAGTAAGGTTCTATAATTGTTAGAGTAACTCAATAAATACTAGCAACAGCTCCCAAATAGTCAAAAGATACAGCAGAGCTGTACTCCACCATATTTTTAACTGAGCTTATGGCATCCTGGAACATTTCATAATTCTTCAGTCATCCTTCTTGAATTTGACATGTAAAATACCTTTTACTTTAATCAAGTAATTTTGTACAATTGTTACGGATATATTTTGCAGCAAAATTCCTAATACCTAAGTATGATGCCCCTTACAAACTCATCTAAGTCTCCCTGCCACCACCCCCCCCCTTTTATTTTTTTAACCCTGCCTTTATTTTCAGCTTCCTCACTTAACCCACTTACACTGAGTCTATTCAGTCTGCAGCACCTCACTTTTAGGCTGATGACTGGCAGTGTCTGAAATCCTTCATTGGATTTCAGTGCCAGTGTTTTCTGAAGAAACATGGTGGAAAGAGATATGATTTTATGTACATTGTTCTTGCATACTTCAGAACACATCCATAGTTCTACTTTATAAAAATAATTTATATCCCTTTACTTTTATCATTGCTCCCCAAATCTATTTGTTTTTCTAGAAACACTGAAACATCTGAGATTAAAGGCAAAACAAATATTGGGACTTAGAGCAGAAAATTATGCAGGTACTTTTTTGATTTTATGTATTACCTGGTAAATGAAATATCTTGGCACATTAATAAACCCTCAGGTACCATCTCATGAATATATTTTGTGGTGACAATCCTATTAATTGATCATTAAAAATATTCTTTTATCTCAGCAAAAAAAAAAGGAAGAAAATTCATAAAACTGTCACAGACTATTATATCTTGGGACCAAATAACATAGAAGTCCTTTCCTTTATGAAGACATAAAGGAAAAGACATTTTCACATAGAAAAACAGAGCAGAGAAGTTTGAATAACTCATTATATATGTTGTGATATGTATAAAATTATCAGAACAAACAGTATCTTTTCATTAAAGAGTGAAAGAAAGTTACAAAATTAAGGCAGATTCAGAGCAGAATGAGTAATCATGTATATTAAAAATTGAAATGCTTGGAACTTACTTGTGTACAGAATGTTTATGCTTTAGTAAAATATTCTGATGTTTTTACTGACATTGCGAAGGAATTTAGTTGTTATAGGTCTGTTGCTGCTGTTCATGCTGTTACATTCAGTTGCAGTCTGTTCTCGGGTGATTGTAAAGGAGCAACCTTACTTCTTAATCTTAGAAAATAAAACCAGTGCTAGGCTTGCTGATACAAGGTGTGCATGAACTTACTGCAGTGTGCCAAGGGAAGCACATTCTGCAGCACCTGTCACATAAAAAGAGGCTTTAGAGAGCTGGGACTGCTCAGCCTGGAGGAGAGAAGGCTTAAGGGTATTAAGTCTCTATGTATAATTGCTTGATGGTGGAAGACCATTAGAGGTAAACTTTTCCCAGTGGTGCCCAATGGCAGGAGAAGCAGCAATGAACACAAACTGAAACACGGGAAATCTATGTATATCTTTGATCATTCATAGGCTTCCCTAGCACAGACAGAGACTTGGACTACAAAACCTGCAGATGTGCATTCCTATCCTGATTGTTCTGTGAATCTTTGAACATCTATTAATGAAAGAAAAAAGAGACAAAATGAATAGATGTGGGTGAGAAGTGCCAGTCCAAGAATCCTGCTGTGTCATTCTTCTTTCTTCATGTTTTTCATAAAAATTCATTTAATGAATTTCTGCTGCATTGGGACAGGTTGAAAGTATACATAAATGGAGATAGAAAAGCAAGTGATTTTAAATTATATCTGAACTTATCTTCATTTCTTTAGTTCATGAGTGCTCTGTGGTCATTAGGTAGCCATGCAAAGGGCAAATAAGATTTGAATTTCTTAACAAACAATGAATGACTGACAGCTGCCTTCTAAAAATATCAGATTTAAATTAGGTCCAAATATAACAACACACTGAACTTTGGTGATACCAGTAGGAACAAGAGAAAGTCATGTGAGAGACAGTGTTTTGTAGCTGGAATGAAATTATCCATCAGCTGGAATGCTTAGTAGCTGAAGCACATTTTAATTGTGACAGCTATCATTTAGCCAGACAATGCACAGAAAGGAAGTATGGGACTGAAAAAAATTGAGAAAGAGATGAGGTTTTATCAAGGCCTGATGGAAGCTGACAGTCTCTTTTATACTGCAGTGTCCTGGTGATGGGCTTCATTGGCCAGGCTGTCTATCACTGAGCTCCATTGGCCAAGCTTTTACAGGTCTGTCACTGAGTTCCTGAGTAAATAACTATTAAGATGAAGGCCAGCACTCAGAATAGCCACGTTGAGCACTTGCTCTTTGCAGTCAGCTTTCAGACTATCTGTGCTGTTTGGTTGCCCCCCCTGTTCTGAACGGATTCCAGTATGCGTAATTGCAATCTGCTGAATGTAATTATCCCGTTTCAATTTGCTGTCATATTCACTTCTGGCTTTGTGAAATTCTATGAACTGTTATTAATTATTTCATTTTATTCCAGAAAATGCTATATTTTAGAAGAGAAGGAAATTATTTTTCACTCTCTTCCTCCCTTTCCATCTCCTATCTCTCTGGACGTACATTTGTGCACACTTATTGAAGCAGTTAGTTACTTGTATTACAAACTATTGCTAAATAAAAACTGAAATATAGCTTATCAGATATTTATGATACATAGTTTAATCTTTTTCAGATTAATTGGTTTTCTGAGCATTTCAAAGAGATTTACAGTAGCAAGTAGAATAGTTAATACCTCTCCTATCCGGCAGTGTTTCAATTACATTCCATGATTTGAGAGGCATACCTTAACTGCATCCCAGTTAGAGCAGCAAAATTATTCGAGTTTGAGTTGATGAAACAGATATTTTAATGAGTATAACCTTAACAATACTGCAGGTATCAAGGACGCCTGTGTACCAAGACAGGTGTCAGACAAAATGCATTTTCCATGCAAGATAAAATTAAATCATACTAGCAGATAGAATGTATAAATCAACCACTGATTTTCAGGGATGAATGTAGAGAAGGTTAGTGAGGAAAAGTACTCTGTGTCTTCAAGCCAGTTGAAGCTGTGTAATTCTCATGAAGATTAGTTGAGAGAAAATTCAGAATGTAGTTTTAGCCAGGAAATCTGTTCTGAAATTTGCCTGCGTGCATCCTCTCATGTTTCAGCTTGAGTTTCTCCATAACAATTCACAATAGAGTCCGTAAAGGAAGTGTACTGATTTCACTGGAAAAAACAGCAGTACTTATTAAAATCCATATTGACATTTTATTTATTTTTTTTGTAATTCGACAGAAATAACTGCCTCTGATTGATACCATGAACCTCACTTAGTTTCCTTTGTTCATGTTCACAGTGTTTCAGATCCCCAAAGTTATTGAGAAGCCTAACTTCACCAGCAGTCTATACTTACTGAAACAGTTGCTTATACTGAATTGAATATTATAAGCCCATTTCATCTTGGGATGAAATTGGTTATTTAAGAAATAAACTTCTAAACTGCTATTTTGCTTAAAAAAAAAAAAAAAAAGTACAGCTAAGGACTCAAAGAATCAGACACTTGTAGTTCTTTTGTAAACATCTTTAATCTGAACAAAAATGTGAAAATATGTGCATTAATTTTCACTTTTCTTAAGGTTAAATTTAAGCTTTTTTAGCATCACTTTATTTCAGCAAGATTTGTAAGTGTTATTCACTTTCATATGAAGCATAAGTATGCAAGTTCAACACTATCCCATTTATGGTATTAAAAAGAAAATGCCTGGAACAGATTTTGTGCTATCAACCAGACTGAAGGGATTACTTGATTTGAAGGAAGATGCTAGTTTGTCAGAGATCAAGAATTATTAGACCTGGTCTTCAAATGTGATAAAAATATATGCGGTTAGCTCTGAAAGTAATGCCTTCTATTTGATTATGTTGGCTTATGATGTCAGGGGTGGATGGTGGTACTTTTTGTGTCTGTTGTAATTTCCATGGAAATAAATAGGAGGCACTACTTTCAGAATGACCTACATGTATATGCTGCTATGCAATGTTAGACAACACTAAATACCAATCAAGTGAAGAAAATAGGAACAAATGTTTAATTTGAATACAAAGGACTATTACTCTCATTCTCTTTTCTACTTCTAAGTACTTATGTACTACTCTCTTGTGACGGTGTCTTCCCCCTTGCCTGTCCCCCTTGCTCCTCCTTAAGCCTGGCTTTTATGCCCAAGGCCTTGTTTAGGATTGATTACACTGTCTTGCTGAATACTAGTACTATGATCCAATCACCTGCACGACATAAACAGTAAGCAGCCTGAGAGACCCTTGAGCTCTAATTCTCATAACAAGGCTGCATGTAATCTCCCCAGTTCCTTCTAAATACTGAGAAGCTTGAGTGGCTGTAGTCATGGGGTGGATTATGTGGAGTAATTATTGAAAAAAACTTATTGCAATATTCCCTTCTTTGAAGAAGGAGAGCATTGGAGAAACCTGGGATAGAATGTGATGAATATGCAAGAAGTCTGTTCTTTGACTCCTAAGTAACTCCCTAAGCAACATTAGATGTGAAAACCTTAGACTGTTAGCTACACCAGAGGAATTTGATATGCGGATTCTAAGAGGGCTTTTAGATATAAGATTCCAGGGTGGGGTGAGGTGTAAAACTCCACAGTGAAGTTCAGTTGCTAAGATAGATTGAAGTGATGGAAACTAGGTGATACTATGGAACTGCTAGACTGTAAGAAGTCACCTGGAGTATGACACAGCTTTTCAATTTTCTGTTGTACCAATTGTAGTAAAGATAGGTATAATTAGTCCCTCAAACTCCACCTTACAGTAAGAAAATAATACAAAAATGGCTTAAAGAGGTAAGGAACTCTGGGGAAGGTTCCTTCACAGACAAGTCAGGAAGATACCTCTGACTTCCAGGACTAGACAACAGGCTGAGCCTCTCTTCTCCTCTCATAGGGAAGCTAATTGGGTAAGATTCACACACTCAGTTATACTGAGTGCTTCCCTCGGAAATTTAGAAATGAACAGTTATTCCGTGGTTTAATGCATTTGCAGTCAGTCATATTCTTCACATTATGGATATTCATATGTGCTCTGTAGAAAGTGCATTTATAACCAGCTATTCAAAAGAATCTGTAATCTGTTGCTCCACTAAGGTGCACTATTCTGTAAGCTAGTTATGAGAGTTCTAATTGTGCACACCCAAATTCCTTGAGGATGGTCACACAAGTCCATTTGAACATGGCTAAATGAACGTGCTCTCAGCTATGGGTGAATTCATAATCCTATGAGTTTGCATTGGACGTGGCCAAATGCCCTAATATTAGTCATACAAGTCCTTTCCAGTGTGATCAGACCTATAGTGCCAAAGGGGTATTTACCCTTTAACATAGCATCTCCTTAAATATTTTATTGTTATGTACCATTTTATATGAGGCATTAGAAAAAAAAACAAAAAACAATCTTCTTGTGGCATGTAATGCAAATTATAGTATCCTATATTGCACAGGTATAGAATACAATACTAACAAGCTAATGACCTTTATGCATGTTGCTGATGACATTTGGTGTCAGATTGTTTTCACTTACTATGGTTAATGGGTAATTTGGATATATCATAGAGGAAAATGTCATGCTTTGAATATAGTTAGGAGGTTCACTGTCTGAATGGGTCTCTCTCTCTGTCACTTTATCAAATTTCTGAGTACATGACTCCTTATGACAAGTATTCAGAAAGCTCATTAACACTCAAATACTGTTGATATGTATTTTAGAAACTCCCATTCTACCATTCAGCATCTGTGTATGAATTAGCATATGGAGATATGAGTAATTGTTTTAAAGAAAATTTCACCTCTTAAACCTCATTTCTCTGAGTTCATTGTGAATATAATTAAGTCTGCCATAGTTCTCTTCCTGTGAACCTGCAGATAAGGCTCAGAAAAAATATATATTTCTTCTGCTTTAATCCTCCTGCTTAAAGATAATAGGGAGGCAGTGATGAATTTAATACCGCTAATGTTTTCTGAACTAGGCTCCTCTATATAATGAAATATCATGTCTTTTTATTTTTCTTTGTAAGAAACACTTTTTTTTTTTTTTTTCAGTAAAGATGGAGTATACCATTTAAACAATCACATTATATTGGACCAACAATAAATGGAGAAACATATCCCACTCAGGCAGGAAATCTGACTAGATTTGACCTTTCATTAATAATGACCAAAGGAATGTGTATTCTCTTGCTGTAGCCTCTGTTGCTCTGTTGTAAAACCATGGTTAAATGTTTAAACAATGGTTACATTATTTTCTGTATGTGAGCAGTTATAGAAAGATTTTAACTTTGAAATGAATTCAGGGATATATTCCATATATATGTGAGACTCAATTTCATGAAAAATCTTCCATGAACTGGGAAGGAGTAGCAAGTTCTAATTTTAGCATCACTTAGTTAATGGACGTTAATGTTTTTGAGCTTTGGCTGAACTCCGCAAATGCTCATCACTTTGTCACGTAAAGGTACTTTATTTGAGAAAGAAATTTTCTTCAAATTTTCATTTCTAATGCAAGATGTCCTGTAAGATGAATATTCTGTTACCATAGAGGGTCTATTTTACTGGCAGCATTATTGAATTTTTATAAAAAGCTCCCATTACTGAAAGAAATGACTCCAGAAAAAGAAGTGCTATTGGTGCAGTGAGTTTTTAAGTTTTATTTTATAGTTGTTTTTGGTGCACTGGAAAAGTGCTGGGTGTTTATAAAGCACAGGTAGAGCAGAAGATACTTGCAGAGACAATGAATGACTTCCAGAGTTTTGGTGTAACTGTAGCAATGATGCTCTTGGAAAGCTGGCTGAAGACATAACAAGGAATTATGATTTTATGAAAGACAGTTTACTGTTTTGTCAATGAAATGCATGTTGGATGCAGAGGTATACACAAATATCAGAACTATTCTCACCAAAACCATGTCAGAAGATAACAATGAAACATTTGGATCATCTTACGTTAGGATTTCACTCATACCCCAACAAGGAAATACTTGCTTTTCTACTGTTTTGTAAATTGTAAGAGTGACAGTTAATTAATAAGACAGTATATGAGAGCAAAGGAAAAGGGTGAATTACACTGGAAGTCATCATGATTTGTCTAGTTAAGTTATTCAGATTTATCTGTCATTACTTGCTGCTCATACAGGTCTCCTTGAAGGGAACTTTTTTTTTTTTTTTTTTTTTTGTAAAATAAGGTACCTGATCCAAGATCTCTGGTCAGCTGGTACTATCAATTTTTCACATAAAGCAGACTAAATCATTTCAGTACAGAATGCTCTCTGGAGGCTGAATAGGTCAATTTCTGGCAATTTTAGCCAATTAAAGGAATTGGATGCAGGAATATAACAACCGGTTTTTCAGAGCAATTGCTTAACTGAAATATGCTAATTCAATGTAATCACAGCAAGATAATGATAACCTTAGCTAACCCTTCAGTGAAACACATCAAAGAAAGAGGGAAGGGAAGGGAAGGGAAGGGAAGGGAAGGGAAGGGAAGGGAAGGGAAGGGAAGGGAAGGGAAGGGAAGGGAAGGGAAGGGAAGGGAAGGGAAGGGAAGGGAAGGGAAGGGAAGGGAAGGGAAGGGAAGGGAAGGGAAGGGAAGGGAAGGGAAGGGAAGGGAAGGGAAGGGAAGGGAAGGGAAGGGAAGGGAAGGGAAGGGAAGGGAAGGGAAGGGAAGGGAAGGGAAGGGAAGGGAAGGGAAGGGAAGGGAAGGGAAGGGAAGGGAAGGAAAGGAAAGGAAAGGAAAGGAAAGGAAAGGAAAGGAAAGGAAAGGAAAGGAAAGGAAAGGAAAGGAAAGGAAAGGAAAGGAAAGGAAAGGAAAGGAAAGGAAAGGAAAGGAAAGGAAAAGTTTTTGTTCTTAAAAGAAAAGTATTTTTGTTATTGTCTTCCTTTAAAAATTTTATGTATTTATGAGTAATTTTACAATGAAAAATCATTGGAATGTAGCTGGTGATTTTGTGAATTCTTCTCAACTTCTGTTGTCACAATTCACATGAGTAAATATCTAAAAATTTTGTTAAATAATCTTTTTTTTTTGCTATTTTTTAATTTTCTTTTTATCAAAAACAAAAGTTGTTAAAACGCAATATTTTTACAAATATTGTGGAGCCCCTGTTTGTGATATGTGGAGATCATTCTGCTTTTATCTATTTAGAAAAAAAAAAAATTCCCAAAGCCAAATTGCTGTCTTAGGGAACTCAAAGTGGAATATATGGTCTGTGACCTTCAGGTCATGAGTTTAAATTCACTCTGGTCATTTGCATCTTCAGATCAATATTATCTGGTAGCTCACTAATATAGGAAACTTGTACTACAGTGGTTTGGATGGATAAATAGAGATCTTCAGTTTCCATCACATTTATTCCACACTTTTCATCCTCTCTGAAGTTACTGCATCCATGTCAGAACCAAAGTCTTTTTTAATTGTCCACTTTGTCATGCAGTCCGTCTTCCATACCCTCAAGTTCTAGACATCTCTGAATAATGTATGACTTTCCTTTCTAGCCCTCAGACTGACTTAAGTGCCTCTACAGTTCTTTCGGTTGATTAAGGGCCAGCATATCCAATATCACAATGGAGACCACAGTCCCTTTGGAATTAATGAATTTGAGCTCCCATATTTTAGAGAAGCAAAGCAGAAGTACTGTAGCCATTATGCTTATTAAATAGCTATATTAAAAACAAAAACAAAGACTATCAATGAAAAATAATTCTGAAAGAAGGTATATATAAAACCAAAGATTTTTTTTCTGTACTTCACAATTTTTGAAGCTCCTCAGATCTTGAATCTGAATAAATTGGTCATTTTTTTTTTTCATTTTATGATTTATGGTTAAAAAAAAAGAGTAATTACTACATCGTTAAAATTATTTTTTTTTAATTGTTGATTGTTTTTTAACTCCTAAAAGAGAAAATAAACCTATCAAAATAATTAAGGAACAATTATTTTTATATGTGAATCTACAAGTGCACATAAGAGGGTATGACTGTTCTTTTTTTATTATTTTTTTTCTGCTCTCCTGGTACTAAAAAAAATTGCACAGAAGGCTTTTAATGAGCAATTCAAATACTCTTTAATGTTCTTACCAACCCTAGATTTTCAGGAGTTACTTCTGATAGGGGTTGGGAAAGGAGGTTGAATATTAAATAAAAAAATCTGGGGAAGTGAGTATTCTGTTCAGGAGCCAAATTGAGGGCTAGAAGTCAGAAATCCAGCTGTGAAAGCAAATTCTGATGTGGATAAAAGTTAATTTATTTGTCTATTGAAAACTATTTGAAACAAAGTGATCATTTTCTTTATTTATTACTTTAGGTTGAATACAGGAATAAGGATTAAGGGATATCCTTATAGTTTTAATTTACTAAGAATTTTCAAACCGCAGGTTGCAAGGAGTCATTTGTAATAAATCATCAGTTTTATTTTTGTGGTTACGCTGAAAACTGAGATACTTGGATGTTAAATTTGATATACCTCCTGCCTACAAGGTCCATCGCACAGAGGCAGATTTTATAAGTTTTACAAACTACTCAGGAAATTGTATGAGGGAAAATATGAATTGATTTCTTAATGTTATCTCCCACAGAATGCAACTATAGAGATCAATCAGATTTGCATAAGTATCCTCTTCCTCACATCTTAACAGATAATTTTTATTTAAAAAAACCTGGCATTTGGAAAATAGAAACACATCAAGATGCCCTTCAAGAAGGGTGTATGAGGTCATAGCTTAAGTTTCATTTCCAGCTTTGCCTAGTGAAACGTCTGTGCCTTATATGCCTTATCCAACTATATAACCATGTGTAACAGTAGTATATAAAGGCTGTGGCAAACCTCGTCTAACACTGACAGTAGTTGGCAGTAGTCTTGCTCTGAGCAAATTGGACGAGGTGACCCTCCTCCAATCCCTTTCAGCCAGCATTTCTATGATTATACTGTGCTTATTTCTCAGGAAAGCCAGATATAGTAACTTAGCACACTAATGTCAAAATTGACCCAGAATACGGATATGATAATGCACTGGGTGGTACACTTCTTTGTAGTTCTTGAAAAAATAGGAGTGACACCTGTTCATTGGTTGAAATGTTTTGCAGAACATCGTAACATGAAAACCCATAAAGAATATAACCTATCTGATCTTCCTCACACACTTGACAGTCGTAGTGAAACTGGTAGCAGACTTTTTTTCTGTTGTCAGCTTTGGAAAATGTGTTTACTAACTCTATTTCAGTAATAATAAAATTAGGGCTTATTAGTACAGAGCCATGCAATTGATCATGAATATGCAGCCCATTTGGGGATATTCTGCATTTGTGAAAGGGAAGTAGAGGGGAAGGAAGCAGACTAAGGAGAGTGGTAATATTGCATGGTCTACCAAAAAATTCCAATGATCCTTTCCAGAGGAAAAAACTTAAGAGAATACTTAAAATAAATAAATAAATAATGAAAAGGTAGCAGTAGTTAGAAACAAATCTGTATTACAGAGCTGGAAGTTACAGAGGCTACAGTGTATAGCAAAACTGACTTACCAGTTTAAACTTGAAAAGCTAAAACAAAAAAGTAAGTTTGATAACTAGCAGAAATTGAGTGAAAGAGATTTTTATTGACATGACTAGCAATATGTAGTATGTACATGCAGTATGTAGCAGTATATGCATAAATGTATGGCAATAGTTTAATTGTGCCTTGAAATAGGTAGTCTTCCTTAATCTCATTAATCTGTGAGGAACATTGTGAGCATCAAGCTATTAGATAGTGTTGACTGTCTTCTATTGTCTAATCTTTGGTCAAAATTGGAAGGATGAGTTTGACAGTGACTATAATCTTTCTGAAATGCAATTTGACAATTGATGGGCAGAGAAATTCTGCCTGACTTGGTCTGGCTGAAGTGCCATCTAGTCTCCAGTAATATTTGTACAAGAGACTCCCTTCTGTAAGTGTCATGAAAGATGGATCTTCAAATTACTGATATGTCAAGACTGAAGTGCGTTCTTACCTTATTTACCTACGTGCATTGCCAAAAAGACACAAGATGCTGACTAAGCAAACATTTCCAGTGAATCTTTATTTCCTGTTCCTCCAGTCTTCTAACAGATTCTTAGTGCAACATAACACATTCATTCTGGAAAGAACTTCAAATAATGTGTGATGCTGAGAATTTTTTTGTTCCTCTGATGTGAAAGGTAGACAGCCAGAATGGTGAGTCACCATGGTAGCTGCTTACAAGGGGCAACAGCAAAACACATTTGGTATAACAATTTATTTAGTATTTGTAATTCCAGCATTTTATCAACCTTGCTGTTATGCTTTACATCTCCAAGGTATAATAAAAGTATTTACAAATTTGTTTAAACCTAGACGTTTTAGAACGTTTTCCGTGATCATTTTTATAGATTTTGTTGTTATCAAATTTAAAATAATAATAATTATAAAACTTTACAAACAGTTTACTTTGTCGTAGAAACACTGTGTATTAGAATGGAAGTAATCATGTGCTTAATCCCTACAGCTGAAGTGAAAATTTAATGGGTGCCAGAGTAGCTTTCTCAGGACCACAAGTATATGGTCAGGTCATGAAAGCATGACTGTGTTTGCTTTCTTTTAGAAGTAGACAAGGAAAAATAAAGAGTGGACAAACTCCAGGAGTTTCCCTTCTTCAACACAAATTGGAAGCTTAGACGCATATCATGAAAGGATTAGAAAATTAAAACTAGGGAAGGCTGACAAAGTTTAATTTCTGTTTAATACTTCCTGAAAGCTATCTGAGCTCGGAGAGTCCAAGGCTGGCTAAGATTTCATAAAAAAAAATATTTGAATAAAAGGCACATTTGAAATTGAAATCAGAAGCTTGAACTTCAGTTTCCTGAACACAAAATATTTATTGTTTTGTAACAGGTGTGTTTCATTTCATCTACAACTGCCTGAAAGGAGGTTGTTGCAAGGTGGGGGTCAGCCTCCTCACCGTTGTAACAGCAAATAGGATTAGAGAGAATGTCCTCAAGTTGTGCCAGGAGTGGTTCACATTGAATATGAGGAAAAAATTATTCTCAGAATAGTGTTGCAGACTGGTATACACTGCCCAGGAAGGTGGTGAAGTCACTGTCCCTGAAGGTGTTCAAGAAAGATTTAGATATGGTAGTTACGAACATGGTTTAGTGAGTAATACTGGTGGTAGGTGCAAGGTTAGAGCAGATGATTTTAGAGGTCTTTTCCAACTGAAATGATTCTATACTTTCTTCTTAACTGCTAAAATATATATAAAAAATAATAATAAAAAAGGTAATTCCCTACAATTATATCTTCTTCAGACAAGTATCTTATCTTACAAAGTATTTTCTTGTCGACTAAATTTCCATCAAAAATGATCACTTGCTGAATAAATCCAATTTAGAACAAGTATTAAGCAGTCATTTCTGTGACAATACAAGTTGTAATGAGATAAGATCGAGTCAGATTTGCATTCTGACATGAATTATATATTATATATATTCAAAAATTGAAAATGAAATCCAGTGCATATTATGTCCTGAGTGGTAAACAAATATTTATTTTAATTGCCTGCAGTAGTTATAATTTGGTGATCTGTATTAACAATAGTAGTGACAGATAATGACAAGAGTGATAGTAAGGGATTAAGCTAATGCAGGTCATTCAGTTTTAAAACTTGAAATTTATAAATGTATTACCAGTGGAAACTGTGCCTCAAATAAATTCTTTCACTGTATGTTTGGAGAAATGTCATTGTTTCAAAACACCGCTTTCAAGTATATCGTCCTCTTCCTCAGTGTGTTTATTCCTCATGAGCTTTTGAAACACCAGAATGTATACGGTATTTCCAGCTCAGTATGAGTATTGTGATGAACTTAGAGCAAAATTATTTGAAACGCTAGAAGTCCTGAGCAATCTTTGGTAGTGAGATACGCCACCTGTAAAACTAGGGTAGAAAATCAGGTTCAAAACAACTGTCTGGTGGATTAATGTAAGGGATTTATATGATACATAGGGAAGATTTAGACACTATGTTAAAATAGTCTCTTCGGAAAGAAGGGAGAGAATGTGATTTAAATTATTATGTGCTGGCATTTAGATTAGTATTACTAACGTCTTGCTGTCTGCCACTGCTATCCAGTAGTGGGCAAAAATAAAACAAAACAAAATCCTATAATGAATATAGATACAGTATGAAAATTACAAAATAATAGTAAATTATTCTGATTTCACAGGTAGTATTGTGTAGTCTGTAGAAACGCAGAGATTTGATCCTTTAGGTTGCACTGTTTGTTTCCTTATTTCATTTGTTTTATTGTTACTATTATTATTATTAGCGAAAAGTATTTCACTGTGAAATGATTTGCTTGCTTTTTACATAGAAAATAGAAATGCAGAGTTATAATTTACTGAGTATGCACTGAACTGAAAGCATTATGTAAATGCAAATGCCATAATGGATTTCTGTATATAAACTTCAGTATCATATAAACACGGACACTGATTAGCTCAATTTCAAGATATATTAACGTTAGTGTATTTATAGTATGGGTGTTGGATCAAGGACAGACCTTAAAGTCTGAGAACCATAGAATCATTACCGTACATCTTTTCCTTTTTTCCAAAATAATTTATTCCAAACAAGCTAGAATACAATTCTGATGTTATTTTAGTTAAGTGCCACAGTGATGAGAAAGACCAAGAAAGGAAATGTGCGAGGATCTTTGATCTTATGTAGAGCCTTTAAAACAATAGCACTGCATATAATAATGCACTACAGTTGCGAATGGTCATTCAATCTGTAAAATCAATATAGGTTAGCTTTTTATTTTCAAGCTTTTAAAAGCGCAGTTTTCTACCCAAGCAGAAGAAAATCCTGGATTGGTTATATAGGAATGTCAGGTCTTTAGCACTGGCTGTTTTATTCAACTCTTCTCCTATCTATCTATACTATTTGTTGTAGACTGCCTCTATTATTTTTGTTCAAAATACATAAAGCACATATCAGTTTTTTCACAGTTAAATAAATATATTGATAATTTTTGTCTCTAGTTTGTAAGATTTTGATTGCTGTTATTAATCTGCCAAAAGATAGACCTCACTGATAAGGCTGAATGTGATCATTAAGTCTTTAGTTATATTTCAGACATATATCAGCTAATTAAGTAATCAGATAAATCAAGATTTTTCTAAAAGAAAAAAAATATGTATTTTTTTAATAGAAGATTTCAAAAGGCTATGATCTGTGCAAATCCCTCTAATTGATTAAAGGAATTTATCTTTTATAAATGGATTCACCTAAAATCAGTTGTCTGACACACATATTAGCTGTCTAACACTTCATATTATCTTTTTTTGTTGTTGATTTTTTTCATTGGAAGCCCTTGAAAATGCACTTACTTTATGTTTTATTATATCGTTTATCCCCCTTTCAGAATTCCAGACACATCATCAGTCTGTAAATACAAAACACTTTCTCCCATGTCGTCATCTGCATACAGATTGTTTTCCCTAAGCTAATTTATATAAGTGGATCTTCTGTGGGTCTATTTAACACTTTCTTGTTACTGTGTATAAATGCATCCTTCCTTACGTACAACAACAGTTTTACTCTTTGCTGAATATCTGTGTTTATTACAGTTTTTCCCAAGCCCAAATAATGCTTATCCTTCTGCACAAATTACTACTAGGTAATCTATGCTATATTTCCACATCATGGCATGCTTGACAAAACTTTGATTTTTTTTAATAGAAAAGAATGACTCGTAAAAAAAAAGAATCATCACAGTAAGTTTTTAATGACTCCATCAATAAGTAATACATATAATAATAGTATAATACACACTTTATTTTAGTAAATATAGAAAAGAGTAAATGATACATTTTTGAGAGCGAGGTGTTTTGCACTAATACTATTTTATGAATGTTTTGTTCTGAATATGTAGGCACTAAATGTGAAAAACTAAATGTTTTACATTTATGTTTAAAATATTTATGCAATTAGGGAAACAAAGTACTGGGTTCTTCTGTTTGCCATATTGTATGTCAAATATTGCTAAAATTAGTGAGAAAAGAAGTAATCACAATAATTAATTCAACAGAAATTTCTATGTATTGTTAAGTATTTTTGCTCTTGCCTTTTCTTCCAAAATTTTGTATGGCAATTCAAATTATTATTAGTTGTACTGCTTCTCGCAAATTAAACAAGAATGAAAGTTGATTGCAAAGATAATTATGCTGCCAGCAGCTAGGCTTTACATTAATCTAAGCAGTTTGTATTTATATTACATCAAACTGCTAATAAATTGAAGCTTATTATACAGACATAGCACGATTTTCTAAGGAAATAAAAATATTCTCAGGTTGTTTCACAGTATTTCTATATTTGTGTTAAAACTTTTTCACTGTTAGGTAAAGAGTTTCAAGTTACTACAGTTTAGTACAGGGCTGACTATAAATGAGACAACAATCAGGAGTACCACATCACATGTTGGCATGGGTAAGTGACCGTGCAGTGTATAGGAAAGGATTTAATCGCATAAGGTTAAGATGGGGTAGTAAAAGTTAAAATTTGTAGTAATTTAGTAATTTCTGTTGTTATTCTTGTTATTAGCAAACCTATATCTTTTTTAAATAACTTTGTCTTACTCGACATTCTATTTTGTGTGCACTGCTGGCTGATTTAATGATTCATGAAACTCCTCAAAATGAGAACATGGGTAATATAATGAAAAAACCTTCAGCGAATCATTAATAATATGGCCCATTTGTGTTTCTGTTTAATATCTTTGTTGGGCAAGAAAAAACTATCAGTGTAAATAAAATTATTAACATTATAAGAATTATTTTAATGAATAAACAGTTCCATAAGTCAAAATAAAAAATTGGGAGATATGTGCAGAATCACAGAATTGTAGGGGTTGGAAGGGACCTCTAGAGATTATCGAGTCCAACCCCCCTGCCAAAGCAGGTTCTCTAGACCAGGTTGCACAGGTAGGCAATCCAGCAGGTTCTGGAAGTCTCCACAGAAGGAGACTCCACAGTCTCTCTTTGTCTTCTGTATCTTTATTTAATCTAATATACTTTAATTGAACTTTATCATGTAGTAACATTAAAAAAAATGGAAAATAAAAATTATTGGCTTTGATTCTCGGTATCATACTATTTCAGAACAGATATGGTGAAAGACAGGTGAGGAATAAAAGCTCAGACTTTTTATTTAGGCTGCAAATGGTAGTGCAGGATTGTGAATAAGAAGCCTGTACAGGTGTGATGGTGGGCATGGAGGTGGGCAAAGAAAGGGGCAGAGCCACAGCCCAGGCAGTCTGCAGCACAGCCAGGGTCCAGGGATATGAATCCCACCCATTAGATATCAGAAGAAATTTTCTTGGACCAGGACAGTGAAAACATGGGTCTCTATGTTGGGCCAAATAACAGAGATGGCTGTCAAAAAGGGAATGGTGCAAAATCTTTGCTTGCTGCAGTTCTGTCTTCTTTAATGACTTCAGGTTTATGTTTGTAAAAAAAGCCAAGACTTTTAGTGTTTATTTAAGAAAGTGTAGCTCTTTAAAATTTAAAAAGTGATTTTAGGATGTTTCTGTTTTGTTCTGTTTTGTTTTGTTTTGTTTGAGAGCTTCATATATTTGGTGCTTTGTATCTACTATAAACTTTTAACTTGTTATCTTAATGCTTTGGTTAGGATTGACATAATTCTCACCTTGAAGTTTTGAATCTAAAATGTTTTCAGCTTTGCTGATTCTGCCTTATAAATGTCTGTATAATTATATATATACTGGCACATTTCATTAAAAACTATGTTCTCTAAATGATAAATAAGTAAACTTATTTTCTCCTTGGTTTAGCTTAGTTTCTCTTAGTAGCTTTGCTTAGTTTAGTAGCTAGTTTCTACATGCTTTCTGAACCTTCAGCTCAGGAGAGGTGTTAATTAGAATTCTAGCATACACAAAATTGTTTTTATCAAGTAATCATGTTTGAATACTTCTTTTAATTGTCAGAGAATATTTTATATAAAAGTAGTGGCATGAGGAATAAAATGAATCTAAACTCAATCAAAATATTGAATTCTTGCAATGGGTGTGAATTTTCCTCTGGAAAGAATAGTAGTTAGAGCTTTATATACTTATACCATTGAAATAAAGATTTGATTTTTCAGTGCATTCAGAAGATATGTTTTCTTTCAAATGGAAAGAAATACGACAGTCTCCTGGCCTGTATTATGCAAGAGGTCTAATCATATTATAGAAAATGCTGCTGTCTGGATTTTTAATAGAAATATATCTACTCTATTAAATTAGCTTTGTTGCTTCATTGTTTGATCTTCATTGATTTGGAGAATGTGGCTGGGTTTTACTCCATGTAAAGTCTTTGAACAGATGCATTTTGAAAATACTGAGTTTTTAGTGCAGAACATGCTGATACACAGAGTCCTTCTTGCTCTCTTACTGACAGAAATGTTGTACTCTGCTTCATCTGAAATATAAAGGTCGCCCCCTGTGCTCATTGGGCTTCATGTGGGTCAACAGTTTCATTATTCTGATGGAATGCAGCAGAAGGTTGCAAGAGGAGAGATGATAGCTGCCATGGGAAAGGCAGCTACCACAGATGGCTTTAAATAGCAGAACAGATAGATTGAGCTGATCTCTGAATTCATCTGGGACAAAGTGTGCAGAAAGGGGGATAATGTGTTCTCATGGTTGCTAAGCAGATGGCCTTTTGCATCTTATGTTAATTATGGCTTTTCTTCTAGATGGGTGCTTTCCTACCTGTGTGTATGGAGCTGCAGTAATCAAGCCTAGAGGCACAAAACTCACAGAGATGTGTGAACTCTGGGCCAGGCTGGAGCTATTTTGCTTTCTGATGCCTGACTAGCCTTCACTGCTGCAGAACTGAGAACCAAAACCCTTAACCTACCTTGAACTTGTCACCAGGAAGGTGTAGCCATAACTATCTTAAAACACTGTGACCAGAAGAGGTGTTCCCTAGTCTTTCCACATCAATACGACCACAGTTTGCTGAACTTTCAGCAAGTGTTTTTCTAGCTTCTGATTTCCTAGATCCTACTTAGGAGCTGAGAGGAAGCTGAAGATATACTTTGGTGTTTGATACAAGTGGATACAAGTCTCTGTGGGGTGTGCATAATCTGACATGGCAACTTGTTCTAAGATGTAATCAAGTTTCTGAATATTGGCTTGATCTGGCAGATTATTTTTCTCAGTCGGAAGACACTTGTTTGAAGGAATACAAGAACTAAGTCATCTGTAGAGAGAATTATTTTAGTTGTTTGGGTTTTGTTTGTGTGTTTTGCCCTCTACATTTATTAAGTATTGCAAGCAGTGGAACTTCTTTTATTTCCATACAGGGACTTTTCTTTCTTTTTTTTTTTCTTGTCATCTTCAGTATTTCCAGTGTCAGAGCAAGCCAAAAGTGAAATCTTGTGGAGTATATAAACTCTATATATAAGCTAGTAAAATACATCTGTACATAAACAATCTTTCCTCATCATAGTAACTGTTCTCAAATTAATGCTCAGAAAAAATATCCTCTGGAAATAGATGTCTCTCAGTGGTAGTATTTTGTAGTAGAGTTTTACTTTGGTTCTATTTATTTCAAATGTTTAATGAAGACCCTATGCTTTCAGAGATTCGTTTTTACTCAAAGATCTTAGGTAGCTCAATGACAATACATTTTGATAGCTGTAGTCTGATTCTCAAAGTATAAACAGGTTGTTCGGCAAGGTTGTGGAGATATTCAAGATATGTCCAGAACCTACTTTAGCAGGGGAATTGGAGTTGATGATCTCTTTAGTTCCCTTCCAATCACTGCAATTCTGTGATTCTATGGCTCTCTAAAGAGCATCATCTGCAAAAATTAGGATGATTCATGTTAAATGTTCCTTTAATACAATCTTAACTATTTGGTCCTCTTTTAGCTTGCAGAGTACTTGACTTCTTCCACTAGCTTATTACAATCCAGGTAATGCACTTCACTTCGTGGAAAACCATTCTTAGCACGGCTACTTATGCTTTTCTTCCCCTAAATGTCACTAGTGGGTCTACTTAGCTGTTGCATCATGGTGAGACTCAATCTTACTTTGTTTCCTCAGAACTCTATTTCAGAGTTTCTCCATTTCTGTCAGTCCCTTCATTGCAACCACTCCACTCCTTTGAATTTCCCTGGTCTCTTTAGCTGCAGCTGTTATTGTTAGTAGGAGTTTGCCAAATGTGTACTCCACTTAATGGTATATCATATTTAATCACTCTTTCCAAATTCTTGATACAGTTTAAGGCTGATGTGGAACCCACACAACTTTGGTAAATAATTGATAATGATTGCATAGAGATTTTATTCAGTTAGAGTATTAAATGTGCATGTGTTTTAAAAATATCTTTCAGCATGCAAATTCTGCATACAATCTTGAAATTTACTATGATAAATGTGGCAAGCAATTCTTTAGTTCCAAAAAAAACCACCAAAAACATTTATGCTCTATTGATTATCTGTATTTCTGTACTAAACCAAACCCCAAAATTCTGTTTCTTGCAAACAACTAGGGAAAATCTCCCTAAGGATTAAACTATGATATTTTTTAACTTCTTCATGCCAGTACTGTAGAGAACTTTTACATTAATTAATGTTAATTAATTAATGTCAAATGTTTCCAACAAATGGGGCAACCTAGTTTTGTCCCTATCTGGATCAAATGTGTGTTGAATATACATGAAAACAATGGGATTTTCATTTTTTAATCCCTGATGTCATACACAAGGAATTCCACACAAATAGGAAAGGTTAAATAATTCAGCCCTGTTGACACAGTTATATATGGTTGTGGTAAGATATGTTACGGGAAGGATGACATGCATAAGCCTTCCTATTATTTTCTATTGTGTTTGTCTGTCCCCCACCTCCATAGGTCTAAAAATCATCTTGAAAGGTCTCAGAATGAGTTTTAATTCCCATGATAATTTTTCACCTAAAAATCCTCCTTACATGCCAGCAGTTTTCAGAGTCCATCTAGGTGTTCTGCTGTTACAGTATAAGATGCTACAGGAAAAACTGCTATTCTTACACAGTTCTGAAGGCCCATAGAGCATTGTTAAAACAAGAAAATGTTAAGTGTTAATCTTTATGGGTCTGTGAACTTAATCATGCATAACCAGAAACTTCATTTTTTTTTAATTAAATCCCCCTCATTCATTACTTAGGTTATCCTCAATGGAATATCAATGAAAAGGGTCAAAGTCTGCTGGACCTCTTGCTGTTTGTTTGAATTAGCACATCTTCTGATCAAAGGTGTGCTAACTGTGAAGATATCTACATATTAGAAAAATGGGAGTTTACTCTGAATGACAGAATGAGATCAGGATTTCTAAGAAAACCATTTGTCCGCAGCCTGTGTTTGTGAGTAACATGCCCATTATTTTATAGTGCTTGGCAACTATGAAAATTCTGGAACAATAAAATGCTTGTTGCAAATTGCTTTTAAAAAATTATACAGACTCCAGTAATAGTATCTGAAGAAAAATTTATCTTCTTTTATTAGGTTCTCTATGACAGAACCAAATAACTTTGAAAACAGGCTTTAAGGGGGAGAGAGAAGGGGAGATGTTACCTCATTGTTCACATATATACCATATAAATAAAAATTACTATTTGAGAATCTAATGTTTTTCTTTGGTTGTAGAATATTTACTTCTCTAGGGGCTACTTGAACTACATTGCAGAACAATTGCTGTTGACTTGCATAAGGTCATCCAAGAAAGTATATTTGTATTTCATTTTATCTATTTCAATTTTGAAAGGCTCTTTTCAGTGGATTGTAATTGTCTAATATGGGCAAGCCACAGTTTTTAAGCTGACGTGATTTGTTACTGTATCTTTGTGAAGCTGAAAAAAGCATATGACAAATCACTACGAATTTGTGGTTTTCATACAGTGAAAAATCATCATTAAGGGAATCACTTCAGTAAACATTTTGTTTTCAGAGAATAAAAGCAAGGATTGTGACCTGCAGGTCTACAGAGGACTTAATTGCCACGATTCATGATTTTGCAGTGCATTGACACTATTAACTAGCTCAAAGGCTGGAGGCTGGTAAAGATTTTGTGAAAATCACGGCAAATTTTCAGTCACGAGCATAAAAATGCTACATTTATGTACCTGCTTTTTTTGAATCTTTAGAGATGTTTTAAAAAAAAGAATATGACGTGTAAAGATTCCGCTGTCTTGTCTTACTCTACCTATTTTGAAAGCATGCAATGAAAACAAAGAAAAATTTATATTACTTTAATTTTCATGCAGCAGTGGTTTTGAGCCAATTATCTGCAATTATTTACTAACATTGCAAAATTCTACATTCTTTCTGACTGCTGTTTTTCACTGTGTCGAATTTAGCTGTATAAAATAATAGAGACTGAGCTACACATTGGAAGTGAGTACATATAAAGCAGTGACATCCCAAGCAAGACACAATGGGGCCATCCCTTCAGGCCATTTTCACCCCAGGGCCCTAAATTGCAGAACTGCTAGCAGGCCCACCAAAGCTTGTTTGATCACAGCCAGGGGCAACTCAGCAACTGTATCCCAAAATTGCCTTTGCAGTTATGTTTTCCTTTCTATTAATGTCTATCGTTCACAGTAGAAATTAGCTGAACCTTGCTTGAACAGGCTCTTAATTTTTCCAAAACTAAAATAATTTCCCTACAAATAATCTAGAACTCCTGTATCCAAGCATATTGTGTTTTGCGAAATCTCTCTCAAGTTCTTGCCCTATTCATCATTCAAGTGTGTTGTCACTGTGCACCATGTGGTCGTATAACAACTCCTGTGCCTATCTCGTACCTACCTGAGAACTAATCAATAAGAGTTGAAATCTGCTCTGTGGCATGAAGCTACCCACAGTTGTCTAACATTTTTATATGAGGGAATAACTGAAGTTTCTATAAATTCATTAATCATCAACAAATTTGTATAAAAGTTGTATGAAATTTTCCTTGTATGTGATGGAAGGCAATTTAGTCCAGCCGAAGTACACACTTGGATTTTTTGGTCATTTCCATGAGCTGATGGAAAACCAGACAGATTTCTTCACAATTTGTTTCCACTTAATCCCGTTATTTTGGCAGCCTGTATTATTCCTGTTATATGAGGAAGCCAAGCGATAAAAACTGTATAGTAGCTTCCAGTTAATAAATTTCAGTCTAGCACAGGGGAGAAGTTAGTAATCCTTTTTGACTTCAGTGAAAACAAAAAGTATACTTTTAAGAATTTGTCACTAATTTCATTTAAGAAGCTTTTCTGTAAGGTACAAAATATAGAAATATGCATTTATTGCCCTGGTAGTTTGTTTACTTTTTTTCTTAAAATTTGTAATCTTGCCAAATATTTACTTTTGTGTTTTACTTGCTAATTAACTGTCATCCCCATGAATGGTGTACTTAGTATGAAAAGAATTATAAAGAGAATTATGCTGATCGTTATTAGTGTTTTTAAAGCCACACCAAAAATATACTGATACTTGGATGCTGCTTTGTAATTTTTCAGAAGTATGTTTGCAGTTTGATTGATTAGTTTCTACCACCAAAGAGAAGCAGCTGCAGCTCTGAAAAAAAATATGTGCTAATGAAGCTTTCAAAGTGGTGATCAAAAGAAGACTTTGCTGTTTCAATTGTATGCTTTTCTGAAGATAACTAATTGTGCTGTTTCAGCAAAGCATCCATATCAAAGCAGCTGAATCATACATTTTGGTTGGAACTTTAGAACATCTAATACTGTGATGGCTAATCTTTGTCACATCTGGTCTGTCAGTTGCAGAAAAGTAGAAAGTGATTAACTATATTTTTAGCACTAATTCATGCTCTAAAAACTGATTCAGTCAGAAGTCTATTCTATTTTGGAATATATTCTATATTTGGTCATAGAAAACTATATTTATATGTATGTGAAGACACAAGTCTAGGTCATTGTTACCCTATGCAACAGTTTTGATAAAATACTCTAACCTCATAACTTCAAGAAGCTTTTCAGTCTGGTGGACAGATGAGGCAGTGTTTGAGGGTTTCAGGCACAATAAGGTCTCACATGCCCTAGAATAATCTTCTAAAAATTAATTTCAAACACACTAAGACACATGACGTCTAAGCTGAAGCCATGTACAGTTAAGACTTTTCCATCAGGCAAAAGGCAAATTGTTCCTTTTATCATTACACTAAATTCAGAAGACCAAGCTTGATGCCTACAGTGAATTCTGGGCTGCCATTTTTAGACTTATATGTTATCCAGCCACCTACTTTGCTGTAAGTCCACCTCCTTCTGAAGCACACTTAACTCCATTCCACAGTGTAGGAAAACTCACACAAAGCAGGGACATACTTTCTCATGCTAAAAACTGTAGTAAAATCAAAATATATTAAAATCACGAACAGTAACAAAATTAAACAAAAAAATCAACAAAATTAACTGATTGAAAGATATATTAAAACAAAAGCAAACAAACAAATACAAAAAATCCATGCAAGTAAATAACTGAACTTAAATGACACTTCATATAATTTTGAAAGTTGGAGTTTTGAAAGAATAAAGTGATATATATTAATGCAGTTTTTAGTACATGGAGCATAGCGCCTAGGGCAGATCTACCTGGCTCTCCTGACAAACGATGCTTGTCATGTCAGTTGAGCAGTTAATTACCCTGTTGTAATCAGAGCTTTTGTACACTTAATTCAAATTATCATTCAAAGTAACCAGTGTTTCACAAAAATCTGAGAACTTTGTTAGGGATTTCAGATTCAAATTACAACGGAACGTGTAGTGACCTTATCAAGCATTATTCCTTGTGGTGTATGTAACATAATAATGTCCTGGCAGTACTTTGAATGGTAATGAATAAAACAGCTCCTCTGAATGACAAGGTTTTTCTTTTAACTCAATCCACTAGAGTTCATTACATTCTTCAATCTTGATGTTCAAACAATAAAAAGAATTAAATTTTATTTTGTCCCCTCTTACTGTCAACTCTGAAAGTATTCGGCTCAGTGAAGTTGCTTTGGGTTGTCACAGACAAGACATATTATTCTAAATGGTTCTAAAGGTTTGTAAATGTTGACTCTTGACAACGTATGAAATTATTATTTCAGCTTTTGTATCAGTAGAGGATGTCTGTGAAGTTTGATAAAAATTTATTCTGACCTTTCTAATTCCTTATCAGCCCAGTATTAGGAATGGCCTCCATAGAAAAGACTTCTTTCCATTCTGCCTTCCTGCTGTCTCTCTATGCTATGTATCTTTATGTATCTTTTTAACAAGTGTAGTTCCAATTCAGTGAAATGACATGATCAAATCCTTGTTGCACAAAAGTAATCTTTTTATTGTGAATTATTTTAATTACAAAGATAATACCATGAAAACAGATCAGAGAAAGGTCAAATTAAGAGAATTCTTAAAATTCTTCTCTTATCTGCTAGATTTACTTGATCAATGGTGTGTTCAATATCACCATCTTTATTTCCTGTTCTTTACCAAACTAAAAATTAAGTTGAAAATTTCCCTTCATTAGCAAGAATTATAAATGTTTAACCAACATTGCTTTCAATTCTTTTTTGTTCAGTATCAGACAATACATTCTAGTAATCTAAAGTATTTTATGCAAGTTGAATAGTCTTATAAAAATATTTTTAGATGAAGTGTGTATTTTCAGAATATCCTGATTTTTTAGCCAGTTAATTTAGAAGATGTAACTTAAATGTAACTACATCTGAACTTCTGAAACAAAATATTCTGTAATCTGAATAGAAAAAATAAGAGAAAGAATAAATAATAAATTAATAATAATATACAATAATAATGGAGACTGTTTTGTTTCATCTACAACTTTTACAGTTTTCACATAGAAGATGTCCAGTCGAATCAATTTGTCATTTCTTTTTAATTAAACCCTCATTATTGCCACAGCTTTGGAAAAACATGAGTATTCGTGCATTCCACTCTTCTAACCATGCAGGCATATAAATGTAAGCTAAAGCAGTGGATGCTTAAGACGGAGTTTATGCAATTAATTTAGTTATAGGCATATGCTTTCTATTTCTGGTTCCACCACTATAAGTTGATATATGATTGGAGTAAATCAGGAAGAAACAAAGATCAAGTTGAATCTGGATGCTAAAATTGAGTCTACACTTATTAATCTTGATTTCAATTTTAAAATCTTGATTTTAAACTTACACTTAAATATTTCCTCTTACTTTATCTCTTTGTTTTCAACTGTTAATCAGAATTGTTGATTGCTATAAAAATTATCCTTTATCCATATATTTATGCATATAGATATAATAGATTGTATTCAATATTATATCTGTATACATACATCTATATATCTGTAATATATGTAGATAGATGTATATATATATATATATAAATACAAAAGCGCTTATATTCTTTGAGATGAACCTTCAACAAAAAATCTGACACTCCTCAGGATATTATTCTGTGTTCATACTCAAAGCTGTGCAAACAAAAAATATAGATTACAAAGTTATTAACAAAATTTGTTATTTTCTCTGCTACTCTTTGAATGGTGTTTAATCTAATTTTACTTTCTCTGAGTGTATTTTCAGTTACAGTATGCTTTTCAGATCACAGCTTAAGCTGGAGCAAGCTGAGTCTTATGAAATACACGTGAAACTGAGAAAACATTCAAAATCTGGATCATAAGAAATAATTTTAGATGACCAGATGTTATTTGAATTTAAAGACATTTTCTAGACATTAGAAAATAAAATAATAATAATAATAATAATAAAAGCATACAGAGATGCCTGTCTTCTCTGTCTTACATCACTCCAGTTTCTCAAATCCTGCTACTAGAATTTTTCCCCAAAAAATCTCGACCAAAATAAAATAAACCACTCTCAGAATGTTAGTGCAGACTTAAGGTAACTTTTTTGCCTTATTTCTTAAAGAAGGATACAAAAAAAAAAAAACCTCATTAAAAAAAAAAAATTTATAGCCAATAATTGATTTCAGAAATTAATTGCAGCTTTAAATTAAGTAGCATATAGCAGTTCTGGGAAGATATCTGCTGGAAATCCTAGAAAATAAATAGAAAAATTACATTTTACTTCGGAAATTACATTTTACTTATTAGGATTTCTTCACCCTTTCTCCTAATGACCTACCAGTGCCCTTTGCTTCTTTCCAACCCAATGTTGGAAAGAACCTTTACTCAGTCATCCCGCCTCACATCAAGGAGAGAGTTCCATATGACCCTCTTCTCACAGATACAGTATTACCTCTGGGGTCCATACATTTATGTCTCTTTGCAACATTTGGTCATATGGCCTCTAGAACAAAATCCAAATGGAAAAAAAATGAATGGGGATGAAAATGTAAACTGGACAGACATGCCATGTAAAATCTTATATCCTTGTGTGTTTAACTGCCCTTGCTCAGGTCATATGCAGAGTGCAAATGAGAGCTGGAGAGTATAAGTACCAGCAGCAATACACCTGATGCAGTGCTGGGCACTATTATTTCTTCCTGGAAAAAGTGCATGTGTTATCAGTCATTCTGGTCATTCAGAAGGACCTTTACCATTATTTAAAGTTTCACATTTCAGACTCTTTAGAGATTTCTGCAGTCTCCATTCCTTGTGACTACAGTTAGAGAAAAGCACACTATTATCTTAATCATCCCTGGGATGACAAAGCTGTATGACTATTAACAATCAAATACAGAAATCGCACAGTATATCACATGTTACTAATTAGATTTTCATTGTCTATCTTTTTTCTATTCCTTTTATCTTCAGACATTCTTCATTCCTAAGACTCTATTACTAATTTTTCAGTGTTTTTCTAATCTTTCTGAATAAATTATTTTAAGGTAAATCTTCAGTATCCTAGATTAAACTCATGATAGAACATGGCCACACAGGCCGATAGAAATAGAGCAAGCTTATTGAAGACTTTGCACTAGTAAGCACAGCAAAATTCTTTCTTAAAGCAATGTATTTTTGTGTCCTAACTGCCAAAGTGAAAATGAAAGTGTAGCTGTGGCTAACTGAAAGACAGATGGAGATAACAGACTATCCAGTGAAACCTTGTCTTAGTATGCTTCTCATCTCACTTCCTCCTTCCCCCTAGGCTAAGGAGGCACTCCTTGAAAAGCACTTCTTAAAAGCTAGCTTCAGTTAGTCAGCTGTGCCTTATCTCAGGAGCCTCAGGTGCAGTGATTCTCAGCTTGCACAACCCTGGGAAGAAGAGGGAGAAAAGCAAGGTTTTTCTTCTTGTTTTCTCCTTTTTTTTTCTTCCCTCTTTTAATCTTAAATGAGTCAAGATGGATTGGGAGGTTCCAATACTTAAAATCTTGCTGATTTGATGTCAAAAAAGAAATAGGGAGTTTTATGAACAGGGTTTTTTATTATTATTTATTTATTTATTTTTCCTGATGAATGGTTTACAGTGAATGTTTCAGTACTTCTAGTAATTTTCCAGTCCAGTTCCCTATTCCCAGTCCAGGGTAGAGCCCAACATATCCAGGGTCTGTGCCAAGAGGGTATAACATCTCATGTGCTGTTACCATATGCTGCAGTTTAATCCTGATTCAATGTGACAGTAAGATCTTTTTCCTTCTGTCCTTTTATTCTGTGTGCCGCTATCACTCTGTATCCCCAGTCCACCTTTCCTTTGCAGCATTTTCCTGAGTTGCATAGGTATGTGACTCTGTATGCATATGACCTTGCAGCTGGGAGCAGCTGTGTAACTTCTTGTAATAGGGAAGTTTTCTACTCATTTCTGGGACAGAAGAGCAGGAGTACAAATGTTGGAGGCTGCCTTCACTGAATTTCACTAGTGTGTGACTGTTTTTAATATTTCTCTCTTGATGAAGTCTGCTGGAAGTTTCTTTGCAGCGTTATTCAAAAAATATCTGTAATATCTTTGGTTAGTGCAAAGTTTGTGCTTGTTTCTGGCTGCTGAATGTATTACCAGGCTTTTTATAGGAAAACTGTTTTCACATTCATTATATTTTCCATTAGAAAATTACTAGTTACTGATTAAAAAAAACCAAACAACATACAATAAGGTCATGATAAGTACAACAGATATCTCATAACTGCTGCATGAGAATACCTGTTTATTTTATCTCTGTCGGGTTTTTGTTTTCTTTCATTAAATGTACTTGACAAATTTCCATCAAAGATTCATGGTTGCATGTGCTTTCTATTACATTATGACCTAAATGAAGAGAGTAGGCTGTCTCTCCAGTGTGGAGGAAAAAATACAAGTAGATTAGTTAATGCTTAATTGAATTCATACATTTCCTGTACTGGATATTCGGTTAGTAGTTAAGGCATTGTGCTAAAAGTGTGAAATGTTTCCACAACTCCAAAGACTTCCTTTATCATCTTGGATGTATAAGTTAAAGTCTCTGAGCTCTTTCTCTTTATTCACAAAATGAGAATTTCTTACATCATGAATTAGATAATAAGCATATGGTGTTATGAAGTTCACTGGGCATAGGATAGGATAAATATTTGATTCTGTTTTAAATATTAACTAATTGTCTGTTTTCTCACCCTACTGGGCTAAAAGTCTTGTAATTATATCTTTGCGCTGAAGTTCAGCATAGGGAAAATACTATTACCCAGTACTCATTTATGGCTGGCAGTTGTACAAACCTTACAGGTAGCATTAAAAATTAGAACTCATGGGTTGAGATAAAACTATAAACTAAGACAGAGAATATAAGTATAGAAATCTCTGCTAAACAAGAAAAAAGCATAATCTTGAGACATGGTTTTATTTGTTTTGTGTATATGTTTGCTTTTATTATTATTATTGTTTTATTGTTCTTTTGTTGTTGCTTTGATTTTAATCAGAGTAGTAGATACTTCATACTTTATAGAGGATTGGTTCCCTTCCAGACTGTTCAAAAGCAGGATGGACCTCTTAAATAAACTGGCCCAAATCGGGCTCCTCTATGTTTTCATGATAATTCAGTACTCTGAACAAGATCAAACTGAATGATAGAGTCCATTCCAGTTCTCTGTTTAAGGAGACCAAAATTTTATTTACATGCAGTCACACTGAAATAACAGCAGCCTCATCCATGAAAGGAAAAAGAAAGTGTTATCATCTCCTCCCCAACTCCCGAGCATGGGGAGATATAATTCCTTGTGAGCAAGTGATTGTTACTATCCTCCAATGTCTTATAGGAGAAAAGAATGTTGAAGCGCTATGCAACTATGGAAAACACATCATTTTGGTGCTAATTCATCAAAAATTTATGAATGCTCTGACAGATGTGAAATCACAGTCATTTCACATCTTGTTCATAATGGGAGGTTTATAAACTCCTGGGACCAATTTTACTTTCATAACTTCCATTTAAAAGACAGAGGAATATTTAATTACTAAACATAACACTGAAGTTATTTCACTACAACTCTTAATGTACTTCAACAATAAAATGAAGCTATGTGTTCTGAGAACTGAAATGCCTTCTTTAGCTTAATAGCATGAAGGTAAGGATTGGTTCTTGTGCTGAATAGTACTGTTTCAATCCCTTAGTACTGTTCTATGACTGTGATTTTATCAATTTTAAATACATTTAATTTCTATTTATTTGTTTTTTTGTTTGTTTGTTTATTGTACTGGTTTGTAGGCCTCACTATTGCAGTATTTTGAACTCTTAATTTTATGGTAATTCTGAACATAAGTTATTTACTGTGACACAGATGAACAAAATGTTTTTCTATGAAATCAAAAGGTGTCAAATTTTTTCTTTCTCTTTTTCTGTTTACAGTCATTAAACTCAAAACTTTTTACAGAGGCTTAATTAGGATACTTCCATGTTTTAAATGAGCTTTAGTGACATTTGCACAGCCAAAATATCTGTGTGACTAACTTTAGATACCCTATGGTGGAAATGATATTTGTACATCTTTGTGCAATCTGAGATTTGCATTTATGAAAAAAAGGGTACATTTTCTTCAAGGTAAGCCTTCCAAAACTACTTCTAAATATATTGCACAAACAAATATCTTAGGAAAATACTTCCTGAATTAATGAACCCATTGTGGTTATTATTTAAGGTATGTACAGTATTTTCATGCTTTACTGTAAATACAGAAATAGTGAAACTTTCAGTTAGTTTCCTTCTACTCATAAATTGCCAATTGTGTTCCTGTAAGTTATCAATAATAATTCAACATGTCTTTTAACTACTTCTCGGTGAAAAATGCTTATCATTAGACTCATAGAATCAAAGAACAGAATCATGGAATCACAGAATCATTAAGATTGGAAACGACCTCCAAGATCATCTAGTCCAACCATACACCTCACCAATATTATACTCCAAACCATGTTGTTTCGTACAACATCTGCATGTTTCTTGAACACCTCCAAGGATGGTGACTCAAACACCTCCCTGGGCAGCCTATTCCAGTGCCTGACCACCACTCCTTCGGAGATTAAATTTTTCCTAACATCCAACCTGAATCTCTACAGTGCAACATGATGCCATTCCCTCTAGTCCTTTCTCTAGTTATGCGGAAGAAGAGGCTGATTCTTACCTCATCACAACTTCCATTCAGGTAGTGGTAGAGCATAATAAGGTCTCCCCTTAGCTTCCACTTCCCCAGACTAAACAATCCCAGTTCCCTCAGCTACTGCTCATAAGACCTGTGTTCTAGATCTCTTACCAGCTTTATTGCACTCCTCTGGACACGCTCCAGGGCTACAATGACTACTTGTAGTGAGGGGCCCCAAAACAGAACATAATACTGAATTAGAATGAACACCTACTACTCCTGCTGTGAACGCTGTTTCTGATACAAGCTGGAATGACAATGGCCTTCTTGGACACCTGGCCAGACTGCTGGCCTATATTCAGCTAAGTACTGATCAACATCTCCAAGTTATTTTCCTCTGGACAGTCTTCCAGCCACTCCGTACAAGCCTGTACCATTGCCTGGGGTTGTGGCCACAGTACAGGACCCAGCATTTGGTCTTGTTGAACTTCATCGCAGGTTGCCTTCCACTCACGGCAACCTAGGTTACAGTTCGCTCCGGCCTGCAGTGGTCTGACAGCCTTCAGGCCCAGCGCCTGACCCTGTTGGTCCCGTGCCATGCCTGGGCCATTTGCACACCATGAATGCATCAGTATGATGGGTGGCAAAATGGCGTTTATTGCAAGCAACACATTCTTCTTATAAGTTTCTACATCACAGTACTACCAATCTCCTATGTTATGGTTATCTCTTCCCAATAGATGTGTGGCATGTCTTGTCTTCTCCATATTTGGCCTTACTTGTTCTTCTTTTCTTATCTTCAAGATAGTGTTACCATGGTTTCCCAGGAGTCAAGGGGCCCCTGCGGGTTCTATTGCCATCTGGTGACTGCCGCAGCTTCTTTCCAAGTTTTCAGTTAACTACAATCGCATTGGCCTCAGTCCAGTTATCCAGCCTATCCATATCACTCTGAAGGGCCTTTTTACCCCCAGGCAGACTGACACTTCCTCCCAGTCTGTTATCACAAAATCACAGAATTATAGGGGTTGGAAGGGACCTCTAGAGATCATTGAGCCTAACCGTGCTCCCAAAGCAGTCTCCCTAGACCAAGTTGCACACGTAGGTGTCCAGGCTTGAATGTCTCCAGAGAAGGAGATTCCAGAACCTCATCTGCAAATTTACTGACAGTGCACTCAATCCTCTTGTTCAGATGGTCAATAAAGATATTAAAAAGGACAGGCTATAGTAGAGATGCCAGGGGAAGACTACTCATGATCAGTCATAAGGACTGCAAATAGTATTCTAGTTTGAATATTAACTAATTCCTGTAAAACATCAAGCTAGTGTGTTGAGTGAAAAAAATTACATCCCAAAAATAGTTTTCTAATTTTGGACATCTTAGCTAGATAAAAATTTTCATTGTTTCCATGGTTATTTATGCATATTTGTCTAACTTTTCAGGAGGGTCTCTCAAATTCAAGTGTGTGAGGACACAGCAATGTCATTAGCTTGGAGAATACTTTAATTATTGTTATTTACCATAGCAATGTATAATCATCACAGGATACATTAGACTAAATTTTTTAAAATTGTACCTTCAGTCACAGAAGCCAGTTATTCATAGCACAAAAATCTTTCAGTTATGTTTCTGTTTTCTTTAATTATCAGGATATCTTATTTTTGGATATTTCTGGTTTACTCCCTTAAGTCCTACTTTCCTTTCATATATTTTCAAACAAAACATTATTTAAAATAAATTTGCCATGCAGGTGCATTGGAAAAGATTCGCTTTAGAATTTCTGGAAAACAGATGTTCAATTAATATAAAAACTGAGGTGAAAAAAAATTAATCCCTGTGAGTTACTACTTGCTCTTCTTCTGTATTAATTCTGAACTTTCATTTTTGTCTTCCTTTTACAACTTTGAATGGACAAATACTTCAGAGCAGGGTGTTTTTTTTTGTTGTTGTTTTTGTTTTTTTTTTCCTTGACTTTCTTATATGTTGAAACAATTTTTCAAAGACTGAAGCATGAAATTGGCAAAAATATCCCATTCTGGGATTACAGTTCAGGGAAAAGAAAGCAGACATGTTCCAGATATTATTGAGTGACAAATCTGTTTTCATGCCAATTTAGTCTTTTGTCTCTCCTGAGACAAGATACTGCAAAATATACAGTGCTGAAACATGTTTAAATTTAGTGACTTAGCTTCCTTCCATGAAAAGCTGAGAGAATTCTCAAGAGAAATATCATGGCTCAGACATGCCTCGGTTGAACTGCATTACTGGAGTTGCAAAAAAGCAGTATAGAATCAGCACAAAGAGATCAGTCCAAAATTGAAATATTGAACTGGAGAAGACAAATTTAAATTAGTAATGAAATTACTTATTACTTACAAAATTAAAGGAGAAAAGCAAAATAGCACAACAAAAGCAAGGAACTATAATTCGTCTAAAAGGGAATCTGAGAATTTTCATAAAGAATTTAATTATTTTGTTCTCTCTAGTTTAGTACTTCCTCTTTTGCTTCAAACTTTTTTTTCACACTGAAATTAAAAAGCTGAAAGGAATTAATAACTGAAGACAAGTAATATGCCAGTTTTCTTGTTAAATCAGTTTGTCAGTATTTGCATACAACATTTTTAAGACCTACTTGAATATTTAGATAGACCACTGCAGTTTGGTAAAATAAAAATGATAAATTGTAAACTAAAGCTACAAAAGGATGAATAATCCTGTAAGTGTTATGGCCATGATCATTTTCAAAAGCTTTATTTGGTTTGGTTTTGTTGTTTTTTTCATGACACTGTTTTATTTCAATTTATTTTATTTTATTTTGCTATTAACCCTGTACTTGATATCTTATATTCTTGCCTTCTAACAACTAAATGGCAATTTTATTTTCCAGTTACTGTAAGGATTGACTTCTTATGAATCCTATAAGAATAGAGGGGCTTGGATGGTAATGAACAATGGAATGTTACAGCAATTTACCTAACAGTGTCAAATTTTTCACTTAATTAAATAACTTCAAAGACTTTACTGTTTATCTGTGGTCCTGAACATACAGACACTTTTTATTTGCCTTTCTCCAGGCCTCCTTGAAATATGTGAAGTTTTCTTGTCAAATAGAAAGTGGCAAGATCACTGCTTTGATCATAATTTTCATTACTTTGTCCAAGCAAATGTAAATTGATGCTCTTATTTTCTGCACTTCAGAGTATTCTGTGCCCTCAGCTTATCGTCAAAGTGAAGTTTACTTATTTTATCTTAATGTAGCATCCGTTACTCTCAGTCAGTATATTTGTGTTATGATTCCCATACTGTTCTGAATATTGGCTGAATTTACAATTTGCTGAGTTTCAGAACTTCATTGTGAAGCTTTTATTTTAATTTTCACATTTCTGCTCATCCTGATATGCATGGATTGATGTGTCTATTTCAATATGATTATTTTCTACTGAAAACAGGTGACAAGTGTGGAAAATCTGAAGCCTTTAGGTTGACTACAAGCAAAATATAGCAACTGGTGCCTCATTACTTTCATATTGAAATATTATATTACTTTTGGTTATGGGAGGTTATTTCTTGTTGAGCCTGAAAATTATATTATCAAGTAATAAACTGTAATTCTATTTTGACAAATAAGATAAATTCAACAAAAGTTGTAGCCAAAAAACTCGTCTTTAAAATATAAAGTGATTAGAAACTTTTGACATTTAAGGTATTTAAAACCAATTGGCTAATGTCCAAATAACTCATAAAAAGTTACTTATTCACTTGAGTGCAATAATAACTTCTGAGGGAAAGTTTAGCGTTTGTTTCTATTTTATAAGGATTAGAGAACTATTAAATATATTTACTTTATATTTACAGAAATGTTGTCAAGGCAAAGTTTTGTTTAAAATGATGTATTTATTTAAATCAATCACAAGCAACATGAATGTGGAAATAACATTCTGCAAAAATACTGCCTAGTAAAATCTTTGCCTATTACTTATTTATGTTCAAATAGACATTACTGAAGAATATATTTATATAATTTAGTATAATAGCTTCAACAGCCTCCTCCAAATCTTTGCTTTTATGGTATTAAAAATCATTTATACATTCCCAAAATATGAGGAATAATTTCTAATTATTAATCTAGATCTACTGAGCACATTCAAGTAGCTACCAGTAGCAAATCTACCAGTAGTGAAGGGCAAAAAAAAAATTAAAAAAAAAATCCTTCAATTTGCACTGAAATTAGTCTTAGTCTCTTTCAAAAGCAGTCAGTGTCGCAGCTAGTGTCCAGTTATTAACATGACAGGATCTGAGTTCCTGATATGCTCCTTCTCACACTGCATGTTCCAGTCATGGTGCCTGGAGTTCTCTTCCACATTCCTTATGACTGCTCTTGGGCTGCATGTAATAGAGATAAGAACTTTCTCTAACTCCTTCGTATTATGGATGGAAGAGCTCGTGAATTAGAATAAAATCCCATTAAGCAAATATTAGTAGAACTCTAACTGTAAATTGAGAAAATCCATTATTTATATTAAGTGGGAAAAACCTAAAATAAAGGAATGTTGACATATTAAATCTTAATTTTGCCCTGTGGTGATGCCATCAGAGAGGAAAAGGAACAAATTTGGCATGAAAAATCAATTTCGTAGAATCACAGGATTGTAGGGGTTGGAAGGGTTCTCTAGAGATCATCGAGTCCAGCCCCTAAACCAGGTCATACAGGTAGGCGTCCAGGCAGGTCTTGAACATCTCCAGAAAAGGAGACTACCACCTCTCTGTGCAGCCTGTGCCAGTGTTCCGTGAAGCACTGTGAAGAAGTTTCCACACACATTTGTGCAGAACTTCCTATGCCTCAGTTTGTGGTCATTTCCCCTTGTACTATCACCACACATCACTGGGAAGAGTTCAGCCTTGTCCCTTGGCATCCTTCTCCTTAGATATTTATAGATACGGATCATTTCTCAAGGCTGAACAGTCCCATATCTCTCAGCCTCTCCTCATAAGGGAGGCGTTCTTTATCATATTTGTAGCCCTCCGCTGAATTCTTTCGAGGAGATCTCTGTCTTTTTTTTGTACCGGGGAGCCAAGAACTGGACAAAATACTCCAAGTGAGTCTTCACCAGGGCAGATTAGAGGGGGAGGATCAGCTCCCTCCACCTGCTGGCCATGCTCTTTTTATTGCATCCCAGGATCCCATTGGCCTTCTTGGCCACCAGGGCACACTAGGCTCATAACCAGCCTGTCATCCAACAGGACAGCCAGGTCCCTCTCTACAGAGCTCCTCTCTAGCAGGTGAATTTAATGAATTTAATGAATCTAGGGCAATTATTTACTGATCATAATCACTTATTAATTTAATCTTGCGGTTACAAAAAGAAAGTTTTAAAACTATCAATCTCATATGCTATGTCTTATGCATGTGTAACTTATGTGCTGATTTTGACCACCAGGGAGTTTAAGACATGCATAGCATGAGTCATGTAAGATGAAGACTTGCTGCTTTGCCTATGAGTTTATATTTCATCCAAATGTATTTCAATAGTTATTGAGGAAAGGCTTTATTTATTTAATTATGTGCTTGCAATATGCAGAATTTGGGGCATATCAGGTTCTTGAAAGCTATTTAGAAAAAAAAAATCAATACCTATACATTCTTCTTTCCATTTCCTTGGTAAGGAGAAGAAAGTGTAACATCTAGTTAGCTTTCTGATTTCACCGTTTTATGAATGCTTGATTTTTTTTCATTTTAACAGATAGCTCCTCCCAGTGGAATTTATTGATGATTAAAACTGAATTAATTGCATATTACCGTTGTAAAGAGGAGCTGCAGCTCTGTAACTGGGCTCATCTTTCTTCACTGATGAATACAGCATAAGCTAACATGTGGACAGTCATTGATTCTGCTATATAGATTGCATATTTGTTACCTCATTAAGATTCCATCAACACCTTAATGAAGCACCCTTACTGGAAACATCAGGCTGCTGGTTTTGGCTTTCACACACTGCAGTGCACTTTGGCCTTAGGAGTCAAAACTTGATCATGGCTCACGTGATATTTGCCTTTTTGCCTACCTTTAGGAGAAAATGCACAGTGCAAAACCATGTAACTAGTGCTGGTGCCTCCAGGAAATCCCATAGCATATATCTACATTCTGGAAGATATGTAGCTTAAGCATGACTCTTTTTTTAAAAAATGTACAGATGGAGATTTTCTTCAACTTCCAGCATCTATGAAAACAGAGAATAAGTCCATGAAATTCTGAATAAAATGACTTTGAAATGCCCCAGAAGCTGTTACCCCTCAAAATACCTGCTGTGTATGTAATGTGACATTTCTTGATAACAACATCATTAACTGTAGCAGAGAAATCATATTAAATTATATTTTCCCCCGTCCTCAATTTTTGTTCTGGTCACACTTGGGTCTTGCAGCTACTTTAATGTGAATGAAAAGCTGTGATCAGCTGTGAGCTCTATATAAGTAACCAAATGGTACAACTGACTTCAGGGATGAAACAAACAACACAGGCGTAATAACTTTATTTAAAAGCGGTGCCTTATAGCAAGTTTGATTACAGCATAACGTGACTGAGGTATTTTTTTTTTAATGATGTGGTAATACAACTATGAAAGGATATATCTTATCTGAATACTTTGGAACAGATTAGTTGAGGATTCTGTATTGCCTTACTTACTGAAGGTGGTTTTATGGTTCAAGAGATGGGGGCACAGTTTTATCTAGATAAACTGCAATAGAAAAATTTCTATCAAAGTCAGGTTATTATGTGGTAAACTTTCGTCATACTGGCACCATCAACTGCTAGCATAAAATTTTATTGTTTAGCTGTAAAAGAGGCATAAAACAGTGAGTGTGTCACCTTTTGTTTATCACTTGCTCTCCTGAAATTACTTAACTCTGTTCCCTGCAACTCTCCTATAAGATTTCATCATTAGAGAATTGTAGGAGCAGCCTACAGATAAAAAAATGCTAGAGAGAACTGATAACATTTATGAATTTTGATTGCACTTGTTTCTGTGGCAACTTTTCAACAGTGAATTTACAAGTGAGAATTTAAATAGAATTATGTTTTGTTTTTAAAACAAGCAAAATAAATCTTGAGTCCACAGCTAAAAAGGACATGTCCAGTGTATAGAGACGTACACAAAGAATGATTACTTTCAACTTCAGCTCTTAAGTGCCATGTTACTTCTGGGTTTTTTTTCCTGTTGCTGCTGGTACAATAGTTCTAGTCAGGCTCATTTCTCTTATGGCATACCTGGAGATAAGGGAAAAAAAATGCAGTATGGTATAAAATGTCAGATTGTCATGGATAATTGTATCAGTGACAGGATGAAAATGTAATTAGAAGCAAAGTCATTTACTATTTTGCACAAAAAAACACGTGATCTTTTTCTATAAACAAATATTTCTAATCTTTTCTTCTGATGTCCCGTTTCCTTAGAATAGGTAAATCATTTATTTAAGAAATGATAACTGTCTCTCTTGATTCTCTCCATGTATTCTATGTGAAGTCGAACCTACTTTTTCCTTTTATTTAAAATAACAATAACAATAGCAACATAAAGAGGTCTGAATTAAAAGTAAGGAAATAAAAACCTTTCCAATCTCACTTATCTTGCTAATAAATTTCTTGATCAAAGCTTCTGTATGTTTTTTGTCACCTGAAGTTTCTTTTGACGATATGCTTATTTAATGCATTAATTAGCTGATGGTCTGCACTTCATTTGTGTGCTTTTGACTATGTGTTTGAAAGGGAAAAAAAACTAGTTTTCTCTCTTTACTTTTAAAAGATAAATGTGACTAACAGCATATAACCTGAAAAAAAAGGTTCTGAGTTATATATTTTTCATTTACTTTAATCTTTAGTTTATAGATGCATCCTTAAAAATGCGCTGGGTAAAAAAGGTTTTATAAAGAAGAGTTGTAAAAGTTTGTAGAAGATAAAATTTTTGAGGTAGTTTTAAAGAATCTATTTTTAATCGTCTACTGTGTTTCTTCTCTAAAACTGCTGAACAAATCAGATTAGTTCTTCCTTATGTTCGGAAATAATAATTAAATTCTAATGAAGCAGAAAACAAAGGTTTTCTACTCTAGTATTAGAGACTTTAAAAAAGTGATGAATTGTGCTACAAAATCTTCAGAAACGTGGCACATTTATGTAGCTTGTTCAAAAGTACTTGGTCTAAAAACCTTTAGTGTTTGTCTTTGCTTTTTTTTTTTTTTTACATCACTTATTTTATAATCAATCAGGAATCCTCATTCAATCAATCCTCTAGGCCTCTAGAAACGACATGACTGAGATCGTTCGTTGTTATTCCCTGTCCTCAAAAATCACCACTGCTCCTTCACCCACTCTAAGAAAAACAGCATGCAAACATCATTCCTTCCGCTGCGTAGGCAGGGAACCAACCAGGCTAATCCGTGAGATGGGAACCTAATTTAATCTTGGTACTCCAGAGCAGCCTCTCCTACAATGTTATTCGCAATGGTTTTGCTGCCGATGTTTTTAGAGATCTCAAACAGATTGGCTGTGGGAGTGTTATTTCTGTAAACTAAGACAAGTAGCTTCTAGAATACCTCTAAGTATCCGGATGCATCTCCTTGCTGCTCCATGAAAAGAGCAGTGGCCACTGGATGTGCATGACAAGGTGTGCGACATTTGGTTTTAGGTGATGAGAGCCAGTCTCAATGCTGTCCATTAAAAATAATGGGGGGGATGGGGGAAGAGAAGGGAAAAAAAAAAAAGTCACCAAAGCACCAAAGATAACATTTAAAAAATGAAGGTAATGCTAGCTAAAGTGTGGAGTTTTAAATTTTAATAGAAATTCATCAAAGAAAGATCTTAGGGTTTCTTCCAAGAAAGCTTTCTTCTTTTTAACTTCTATTAGAGTTTATACATTTTCTGCTGCAGCAGTATCTATTTGGTGTAAGCCTGATTCTGTGAACCAAATAAAGTAGCTTACCAACTGGTTGCATATAAAATGATATAACATCTAGGCTGACCACCAAAAATATTCATATTTGATGAATTGTTAATTTGAAATATGGAATTGTTATTCCCCGACTTGTATATTTCTTTTAAAGCATAATTGCTTATTTAAAGGTGAAATATTTGTACTGATGGTGAAGTTTTTAGGCTTTCTTGACATAATTTCTATAAAATCTAATTCTGTCAGAAGTAAAGCTTGCTGTAGAAGTAACAAAATAACTTTGGTAAATAATAGATACGAAATACAGTGTGCAATATTTGTGAAATACTATACTTCAGTGGTTAGATTGGTCTACACATGATAAAACTTGTTTGGTTTATTGAGTCCACTTTTGGACTGAATCAAAAGGATGACTCTAGTTATCTTTTTCACTGCAATTCTGAATACTGTGAAGGGTTCAGTGGTGATTTTAAGTTACAGTTAGAGCTGTTTTTTAATCAATGAAACTTTTGTTAAGATATTATATGAAGGAGGCATTCAGTCAGCTGTCTAGTTCTTAGGACTAGTCTAGTTCTAGAATGCTTTGGTCGCAATCACTGGAGAGTCAATTCATACACTATACATGAAAACATGCATTAATCGAAATCCAGTTACTACATGATCTGGGACTAAAAATGAAAAAAAAAAAAAAAAAAAAAAAAAAAGAAGATAGATCATGTGAGTGTATGTGTGGTATTGTGTAGATTTTCTCAAAAATTGAAGTACCTGCATACCAATTGACCTTATCTAAAACTTCACAGAACACTGCTCAAAAGGACCAAACATCACTTGATTCTGTAGGCAAACCATCAAACTGAGACTAAATTTTGTTTGAGAATGCTTTGGCTGCCTGGCTAGAATCTTCAAGTTGTCTTCTACTGAATAACTATTCAAATGGAAAGAGGAGCTCTTTATTAATATTATTATTTATTTTTCTTTCATTTTGTTTTATTTTTTCCCATGGCCTTTACCATTCTCTAGTAATAATTTAGTAGGACTATCAGTAGTGTCAGTGATGCCTGTAAATATGATCTTTTCCAAATGGGAACTCAGAAGTATATTACTGGCAGACATCTGACTGGGAATCTCAGTAGTTGTAGTAGATAGTCAGCCAATAAAAGACTAAATTTGCATCTTCTCTATGTACTGCAAAGATCTGAAAAATGAACACTTGCATTTTTTTGTGTCTGTGCTCAGGATATGATGATAGGTGGTTCTGTGCTTAGACATACAGAAAGTACTTCTAATGTAAGAGCATATTCTCATTATATTCCCACAATGAACATCACCATGGCATTGAGATTTGAGACAGTGCATGCAGTTCAGAAGTTTGGTTTTCAGGGCATTGCTGAGAATGGAATGAGTATGGAAAAATGCATATTTATCAGTTAACGAATGAACACTGGAAGTTGTTTTTTTTCACATAAAACAAACTTTAGAACTTCAAAAACTGTAGTGAGATTTCTAACCTTTCAGGAAAGCAGTTCAATCTGTGTCACAATTTTCATATCATATCATCATGCAGTAAGCTGTCAGTACCAGATAACACTGTAATTCCTGGTTCCCAGCAATCCCATCAGTTCCAGCTGCTGCCAGACCCGTTCTGGTTTCTGGGAGCAATGCTGGAGAAGGGACAAATTGCGTTTCCCAAAAGGCTTCAGTACTTCCCACATGATTTCTGCTCCAGGAGGAAAATATAAAAGTAGTGCTGCAACTTGAGATCTTTTTCTGCCCCTGAATAATGCAGAACAGTTCAGATACTTTCTCTTTTCCTGTTTGTCTGATTTATTACTCCTGATTCATTGTGTACTGTATTATCTCACATTCCTTTACCGTTTTTAGTAAATTAGTTCCATTAGTTGTGTTCTATTTCACTCCCTTCCCTGTGAGGAGGTGGGGAAGGTGTGTTGCACAATTCACTCTTCAAACTGTGACAGTTTGTTGAGTCAACTTTAAGGAAACCAGTAGGTTTCAGATAAATTAGTACTTTTAGATGAAAAGATTTAGAAGAATGACTTTTTCCAAATCATATACTAATAAATTTTTTCATAGAGAAGACTTCTGGATACTCAATAGATAACACAGACATGTAAGTGTTTCTTAATAGAAATTTACAGTTTTCAATTTTCAAACTGAGAAATATTTATGCTGACATTTGGTGATACCCACACTGAACATCTTGTATGTGCTAAACAATCACTCTCTACAGTACTGTAATTTTACTATCTCTAGTAGGAAAATCCAGTGAAATACTTGACACCGCCTCAGTGGAAATGCTGAGAAAAAGTATGTAGCACTTTCCTCTAGAAAGACATCTATCCTGGAAATTTGGAGAGAAGGGGAGCAGATTGTTGGAAGAGAGGAAATACAATTTTTTGTTTGTGTGAAGTTTGAAGCATTTTAATCTCTGTAACTGCCCCTCTCCTCTCCCCTTATCACCGCAGGAAATGCATTTTGTATGATAGGATTATGACAAATCATCTATTTATGTACCAGATTTTTCTCACTTCTTGGTGTAAAATGCACAACATTCTGAAAAATGTGTCACAAGAACTGAATAAAATAAGGGATCCCACCTTCCCTGATTCATCTCCTGTATATCAGATAGGCTTTGAATACAGGTTGCAACAGAGCCTAAAGACCATAGGACCACACATGAATTGAAATTAGGAGGCTGTACCAATCCTGCATTTATGAGATTTACATGAATCTTTAAAACTAGCAAAAGTGACCATCCTTCATATGAGAGTGAGAGTGCTCAATTGTAGAAGCCCTTCAAAAAAAAAAAAGAATTCTAAATATGTTCTTGAAGAAAGGGTCTCAGAGAAACTTGCTCATTTATGTTTCTGGATTTAAGTTATCGTGTTCAAAATGTATGCTGTTTCTGTTTGCAAATTGGATTTTTGGGCATGGCAAATTTAGTCCAATGTTAATGCCAGCAAAAATGCAGGATTTATGTATCAAGAAGCTTTTAGAATTTCTCTTCTCTGTCCTGATTATTCTGTGAAAATTGGCCTCCTTCAAGTAAGCTGATAAGATCACAGAAACACTTCAGATGCCAAATTTCAATAACTTATTTTTGAAATAATAGATCATTCTTTGAAAACTTCATGATCATTTCTTTTGTTAGTTTATTTGTGTTTGTTTTTTACTGTTCTGCTCAGCAAAATATATGTGTCAGAAAGAAAAGAATGAGGTCCTTTAGTAGCTCAGCTGGGAATATAAGTAGAAATAGTAGGTAATGCTCAGATTTAGTCATCCTGTTTGCAGTTAGCCTTTTTAAGTAATTACTATACCCGTTTATAACATCACAGTGTCTTTGGCTTTTTGCTTATTGTTATTCTTTAATCTTTCCAGCATACATTTTAGACTGGTAGTGTAGCTTATGCAGCATTAGGTTTTGTGATGTCAGGGAGAGTTTTTTATATATCTGTTTTGCTGTTCGTTCTCAGTGACTCACAGTGAGTAACAGTGGTAAGATTGCTAACATAATCCTGTCCAGTGCAGTACTGTTGAGTCTGCTGTTCACAGATAGATCCATTATAATGCCTGGTGTTGCTTTTTTTTTCTTTTTAATAATGCCTTCAATTATTGAAAGGTGGGAATTCCCTAAGTTTGCTTCAGATATGTAATCAAACAATAAGCAGTCTTCAGCAAGTTCTTGAATTAAAAAAAAGATTAATTCAGGCACATGTGTCAGGTAAAGGTAATATTGCCATTATGTCTGTCACACAGGCAAGCATTATTTCTTTTACCAGTAAAAATGCTGTGTAGAATTTCTTCAGCTACATTAAAACTGGTCTCGCAGAGTGGCATTTACTTAAGAACATCCACAACTGATGAACTACCAACAGGATGCCAGTACTGTTGAAATACCTATCTCAGTATTGAACTTTACAAGCAGCTGTCATGTCTCCAGACTCCATTAATTCACAGTAGGTGTCAATAGCTCCAATCCCAGCAAACATGAAAAGCTGTATGAAATCTATAGAGCATCAGAGAGCTAGAAATACTATCCAGAAATTACTATTTATTTCCTACAAAAATTTCAGAGGATGAATGCTATACTCTGAAAATGCTTCATGCAATTTATAGAGTATCTGGCGTAGGAGACAGTTGCATCTAGATGTGAAGTGACATGTTAGCTTTTAGAAAAAGAGTATGGCATCCATGATATAAGCTACTGCCACTGTAAACTGTAATAAGTCACAGATGAATTTGTCATGGGAGGTCTGAGACGTACCTTAGCTACATTAGTAGTAGTATTTTAGTACTGCTTTTACATACAGAAATTCACCAATGTACAGAAGTCTTTACCTTTGTTCTAGTTTCAGTGCATTATGCCAGATATACTATGATGATTTTTAAATGAACTGAAGTAACTAAGAAAATTAAATTCCTTCAGTGAAAATAATAATAAGCAAAACTATTCAATAAAGTGTCTTTTTAATGCACTTTTCTTCAATGTAAACCTAGCAGTACAATGATTGTAATTATATTATACATTTTGTACTGTCATGGTTTCATGATTTTTTTTAAGTTGGTGTTTCATGTCATAACATCATGCAGTGCACTGGGAGTTAATACTCTATTTAGATTATTTTATTTAGATTAAAGAAAAAAGCAATCATTTATGTTTTGAAAGCAGATACTTAGTATTTTCATAATTTTTGAACAGTCTATGTTTCTGTCTTCTGGATGGAGCTTGTGTATGTCTTCAAGCCGTCAAAATGTCATGAAGCACTTGGTGTGGGAGGAGAATAATGAACTATATACAGTGAATGACCCCCTTTAAGGAATATTTTACATCCAGTTTTGCAAATGCACAGAGGGTTACTGAATAACTGTGTTTTAGATTCAAGTACATAGCTGAGTCTTATAGAATGAGATCTTCATTGCTTGGAAAGGAACATTTCTTGGGCTTTAGGATAGGAAAACAACAATGTACAAGAGGACCATAAATTTGATGTAGTCGTTACTGCAAATGTTCATCCTGAGAGGCTTAATAAACCTAAATTGCTTAATAAACCAATTGTCCTCTAGCATGGTAAAACCTTTTATTTTTTTCTCTGTAGCATTGCTGAGCAATTTAAGGGTCTAATATTAAACTGGTTTAAACAGTAGGAAAATCTTGTACTTTTCCTAACATTTGAGCTAGTTTGATTTTTACACCTGATAGAAGGAAGGAGAAATCTCTGCTTAATTACTTCAGCAAAGATTGAAAAAAAAAAACTCTTCTATGTAGATGCTCAGAATTAAGTGAATGATGATAGGCTAACAACATTGTCTCACCACCAATTACTGTGATTGTATGGGAAAAGTTCCTTAAATAACGAGCTGTGAAATAAAATTTGAATTCCCATTATTATGATGTCATCAAGCTTTCAAATTCTTATGCTTTTCAAAAGCAGGATGTTTTTTCCAGGCAGCAGGAAATGTGGATTAATAACTTCTGTGAAAATTCTAAAAACAAGATTGATGTTTCACATGTTTGGTGCATGCGATGACAGAAAAGTTGCTGTTTTCTTTGAATTGGACACAGTTTGCATACTGGTACATATTTGGACACAGTGCCTTTACATATAAAGTATTTTTTGCTGGTCCAGGTTTGGCAGATCTAACAATAGCAACCCAGTAAGTGTAAATATCTGATTTTTCAAAGATTTCAGCACGAACAATTTGGATAATTTGAGATACATTAAATCATGTGTTCTAAGATGGTTTTACACTTTCAGGAGTCTAATAACAGTGACATTTTGCTAAAAGATACCAGTGTGTAGGAGAAGTTGATTATTTTGGGATTTATTGGGAAGAGTAAATAATAATTCATGTTGACATGCTTGTTGAAAATTTCAATGAAAAATCTGTGTCTAGTAGGACAGCATTTAGAGCTTCAATTACCTCTGTTTAATTGTTGTCTATAATCCCCTGATAGGTATGGAAGTGGTTATTATACATATTGCTTTCCAAATAGCTTTAACAATGCAACTTCACTCTTATTATCATATAAAAATTTCAGTGGTATTGTTTTCTGCCTTTTACAGAACATAGTAAAGAAGAGCATAATTCCCCATCGAAGATATCAATTAGAATAGACTAGTTAAACAAGTTTATAGGAAAAAGCATCATCAGATCAAGTTTGAGTTGTCAGAGCAGAACTGTGTTCCTCGATTTTGAAAGGGACTTCATCTTTCTGTCATTCTGTTCCAATCCACAACCTTAAGCTAGACAATTTTTATCAACACAAACAAAAACCTGTATACATGTGTATTCTAAATGATTTACACAATAATTATATATATACTTGTACATATATATCAGTATGTATATATATACATATGTATATATATATATACATACTGGTAATTTGCTCTTTCACAGCACTTAAAAATACTTCATAATCACTCACTAATTAGCAGAGTGCTTACAGAAAGTGTCACTACACAAATGCAGTGTGTTGAGCCATTCTGAGATGTTTTGCTTTCTGACATGAAATAAACATATACTGACTTAAGAACATATACTCTATTATATGTTTTTGCTTTTAAAATCCAACTTCTAATATTCTTGCCATTCATCCATTTCTGTTAAAATGTTTTTGTTAGTTTGGGTATCACCCCAAAACTGAAGACAGCTTGATTTCTATTAGCCTTTTTTTTTTTTTTTCTTTCTTCCTTCAATTGTTTGCTTTTCTGAGTTAGCCTGTTTAAAAATGTTTTGCTTGAATAACTTGAGGGAGAACTAATATTATTGTTTCATTTCAGTCTAGCAACGGATTTGAGAAGGTGTCTTACTAATATCAAACTCTGCAGTGACAGTTGTACTGAATAGTATATGGGAGTATAGGCGCTCCTGCACTTAAAAATAAGCACAAGAAAAGGCATCAATGTTGTCTGTTTATACTAAAACTGAAGCTTCTTCCACTGTTAAACATGAATGGAGGAGCAAGTTCAGAAAAGCTTGTTCTGAATGTCGTCTGATGTGAGGACAGGCCCTGGAAAACTATTTTGAAATGAACAGAGGGCATCTTAAGGCAGAAGTCATGTCCACTCTGCTGGAAAATTTCTGTGGGTTTCCAACAGAAAATGATAGCCATATTCTTACATGCTTGTCTTTTTCTACTTATTCATATGGTATTTAAAGGAAGGAGCCCTCTTATATTAGGCTCTTAATAGGCACAGCGATGGTTCTTTATAAGTAAACTGTACAAAAAATCTCTAGATATTATTGCCAGACATGAAGATTTTATTACTCTTTAAATGTCATAATTTTGTTACTTCAACATTTCATTATGCATGTAAGTGTTCAAAACCACATCATTGAAATAGCTCTTATTTTTCATGTAAAATGAATTAGAAGGACATGAACAGAGCAGTTAAATGACTGTGTTGAAAAAAAACTTGCTGTTGTATGTTATTGGATATCAAGAAATCGTTGCTGGGATGCTTTTCATAGAGACCAGATACTGCTCTTATTTTATCTGTATCTAAAGTGTTGAATCGTTTTTGGATAATATTCTAAAACACTACTTCTTCATCATGGCTTTGGAAATTTCAAGAACAAGCTTCTTTCTACTTCTTTAGACTGTTCTGTATTTTAATATATTTATAAGTATGTATGTATAAGCAAACAGTTTACTTTGAGATGATAGACATTTTTAGGGTTAAAAAAATACATAAAATTGTGACAATGAAGTTCTCATATGAGAATTCTTATAAAGTCTGTAAAACGTTTTAGTGACCATGGTAACATCTATCACCTGGAATTTCATATAGGATGTAGTAGTGTAGAAATTCAGACCCTACTGCTGATTTAATAAAACCATCCTATTCTTTCAGGTGTTCAGAATCATTTAGAGACAAGATTTAAAGACTTGTAAAGACAAACGTTTCACTAACAAATATACTTCAAGTAATTTATAATCTGTAGCAAAGATCAAAGGTTGCTAGTGTTGATTATCTGATTAAATGGATATGGTGTGTGTGAAGTATATGGGAGTAAATTTGAAATGTATCAAGAAAAATTCTATTCAAGACCCTTGTCTCCAGCCCAACCTGTTGATGAGTGGATGACAGCATAACGTTCCTTGGCTTTTTGATGAGGACATAATGATCTGAAGAATGTCTCATCAAGTTAAAACTACTCAAGTTCATCTGTTTAACCTTTTAAAAGCTTAATATAGTGTGATTATGATTACAAATCAGTCTTGTGCCTAAGACAGGAACTGACAGTTCATTCTGATCAACTAGACACTTGGGGCGTGTGTGGCCAGCATCTCCCGGCAGATCACAGCTGGAAAGGCAGCTGACCTTTTCAGATGCACATGGAAAGGCTATGGCCTCTGGGCAGAAAGAACAGTGGGATACAGCCCACAAGCCATCAGGCAGCTATTGCAGCATGTACTATTCTGAATATTGTCATCCTGTAAGACGTGGAACAAGGTTCTTTAGCTCATAGTGCTTGTTTATTTTGTGCGACCTGTGAGGAGTGAACCATTTGAGAGACTGTTGGGCCTGGAAGAACAAAGTGCACATCAGTATATTCATTTGCTACTTCTAAGTTACAAATATCTCCTCAGTCTTAAGAGTAAGAAGCTCTGGCTTATATAGCCAGTACTAGTCTTACATTTAGGTGTACTTTGGGCAATAGAGAAGGAATCTAAGCTGCCTTACTTTGGCATTAGTTAAAGTTTCAGCAGGGAATATTTTGGGCATGTGACACCCCAGAAACAATTTTACAGTTCTGGAATAGAGTTACAGTATTAGCAGTGTGCTTTTTAGTGGAGGCTGACATCAGTGCAATAGTGGCATATTTATTATTTCAATCAACTTTTATATATTTCTGGGTAAATTCATTGTGGTGAATCAGAGCACTTAATCCTTTTATGATTTCAGACTATTAGAGGCATGACTGGTCTCGTTGCTCTGTTTGAATCTGATTCATATAATATGGTATTTCAAAATTGCAAGAGAAGATGCTATTTCTCTTCTTAAAAAAAAGCTTTAATGTTAGGGGCATATTTATCTGAAGGGATAGTGATGTACTGAGGAAAATCTGTAAAGAAATATGTTGCTAGAGTATTGTGCCAGCTAACTTCACCTTGATTGTAATCTTCTCTGGAAAGAAAAGTCGTTCTTTAAATATGAGCTTTTCTTCACTCAGAAGGTCAGAAGCGTGAAGCATTCATTGATTGGGACTTCCAATATGGGAAGTCCCAGTATGTTTAGAACTTATATAGATATATGCATATCTACATATGTGTATGCTTATATGTGTTTTATGGTGAGAGAAATCACCCTTATGACAGACTGTTCCAATGAATCACTTACATAACTATGTTTCAGAGCCTGCTTGTTAACCTTTTGTGACATCAATCTCTTAAAGTGTGTATTTTAGTAGCTGTTATGTGTGCCCACGTATTTCCTTTATGATAACCTCTGGTCTTCATTTCCCTACTGTTTCAGGGAAGGGGTGACTCCAATTTGCATAAATACAGTGGTGTTTGTGTTTTTTTTCTCTTCTGTATTAGTGCCTCTCAAAAGAAAAATATGGTTAATAGTTAGCCAACAGAGCTCTCAGAATCTAGGTATTACGTGTTGGTACATATCTCTGTCCTTTTTCAATTCTCTCCATTAAAATAAATGAAGTATCAGGCAGTTGTTTATGTTAAGGATTCATGAGTCTTTTCAGTAATCACATGGTTATTACTGAGGAGATGAAAACATCTGTAGATTTTTATTTTTATTTTTTTTCACCAAGTTTGCCATGTGCTTTAAGGATGCGTATATAAATGCACTGATCATATTTTCTAGCACTGATACTACTATAATTTTTGAAATTGATATAACGGTGGATATTGTGTGGAATGGGAGGTGTGATATGATTTTGCCCTCTATTTGCGGTTTTGTTGCTTCTTTGCCCCAACTTAATTTACAGTTAATATTTCTACCTGCTACACATACAAAAATAAGTTTTAATTTTTAATAAACACTCTGACATGCTTGTTCAGTTTATCTTTAGAAGAACCATAATTACACTTTTGTTTTGTTTTGTTTTTCCTTTTAGAAAAAACAAAACTCTTGAGTGTTAACTCTTATCCTATTTTCTCTGAGCAAAAGAAGATTTTAAAGATCATAACCTGACTGTCAAGAAAGTTATATTTCTTGTATTCAAACTTTGTTTGTAAAGGATTATTTTGCCTTCAGATTAAATACCTGATGAAGATAGAAGAATCATAGATGTCACTATTGCTTAATGTGATTAATTATGCAATTTGAAATTTGTTCGCAGAATATTAGAATTTGTAAGCTTAAACAGCATTCTTATAAGTCTAAAAAGAAAAATTTTCAAGTGCAGACGAATGGCAACTATTTTTTTATTTGAATAAATGAAATTTTGAGCAGATTTAGTTCCATCTATTCCAGCTGAACCCAACTGAATGTTCAGATATCTTCTGGAAATGCTGAACAGCTTACTTAATGTCATTTTATTTAATGTTACTGTATTGCTTATGAACTTGTTCTTATTTATGTGGCCTTATAATAATTGTCATAAATATAATGTGTGACAATTATAAGAACATTGACTTTAATCAGTATTTGTTATGGCTGTCCAACCTAAAAATACAGAAATTGTTTGATAAAGCATATATGAAAGTGTAGGTGTAACTAAGATCTCCAGACTGGATTTCATGCTAAGAAAAGCTTCTTCCTTTGTGTGAAAATTCTCACTGAAAATAAATAAATAAAAATAAAACCATAATTGCCGGAGCATTTAATCTTTCCAAATATCTGCACTTTGACGTAGTATGCTCTGCCACGTTTCAACACAGTGATATATTTCATCTGTATGTGTAGTCAGCAATAGAGAATCCATTCTTTTTCAGTGTATATCTACAGCTCAGCACTTTTTGAGCAACTTGTACAGACATCTTTAAATTATGCATATCATTTGCTTTCTTATTCATAAATCAGAGGGTAAAAAGCCCAAGCGCCATCTTCTAAGACATTTGTTTCCTACAGTCTGTAAAAGCTACTAGAAATAACCACATGGTAGATGTACTTCAGCAATTTGTTGTTATCCTCTGATCATATCCTTTTTTTTTTTTCCCCAAAAATATATATCACACATCAAAGGAGTTTGGTTTGTTTCTTGTGGTTAATTCATTATGTGAACCATGAAATTTATGTATTGTCCCTTTCTGCATGTTTTTCAAACAGGAGACAGCTTGGTTTACATTTTCATTCTATTGATTTCCTCCTTAAGATATTTTGTGTTTAAAGACAACTATATTCATAACGTTCTCCTTTAAGATTTCTCTCCGTTTGTATACTGTTCCCCTTCCCCTTTCCCCAAATGCTATTTGACAACTGGCTGGCAGCAAATGTTGAAGTGACAAATGATGTTACATCTTCTACAGCTGTAATGTGCTACAATGCAGACTGAAAAACGGGTTTCTGGCAAGAATCCTGGCTTCAGGAATCAGGTCACTAATACACAGTGGTGGAATGGGGGTTGAATGCTGATGCTTGATTGATGTGATGTGAACTACACTGTAAGGAGCTTCCCCAACCTTTTGGCTGAAGGCAGAGACTCTATGCAAGAGGCCTCCAGCAAAATGAGAGTGAATTAATTGGGAGACAGTGGGAAGAAACTTGAAGATTAATGTAATTCTGAAAGGGTCATTTAAAAAGTTCTTACTGATTCACATGGCTTTAAGAAATTATCATCATAACTCATAAAACTGACATACATTATTCAACAATATGCCCCTAAGTATAAGCATAAACAGAGTACAAAAATAAAAACAAGTTTAAAAGTTTAATCCATCACTTGTTTCAAGATAATTTTAAATTCTTACTGTTTGAATATTCAGAAACACTTTAAATGAGTTCTAAAGTTAAATTGCTAAGTCATGGTTGTTAAAAATAAGATTTTATTGTTGGAGCTGGTGTGGTGGCTGAACTATTTCAGGCAAATGCAAGACATCAAATGGTGACCTTTTACCAAACAAGCACTTCCCATAATTGTAATTGCCTTGGGTTAGTGAGAGCTACTATTACATTCATTTTCACAATAATTGTACATGTATTTGAAGATGTGTCATATGTCTTTGATGTCTAACTTAGAATAGTTCTGCATGAGTACAGCTAATTAAATCAGATAAGAAAACTGTACTTAATCATGTTAATTGCTAATAAAGAGATCCAGCAACCTGTACATAAAGATCACAAATTATTTCCTTCAAATTCACGCTGAATTCAAATTAGTTGTACTTTTTCTTCTTTTTTGTTTTACTTTCTTTTATTTTTTTTTTTTAAGTTATATGCTCAGTATTTTTTATAGTTTTTGAAAAATTATATCTCTTAGCGTGGCATCTCAACAGATTGGTCCCAGCCTGGACAGAGATGGAACTTGCTGCTGGTGAAGCACTAGTGACTTTGTAGATATTCTTGTTTCAATAGCCAGTAGATCTGCCTAAGGAGACTCAAGTGGAGCTGTAGGTCCAGCAATATTGATCCACTTATAAATCTGTGGAAATTATTTATGCTGAGGAGTTCAACATGGACTGCTATGCATATTTAGTTTTGAATATAAAATACAGACAAAAGTGCTGAGCAACAGGGAAATCTTTAAGAAAAAAAGAGTACTGTACCATTAAGATTTAACCTTGGGGCAGAGTAGTTTAATAAATCTATAAGCAAATATTTTTCAGAAATAGGATGAATGGGATTGAATACATTTTAATTTTCATTTTTTCAAAGAACTGTTTTGTTTTTTTTTCATCTCTATCTATTTAATTTCCTTGAATCTCTCTCTTTCATTAAAAATTTTTAAGATATGTCTTTTAATTGCCCAATTTTTAGCCATCCTACTATTAGAAGAATGTGTCATTGTAGTTGTTAAGACATCTACCTATGATTTAAAAGATTTATTTAACTTTTTCTTACTTGTCTTATCAAATAACAGAATCTTTTGTGTGTCCAATTCCTGTCCTTTTTCATTTGCATATTTCCAAACAATAAACACCAGAGAAATGCGCATTATAGCTACTAAAAATATATGGGAAAGGGTGTGGAAAAGAGAAAGAAATGTATTTAGACCTATGAAGAAAAAAATATATACATAAAGAAAATTATAAAATTGAAAATATCTACTAATGAGATAAATCCATTATAGTAAATGCTTTTAAGATGCATTTGCAATAATAAAAATGCTTAATATGTGTGCAAATCTCAGAATGTCTGTCTGTGCTTAACTTTAAATTTTTCTCATTCTTATTTGTAAAATTAGAGGATTCTCATAAAAATTCATTCTTGAGATTAAAAGAGTATTATAGATTTTCCTAAGTCCACTGGCAGGGGTCAACTATTAATGATCTATTACTCACAGGCAGCTATTAGTATGTCAGTGTTGGTGTTTTTTGTTGCTGTTGTTGTTGTTTTAATTATAACTTGGAGGTGATATTGGCCATTATTTTCTTTGCAAAGAACAATATTATTCTAGTGTGAGTTCTTCTGGCAAAACTTCTTGTGTGAGCTAAGGAGAGGTGGACAGCAATTAAACAGCTTTCTTTTTTTTTATCTGAAAGTACTACAGAAATTACAAGATTATTAACAAGATAATATGCTATTAACACAACAAAGCTTATATCTTGAAGGTGTTTTAAAAGTGAGTTGGTTTTGTTGTTATTTTATTAAAAACTGTCTTTGAGAGGGGATTTTGGACCCTTGGATGTCCTTTCTAACCTCAGACATTCTGTGATCATTATATTTCGCATAATGATAGCACTCATAGTAACTTTCTGAAATATCCCAAAGCATTCTGATTAATATATGGAAAAAGGCAATTTTTTGCTATCTGCAAAAAACTACAAATATTTCAGCAGCACTTCATATTCTTTAAGAACATTTCTGTAAGTTTTATTTATGCCTGCTTTTAATACATCTACAACATTTATTTGTGAAATGTGCTTTCTGAAACCTGCACATGGTGACATTCTAGCATGACTTACTATACAGTAATGTTTTTTTTCTTGCACTCATTCTTTGTTGTGTATGCTTTGGTTTGTAGAATGCATTAGATCTAATTCTTTCTGTTTCTCATCTTTCCTTTTAAAAAAGAAAGAGAGGGGATCAAAAAGGAGGTGCATACATCAAGGAGCGTACGTTCGCTGTGACTTCTTTTGCCTTCCACATTTCTTCCTAGTATGATGAAGAAGAATGACTATGTCATGGCTCCAGCCTTTTTCCACGCCACAGATTTTCTTTCTTACTTGTTTCTGATAACTTCTGATAACCTTGCACTTGGAAGTTAGCTGTATTCCCAGAACCAAAGCACATATAGCTGGCTTCATACTACTTTCCTTATATGTTAATGTTTTTCTGTCAGTCATAAATGAAATACATTCTCAGACTTATCAGAAAACAGGCAAACAAACAAACAAAGACTCATCTGGCTGAACAATGCTTAATTTGTAGCATATTGATGAATACTTTTAAATACACATGAAGAATAAGTAAATGCATATGAAATTTGTCTTGGACCCCCTAAGAATTTGGTAAATTTTGTTCTATCGAAGTGAGTAGCAAAGTAGTGACAGAGGAGAAAGCTTCAAAAGTGCTGCAGGAATTCAAAGTGTTGCATTTATACACAAAGCAAACAATTCAGTAGAAATGTATGATGTTATCATGCTTTCCTCCACTCATCCTAATGCAAAGTGCATTTGCGAGTGATTTGCTTATCTTTTTCTTCCCCTGAGTTTGCTTACAAATGATGCATATTCCTAACACGGGAGTTAACTTTGCTTAGAGTTTCCTTTCTCTGAAGTGTTTTTAAAAATTCTTTTGAACCTCTGCAGTGGTGGTCTCTACCTTTGCAATCTGTAGTCTGTCCACTCAAAGATAAATCAAAGTTAGTTCACTTTAGCCTATTAAGCCTGTCACCACTCTAGCTGAGGTATTAATTTTTGTCATACCGCCTCCTCACAGAATCACAGAAGTTAGAAAGGTCACACAACTATCATCATAGAATTGCAAAGGTTGGAAGGGACCTCAAGAGATGAATGATTCCAACCCTCCTGCTAAAGCAGGATCCCCACAATAAGTCACAGAAGTAGGTGTCCTGGTGGGTCTTGAACATCATCATAGAAGGAGACTCCACAACCTCTCTGGGCAACCATTCCAGTGCTCCATCACTGTTACTGCAAAGAATTTCTTCTACATGTTTGTATGGAAATTCCTATGTTTTAGACCATTGCTTCTTGTCTTATCATTGTGCACCACTAAGAAGAGTCAGACGTCATCCTTTTGCATCCCACTTCCCTTTAGATATTTATAGACATTAAACAGATTCCCTCTTCAATCTTCTTTTCTCCAAGCTGAACAGACACAGGTTACTCAGTCTACCATCAAAGGAGAGGTGCTCCAGGCTTCTCGTCATTTTTGTAGACCTTCTCAGGAACATCTCCAGAAGTTCTTTGACTTTTTTGAATGGATTTGTATAAGATAAAAGGAAAGCTGAGCAGTGAGGAAGGAAGAAGAGAAATCACATAAATGTGGTGCTTCTAAAACTAGTAAAAAAGGTAGTGATTAACTTTTTTTGCAGTTGATTTGAAAAATCTGTTACTTTTGGCACTGATCTGGTACTTTGTGTGTATCTCCCCAGGTTAAATATTATCATAGAATCATAGAATTGCTCAGATGGGAAAAGATCTTCAATATAATCAAGTCCAACCACAACCAAACCGTACTACCCTAACTCTAAAACCCACTGGTTAATCATGTCCCTGAGCACCACATCTAACCGGATTTTAAACACATTCAGGAATGGTGACTCAGCCACCTCCCTTTGCAGCCTATTCCAGTTCTTAACAATTCTTTAAACTTCTTGAAGAATTTTTTCCTTATATCCAACCTGACCCTCCCCTGGCACAACTTGAGGCTGTTTCCCCTTGTCCTGTCACCTTCACCAGTGAGAAGAGACCAGCCCCACACTCACTGCAATCACCTTTCAGGTATTCGAGGAGAGAAATAAGGTCTCCTATCAGCCTCCTCTTCCCCAGACTAAACAGCCCCAGTGCCTTCAGTCACTTCTCATAGGGCATAATCTCCAAGCTCTTCACAAGTGTTATTGCCCTTCTTTGGACCTGTTCCAGCATCTCAATGTCCTTTCTGTATTGAGATGCTCAAAACTGACCACAGTACTTGAAGTAGGGCCTAATCAGCATTGAGTACAGGGGCAGGATTACTTCCCTAGTCCTGCTCACCACACCATTCCTGATGCAGGCCATGATGCCGTTGACCTTCTTGGCCACCTGGGCACACTGCTGGCTCATATTCAGTTGTCTCTCCATCAGTACACCAAGGTCCCTTTCTGACAGGCAGCTTTCCAGCCACTCCTCCCCAGGCTTGCCTGGGATTGTTGTAACCAGCAGGACCTGACACTTGGCCCTACTGAAAGCACGTTATTATGAATCAGCCATGAGAAGTACCTGTGAAAGCTTTTGAAATTTAAGTGGATATCACTTATAGTAGTAAAAATCATGTGCTGGATCATACTACAAGTAGCACTTATATAAAGTCAAAGAAAAAGTGAGATAATTGTTTTTGCTCCCTGCTTTCATTCATTCTGTGTTTATTTGAATTTGTGTTGGAATGTATACAGAAGAAGAAAGAACAATCTATTTGTTTGTCTCAGAAAATCCTCTTCCTCAAACATGGTATCTTGCTGTCCAGACTGGGGAAGTGCTGAGTCCTTATGTTTACTCTGTAAATATTAATAGTAACATACAGCCAAAGTGATTGCTGAGTGTTTAAGATTATTAAATAGAGACTCTAGTCCTTTGTGCCTATGATTCCTACCCAGTGCACCGCACATCAAAGACATGGTTAGTACTGCAGGACAGTAACTTTTATTTATATTCTTTCTCTGTCTAAAGGAACCTCACAATGCAATAGTTCCTTCACGCAGCTGCTTGTGGACTGAGAAATTCTTTCTTCCTATGGAAGCTGAACACAGAAGCCAATACTGAAATATTTCCAATGCAAGATCTTTCAATAAGAACAAGAATAAAAATAAGGATTTTCTCAAGATAATAAACTTTTCCTATCGTCTCTATAGTTTAATCTGTGAAAACTACAATATTTCTCAATCTTCTCTATTTCTCAAGAACAACTTTTTTTTTTTTTTTTTGTAATCAGATTGCCATAGTTCTGAATTTTTAAGTTTAAATTATTTTGTTTTTGTTATTTCCCGGATCAACTGTTTTTCTCATGTCTCCAAAGTAGCAATTTAGGTGCCTCTTTGAAGATGCAAAGGATACTGGCAATGTAAAGTAGTAGTAGAATATTTATAAGCAAAATTGATTATATTCATACTTTCTCCACACACTCTAGCTTTCTTCTTCTACTGGGAAAGAATCTAATGTGCTGGAAAAGTGGGTTTTCAGCCAAAGAGAGCTTTTCAGGCAAGTCACATGCTTTCCAGAAATTTTAGATTCCTCCTTCTGGATCTGCAAAAAAGTAAACAAATGAGAACCATAGCATAGCATTTTGAGACTTAGCATGACATTTAGGTCTCTAAGTACCTCAACCATTTTTTGAAAACTGAATTAGTACTCTTAAATTACTAAAAGTACATCACAGTGAGGTATTACACATTGGTTCTTAGGTCATACCCTAGAAGTAGTGTGGCTTCGTTTGCAGGACACTTCATGAGCTCAATAGCACAGATTATTAAGCTGTTGAAATACAGCATGTCTGCCCAGACACAATGGTGTGTCAGTATGTTCATTTTAATGAGGCACAGATATCTCTGAATAGCACTAAATAGCACCTTGTAGACAAACTCCAAGATAAATTAAGAAATTCTAACATAGAAGGCTAGTCCCTCTGTTGAAAATTCAAATTTGTTTTTCTAATATTTATGATCTGTTAACTTTGTGTCTGATTAAAGCCAAAGTATTGTGAAATATGAAGTGCTTATACTGCAAGAACCAAAATGCTGAAACCTAGGTAGATAAAAAGTATTATCAAGGTGGCCTTATTCTAAATGTTGTATCCAAAGTGAATGCATCGATTCTAACCTCCAAAAAATAAAATAACATGTTGGGTTTGAGTTATTTGTTAGATTCTCTAACATGAAAAATAGACATTTCTAGTGAAGGTGTAAAGTTTTTTTAAAATAATATTTACCATTACAAATAATAATTAATTTAAAAATTCCAAATAAGCCTCATTTTTCTGTGTAAACAATATGTATGTTTCATTATAAATTCCTTGTTATATTGAAATATATAAAATAAGAGCTTTGGGGATAACTAATAGAAGGAAGCCTCCGAATTACATCTCTGAGTCTAATTTTTTTTTTTTTCTTTTATGGAGAGGACTGACTAATCTAGATTTCTTCTGTAATTTTATGCTGGTAGTTATTCAGCAAATAGAGTGGCATAAATTTCTTGCCAAAGTAAACAAACAGATTAATCTGCTGATTTTCTAACAGGTATTGATTTCCTTACTTCATAAAATAAACTTTATCCAATCACTTTTTCCTGTTTCCAAAGAAATGAAATGGAAGGATTCTTTAAATAAAATATTGACCAAAGAGTGTTAAAGAAGTGACATTGTTTCTGTCACAGAATCTGAAAAAGAAATAATCTACTTTGATCTTCATTGTTTACTAGCAACATTTATTTTTCTCAATGCATTTGTTGTTAGATTGTTGTTAATTTTTGAAATTATCTTTTGATTATTTTATGTTTCAGTGTTGCTTTCAATAATGTTTTCAGGTTTGGGGTATTTTTTTTTCCCACAAATTTAGTAAATAAGCGTACGTGCATTTATTTTTTACAAGTAGATTTTCTTTTATTCACTGTGAAATAAATTACTGTTGTGTAACCACAAGATTTGGTAACATTTCTGGTGACCAAATGCTTATGATGTCTAATCCCTGTTTGCTGCCAAGTGACCATATGATATGTGTTAATATAACATCTGCCATACTGGATTTGTATGGCAAGCTTTATTCAAAGTTTGGCACATCAATCAGGCAATAAGTGCCAGATATAACTGTTTTCAGGTATCTTCTACCCCCCCTTACAGGTACTGTGTAATTTTTTGCTTCTATGTGCTTTGGTAGACATTAATATCCTACAAATGGTGTTAGAGAATTGAAGATTATGAAACTTGTGTGCTTAGACTTCACACAGGTTTGTGAAAAGATTAGACAAACCTGAAGTCCTCTGTGCCAGAATGTCTGCTGTTATAAAGGTAGCATGTATACACACAGTATAGAACCAGGCAGATACTTTGCATAAGCTATAGAGATATTTATTGTGATTTATTCAGTGTGGAGCCTGCCTTGATGCTCACCTACATCGGAACTACCCAGGAATGCTTAGAATTTCCCAGATTTTCTAAGCCTGATTGTGAGTGCAAATAGTTACTAAAAATAAAAATAGTAATAAAAGATAACCATTCCATAAGCTCACAAGAGTGAGGCTCACAACTTATGCAGAAAAATTCATCTGGACATTATCTGGTCCAGCCCACTACTCACAGCAGGTTCAGTGAGGGAACGTTGCTCAGGTCTGTGTCCCCCATCAGGATTTCAGTATCTCCAAGGTTGGAGACTCCACAACTTCTCTGTTCCTGTGTGTAACCACCCTCACAGTGAAGAAATTTGTTTTTAAGTAAAATTTCCTGTATTTTCACTGACTTTCCTGTATAAATTTAGTACATTTCTTGTGTCTCCTGTGTATACCCATTGACTCTCATCCTGTCACTTGGCACCACTGAGAAAATTCTGGCTCTCTCATTTTAATTCCTTCTCTCTGTTTTTTTTTATGCCTGGCCAAGAGCCTCCTGAGCCTTCTCCTTTCTGTGCCTAACAGTCCCATCTCTCTCAGCCTCTCCTTCACTTGTCAGATGCTCCAATTCTTAATTATCATTGTGAAACCACAATTGTGCTTATCTCAGTATGTATATGTCTGTCTTGTACCCAGTACTCCAGACATGTCTAATCACAGCTTAGCAGGGGAAGAATCACCTGCCCAGACCTGCTGGCCACACTTGGCCTAATGCATCCTAAGCTGCTTTTGACTTTCTTTACTTCAAGGGCACAGTGCTGGTTCATGTTGAATTTTTCCCCAGGACTCCTAGGTCCTTCTCTACCGAGCTGATTTTTAACTGGTCAGATCTCAGCCTCTACTGAGGCCAGAGGTTATTCCTACTCAGGAGAAGGACTTTGCTTTTCTCTTATTTGGATTTCCTAAGATTCCTAGTGAAAGCCCAGTTCTCAATACATCTTCTCTCTGAATGTCAGTACACTGAATGTCTTCTGTGTCAACAACTTCTCCTGGTGTTGCATCATCTGCAAGCTAGATGAAAGTGCATGTCCCATTATCCATGTCACTAACTAAGAGGTTAAACAGTGCTGGCCCAGTACTGCCCCCTGGGATGCAGCACTAGTTGTACCTCCAGCTGGACTTTATCCTGCTTATCACAACCCTTGGTGAAAAACAGTACAGCCAGTTTTCAGCCCACCTTATATCCACTTACCAATTTTCATCACTCTAGTAGTGAAAATATTTTGGGAAACAGTGCCAAAAGCCTTGCTTAGTCAAAAATAATGATGTCCACTTCTTACTGACTGAGCCAGCCATCTCATCACTGAAGGCTGTTAGGCTGATCAAACATAATCTCCCTTTTGTAAATCCATCCTGACTATTCCCAATCATCTTCATGTCCCTTATGTGTTTGGAGACCATTTCCAAAACTATTTGCTCCATCACCTTCCTAGGGATCAAGGTGAGCTAAGCCAGTCTGTTTTCCCCGATACTCCTTCTTGTCTTTCTTGAAAATAGTAGTCTCAGTTCCTTTCCTAAAGTCTAAAATTTCCCAGCTTAAAAAAAATAATCTCCTTTAGTGGAGGAGTTCTAAAATAGCTGCCTGAGAGGACAAAAAACTTACTGTGCACTCAAAGTATTGAAATAAAATTAAAAACAAAAAACACTATTCACAAAAGTACCGATTAAGGAATTTTCTCACATATTTTTTGGGCCATCAGAAATCATATTATGTCCACATTTCTAGCCAAGCAAAGGGAGATTTAGAAGACCTAAATCGCTGAAATGACTTGGAGAAGAAATGAAAAAGATGTACGCATTCAAGACAGAACAAAAAGAATGAGAACAAGTTTCCTTTTAAATCACATGATTATGAAATAGAGAAACAAAATTAAAAGGTTGACTACAAATTCTGAAGGAGAAAAGTCAATGTAATAAGTAAAAACTTTAATTGTCAGGATTTTAAATGTCAGCTTTTTGGAACGGTGGAAGTGGTCAGGGTGCACAAAGCCCTATTCCCTTCAGAAGGCCTTCTCAGAGACTGAGAAATCTTATTCTGAAATGTCAACCTTATCAGCAGAAAGATTTAATTATGGAAAAAAGCATAAAGTATCTAGAATTTGTATTCAAAGGTTATGAGTTACAGTATTTCCAAAAAAATACCCGCTTTAACTCTCTCTCTAAAAAAAAGAGGCAGTAATAAAAGCAATGCAGGAAAAGTTTCTATAACCAGTGTCATACAATGAATAGAGATGTGAGAAGGTACACTCCAGTTATTTGAAATCTAAATCAGAGACAGCATATATGAAATAACAGGGCAGAACTGGAAAGTAATGTTAAATTTGAGGGTGAAATTTTAAAGACTCTGAAAAGATCAAGAAAAAGAAATAATAATGAATAATGAAACCAAAAATTCAACAGATAAGGTCAGAATTCAGGCTGAGCAAAAAATAGTATAGTTCTGAATAACTGGCCAACATAATGATTACTAAAGTGAGATTTTTTGTGTGCCTTCAAGTAAACGTGATAGAGTAATTGTTAGAAAAATGTATGTTTGGTTTAGTCATTGAGAACATAATCCCTATGACACGTTCAAAATTTTCTTTCCCATATAATTCAATCTAGAGACGAAAAAAAAAAAAAAAGACAATAAAGGGAATTATGTGAGAGGGAAAATCAATGATGACATACAGAGAAATTTTAATAATGTGTGTTACAGTATTCTTGCTTGATGTGATATGTGTGAGTCTAGCTTTTCTTATTTTTTCATAAACCTCATGATTTATATACTTTATTTTTCTTCATGAGTATGTAAACTATTCAGGTAGCTCAGTTGTTAAGGATACTGTTTATGTTTCAGTTTGTTTCACAAGCCTTATACAAGATTTATATAGCACACAACTTTGCTGATCATAAACAAAGTCATCTTGCTGTGGAACTTAAAAAATACTCAATTCAATCTGCCCCCTAGTAGTTACGATAAGAGATCATTGCTCATATAGGTCCCTCTAGAAGTCATTTGTATGAGCTGCCAGACTTGAAAAGAACTAGGAAACAAGATCTAAAATCTTTTCATTTGTCTTGGAATAGAAACAGTATCAGAATCAACAGCACAAAGAGCTTAACTGAAGTCAACTGGTTTTGTTTAATCCTTTTCTCGAGTAGTGATAAACAGCAAGACAGGCCCTGTACCAGAGAAAAAAGGTATTTTAGGGAAGGCTATGTGTGTATCAAATTGTAGGAAAAACAGAATTCAAACAAGGAGCACACTGCTTGAATATTAAAATGTGACAGTTGCAGTGGTCTTCTCCATCTTTGACTATTTTGTCATCTAGTTGCCACTGTAAGGGCAGGAAGAAATTTGAGGCTTATCCCATTGCTTTTGTTTATAAAACTGTTTAAAAGACTGCAGTGCCAGATCCCACTGACATTTTCTATATGATTGTCCTGTAACATGTGATAAGCAACAGGTGTGGGGGTCCTCTCAAGAAGTATTAACATAGTTATGCAAAAGAATCTATTTATGGCACTCTGGCAGGAGCAAAGATGGTCAGTGTGGCATTAAGGCCTCATGCAAGCCAGGAATATAAGGAGGGCAAAACAAAATTCCTGGTGAGTGAAATTCTGTAGGCCTGTACAATAGAGAATCTCCTGGTCAAAGTGGTCCTGGGTGTGTGGTTTCATTTTTCTGTTAACAAGACCACTTTTAATGAAACACACAGATAATGTATCAGATACTTGTTTAAGACAACACCAGCAACAGCCATCATGTTCATCATTCCTCATTTCTTTCAGTTGATCTGATGTCCCTTAGGTGGAACAAACTTAACAGTTGACTATGCAGACAGACCAGGCTTCAGCATGTGATTCAAAATATGAATTCTAAATCTGTCACACAAAGAAACTAATACTGCCATAATATTAGGCTGGTATGTCACTCAGTGGTTTTAACTATATATACTATTCAGTTATTTTGTATTTCAGAAATGCATTAATATCTACGATGAGAGTATTTTGATTATTAGGACTTATTCCTTGGACACTGTTGGGGAAAGCCACTGTGTTTAAGAAAATTATCAGATAAAAGGAGGAATATATACAACTCTGAAGTGACAGGAGTAGTGCAAATGTCCTATCACATTCAGCTAGAGATGAGTATATAATGAAAACCCCAACACCTGGCTGTATCTGTTCTTCTCCTCCCCTATTTACCCTGTTGTTGATCACGGGGGACTCACATGCCTAAAATATTTTAGAAGTATTCCTGGAAAAAATATTCTTCTCATCTGTCTTTTAGTTTCAGCTGGGACAAAATTGTTCTCTTCAGATTGTTTAGTTTGGTGCTATGTTTTGGTTCTAGGAGAAAAACAATGTTGATAACACACCAATGTTTATAGTTGCTGCTGAGCAGTGCTGTACAGAGCCAAGGCAATTCTCAGCAAAGAGCCTTAGGAGCTAGGAGGAAACAGAGTTTGGACGGATGACTTGAACTCACCAAAGGAGTTTTGAGGGGTGTGGAACATCATCTGGCTCTCCTTCTCTCACTGGCGGGCTGTCTGGGCATCAGTAAGGGGGTGGTGAGCAATTGCTTGTGCAGCACTTGTTATATACATCCATATATATATAGTCATAACTATTATAATTTACCTTTTCTCTCATCTAAGTAAATAATATGAGTTCTACTTTTTTCCGCACAGTTCTCTTCCCTATGCCACTGGGGGAAGTGAGCAAATGTGTGGTGCCAAGTCATCTACGGGGTTAAACTGTGATCCCATCTTCATTTCCTCAGTGCCTCTTCCTTTCCCAATATGCATAATTGAAACTCTTGTGTAAAAAAGTCATATTTTTTATTTGCATAATAATAAAAAGATGATGAGCACTGGGTTAACTTTGTTACTGCTTTATCTGCTTATCTACTGCATTTTTTCACAGGAAGTGCTGTGCTTCCTGTGCAATAACGTAATTTACTGCATTACATTGTCATTCTATGAAAAAGAAAAATGTTAAAAAATATATAACCTAATTCGAGAAGAAAAAAAACAAACAAAACTCAGAAGGAAGGATTTGGTGTGAGAAATAATGTTTTATTTGTGTGCCCAAATCAGCAGCGTTGTTTTTTTTTATAATATGTGGTAAACAGAAAACAATGCCAAAGGCATGCACTGAAAGAATAGGCCAAATTTGTCTCAGAATTCAAGATTTATGGCAACAGTTCAGCAGATAAAATCTGATCTTCAGCCAGTCATTACGATAACCAAGTCACATTAAGCAGTTAATTTATGATTATATTATTCATGTATATATCCTTAGTAGCCCTATATGGATCTTTATGTGTAATTGCCCTCAGTTTGACCTGCTTGATTGAGGGTATTATCAGGCTTGCTCACACAGTGAGGCAAAATGTTCTTGTAGAGCTACTGTGGAATCCAGGGTATTTGTGATTTTAAATGATGCCTTTGTGAATGAAAGATAATCTGATCATAACTGAGACATTATATTTATTAGAAGTATAAATAATTTATTTCTTGTTAAAAATATTGCCAAATATTTATTTCAAAAAAGGAAAAAAATATCTAGTGACATATCTGAATATGTACGTTCAGGCTGTACATACTTAGTTTTGTTGCATTCTGTTATATACTGCTGCTTCTGAGGAGTGTCTTCTTACGGTCGTTTGCTTCAGCAAAGAGTGGACAAAAGAGGGAAAAAAAGAAAAATAAAGGCTTGGAAAAGTCAGCAGGAAAGTAAACTTAAATGAGACAAGGAAACAAATAGTGGATTTTTCTGAACAGTACTATGGTTATAACTTCAAGGGATGTGCCAGCCATCTTTTCATCTTCAGGAAATAAGTTTTACTTCAACAAAATATCTAGACAAGAAATGTTATAAAATACAGATAACTCAAAATGACCAAGCAAGACAACCATTCTAGTGACCTTATTTCCTTTCAGGAATTGTCTTGCCTTTCCAGACAATAAATTATTTCTGAGTTGTAGACAGCTTCCCATAGTCCTGTCTGCCTCTAAGAAATGAAGTCTATATGTAATCAGCACAATTTCCATAGAAGTATCTGATAAATCTGTGAGTAGACACAAGCAGAGACCTTTGAAATTATTATTATTGTTATTTATTTTATTATTATTATTATTACTACTAATATTAGTAGTAGTAGTAGTAGTATGCAGCTTGTTTGCTTTGATGCGATTTAATTTTTTTTTTGTACCCAGGATTAGTCATATTTTGATGTACAATTCAGATTAAGCTTTTCTTCACTAGTTACATGAAACTCTATCAAGTGGCCAGTCTTCTCAAATAACAAAGTTGTATACAGTAAAAGTATATCCTGTGTGACCTAAACATCTGAAATTAAATATGTAGCTTAGAAAGAAAAATAGAAAGGAAGAAAATATTTGATGATTGCTGGAAGGCAGTAGGTCAACTTTCTAAACTAAGCAGGAATTGCAGAAGCTCTGTGCTGCCTATGAACATTGGTATCTGCAGACAGTATAAAATTGAAATGCAGAGGGGCAGCTGAAATCTCCTCATCTTTGTTTTGGTTCACATGGCTTAATTGCCAGAAAATAAGTTGAACCTCAGTCAGCAAGGGCCACCTGCACATCTTTTCTCAAATGTTTAGCCAGCAGGTCCAGGAAAGTACTCCTACACAAATATTTAGCACCTATGAGAGCACACTTGGAATGCTCTGTCCAAGTTTTGGTTCCTCAGTGTAGAAGAAGACATATACTGAATTGAGTCCAGAGCATAGGGGATTAAATACTTGAAGTAGTGAATTCATTATCCCTGGGGGCATTCCAGGCTTCAATGGATGGAGCTACTGATGGTCTGATCTACTGAGTTTATTTTCAGCAAGAATTTAAACCACTCCAGAATGACTTTCCAGCCTACATACTCCTGCAAATCTAATATATCAGCTATATATCTAGTTAATTATTTTCAACATTTCTTTCATGAAATTCTTTGTTGAAAACTTGAGTATCACAAGTTATAGGAGAATTGTGCTGGGCATAAATAACGTAATAATTTCATACTGTTGTTCAAGTGTAATTTCTTTATACATTGCTAATATTAATGATTTTATGCCAATTCATTTAATAGTAGGAAACCTCTTAGAGATCTTAAGTACAAGACCATAAAAGCAATGTCTTTCCTTGCTACAATTTGAAAAAAAATACTGTTTTCTAGCCTCATTTGTTACATTCAGATGAACTTAACCAGTTATTATCTTTAATACAATGGGATTTTTTTTAAGACTCTCAAAACAAATTTAGAACAACAGTGACTCAGAAAATGCTATCTGATAAATGGTAATTGAGTTGAGAGTGATGGAACTGTAAAACTAAATTTAAATTCAAAGTGGATGATTTTTTTTAGATGGAAATGTGCTGATAAATTCTGAGTCTTGATGGAGAAGTTAAGATTGGGAATGACTAATTTTGTAGTTCAAGCAAAAATGCAATTTGGATCGTTTTCCCTTCCACCGATTTTAGTTCAAAAGGAAAAATATATATATAAAAAGGAGAGAGAGAGAGATAGGGAGATCAGTGTAAAGAAAAGTAACAACCCAGAGATGTTTAAAAATCTTTGGTAATTGTGCGCTCTCTCTGAAGTCTTAAACACAGAATGATTTCCTGTAGAAAGTAGAGAAATGAACTGAAAGAGTGTTTTTGTGGACCAAATTCAATTCTTTTCCCTGAAGAAATATTTTGGTTCATCCCTTGTTCTGATGGATCAGCATGTAAGATTTTGCCCCATCACTGGAGGGATTAAAGGCCCTGAGTGACCTGATCTGGTGTTTGATTTAGTGGTTGGCACTACGGCAGGGAGTAACTAGATGATCTTTAAGATTCCTTCTAACCCAAGGCATTCTATGATATCAATTGGGTAGGTTTATGCATTGGTCAAATAAGAACAATATCTATGAAACAGCAAAATATGCATTAATAATGGATTCATTCTGTACTTATTGCATGAAATGTTAGTACTGTAGGTATTAAAGGGCATTAATGATTTAATCAAAGAGTAAGATGAGTGTAGTAAAGAGAAAGCAGCTCAATCTCTCCCTCAATTCAACTGACAGAAGATGAGTGTGTTTAGTAGATTAAACCTACACACATATGAATGTGTGTCAGTAAGAAAAGAAGTAGTGATTTGACAAGTTTGAGAGAACAAATATTATACAGTTATATCAAAATGTCAAAAGTACTTTAAATCTCTGACAGCCTGTAATCTATGTTAAAGTCTGAAATGTGAATTAATGTTGAAAAGCTAAATACCAAAATGTTCCAGGGAGCTAAAAATTGGAGATTTCCCATGAACACTTACTAATCTTTTAAAGAAAAAGAAAAGTGAATGTTCTTTTCATATATCATGCACTTGTCTGTCAGAGATCAGTGGAACAGACTTACTAACAGTAGTTGTTAGTACTATGAAAGTAGCAATAATCAATGTCACTTCTATTAATTAAGTATACGTAAGGTGATGAATCTAGTTAATAGCTGCACTGTTCAGCAGCATGTTTTCAACATGCTTCACAAAGTTCCTATTAGCACCTTCAAAATGTTTTTGACCAGGACAAAACTCTTATTCTACAATTTACATCATTCTACCATAATTAATTCAGAGTAAATTAAAAGGAAAAAGGGAAGTAATTTTAGTAGGAGTCTCAACGTTACATCACTGCATTTGCCCCTTGTATTTTAAAAGTGAACCCCTTTTTATTTTAGTCCACCTTCGAATCTTAGATTACTTATATTATTTCTATGATAGTGACTCTATTTGGTAGGAATGTATTTAAACATTATAATAAGCAATAAAACACTGCATTAAAGCACATCTGTGAAAACACAGAATTGTAAGATGTTGCTGTAGAGTTTTTGTGAGAGTTTGAAGAGATATTTTTTTAAGAAATGTCTCCAGTACGTCAGTATATGAAATACTCTAATTTTGGTGCCATATTTACTCTTTAAGTAAAAGCATTTACATCTACTTAAAGCATTAACATTACTTAAGGCATGAACAAACAAAGAAAAAGCATTTCTGAGCCAATGTATCAAGTTTTATTCTTCACAGTAATTGTCAGAAAACTATATATGTGAATTTCTTTCTTTTCTAGCGCCAATAACAGATAAACCACCAAAGCTTTTACACCCATTGGAAAGTAAGCTAACAATTCAGGAGACCCAGTTAGGTAAGTAGTAAACACATAATTTCTTAATAAATTGTATGAAGATAATTGATGTGTTAATATATAATGGGAATGTGATAATACAATGTCATTAATACTTTCATTGAAAAGACATTAAACTTACTGTGTTGACATGCAGAGGTGTATCATATAACATCTAGAAGAGTGTTATCCCTAGAAAAAAATGGTAGAAAATAAGGCTGAGTACTAAAATCTTGAATACTACTGCATTTTTTTTACTTTTTCTTTCCATTCCCAAAAGTCAGTTATGTTCATGCCTGAGCTTTTCTTTCTAAAGTTTCCCTTTTCTGTATATTTAAATATATCCACTATATATTAAAAGCTCAGTGGAATTTTGTCATTTGAATTCTGCTTACAAGACTGACTTGGTAATTGTGGAATTGCAAAGATGATAGTCTGTACTTATACATTCCGTTTTTTTTTATTTAAATTTGTACTGATCTAAAATTATTCAGCAAACAGTGACAAGTTAACAAATTGAGTCTGATATTTTCAAATTTACAGATATTTATATGAGTACTAATATAGAGAAATTAATGTATGGAGAAACCATTTTTTCACTTTTTCCAAACTAGTGGATGGTGGGTATATTTTGTCACTTTGATCTCTTACTGCCATACTTGTAATTAAGTTTCCAAAATGAATTACTATAGTTTAAAGGATATAGAAAAACTCCTCCTTTGTGAACTAACAGGTGGCAACGTCTAAGAAACCAGCACTCATCAATTGGTTAAATTGGTCTTATAATGTGCTGTCAGAATGGTATCCTGTTGATAGATCTTTGAGCATATTACATATTACTATATTAACTAACAACACAAAGGGAAACAGTATTCTGGTTGATTTAATCCCATAAAAATAATTAAAAAATAAAATGAGATAAAATAAAGGGAAAAAAAAACCAAACTCAGGACATTCTGCAGTACATGCAGACATGCTTTTGAGAAAACTCTCAGTAACCTTGGTGCTTTTGTTGTTAGAATAGCCTCTGGAGTTCAATTCTTAAATCAAGGAATTGTGTAAATTCTAATGCGAATACTGGATCTATCTGCTTTGTTTGTCTCCAGCACTGCAGGCACCTGGAATTTATTGCTGAGATATATTACTCTCTTCTATATACCAGCAATTAAAATTAATGTCATGTGACTACAGAGCTGTTACTGTATTGCATGGCAGACGGTATCAGACCACAAGGTGACTAGACATAAAGGAGTTTATCTGAGTGACTAATGAAGCATTGTGGTGTTTGGCTTGAAGCAAGACAGAGGTGGATAATCAGCAGCCCTCAAACTCACAGGCTCCCATGGTTTCAATGTAATCTAATTGGTCAGTTACGGAAAATGTGTCCCACTATTCACCTGGTATTTGGAAGTTTATTAAACATGGCTACAGTGCAATAAGCAACCTTAGAGAAATGCAAGAATCTTGAGACCTCCTTTGAAATGTCTTTATCACACTAAACAGTAATCAAAAAATCCCTGAGTAGAAGCATAGCATAGAAATTGAAGGAGAAAATATTTCTCAAAGGCTTTTCTTGAAAGACAGCATAAGGCAGCTAAAGCATGAGGCAGATAAATCCTCGATGAGGAAAGAAAGATTCATTCCAAACTTGTCCTGCTCTGCATTTAATGTTTTTTGTTTGTATCTTCACTTCCAATTTCATGATCGATCACTTACTACTGTTGCTAGGGTAAAAATACTGTTTTCTTTTGAAGTTTTTCTCCTTACAAGGGGTTCTTAAGTAGCTGTGGTGACTTCAGTATAAACTTCTACTCAGGAAATAATGACTCCGAATAAAATACTGAGTTGAATATAAGTCTTGAAAAGGATGCAGCCTTGCAAGAATCTTGGAGCTATAAGGAGATGAGGTGTGTTCCCATTCAGCTCTGGACCATTCTGTGGGCTGGAAGCATCAGCATCAGCTGGGGAGTGGTGAAAATCAGGAAATGAAGGGGAGGTAAGGGGAGACAAGGCACAAGTAATGAAGAGCCACATGCAGGCCTAATGAGCTGCATTCCATGATGTTTTCTCTCTCACTCTCAACACACTACAAAAATCAGCAAGCAAAGCCACGCTAACATTACAAAAAAATTCTAATAATAATAAAAGCAAGAACCTCTTAGTTCAGGCTTGAGTAGAAATGAAATTTTTCAAATTGACATTATTTCTTATATATGGAAATCCTTAAATATCATGTAATTCTATTTTTTAAATTCTGGATTTATGTGGGTGATATATATTTAGCAGAAATACATATATGATGCATATTTATTTAACAGCTATGTTCTGTTTTTCTGTATTGATAAATTTTGAGGCTTTTCAGTTTCACCACACTTACAGGCAATATTATTTTTCCCACCAGCACAGTAAAACATATTTCTCCCTCAAAGAAACTAACAGTATATTGTTAGTCTTACTGTAGAAAATCTCATTCTATTATCCAGTTGGTCCACAAATATGGACCAGAAGGAGACAGGTGTGTTACCATAACATAATGTAATGGATCAGAATTTTAAAAGAACAAATACAAATAAGCAAACAAAAAACCCATGTGCACAAAACCCAGAAACTCAGTAGTGATCTGAAGCTCACAAACTAGGTAGCCTGTGCCCTCCCCATTTTTTAAGTGCATTTTCTGATTCCACACAAACCTCTAATTTGAAATGTCGATATTCACCTAGAAAAAATAAAGCAATTGTTAAATTATTTTCATCTAGACTTGTTAGACAAAGAAGAAAAGGAATAAAGATTCTCAGAACCGTATGAATGGGTGTGAAACATAGACAGGTACCTAAGCACTTTGTGATCTGAATGAAATGAGTTTTCAAGAATTTCATTCAATGCCAACATTTATTCTTGTGACTAAATCTACAGTGAATGTGGTTTTGTTGTTGTTATTGTAGTAGTTGTTTTTTTTTGTTTGTTTTTCTTATTTGATTTTAGGGCTTTATTTCCATAAAATGCAATTGGCCACTCTCTAGTGAATAGGGGCTTGCTTCTCTCTGTCCTGAACATGTTATTGATAAAAGTCATTAAACTAGCTTTTTATATGTTCCTTCTAAAATAAGAATATGAAAAAAGTTCCAGAAGGAGATGAGACTACTTCAGGAAGAGTATGATACTATTTCATTTGTAGCAATGTATTTTCATAAAAATCTTCCATACATATTATTCTCATTAATGATAAAAGTGCTCCTTAGCTAGCCTAATTAGTAGCTGTATAAATAAATTACCTAAAGTGATGTGAAATAACCAGCAGTATGTATCTTCTTTCTGGATAGTAATTAAAAAGTAAGAATGCCTAAAATTATTTTTAACTGTCCACAATTAATCTAACTGCCATACTGACTCCGTAAAAGGAACAAGATCTTTAGGGATGTTAGGTACTGTTACGCTGATCTATTTAATTGGTCTAGTGTTCTTAACTCTCAAGTAATCTGTTTTTGAGGAAGTTAGCCTCAACATTTTCCCAGTGCTTCCACATGGCTGCACAATCTGCTAATTGGAATATGTCTGTGGAAAGGAGGCCCTGGGAGAAACACTGGCCCAGCAAAAGTCAAAGAAAACGGTGCCAACTCCAGGCCACCTCACTAGTCCCCTGCACAGTTCTGATTTGTATCTCAGCTCAGCTGCTGAGTCTTAGTGCTGTGAGCCAGATCTTCAAAGCCTTGTGCTCAGGTTCCTTCACAGTGACATGAGAACCTTTACATCAAGTGAGGCTGATATCTCAGTTCTCTTTAAATACCCATCTGTGTGAATTCTGCTGAAATATGGGTGTCCCTGTAGCTGTGGTGTCCCTGATAATTCCAGGGAATTGGACTAGATGACCGTTAAAGGTCCCTTCTGACTCTAAGGATACTATGAACCTATGATTCTTTGATAATGTACAATAAATTTTTACCTAACTCTTACTCAAGCAGATATTTATAAATTAATCTTGTCTTTTTTTCATAAATCATAGTGTGTTGATACCTCTACTGGTTTAAGCCTTGCTTTTCTAGTCTCAGTGAGCAGTGTATCAGGGAAGGTGAAGTGTCAGAAATATCAGCAATAACAGCAGAGGGTTTTTTTTTGAAACAATTTAAGTAAATATAATAACGGTATGCATTATGATTTTTATTTTCACTTTTTATTAAAGTGTTCAAGGTATATTATACAGAGAGGCTCTTCCATAAGCATAGCCCTTGAGTTTCATCAGAAACAAACTGATCTAAATGTCATATGTGTGGTTTTATACATTCTACTGAAAAAAAGGAAACAACTTTCATATATTTCTTGTCATTTTCAGTTGAGCATTCTGTTTCTAAATGGAGAAATGTAGCAGACAGATATGTTTACAAAATAAATGAATGGACTGAAAACTTCCAAAGGTATTGACTAAGATGAAAACTAGAATCTAGAGAAGAAAAAACCCAGACAGTACATGTTAATAAGTGATATTACAATCACTGGGGTCTGTTTTTTTGGTGGGTTTATTTATTTTATTTTTTTTTTTACTTTGTGTGTGTGTTGTTGATTTTATTAGTTAATTTTATTAGTTAGATATATTTGCAGTTACAGTTCAGTGAGAACACATCAGCTAATTCTCCTTCCAGTCTTTTTCCTTATTTAATCACACCCTAAAAGGTAATAAATAATTAGAAAAATCATATTAATGTATTTACAGTATTTATATTCTTTCTTTCTCCATGTGTGTACATTAGAGTATATGCATATACATAAATGTATATCCAATCTCTATATGCATATATACAAATTTATATGGATAAATAAAAGTTCACAGTGTATTTGTTCATATTTTTATCTCATTTTTTTAATGCTTTGTCTGGGAAATTTTTGAATTAATCTGAATAATGAAACCACTTTATTCATGTTAGGCTATAATTTGTTGAAAAATGTCTGCTCTGGAGATTATTCTATACTTATCTGGGGTAGTTTCAATGAAAAGCGTCTAAATATGATTTAATGCAACAAAAAGGGTTTGCTCAGTCTCTGTGCATGTACATGTTATTATTTATGTACAGATTAAATATGTGAAGATCTTATCTTTCAAATGTGCAGTTTTTAATGTTTCCTGTTAAAAAGGATATCATAACATTTGTTTTTATAATTTGGGAAAAGACAGTAGAACCTCAAAGATTTTCAATAATAATTAGATAATTATTCAGAAGTTTGATTTCCTGTTCAAGACTTGGACAATCAGAAATGATCCATCATACTAGCAGAATAAAATATAATCAGATGCAGCATAACATTTATAACAATCCTCTGGGAGAGACAGAAGGATATAACTTATCGTAACTGAGAACACTGTAAATACAAAATACAATATACCAAGATACATAATCTAGAAATCAAACAGTATAATAGAAAAAAAGAATTGTAGGGACTGGAAGGAACCTCTGGAGATCACGTAGTCCAACCCCCTGCCAAAGCAGCTCCCTAGCCCAGGTTGCACAGGTAGGCATCCAGGCGGGTCTTGAATGTCTCCAGAGGAGGAGGCTCCACAACCCCTCTGGGCAGCCTGTGCCAGTCACTCTTAATGTGAAAAAGTTCTTATGTACATTTGTGTGGAATTTCCTCTGCTTTCTTTTTTGGGCATTTCCCCTTGTCCTGTCACCACTCACCACTGAAAAGAATCTGTCCTTGTCACTTTACCTCCCACACCTTAAATATTTACAGACATAGATCAGATCCTCTCTGAGTCTTCTTTTCTCAAGGCTGAGCAGACCCAGGTCTCTCAGACTTTCCTCATGAGGGAAATGTTCCAGGCCCTTTATCATACTTGGGGCCCTCTGCTGGACTATTTTCCTGTCATTTTTGTACCGGGGAGCCCAGAACTGGACAAAATACTCCAGGTAAGGACCCACCAGAGCAGAGTAGAGGGAGAGAATCACCTCCCCTGACCTGCTGACCACACTCTTTTTAATGCACCCCAGGAGGCCACTATATAATATAATACTATGTGTTATTGGTGCCCTTTGAATTTCAGTCTTAAAAAGATTGTAGTTGCATACATTTCAAACATCAGGATTCATATTGTTCAACAGATTTTTGGTTTGAAGCTGCGCTTTGTGTTTCTAAATTTACATGTAGACACTCAATTGTTTCTGATGCTAAAAGTAACACAAGTGTCTCCTTGCAGACAGAAAAATAAAATATTACTTAATGGTACTTAGCAAAAGCATACAGCATATTGAACAGTAAATATCAAGATCAGTGATTAATAGTTTGTTCAAAGTACTTATGATTTAGAACTAGCGTTAATGAACTATTCCAGAATATTCTGCTGTAGAGATAACAGATCCCTTGTGAGCAACAACAATTTTCACATATAGAGCTGATCTCATTAAGTATGTCCGTGGGCTAACAGTGGAACTACAAACACTAGCATATTTTTTTTTCTCTCAGGATTTAGTCTGCTTTCCAGTTACATTCTTTCCAGTATTATTGGTGAAGTCAGCTTATGCTCATGTAGTCCAAATTAGGAGTGTTTTTTCAAGAAGCTGCACTGAAAATTGTTTTGTTTCATTTTTGTCTTAGATGTAATGCATATTAAATTTTTTGCAGTACACGGGTTTCATTCTGAATTAAAAATCCATTTAAATTAGCATAATTTCATAATATCAGGATTTTGACATTTTAGTCGGAAATGTAGTAACATTGAGAGGCTCAGGGGCTTAAATGTTTGCAATAAATTCTTACAGTTTAGAGCATAATTCTAAACTAGAACTGTCCTGTTTTTACATCTTTTCCTTTTGCCTAAGGTAGAATTCTGACAATGGATTAATTAGTCACTTTTTTGCTCCACACAAGAACATGTAATATAGAAGATTTATTAAGTGCTTCGTTTTTGTGCTGATCTGAAAATACACAAAGATCTAAAAATAAACTGGAGTGAATCAGTTGTTTAAATGAACACAGAAGCAGCTCTTGAGAACTGTGGAACTGGAAAGTTAAAACAAAGAAAGCATCCAAGTTCAGTAAAATCAGAATTTGAATGTACTCCCCTGGATCTAGTTTTTCTACCTTGGACTACACTACAGTAAATGTTGCCTTCTAGTTTATCAGCCAATTCAGCTATTTGATTTATTCTTAATATAGAAATGTTACTAATACTACAAATATTCTCACTTTTCAATAACTAGTTTATATTAATGGAAAATATGTGTCGGAAATGCAATATTAGAAAAATGTCATAATTATCAAGAAATTAAACGTATCAAGTCATAATTTGTATTCACTACAGAATTTAGTTGTTAGCTCACATGAACAGTATTAAGAAAAAATTATAGCAAGCAGAATGACAAATGACCTCTTTTTACACTAATCTAATGAACAGATTTCAGATGCAAAGCTAGAGACCCATATGTTTTGTTTCTTTCTCATCTCTTCTAGGCAATTTATTTGATGCAGTAAATGCTTGTGTTTTGAATATTTTGATTAGTTAATACAGGGTCTGATTTTTCATACGATTTCTTAAAGCTTGGGTAGTGCTTTTAGGCAAAATTAATATCATAAGAGAACTAGCTTCTCACTGGCTGTATACGTTTTGTAATACCATAAACACCTACAGGTTTATTATAGCATGTTGCAGAGAGTTTGTGCAGTTTTGTAGTCCATATTTTTTAATCCCTTTATACATTTTTTTAACCAGAATATTCATCTGCATCCAGTAAGAATATTTTTTGATGAACATATTTTCAACTTCTAATATGGAGATACCATTGTAATGTAAAGAGGGATGAGTTACAAGTAGAGCAACCAGTATTGTGCAAGTGGAACCTTTCTTTTTTTTCTTTTCTCAAGTGGTAATTTATATCAAAGCAGATTTTTATAAATATTTAAAATACAGTACCCAAGATAATAGTTTTTTGTTTCTCAATGCTTTGTAAAATTTAGGCATTTTAAAAACTTGTGTGTACTGGTACCTCTTGCCATGTGAGTACTAAAATCCATAGGACTATTATTTGTAGGACAAAAAAAAAAAGTTTTACAAGTTTTACAAAGTTTAAGTTTATATAAATACATTTACAAGAGCAAAGATCAAGACTGAAATTCTTTGGAATTACTACTGAAGAATGAACAATCTTCAGTTTATCTGATTTGTCAAATTCATCCAGTATAATAAGTATATTTGCTAGTGCATTACCAACAATAACAGTCCAAACCGAGCTTAAACCAAAAACTGAAATGGAAATTAAGATTTAGTGAGCCTGCTTTGGCAGGAGGTTGGACTAGATGATCTCTAGAGGTCCCTTCCAACCCCTACAATTCTGTGATTCTGTGTGATTCTGTGATGTTATTTTAATATTTACTGGAGGGCTATATATAAAGAATAACTCAGATTATTTGAAAGACTTTTCTGCAAGCATTGCTACCTGTCACAATTCCCTGCCTGCCAGCTGAGTTGAATGAATACTGCATTTTTTTTTCAGAGACGTTTTGTTAGAGGAGTTCCTTATATCAGTCTCTCCTGAAAGTAAGGAGAATAGGATCGGTTGAAAATGAAGGCTCATTCTGAGAACAGTCTAAGACAGCATTAAGAGCAAAAGGACTGTACAAGCTTCTACTTTTATAGAGGAGTCCATAGAGGAAGCAATTTTTTTCTACTCCCTTGTGGAATCAAAATATAAAAATATGCTTAGAGTCAGATGCACAAAATTATTCAGAAGCATAACTTTTGTTGCTCTCAATACCTTTGATTTTCTGCTGCTTATGTATTATGATGAGTGTTATCTTTGGTCAGCTAGAGACTTCTGACTTGAAAAGGTTCTTGAATTTGTGGAGCCTCTTGAGAGCATACAATTTTACCTGGAAAGGTTAGCCAATAACGATGTGATGTTTCATGATTCCTTTAATGCAGTATAAATCTGTGCAGCTCTGAAATCTGCCCCCTGGCACTCTCCTCTTCTTTAAGCCAGCTTCAGCATTCATGCTTACAAGAGTTCATGAGATGGTTGAGGAATAATCCAAGAAGAAAGGAAAACAATTTAAGCTAATGACTCACTACACTATTGGTGATGTGAGTGCAACAAACTTTAATGCCAGTATATGGCTGGGGAGGGATGGCCAGGGAGTGAAGTGGCAAGTAAGGAGCATAAAGGTTATTTGGCTCTAACCAGTGAAACAGCAGTCTGAGTCAATACAGAAAGTTTCCCACAGCAGCAATACATATAGGGTCACTAGATAGCGAGAGGCACTATTATGACATAAATCATACTCTGTCAGAGTGGAACTGCTCTACAGCTACCTGCATCTTCCTCTAAAAGTGGCTTTGGGTTTCACTTCAGTGCACTGATGATTCACTCTGTTCACTGTATAGTTCACTCTTTTTGCTTAGACATCTGAAATGACATACTTGAAGTTGGAGAGTGTGAGCATCTTCCTTGGTGATACCTATGTACCACAGGTAAATGCTTCCAAAAATATTTAAAACAAACCTTTCAAAAACATTTTATATTTACGATTATCAGTTTTATATCCAAAAATGTGACAGATACATTGTACCATAGAAATATATAGCCCAGATTTTCTACTGTGCTTTTTTTTTTTTTTGACTGTTAAATTAATGAAAATGCAACTCCATAGTTGAAGATGTGTTAATGGTGTATCATGACCAAATAGAATAGGTAATTACATCACTAATCATTGTTTTGTTGTTCTTCAAAGTTACATATGATTCATACTGTTACTTAATTGGCTATTTGGTTTCCAGTTATAGAAACGAGAACATGGAATTCATTTTACTGCGATAAAAGAAGAGAATATTTTAGGCATATCAACTCTTTAATTAGACTTTTTTTTAATTTTGCTTATTATCTTTTCTTCAAATCTTTTGTACTCATTTATACGAGTAAAGAAGATAGTTGATAGTTCTTGTTTTTCATTTGAAGTATACATGTTAAATAGTGATGCTGAGAACAATGTACTAAACATTTTTGAAGGGTTGACTGTATTCCTAGAGCTCATCAAACTTCAAAGACTTTTGTTTTTAGTAGACTATATTTTTACTGGTAAATTATCAATCTTAAAATTGTAATGGCAGAAGATTTATTTTTCATACTTTTTTAGTCATTCCTCTTACTGACATGACAAAAATAATTTTGGGATTCTTCCTGCCTTTGATATGTTGCTTTGTTACTGGAAAAAAAACCAACTATACCAGTTTTGATGCAGTCTACACATGTAAAGTTACTGGCTCTACTTTGTCAATGCAATACACTGAAAAGTTATTGTATGTTTAAATTTAAGAATGTAGGGTGTCTTATTTTTACTTTCGTTTGTCTCCATGTAAGAAGGAATCATCAGTGGAAATGTTTCTAAATAATTTTAAAGTAAAATGAGTTTATTTTTTCATTGCAATGAAAGACTACAGTTTTTGTAATAAATTATTGTGAACTATTGTGATCTAAATCTATTTGTGCCAGAGTACCAAATCATCACTTTCTCTGCAAATGTGTTCAGGTATCCTTCTTCCCAACTTCATTTTGCTTAAGTTTTTTTTTTTTTGTTGTTGTTGTTTGTTTGTTTGTTTGTTTGAATGTAATAGAAAGTAGAGTTTCACTATGAATGAAGTAGATAAAAAGAGAAGACTGTACCAAGAGAAGTCAGAATCTCCCAGACATTGACTGTCCTCTCCTTTGAGTTTTGCTTGTCATTTAGAAGTGTTATGATCGCAAGAAAATGTCAGTGATCCAGCTACCACATACCATGTAGTCTTCCTGCCTTATCTTCTATTTTTTTTTGTGGCAATCTGTTAACAAGTGTGGGAGTTAATCAACTCCTCTGAGCTTTCATAATATCCCAAGGCATAAAATGCAATTCATCAGGTTTTCTGTGCTAATTCACCATGCTTTCGGAATTTCTCTAATGGATTAAGAGAACTATGCAGGCACTTGACAGTCACACTGCAGGGAGATTCTTCTGATATTTCAGTGTTGAGTTTGTGTGTGAAGGCAACTCCAAACACACATAATAGAGGAAACTCCACTGGATTGAGAGCATAGTTTAGATAAAGGCTGTATTAATGTGGAGGTTGTTGGTTGTTTTACCCTCCAGATGGAAAGCTGTGTTTTAGGGTTGAAATGAGTCTGAGTCTTCTTGGAAATAAATAATAAATAAGTAAACCCACTTGTATTCAGTACTGTATTCAGCATGTCTGAGCTTTTCAAGGAGTTGTTTAAATTGTCAGATCAATAGAGGCTTCAGACAGGTGGACAGACAGTAGGTTAAAACTGTCAAAGACTACAGGCTAATTTAATATGGAAGCAGAATGGAAACTACTGTCATGGTTTTAGGATTTTTGTTACTGGTATTTCACATCATAACATCATGTAGAGCATTGGGAGTTAAAGAGTTAATGCTCCAGTTACATGGATCATCAATAGTTTCGGGTATACCACCTCAGAAGAGAAGACCTATGTACCCCAGGGGACTTTATGTTGCTTTGCGTTTTTCTGTTTTCTGCTCTGAGGGAAAGATACAAACTATTCACGTGTCATGAGACACAGGCTCTTTCCTTTTTCAATCAACCCAGCAGCGGGTGCTCCCTAGCTCCCTAACCTTTAGCATTAGTTTAAGGCCTTTGGTTTTCAGATACAGTCTCTCTCTCTCTCACTCTTATTTTCTTTTATTTATTAGCTTCAATTCCAAATATATTGTATTATATTGTGTTATTTTGCATTCAGAGATCTCATTTAGTAAATTAGCTTTCCTCCTCAGATTGTTACCACTGTTTTGTTTTTAGGCTCATCTCCCTTTTCCTTTTTCCCTTTTCCCCTTCCCCTTTCCCAAGGTGTGGGTCCATAGGTCCCCTCACCCTGTCATGGAACTGGGCTGAACCATAAACCATTGGCACCTACTAACAGTGGTAGTTAGCTAGTATGAGATTCTTCGATAATCTTGGTCCCAGGTAGATTTAGATAAGAAAAAATTTTGAATGGAACTGATTCCATTTCAGTTTAAGTCTGATGTTACATGTAACATCTTTATTGCCTTAACACACAGACTTAGAGAAAGGCTGCCAGTGGTAGTTGAAATGCAGGACTTCACTGGTTAAACATAACTGAGGTTAGCAACTGTATTGTATTTATAATTGATGGTTATTCTCAAGTCACCTAATTTGGATCTCATGATCAGCTGAACCCCTGTAATAGACCAGCAGGAACGAGTATGGAAATGTGTATTTAATGCATTATAAATACAAGGGAAAGTATTGCTCAAGTTTAATACAACTTGATGTTATTTGCTTTTCAAATGAGTAACAATATATATCATCTGTTTCTGTGACACAGCAAATTCTTTGCCAATCCTTAAACTACAATAACACATTTGTGAGGTAGAAAAAATATGGAATCTGCATTTAATTATGTTCCTCATATGTATTTTGTTTGTTCAGAATGTGTTATAATACAACTCCACAATTATTAGTGATAAATTAATGATAATTTAGAAAGTACTGTCTGGAACATTTCAACTTAAAGTGCTGCATTTCAGATACGTGCACAGTGCTGGGTACTTCAAATGTTGTACTCTACTTTGATATCTAAAAATATTTTTCATATTTAAGCCTGTTACCTACTAGTAGTATACCTATATATATCAATTGAATTTCTAGGAAATTCCATTCTTTTCTTTTCTTTTCTTTTCTTTTCTTTTCTTTTCTTTTCTTTTCTTTTCTTTTCTTTTCTTTTCTTTTCTTTTCTTTTCTTTTCTTTTCTTTTCTTTTCTTTTCTTTTCTTTTCTTCTTTTTCTTTTTCTTTTTCTTTTTCTTTTTCTTTTTCTTTTTCTTTTTCTTTTTCTTTTTCTTTTTCTTTTCTTCTATCCAATAGACATGTTCAATAAAAGGAGGACATTTATGTGCATTTTTATGACCTCCATATACTGAATGATAATTTATGTGTCATATTGGAAGGGTGTATTTCAATAAATGAAACATTATTTATTTACTTTGTTCCCATACAATATTTCTTACAAAGCTAAATATGTATGCATAAATGTACATCATTTTCTAAGTACAACATGAGACTATATTCAAATAAACTTCAGAGCTTACTTTCAAAATTATTTGAAAAATAACCAACTTAATCATCAAAAATTATTACCAGCAGTTTTTATAAATCATATTTTGAAGCACTCATATAGACTCAGCTAGGTCAGAAGACAAAAGTAACAAAATCTGAACAGAGTTAAATCCAATTTTTCTTTTTGTTACAATTTTACAGTTCAAGATAGAGGAAATGTAAAAGCGTACAGCTTGAATAATGAAAAAACGATTTGTTAGGTATCATCAGTTTTATTCCCTAATAAACTCTATTGGTAAAAACATTGTAGAATGATACATTCTTATAAAGCCAGAAGTCTCTCTTTAAATGTAGCTTTTTAAATGGTGGAAGTCTGATTCCAGTATGGACACATTGCCTGTGTAGATTACAGACACAAGCAGGATCAGATTATAGTAATTAAGGATAATGCAAGCTGAGAGGAAAACACATATCTGTCAACACCTGAAAAATCCCATGTTGTCTTACTCATAGATGAAAAATCACATCCTATATCATTGTCCTTATGGTACTAGGAGAAGCAATAAAAGTGTTTTATGAGACAAGGAGAAGCTGAGTTTTATCTATTGACTGTTTTCTGATAAATAATAAAGTAAATAAATTACTGTTAAATTTGAAGGATACAATAGGAACTTACTCTGACTAAAGACAGCAAAGAAAAAGTTTTTCAATGTGATTAATCTTTCATTATTCTTTTGTGCTACCGAGTCATACTTACTTAGAACATCAATCCAAGTAATTTTTATTTTACTTGAAGCAAGGGAAGGGAGCAAGGAAGAAAGGAAGGAAGGAAGGAAGGGAGGAAGGGAATGAAAGACAGAAGAAGGAAATCAGTTAATCATGATTCAAGACTATCAAATCAGTGTATCATAAAATCAAAAAAATGACGAACTGAAATTAGATGGCTTGAGGGAGAATCTTTAAAATGTAACTGAAGGACATTTTTTTATATATTGTTAGCTTTTTTCAATAATGTCTAGTACTGGGTGAAAAAGTATCTGCAAAATCATGATTCGTTAATTAGAATCTGAAATCTAATTAAAAGATATTTTTATCAAAAATTCATAACATTTATATGTTTTGTAAAGCTTCACTGTTTACTAACATATTTCTTAGAGTAATAAAAGAACAGTGATGTGGAAGTCTAACATGTGATATAAATATTTTCAGAGATGTTGCACTGAAAATAATTTTATGAGCTTCTCCCATGATTCTCTTTAGCCAGTCAACTTCAGAAATCTTTACAATTCAAAGCCTTTCCAGTTATATAAGACTAATAGAGATTCAAAATTTTGCATTTCTTTGTATATAAATGATTAAATTATTAAATGATACATGATCAACTCTGTATTGAAAATAAAATGTAACTGAGTCTTTAAATAGCTAAAGCAAGCACTCTCAACTTCTTAATATATCTACATGTGAAATGTTCATTCTTTCTCAGTCTTCATTCTCTAGATGGTTGCACACTTTTATCTTCGGTAATCTTCCTTGCAGCTGAAAATAGAGACATTTACACGCAATATTGCTGGCTTATATATCCTTAAAAAACATAAAGAGCAAAGTTACTAAATTTCCATCCATTTCTGTTTCTTAAATTTCTCATTTTAAATAGCTGTCTTCCTCTATTTAAATAATGTATATCAACCCTTATCGGAAATATTTTTATTTCGTAATGAACAGTTAAGCTAATTTTCTGTCCTGAGTTCTGCCTTGTCTTATTACTACTATTTCCTGAGAGTTGTTCTAGTCTTATGAGAAACAGCTGAAGGAACAGGGTTTGTTCAGTCTGGAGAAGATGAGGCTCAGGGGAGACCTTATCTTTCTCTACAGCTGCCTGGAGGCTGTAGCTAGGTGGAGATTGGCCTCTTTTCCCAGATAACAATGAAAGAACAAGAAGTAATGGCCTCAGGTTGCACCAGGGAAGGAAAATTAGGAAAAAATTATTTTCAGAGAGAGTGGTGACACAGGAACAGGCTGCTCAGGGAGGTGTTGTTGTCATGTCCCTGGAGGTATTCAAGAAACATGTAGATGTGGTAGTTAGGGACATGGCTTAGTGGGCATAGTGGGGATGGGTTGACTATTGCAATAGATTATCTTAGTGGTCTTTCCCAACCTCAGTGACTCCACGATTCTGTGATTCTAGCTGCATTTGATTATCTGAGATTCAAACATTCTGTCTTTTCTAGAGCTAGAATGCTTACCAGTGATGGAGAGGTCTTCAGTTGCCAATGTAAAAGACAAGTATTCAGTTTCTCATAAGTCCTTGGGACATATACTTCTCATTAGGAGTAAAGAAAGAAAGATATACCAGAAAAAGCATATTTTGGAAAAGCAGAACCTTCTTGAGCATGTAGTGAAAAAGGCTTCCTTATAGATTTTCACCTACGCTTTTGAGAGTAGAAGACACTTTTTCCTTCCCCAGGAGCCTCCATGAAAGCCACAGAAGATTCACTGAAAAAGACGCAGTTATTTACATTGCAGCATATTCATCTTCCCACATGTTCACTTGAATTCAGAGAGAACGTAAAATATCCTCTAACACTCACTCAGACAGAACATTACATGAACAATTCATATGACATAAATAGCTAAGGCAGATATTTATTTCAGAATAGATTTATTTGTGATTGCAAGACAGATCAAACTGTAACTGAAATTATTAAAGCTTCTTTGATTTACAGTCAACATATATTTTCCATACATTTTGATAGAAGCAAAAACTTTCGGAATAGATACACTGTTCTATATAAACTATTCTCTTTATATAGTATTGCTCTAGACACTATACAGTCTATAGCAATGCCTGACTATTGATGTCTAGTCACAGTGGCTGCTATCACAACAATAATTATTGTTTTGCCCTTTTTGTGGAAATATATTTACATTCCAGTTATTACTCCTCATTCACTTCTTCACCATGCTGACCTCAGCATGAGCCTATAAATGTGTCAGTCCAGTAAAGGGCACTGTATTCTCCTTCCTTCAATGACCTCTACTCAGTCAAGAGCAGAAAGAAAGGCAAAGAAGAAAAATGCATTCTATGCAATACAAATATATCTGAAAATAAATAAAAAGTCCCTGCACATTCTATTCAGTACTCTTCTGATTAGGAAGCATTTAACAGCTGCCAGACACCTCAAAAGACTCTAAAATTATAGGATCAATCAGTGATTTTTTTGTAGCATTCATTTAATATTTCTGGCTACTGAAAACTCCGTAAGGAGTCCTTGCACTAAGATCCAAAAATATCCTGCATAGCACAGCTGCCATTTGCATTTCATCAGCTTTGCAAAGAATCAGACCATATTTTTGGGAACACCCACCATCTATCCCCACTGCCATTTTAAATGGGAAATAAAAAGTAAAGAAAATCTTTTGTATTCATGAACGCAGTAAAAACTGTAATAATTCCAGATTTCAAGAGAGTGTTTGTTTGTACTCTCCTCCTCACTGATCCCAAATGATCATTATTTGAAGGCAAAAGCTTATTCATGTTTCAGCAATACAGAGAATATGTTCCCATCTCCATCACTACCTTTCTTCTGCCATGGTCTAAACTGATGCAAAATATTAAAATGCATGCTGTCAGATTCAGTGTACCTGCTTTCCTTTTGTTGGACCACTTTGTACCAGCATTATAGTTTCTGTGGCTTAATGAGCTATGCATGCATGAGCTTATGAGACATCAAACACAAACTTCCTCATTAGCAGTTTACGTAGTTACGGAAAGAACCATTGTGTGGAAATGTTTAATGAAACATGAAAGAGCTTTTTACATGCTCCCAGCATCTTTTGCTCTGTTCTGTATTTATGGCAGCTTTTTTTCACTGTGAGTGCTTCTTGTATTCTTTATCTCTGTTATCAGAGATTGGTTTTTATCAACACGTGCACTATTTCAAATTGAAATCTTACTGTGACTGGTGTTGTGCTTGAATTTCAATTAAAGCCAAAGCTTCGGAAATTTAAAAGTATTTGAGGTATCCTTAAAAGATCTCTAACCAAATAGCTGGCTCTGAGAAAGCAGAAATTATATGTGTGATAATTAGTGAAAGAAATAAGAAGATTCTGAGTCTAGATGTAATGGGCATAGTCAGAGAGCAGAATAAAAAAACAAGTCTATTCAAAACCAAAGGTTCAAGCATCAGACAGTAAGGCTGTAGAAACCACACAAAGCCTCTGCTAAGGGAAAAAATCCTTGCAGCGTCTGGACAGAAAACAAGCAAAGATTGGGAAGAGCAAAAGGAGAAAGGGATCGTGGGGTACAACACAACCACAGCCCATTATGTAGAATATCATTTGAATGTGTGTTTCTCATCATGTGACAGAGGAAAGGGCAACCAACAAACCTCACTGAGCAAAGAAAACTCATGTGCCACAAGAAACACTCACATACAGAAGAGAAGAATTATGTATTTTTAGTGGATATGTTGAGGGTGGCCTGGATTGGGCATAAGGGAATAGTAGAAAGAAACTGTTCATGTTGGGATTGCAATAGACATTAAGTGAGAGATTATTTAATAATCTTCTAATTGAGTTAATGTTAGCCTCAAAGGCTAATACTGATTCCTTCTGTTTGTTAAATGAAAACTGAAAGAAATGTAAACAAATCCTGTTTCAGGAAATAAATTAATTTTCTAATGATATTGAACCATACTGGGTTATAATTATCCAGTTGTGTTTCTGTTGGGTATTTATGGATAAAACTAGATTTTAATTAGTATCAGAAAGTACAAAGCACTGAAAACTGGCTGGAAATTAAAAACAAAGGGAAAAAATGTGGAAAAGTTTCTCAGCAAATGCTCTGTCTTTTGAGAGTGATTGGTAAGGCATTCTTCATTTGGTGTTTGAAGCTCTAGCATTTCCATATCTTTTCAAGTTATCTATTCACTTTCAATTTAAATCTGATAACTGTCATGTAAGATTTGTGAAAATGACCACTCATGACTAAAATCATCTATGGAGGATGATACAGACCCTGTCCAGGAGAACTCTACACTAGCTTTAACAAGAGTATGCTTGCCTTATTTGCACCTCTCTGGGCTACTCAGAGCATGAGAAGTTGCTTTTGGTATTGTATACATCTATGATTGTCTCTGTTGGATTATCTGTATTCTTCACACTTACATCTGTGTTTGCTAGCAAAATCTGTGTAATCATAACATGCAGGCCAGGAATGTCTTTAGTGAACAGAATTAATTTTGAAATCATAATCAGGTCGAGAGTCTGTTTCTGTTACTTCAGTATGTGTCTTTATATATGTGTGTTCATCCACTGGTACACCAAAGCAGTTTTTAAATACCGAAGTATTCTGTCAGGCAATTTGTCATGTTAATCCTCACTTTAGCAAAGCTTTGATAACCTCAGTCCTGGAATTTCCAGGAGCTAATTCTTCATTATAGGCTTGGTTCAGCTGACAGGAACAGATGAGAAATATATAACATTTTTGCCTGTGAGTTCCTTGTACAAATCCAACTCAGGGAGGCAATAACTGAAGGCTTTTACATGGGCTTTAGCAGTAAAGCCATCGGCATTAATTTGAGAGTGCTTATGGAAAGGCAAAGGCTTAGATTAGTTACAGAAAATGAATTTCACCTACTGAGATGGGCCAGTATCAGAACCTATGGATACTTTCACAGCAAACCTGGTGTCTGACCCCAGGCAAATGCCTCTGAATTCAGAGCCATCCCCTTGTCTATCTCATCCTAGATGAGCCCATGAGAAGAGCCACTGCAAAATCACTAATGACGGTTCAATCTCTTGCATATAGCTTTCTCTCCAGGGTTAAGGCTGTCATTAGTGGGGAGAAGTTACTTCAGTCTCTCTATGATAATCTCGTTTGAAAAATAGTGATGAAAATATAATACATATTACTAAGTATGGATATGGTGGTAGGTTGTTGAGACCCAAGGGCAAGTACACATCAGAAGGAGGGAAACTGATGCTGCTTGTATCAAAGTAATTAAGCAGAATACTATGCTAGTGGACGTACACTGTAAAAAAAATTTTTTTTAATATATAAAAACATGTCGTTTAAAAGAGTGGGAAAGAAGAAAATACTAAAAAATCGTGGATATGTATCATTTAATCTTCTGCCTCCAGGGTTTGATTGCTGAGAATTTTTTCCATCTTAAGCAGCTATAGCACACTGTGTTGGGCATATTATAATTGCTGGCATCACCCTGTCCTCCAAATTTAAATATAAGTAGATAAACAATACATTCTTAGCCTTTAATGACCTTTTTTCCATACATAATACTAGTGTTTGTTTTTTCAACTTTAATTGCTAAAGGTGATTGGAAAATGATTTTATAAATGCAAGATTTCTAAGGCCTTTGTAGACCATGTGGATATTGTAGATCTCTGTCAAGTGAATGTAAGACATAAAAGCTTTATGTTTTACTACCAGCTCTTTTCCATTAATCACGGCTTTACCAGGAAAATATCTTTAAAGGGATAGATGACTAACAGCAGAGAAGTACCAAGTTATTTCAGTATGCATACTTACTTAGGATGCCCTCAATAAAAAGTTGTTTTAGAAATACAATTAGAAAATAAATTAAAATGCAATATTGATAAATTATTTTATTTTTTAACCAATGGGTTTTATGGATTAATGTTAATGAGCGTAGGTAGAACAACTATCAGCTAGTTTGTTCATATGCTATATTTTCATGATTTTTCATGATTTTCAGAGGATAAGGAATGAATAATTAAAATGTTCTCTAAGGAAAAAAAAAAACAACAAAAATAGACTATAATATTCCCTCTATTGATTCACACCTAAATAATGCAGTATGTAAAAATGTATTCTGCTTTAGACGCAATAAAAACCTGAGTCAGAAGGAGTTAGAGAGCTCACTTGTCATGCTGGGAAAACAGGCACACAGCATGGAAACTCATTAGAGAAGCTGTAGGCATGCTGCCTCCTCATGGAAAAACAAATAACAATTCACTTCTGTCCTCAGGATGCTTCCCTGTATGCACTGACAAAAATATTTTCCTTCCAGAAGAAAAGTTTAGGGATTCTCTAATACCTATGTATTGAATCAGGGATATAAAAAAAAAAACTTTTTATACTATAGAAGAGATAAGTCTTTTATATTGTATTGGTTTTGAAGATAGATAAAAGCTAAAAGTCTTCTAATGTTTAGTACAATTTTCTCTACAGAGCCTAAATAAAGCAATTTGATTTGAAGGATATATTGCACGTGTTATATGTATGAGGATTTTCTTAAAATATATATATATATTTTTTTAGATTTTGTACCAGAAATGTTTTCTTGAGATCTGTGTCTAATTCCAGACTAAGGAAGGGAATAAACTAACAGACAAACATTAGGAAAAAAAATCAAACAAAGATATAAATCTACATTACTCTGATTGTTTCTGTTATTTAGCTGAAGTTGCCATCCAAGCGGGTAAACACAGGTTTAAACCTTCCTTAATGCAACATTTTACTTTCAGTCACCACATGTAGCATGCTACTGCCTGCATTTGTGCATGTTTAGTGGGAATATTTTGTTTGACCACTCCAGCTCCATGGAAGCCTACCTGCTGACACTCTAATTGAACCTGATGTTCTGCTTACACTAGCAGAGCTTCCATCTTCTTCATCAAATCCTCAGACTCTGTAGAGACCAGGGGATCTGTCTGCACCATCAAATACCAGAGTCCTCCAGGGAAGGAAAGTTGCAGAATCATAGAATTGTAGAGACTGAAAGGAACCTCTGGGGATCAAGTCCAACCACACTGATAAAGCATGTTCCCTTCAATAGATAGGAAGTCCAGCATGGCCAGTCAGGAATAACAGGTGTAGGAATGGAGTGCCATTCTACTAGGCACAAATAAGTCAACAAATAAGTTAATAATATCTTTGAATAATCTGCTGTAATGACATGTTACTTTTCTATAACCTTGTTATTAAGGGTGAGGTGTAGATGCTTCCAGTATACCATTCACACTATGTTTTGTAGCCATCGTGGAATAGTTTCTTTTTTTTTTTGCGTTTTTCTCTCCTATTACTTTGGCTTTATTGCTTCTGAATCTGTTGTTTTATGATTTGTTTTATGATTTGTTTTATGATTTGTCTAGAAGAGCTGCTAAACTGGTGGCAAGCAATCAATCAATAATGTGGTGGCATTGTGTTTTTCAATTTGCATTATCCTAAAAGATACCAGACTTTCTGTTCACAAAATCTAACCTCTGTCCCAGAAAACTTGTGTCCCATATTCTACACCGGAGGGTAGCTTTGTTGTATGTCTGTTCTTTCCCCTAGAACTATAGCAATAATACTCATCCCCAGCACATACCATGATTTGCTATTCGCTTTTTGCTGCCATACGTGGCAGTGCTGCTCACTGATAAAGAACTGAAGCTTCTACATACAAGTGGAGATTTGAGTTGTGAAGATGGTTTAGGTGGAATGCAATTACCTAAACAAAGAGCGGGGAAGGAGGCACTCCCAGTGCCATTATGGGCTACAGGATAAATTTATCCCAGTGGGATTTTAGACCCTTAAGGGTGTCACTGATCAGCCAGACATGGCCTTGACCCGAATCCACCTTTCTTCCTTGACCTGCTTTAGTCCACTGCGAAAGAAGTTCTGTAAGAAATAATGTGGATAGCAGCCCTCGCCAGGGCAAGGCCAGAGCCTTGCCATTTACACCCAACTCACTGAAATCTCTGAAAGGAGATCTCACATTTCTAGTGAATGCATTGGTTCTGATTTGTATTGTAGGCTCATGATTTTCACCTCAGGAAAAACTGCTTTTAAAGCATCTGTTCCTCTTGGGAAATCTGTCTAAAAGCTCTACATTTATCAGAGCCAGGAGACAAAGAAAAAGCCTCCTCAGCTAGCCAAATGAAGTGACATAGTGTTTATGTAAGACACTGCAATACTGGTCTGGGCAATCCTGGATGGGCAGAGGATTAACTAGGTAATGATACTACTGTGATAATGTTAAAGGCTAAATGTGCTGGATCTGCACCAAACACAGGTGGGAAAATTTCCTTTTATCTGACAGTGGTGGTGACCATGATGAGATTTCCTTGTTCTGTATTACTAAACTAAAACTTAAAAATGTGTTAAACAGAGATTACATTTTTGTATATACTGCTGCACAAATTTAAATAATGTAAATACACACATAAAAGTTTCTTTCCATAATGAAATGGTCATGGTACCCTCACTGAGTTGATGATCATTCAGGTAAATAATCTAATGATCTCCCTAATTAAGCAAGTTAACAAAACTTCATTTTACTTGCAAAAATTCTAATGAGTTTTAGAATTCCTCATCTCCTGCTCACAGACTAAATTCAGGGGCTTCAAATTAAATTGAGATGGTTTTTTTTGTGTTCAGAATCATTGGGGAATCCTTGAAAAAGGAGATCCATTTATGAGAACATAGTTGACCATTTCCTTGTTATTTTCTTGTTTTGGTTTGCTTTGTTACTGAGATATGATAAGACATTCAATTTTTAGCATCTTTTATAGTAGATGATGTCTCATCCTTTTTTTTATAACCTGACATTCATTTCTTAAAAAGAGATATAACATTAAATTATAGTTTTTATATTGCAGTGATTTAGATGGCATTTTGCAAATATCATGGGGGCTTTTTTGCTGTTGCTATTAAGACCAGTTGAAAAAAGCGACTTATTTTAAAATGTGTTATTTGTATTCCATGCCTGTCTCTTGCCTGTGCTGTATTAGCTCACCTTCAACCAACAGTAATAACATGGCTCTTGTGCACATGCGTTACAATTAGCTGGTCTTACATTTGAAGTACTGGCTCATGCTGCCAAGGTTGCTAGCAAGTTGTTATTGAGATCATTCACAGAGATAAAATTATTACATTTATATGTAAGTAACAAAGTGGTGGTTAGAATAAAATTCTTCAGAAATTTATCTCAGAAGAGATATTTAAATTCTGGCTAATTTACCACCTACACTCCACTTTCTTCCACTGTACTTATATTTTGGGGAATTTACTACAGCACCAGATTAAGCTTTGCTGATAAATGAAACCAGTACATGTAGTTACATATCATCATTTGGTATAAGTTTTATCCCTCACTTCACTACTCTCTAGAAAAAAAATAAATATAATTTTTTTTTTCCTCTTTAAAAACAAAAATTAATTGCATTTATTTAATCTGTATTAAGCCCTGCATTCTTTCTACAATGCATTTGATTTTAAACCTGGGAAAAAAATAACAAGGGGATCATAGAATCATTGAATGTTGTGAGTTAAAAGGGATCGACAAGGTAATTGAATCCTGACTCCATATACGTGGAGTGATGCAAATAGAATTTTGTGTAGGGAAGTAAAAAAAAAAAAAAAAGACCTACAAGAACTTCCTGTTGCTTCCCATTTATAATTCAGAGTTAAGTAAATGGTTTGAGGCAGCTAAAAATAAAGAGAATAAGCAGATTCCTTCGGGAAAAACTGAAGTAATTGCAAATATGAACTTTGTACTGATAGAGTAGCCATGCAATAAAACTGACTTGAGCGGTAATAGCATTAGTGAACAGATTAAGCTGAGTGGGGCAGTCAGTACAATTGAAGGAGGAGATGCCAAGTCTAGATGCCTCTCTTTAGGGAATGGGAATGCAGGAATCTACTGAGATTGTGGAGCTGTTGGAGTGGGTCCAGAGTAGGTCCATGGTCCTTCAAAGAACTGGGGCATCTCCTCTTATGAAGATTAGTTGAGGTAGCTGGGCTTGTTTAGCTTGAGAAGGAAAGGCTTCTTTCTTTTTTCTTGAGAGCAACCTTCCAGAACTTGAAGGGAACTTATAAACTGGAGGAGGACCAACATGTAACAGAATTTGACAGTGATAGGACAAGGGGAGATTTAAGTTAGGTGTTAGAAAGAAATTCTTTGCTCAGGGGGTGGTGAGGCTCTGGCACATGCTGCCCAGAGAAATTGTGAATGTCTCATTCATGGAGGCATTCAAGGTCAGGTTGGATGGGGTGCTGAGCAGCGTGGTATAGTGGTTGGCAACCCTACCCACCACAGGGGAACTAGAACTAAATGATCTTTAAGGTAACAAAATAATATCAGTGTCAGCATGTACTGTGCTGCTGCAATGAATATGTACCTGAACATTTAGGAATGCTAAAGATTTTTTTGACAGATCAAAAACAGAAACAAAATGTTTCAATCACCTTTTCTTTGACTCCTGCAGAGAGACTGGAAAGAGCTGTCAACCCTGCAGCCTTCAAATTTGGCAATGAGTCTAGCAAGTCTGAAATAGGTATTTAGGAATATATTGACATACCATCAAAGTTACATTTTTAAGTCTCAGAAGGGAGGAATAAAAATGTCTTGCGATCTGTAAACCAAGAAGAAAGTTAGAAAAGACATACAAGTAAAATTTACAAAACCCAGTTTGCCTCTTTGTTGTTGTCTTCTTCTCAGCTCTAGGCTAGATAATGCGTTGTCCTGAAATACCACAAAATTGCAAAAGAAAAATATCTGCTTATTACTATGATTGTATAACCATTAAAGATACCAGATTTCACTTTATCTGTTAATTAAGGTCTGAAACTTACTTTTATGAAACCTCACTTTAGAAATTTCTGTCATCACTAAAAATATATTTTTTAACTGATGGAACCTTAGAATTGCTCAGGTTGCAAAAGACCTTCAAGATCATTAAGTCCAACCACAAACAAACCATACTACTGTAAGAACTCACTGATAAATCATGTCCCTGAGCACCACATCCAAATGGATTTTAAACACATTCAGGGACAGTGACTCAACCACCTTTCTATGCAGCCTATTCCAGTGCTTAACAACCCTTTCTGTAAGTAAGTTTTTCCTTATATCCAACCTAAACCTCCCCTGGCTCAAATTGTGGCCACGTCCTGTCACCTGTCACCAGTGAGAAGAGACCAATCCTGATGGCTTTTATTCAACTTTCATTGATTAGTGAAAAGCATAATTTCACTGCTGATGACATGCTATATTTTGACATATGAGTGAAACTGCACTTTTAAGTGATTTTTTAACACTGAGGTCAAACTGCTGTTGTTTAGAATTTAAACTTATTTATGCTTAATGTCCAAGAACATAGGCTAACGAGTATAATGAGACATGCTGACACTGCAAGAGAGACAATCTCTCCTTTCACAAGAATAGCCAGAAACATCAGCACAGAAGATGAAACACCCCACAAGCTCTAACTGCATGTCTACTTTTTATTTTTAATGTATAGATTCATGTCCTCAGGGAAGCTAATTGTGTGGTTCCTTCTCGGTCAGTAGTGAATGGTGTTACTGTCAGGAAAACTCAGTATTCTTTTATCCAGTACTTGGCTTATGATCTTTTCATCCATTCCTCTCACGCATGGACATGCTATGGGCTGTTTCTTCAGAGTTCAGAAAGATTTTGAATATCTGTGCTTCTCTCTCTGCAGCTTGTCTCCCTTGAGAGCCAAGCATATTCAAAAAGCTGTTGAGAGTGTTTTGAGTTCTTATTGTAAGTCACACACAGGAAATACCTTTCATAGATCAAATATCCCTATATCATACCCTTCATAGATCAAATCCATAAATTGCACAGCTGTTTATTTATTCCGCATTAATAGTCTGAAGATTTACTCCTTCTCATGTTACTTATCTACCCTGCACAAGCTAGATAGTATCTGAGATGAAGGAATATCTGCTTCTTCATCTCTTGTTCCTCCTGTACCCTGTTGGAGGGAATTCATCACTCTTTGCACAGAGCTCCGAGATCAGGTCAGATTTCAGTAGGAAGGCTGTGCAGACACCTTACCTGTTTCTTCAACTGGAGTTGTGAAGTAAATATGAAGCAAGGTGGCAATAGGAAGGAAAATGGTTTACTAAGAAACCCTGGACTGAAATTCAGTTCTGGAGGTACATGAATAAAGCAGTACTACAGTCTGTATAGAAAAACGTTCCACTTTCTCACAGTGGGATGTAGCTGCTTATAGACAAACCTAAAAGCAAGATTACCATTCTTTTATACTTGAAAGGGCTATCTTCAAGTAACGTTCACAAAAGAGCTCACACCAGTGTCACACTGTAGAGAGAGATAAGAGGCAAGGTGGAATAGAGTGGAAAATTAGGCATGTGTACAGTAGAGCATCTTTTATCAAGAATGGTTGATGTCAGTTTTCAAATGCTAGAAGAGGAGATGGAAGTCATCCAGCATGTAGGAATACAGAATACTGCTGATAAGAGATAAGCTTAAAGCCAGCCACCTTCCTTAGTAGGAGTTTGTGGGAGTGGATGACAAATATCAAGAACAAGCTGTTCACATAAATTGTGCCTCTGAACTCTTACATCATTTCTGCAACTTCACTTGCAATCTTGAGTCTGTATATGTCATACATTTAACAAAATCACAGAATTGTAAGGGATAGAAGGGACCTCTGGAGATCATCTAGTACAACAGCCTGCTGAAAGCAGGTTCCCCAGGTTACATGGGAAAGCATCCGGGTGGGTTTTGAATATCTCCAGAGAAGAAGACTCCACAGTCTCCTCAGGCGCCTGTTCCAGTCCTCTGTCACTCTTACAGAAAATATTTTTTTCTTTCACTGGGCATTGCTGAAAAGAGTCAAGGGGTCCTATCCACTTGACTATCACCTTTCAGATATTTATAAGCATTGATGAGATCTCCTCTCAGTCTTCTCTTCTTCAGGCCAAAGGGTCACAGATCTTTCAGCATTTCCCTTCTACCATATGAGGAAATGTCCAAGGCCACACTGTTGCAAGATAATGTATTTAACTTGCTTAATGATTCCAAATATAAGAAGAATCTCATCTTTATGAGTACATAATTTAATGTTTACAGGACAAAGAAGTATTCAATTCCTTTGGGCCATGAATAATCAGTTTTGTTATTTTAAAGAAGAACCCAGGTTTGTTCTCTAAAGTTTCCATATATGATATGAAAATGCACAGAACCACAAAATTTGTATTGAAGACTGAAAATGTTTTCATTCAGAATCTAATTCTCCATGAATGAAATTGTGAAATTTTCAATTCTGCAAGAAATTTGTAATGAACGGTTTAAATAAAGAAAAATCAAGAAAGCATTTCCTAATATCTATGACCTATTAGAGTATCATAATCTTGTCTGTTTTAGATATACAAGTGGAACTGCATGCAATAAGCAAAGGCATTTTAAATGTTCTTTGAGTTAGTCAGAGTGCATAGTGTTAATTAACTGGTTATACATATGTTTACTTTAACATCCATTAGAATTCTCAGGGAGAGCAAGCAAAACTAGAAGTTCATTAAATATTTGAGAAATTGTGGCCTTTTTAATATTAACAGTATTGTGTATGCTTAGTATTAAATATATTTTCTTTGTTTTATATTAAAATTCTTTTAATTCAAATGAAAAACGTAAATGCTAATGTAAATTAGGATCTCACTGGAGGTGAAAATCATAAATTATTAATTTCTTTAGACATTACTTCAGGCTTACTGCTGTAGCCAATTTTATTAATGTTTCTACCAAGTAACTTACTACAAATTACATACTCAAGTCTTAGAAAAAATACATATATAAGCACAGACTTTCTGCTGTTGACAGAGGATCTCTCTTCTCACACATGCTGATAAATAAATAGTCTGCAGACAAATATCTGTGAAAACTGAATCTTCAGAGCCTATCTTTGTGTGTTTCTGTATGCTTATGTATAATTCTGAAAGCTCTATGGCTCAGTAGCACTATTTTATTAGAAGAACAGCACCATTTAAGCATTCTAACCAAGTTAATTTCTTGTGGGATATCTAATCTTCCTTTAGAATTCTGTACATATTCATCTCTCTCTGAAAGCATGTACAAATTTGTCTAAGTTGTCTTTTGCTTGTAAACAGCTCTGTGGCAACACCTACTTATGTAATACAATGGTCTGCTTCCTTGGAGATACACTGTGAGTTTTTTCACTGGATAATACTCTAAGGTTGCCTGCATGTCCTTCCGATCCACACAGTGTTATCTGAGAACTCAAAATTATATTCTACAATTTGCCAAACTAGCTTGATGAATACCAAAGGGTGAAGGTGGGAGCAAACTGTCTCTAACATAGCATATCTACCCTAAGTGTAATTAGTGTATTTACACTAAGTATATTTACATTAAGTGTATTTATTAGTGATATTAAAAAAAAAAAGGGGGGGGGGGGGGTAGGTGGAATGTAAATGCTCTTTCAGGAAGCTATTTGGGCTTTTCTAGAAAGTTGTTCTAAATATTCTCATACTTTTCATACTGATGACCAGTGCTTAGGTTGGGCATAGAGTATTTTCTATTGGAAACACCTCTGTTGGCAGATGGCTCCTCTCCTACATTCAGATCAAGCTGGTAAGCCCATACTTGAATCAAGGAAATTCCTTGCTTCCCTCTAAGAAGAAAAAGTAACGATTGACCTAATATCATCCTACCTCTATACCAAATTAAATCCTACACTTTTCTGCCAAGTGTTGACAGTCACATTGCTAGTGCACACAATTGGGGAAAACTAAATAAATAAAAAAGGATGTTATTTTGTTTGGGTATTGTTATTAAGTATTCCTCTTGTATGTTGTGGTGCAGATTACATCCCAAACATAAACAGTGTAATCTGAACATTAGATAATCAGGACTCTTGCAGTTTATGAGATCTTTTCAGAAGAAGCATAAAGTCATCTTCGGCATCCTCTAAATGAATGCCAGCGTTACCTGACTCAATGCCAAGATAGACAAAAATGAAGCTGCAATTAGCATAGTGAGTGAGTAAGCTAGTATGTTTTGATGTTCGATTCAGATTAGATTTTCATCTGTCTGGTAATGACCAAAAGCAAAGCAACTTGAGTTTCCCAGGGAATGCTGTATTCAGATGTAGGAAATGGTGCAACTGATGGAATGGAGTCTTCATTTTTAGGCTTAGGAGTAGGGCGTCAGATCTGATGAATCCTTTTTCTGCTCAGTCGTAAGTTGATCATTTCATGCTACCCGTTATGTTCTCACTATTTCTTCTTTTATGTTGATTTCTTTCGCAAACCTCATTCTCCAGCTCAACTACATCTAGCTATCCCCACCTAATGTTGTAGACTGCATTTTCCCTAACTTCAGATTTTTTCTTCTTCCTTCAATTGAATGCTTCACTTACATAGTGCAAGTTATCCAGAAAATATTTTCAGCTTTCCTTTTTTCTGGTGTTGTGGTGCCAGAATTTTCTACAAAACTATTACCATTTTATTTCAAATTCCTCCTAAAACTGTTTTTTTCACTGTGATACCGTAACAAAATAAGTAAAATACTTTACTATTGTAACAAACCTTCTATTTTTAATGCCATTGCTGTTTTTTCTTGCATTTTTCCATTTGCCTATATTAATCTCTTGCCCTCCAAATTAATTTTAAAACATTGATTTAAGGTAATCAAATCTAGATAATCTGTGAATGTTGTAGAATATTTGTATTGATAATGCTCTGCTGCATGACTGGAATTATTAGTCATTATATTAATGACAGTTACTGAAATTTACCTGAGTTGAGAGAAAAGAAAATATAGCATGAGAATTCTGTCTCATAAAATGTTTTAATGTTTCATGAATTGGAAAGGAATGCTATTTATAGCATTTTAGTAAAGACAGTAAGAAGAAAAGATCATGCCTCATAAAATCTGCCTCATTCTTAAAAGACTTGTGTGAAATGTAAAGGTCAGTTCCTGTTTCTGTTTAAAGAAAATATATATATATATATATATTCATTATTTATAAAATGTCCTTAGAACAGACCTGGGGAGTGAGATAGTAGAATCAAGATATATCCAACTTGCTATCATAGAGTGTCAGAGTTTTATTTGGCCAGAATTCCCCCAAGGGAAAAATAGCTAAATAAATAGCAAGCAAGCTAACAAGTAAGTAAATAAATATTTTCTTCTGATGAAGAAACCATTCACTAAAAATACAATGTTTCTGTCTCCTAATGGAGCATATATGGTTATCTTAATGTTTTTGATCCGTGATTAAAGGAGGAAAATAATTTGCTGTCTCTGTTGCAGTGTTGTGATAATGCATTAATGTTTGAAAAGCACTTAAAGTGCCTCAGGATGAGAGCATCAGGGTCACATATGCTCAACCTTATTAAAATATTCAATATTAACCTAATTTAATGTGTACAAAATAATATTTGTTATGGTTTTCATGATTATTTAGATGGAGTATAAGTACATATAATATACCAAATCAACAAATTTTGTAACACAGCAGTCAGGAAATGCTTCAGTGTATTTTGATAATTTCTCAATTTAAGAAGAACTGCAGAAAACCTTCCAGCAATGTTCTTCTATACAGAAATCTGAATGATGTATACAAAATCCAGGGAGGACTGAATTAATCAGAAGTATTGGTTTCTGTTCATATATCAACAAGAGGCTTGCCAGCAGAGTTCAGCAAGTATCAAGAACAAAAAAGCAAGAAAAAAAAGTCAAATAAACACATGTTCAGTTATAAACCTAAGTTTATATTCTTCATATTTGTTATCAGCAAACTTTGCTTTGTATATAAATATATTTTTATTGCACAGAGCACCAACGTGATTGTCGAGGTTAGTCTGTTTCATTTTCTCTCTTTTACTGTAATATCATGCTTACTAAAGATCTGTAATCAAATCAGAACATTTAGGTATTAATTATAATTTGTAAAGAAAATGTTAGAAGCTCCTAAAAATATATATCTGTGCATGAAATTACACATTTGAAAGTAAGTCCTAATACTAATACTGCTTTTTCTGCTCTCCCCAAACCCAGGATTCCTCTTACATTATACCACCATCCACACAGGATGCTTGCCACATTCCCCGCTGTGAAAGTATTTCCCACACTTTCAGACAAAAATAATATGCTGCTTAGCTACTGCTTAAACACCTTTAATGAAGCTGTTAGTGTAAGAATGGCTTATCAATTAGCAACACTGTTCAGTGAAATAAATATATTTATCTAGGTAACAAGTAAGGTTCAAAACCAGTGAAATAAACAATCATTAGAAAAAAAAAAAGTTCAGAAAATTAAAAAAAAACAATCCTGAAGTCTAGTTTAATCAAAATATGTGGCTTAGAATAATGCTGTGTAAATGAAAAGCAGTAGTAATTGTTTTTTGAAATAAAATATCCAGAGTAGCAATAGTTAAATGAATTCTAGAGAAGGTGAATTTTGGGAAAGAAGTTGTGGATCTTACACGTCTAGTATCAAGACATTTATTTAAAAAATAGATACAAAATATATGTGGGTCCTGATTTCAGCTGAAATAATTTTCTTCCAAGTAGGTGGTATGGTGCTGTGTTTTGGGTTTAGGATGAGAGTAGTGTTAATAACAGAGATATTTTAGTTGTTGCTGAGCACTGCATACACAGAGCCAAGGACTTTTCAGCTTCTCAGGCTGTGCTGCCAGCAAGGAGCTGGGGACTCACAAGGAGCTGGGAGAGGACAGGACCGGGACAGATGACCCAGACTGGACAAAGGGATTTCCCATCCTACATGGTGTCATGCAGAACTATAAAACTGGGGGAGCTAGCTGAGAAGGAAGGGACTGGATGGGCATTGATCAGAGGGTGAGCAATTTTACTGTTTATCGCTTGTTTTACATAGTCTTCTATTATTATTATTATATTTTCCTTTTCTGTCATTAACTGTCATTCTATCAACCTACAAGTTTTCCCTCCTTCTGATTCTCTCCCCCATCCAGCAGGAGGAAAGTGAGCAAATGGCTGTGTGGTGCTTGGCCGTTCTGCCTATCCCCTCCAGCCAGCTCCTCCTAGTTTTGTAGTTCAGCATGGTGCCATACACTATGGGACCACCCTTTGGGCAGTTTGGTTTAGTTTTCCCTCCCAGCTCCTGAAGTACCCCCATATCCTCATGCACCCCTAGCTTCTCTCTTGCAGAGCAGCATGAGAAGCTGGAATGTCATTGTCTCTGTGCAAGCACTGCTCAGAAACAACTAGAACATCTGTGTGTTATCAACATTATTCTCATCCTAAACCCAAAACAGCACTATACCACCTACTAGGAAGAAAATTAACTCTATCTCAGCTGACACCAGGACAATGAGCTATATGGCAGATGATCTCTCACATGCATAGTATGGTCTTTCCCTGAAGCATTTGGAGTAGGTCAGTGTTTCATAGTAAGTAAAGAAATTTCTGTATTTTTATTCCAGAAAAACAACAGTACTTTTGAAACATCAAAACTGAAGAAAAAAAAAAAAAAAAAAAAAGCCTCCAGCCTTCTTTTTTCTTTCTCTGGGGAAGATCAGTTTCATAATACCATGGTGTCTGTGTTTGCATTCCTCTTATAGCTATCATCTAGAACAAGAGGCATCCTTGCATTACTGCTGCATCAAAACAAAAGTATTAGGAGCAGGTCATAGCTTGCTCTGAAGAAAAATGATTATGGTCTCAGAATTGGGCAAGAAAATATTTTTACCTCCTCTGAGTCATAAATTCCTCTAATTTTCCCACTGTTTTTTTGCCTTCTGGAGGAATGAGAAACTTTCTTTTGAACTTTGTCATGGAGAGTCTGCTGAGATACTCTAGGCACTGATTGTGAGGAGTCCTAATTAAGTGACCATGCTTTCTTTTTCCCTCTCCTAAAGGATTTAGAGGAAGTATTTCATAGACTTCACTATTGTTTCCAAGTTTAAAGCCATAACCTAAAGGAAGCTAAGTCTGCAGTCTATAAAACTTTCACCTCAGCATCCCCAGCCCAAGTACTCAGCTCTTTAAAGTGGATTTAAGATGCTTCCTAGAGTACAGAGGGGAATGTCTGTACATGTTTTTAACCTCAGGCACCTAATCTCTTCAGTACTGATTGTTATGGTACGTGAGGGAAAAAATCATTTTTTACTTTGATCAGTAGTCACATCAAACAAAAATAAGTAACTCTGAACAGAAATAGAGAAACGCTTGTTATAACATTTTCCCCATCAATTTATAAACTGCATGCTTCTGCAGAGAACAAAACTGTTCCTGTAAAATACTGCCCATTACCTAAAGTTTATCAGAATGAGTCAAAAATAAGTTCTTATTCATTTAAGACCCAGCCATTTGCCAGATCCACAGATGCTTCTCAGGTGACTTTCTTTCTAGTGACCAACATCTTCCCTTTGTTTCCATACCACTGTGTAATCCTTGTTCTGATATCACAAATTGTAGCCCTATGTAGTGTAACACAGTGCTCTGATAGTGAAGTCATGTATTTTCTGTTCATAATGTGAATGTTCTTTGTTTTCTTTGCCATTCATATGGACAGGGCTGAATCTCGGTTTACCCTGAAGATCAGGATTAACTCTGTATTCAGATATCCTGTTTCAAGACAGGAAGGAAAACTCATGAGGAGGAAGCAAACTTCTAGAAAATTAAAGAAGCATCACTATAGATAGTGATGCTCCCCTTGCTGGGGGGTCACTATTTCTGACTGAGGGCGAGAGGAAAATTTTTCCTGCAGGCAGAGGCAGAGGAAGTGCCATGGTTTAAGTGGCTAATCCTCAATCATACATTTTGAGTCTTTAAGCTAAAAGGAACTGAATATGTTGGATTTGCATGCATTTGCTTATAACTTATCTAGACCTGCTGTTAATATTCCTGTAACCTACATGTACACCAGTTTAGTCAGATTGTTAATAGCTTTAAACAAAGGCTTATTTAATGGCTGGAGGTGATACTACCTCCTGAGGTCCATACACAGAAGTCTTTCAGATCCAGATGAAAACTCAGAAGAACTACCAAGGAGGAAAGGACAAGGAAAAAAAAAATGCATGAAATTACGAAAGTTAAAATCCTTCAGCACTGTGAAGACAGTTGTTTTTAACAATAACATCGTTTTTAATAGGAGAAATAGATAGAAGGACTTTCCAGTATAGTGAAGGGTCTTTCCTGACATAAGAGGTAGATTAAAAACTGTGAAGAATGATCTCATGGAGATAATTCACCCCTGCGAAGTCCATGTAAAGTTAGGACAGTGTGTCAGACTTCTGGACACAGTAAATCAACACCATAAACTCCCTGAGTTCTTATGCTCATGGTGTAATGTGGAGGCTGTCTCACTCCAATTACTGGAGGAAATGGTTTGACGTATATATATATATATATATATATATATATATATATATATATATATATATGTACCTGGAGAAAAACTAAGGCAGCAAGAGGCCAAATGCTATCCAATTGATTTATTACAGATTCTAAGCAGCTAAGGAGTGCAGGGAAGGTGGGGAAGTTAATGATAGTAAAGAAAAAAAATCCTAGCAAATGGTTTATAAAGCAGAAATAGTCTCCACCAGGCATCCAGCACTGATCCATAGGGAGGCAGCAAGTTGGTCAGCAACGTGTCATTGACTCACACAGATGCAGCTTGGCAGTGGAGGTACTCTTTCTACCTCAGAATTCTTCAGGTTTTTCTCCTCTTCACTGTGTCATTTTGGTTGCAAGGGCAGCAGTTTGTTGTCAGGGGCACTTCTGTTTAGTTCATCAGGGCTTGCATTAGTTGTCAGGAACATTTATGTTTTGTTCATCAGAAGTGATGGTAGTTGTCAGACGTACTTGTGTTTTGTTTGTCAGAGGAAACTGTGTGTCTGTAGTACATGCCCCTTCTGGTGGGTAAATTGCAGTTGATCATGCAATTGTTGCATGGTGGGCTGCTAGGTATGTGTGTTGACTTCTTGGTGGTCCTCTCCTCTCAGATGACCCCCATAAGTCAGTTTGAATGACCAAAAGGAGCAAGAGCTGAAGATGGTTTCTCCTGGTCACTTAGCCACATATGTTTCTCTTTCTGCTGTGCTCGTGAAAACCATTAACCCCAAAAGCTTGTCGAGCAGGTTATGTCTCAGATTTTTGAGCCAGTGGTGGTACAATCACTAATAATAATGACACATGGTGTTTCAGCTCATTCCACAAACATCTCATTAGGAAAAATATACATGATATATCTCCCATGAAGAACGTTCAGTTCAGGAGATTTAGTGGAGGTGTTTCTATATAAGACAATCCATATTCAAGCTTAAAGGAGACATATTGAAAGCTCTTCTATTGCAAGTCTAATAAAAAGCAGTAGATATTCCTAGGTATTATAAACTTTGTAAATGCATTGAAATTTGTGTTTTTCAACTGCAACCTATTTTTTCAGTATAGAGAAAAAATGAATTTGCCTCCATCACACAAAACTAATCATCTATATGAAACATATATTGGTTACATATGACTGTGCATTGACATTCAGATTGCACTCAGAGCTTACAAACTCTTTCTAAAATGACCTTTCTTTCTACTATTTTCATTCTAACACTTGTACGTGAAAGATTTGTTTTTCAGAAAGAATATGATACTGTATCTTTGTTTAAGAATGGTACAGTTGAATTACTTAGAAAATCTGTTTCAACAGCTGCCATGTCTATCATTTTTTATTTATTGCTAATTAAGATCTCATGCTGAATGATTTCTGGGTCATGCTTAAGTATGTATTGCTTATAGTTCTTAGTTGTTCAGTCTGTCAGTGCAGAAGATTCACTTCCACATAAGCTGTGTAGTATAGCTTCAACAGAAGGAGAGTCAATTTCATTACTAAGGGGGAAGAAAATAAATAAATAAAACATACCCTTAAACAGTATTCTTGGCTGTCATCCTTATTTTCCTCTGTGTCTTAATTTGGGATGAATACTTCATCCCAAATGGGCTACACTGAAAGAAGGTTAATTAGGTAATTGTCTTGAGCTGGCATGATATCTTAGCTTACATCAGGAGGCAGTTCTTGACATTTTAGTACACACTTTGGGCTTTTGCCAGTTAGAGAACAACCCCCCCCCCTCAAACCTTCATCTAGGTCTTGAGCAAAACTTAAGTTTATAGTTCATAATCTTACTTTTTGGCAAATATATATATAGATTTTTAGTTTTAGTGTTCTTATGCTTAATGGCCAAAAGATCACTGCTGAACATAATGTGATACTATAAAATTGGTGTGAGACAATAGCTAAGCTTTTCAAACCACTGACAGAATATTAATTCTTAGGATCATTTAGCTGTAGTCTAAACCTCTTCCTTCCATCCTTCTGCTGTGAACAGGCTTCAGTGGGAAAAGGGGTGATGAGGAAACTTGGGGAACAGAGAGATTTTGACATTTTGAGGTTAAACTGAAACAGCACTTCTTGGCAAGGAGCACATTTCATGTTTGGCAAATGTTGCATAAGGAACGCCAATTGTTGCCTTTTCCCTTGCTTAACAGTGAAAATGAGTTAAGGTTGCTGTGAACCTTGCTGAAGAAACTGTGGGCTGTAATCAGTAATTCAGACAGATTCAGACTTGTCAATTTTTTTACACCAATGTATGAATCCATCTGTAATATAAAACATTTTTACATATTTTTTCTGTCCCTTTTACTTCTCAGTATGAGAATGGTAGAAATTATGTGTACTTTTCATACTAATTCTATTGGTAAATATATGGTTTTATAAAATGCAATCTCTGTTGTTGAAATAATTTTTAAATCACTGACTTATAGTATATGACACTCATCACGACTCACTCCAAATTTGTATAGAGACGTATGTCTCATTTAACATAACAAATATGTGACACTTTGCATTATAAAATATGCACCACATTTTCAGTGATTATGAAATTGCCCTGCTAATTCTCATCTAACAAATCTTCATTCCAATAAGCATACAAAAACTAAGTAAAATACTGAAAATACAGCAAATTTTGTAGCTCCATTTCAGTGTTTTACCACCCTCTAAGTAAAAAATTTCCAAACATCTCACCTAAAGGTCCCTTCTTTTAGTTTAATGCCATTCCTCCTTGTCCTATCACTATCAGACTGTATAAAAAGTCAATCCCTCTCCTGCTTGTATCTCCTTTCAAGTACTGAAAGGACACACTGAGGTCCCCCTGGAGCCTTCTCTTCTGCAAGGTGAGCAAGACCAATTCCTTTAACCCTTCTTCATAGGAGAGGTTCTCCAGTCCTTTGATTATCTTTGTTGTCTTCTTCCAGACCCGATCCAACAGCTCCACATTCTTCCTTTCCTGGGGCACGGGGCATGGACACAGTACTCCACGTGGAGCCTCATCCCAGGACACTGTTGCTTTCTGGGCTGCAAGACCGCCCTGCTGTCTCATGTTCAGCTTTTTCTCCATCAAAACCCCCAAGTCCTTCTCCACAGGGCTGCTCTCAATTAGTTCTTCTCCCAGTCTGTACTCATATCTGAGATTGCTCCAACCAAAGCATAGCAGCTAGCACTTGGCCTTGTTAAGGCTCATTAGATTTGTGTGTGGCTACATTTCAAGCATGTAATAACATGTTTTTTTTTTAACTTTAGGCATGAAATTCTCTGGCCTACTCCCCATCTTCTATTTAAAGACACTTGTATGTCATACAACTTATATTTTGATACCTCATCTCTTCATTTTTCATTAAAGCATCAGTAGCAAAATTTAGTGCCAATTTCTCTGGGATGATAACATAAGCATTTTCGTATAGGCATCCCTTACTGTTCCCTAAGTGCAATTTTGACAGCCCTCATAGAGTGATAGTGCTGTACTTTGTACCTCATTATGTATAATTATATTTTATCACATTCAGAAGTTGTTAAGAGAAAAAGACAACAGGAGAAAAAGCTGGATGAATACACTGGATTTGCAAATGAGAGAAAAATGATGATACACTGTAGTGAGAGCTAAGTAACTGGTACCATATAGTAGGTTTCTCACACAGCCAAGACCTGTGAAGCCAGCTCCATGGCAAAGTTTGGCTTCAGAAGTTAAACTGAAATAAGTTTACTGAGCAGGGGTGGCAGTGGAAAAAACTTCTGTAAATGCACCTTAAATGATTTCAGTATATGTATTACCAGCAGACTGTTGCATAGTTCTTTTACATAAGTAACATCATTGAAGACCTTTAATTAATTTGGGTATGCTGTGAGAAATTCTGAATTCATTTAAAAGAGGGCATAACATGGTGGAAAATAAGAGTTCTGAGTGCAATTAGTCTAATTACTAACTTCAGCCAGGAAAAACAAACAAACAAACAAAAAAAAACCAAACCAAAACAAAAACACCAACTATCAACAACCAGAAGTAGAAACAGTGCATTCATTACTCATCACAGTCCACAGTTTGTGAACGTCTCTTAGCAGAGTCCTGACAGATGCTTTGTGTAAGAGTGACTGACTTTGGTGAAGGTGTTAGCCCAGCCATGACCTCCCCAGTGATAAGGAACTGCTGCTCTTTTGCTGAAGGCTCAGTTCAAGCTCCTGTAATACATCATACTGATGTCTATCACTGAAACATACAGGTTGGTCAACAGGGTGTCTCTTCACCTAGTGTTGTAGTTAGCTGAAACTGTTAGAATTCTCTGAAGAGTAGCACGTTTGTCAGATTGTCCTAGTTAGGAAAACAGCAATTTATACTATTATCTTCCTACTTATCCAAGAATCTTCATGTTTTAAAAGCACTAAAGACTCCTAGAAGTCCCACAGAGTAAAGAAGAATTCATACATGTATTCTACAGACAGGGAAGCCATAGAACAAAGAAGCTGTCATTCTTCTAATAAATGAAAGTTTCAAAGCAGAATATAGTTTGTAACATCTGAAATGGCCTCTCAAAACATTTTCGATTTTTATTTGTTTAAGTCAACCCCGAATACCTTTTTGTATCCTCCTCTATGACTTCTGTTTCAGGTGTCTGATAAGTATAATATTGTTCTATTGCAAATTAAATTAACAACCTAAGTTATCATTGAATGCTCTGATACTATATCAGTCTATGTATTTGAAAGGGAGGAAATATTACCAAGACCTATGTGAAACTCAAAAAATCATATGATAAAACCTAATTTTGTAAAAGCATGTTGAAGTGAATATATTAACGGCGTATATAAGCAGCTTGCTCCAAAAGTCGTGTCTGCTTTTTTTTTTTTTTTTTGCACAAAAACTGCAACAGGTCAAAAGTACAATATTTTTTGATAAAGCAAATATGCAGATGCAGAATGTTTTTCAGCATATCCACCACCAGCAAATATGCATTTTTTTTGCTGGCAATGAATAAGAGCCTGAATGCTGTGCTTGTAAATATCTGCATGGCCTTTTAAAATATGGCTTGTCATTCATGTTGCTGTCACCACTGCTGAAATGCACCACAGACAACTTCACTGGGCTCTGATCCACTGCTTGGTCTCCATTAATCATTCAGCAAGTGTTGATGAATGTCTGTGAGTGCAATTTTTTTCTGCACAGACGAATTCAATGACACACTTTTGCTTCATCCACACTTACATGTCAGTACGTCATTTTGTCAGACTCTTCCTCTGTTGCCGTATGTAGCACAGAAAAAAAATGTGATGGAATACTGGCAGGAAGGTTCAATCTCTACTGCCAATCTGCATCCGCCTCTGACATGGTGGGCCAACATCATAAAACAGGAGGCATTACTTTTAGAGCAGCCCTCATATAAAAAGGTAAAAGCAAATTCTGAAGTATTTAAAATTATTTTAGGAACTACAGGATCTGCACAGTCATCTTACAAATCTGAACAAGAGCTTCAATATGTTCAATATGTTGTTCAAAAATTTAAAATGTGAAAAACATTGCTTTGTATTAGCAAGTCACTTTGCTGAAGGTGAATTCTGATCTGCATATGTCTAGTTACTGTGAGAAACCTAATGGAAAATGATGTTAGAAATAAAGGATATGATTCCTTCAGACAAAAGTGAACGTCTGCAAAGCAAAATTTTGACCTGTATGAATCCTCTGTGTTCAACAGAAAGAAATACGTTTCATCATAATGCAGATGACTGTCAGATAATTGATAGCCTAATAGTTTTTTTAGCTCCCATGTAAATGACTGCAGTGTGACAAGATAAAATCAGATATTATCAGATCCTTATTTTGCTTGTTACCTAAAAAAAAATATAAAAAAATAAAAAATAATAATAAAAAAAAACTTCTTTGTTTTACTTTGAGCCGGTATTTTGTTCAAAGTTGGTAAATGTATAATAGTCAGTGCTGTTGACTATCTGGATCTTCCTGACATTGAGATGTCTTTCTCCTTGAGACTCCTGTAAGTTTCAGAAAAGTAAATGTTTTGCAGATTCAGGACTCCAGCATTCATTCTCTACTGGCTAATCTTGTATGAAGATTTAAAATGTTCTGCTCTATATTTTTCTTAGCTCTTAAGTAGGTACTTCCCTATCACTCAGAACAATGCTGCTTCCCCTTCCTTTATAAAATTTCCTACATAAAACCTACATTGAGGTTTTCTGAAAACCACTGTGTCTTGCGGTGTTTGCATGCTACATAAATTTAACCTATACAAGAAACTTGTTGCTGAAGTTCCATATTTGGAGTTGGGGTTTTTGTTGAGTTTAAAAATGAAAATCTTCACCTCATTTTGGAAAATATGTAACACTATTACATGGATTAAAAAAAAAGCTTTTACAGATATAAATAATAGCTTGTTCAGCTCTTTACTATTTCTATCAAAAGCAGAAAGTTAACAATCCAGTAAAGGGAATTTTTATTTCTTAAAAAAATATATTAAACCAGTCCAGTGATCTCGTGATGCTTCAGTTAGCTTACTTTGTCTTCCTTTGCTTTAGTGAGAGAGATAAACACAGTGTAGAGTGAGAGCCTATACTGATGAAAATGTCCTAGCAAGTGTCTTTGAAATGATGAAAAGGGAGAACTGGCTTCAGCAGACACGGAGAAGGCTGAGGTACTCAAGTAACAATAACACTCCTGGGTAAACTAGTAGTGATTTGTTAAGTTCCCTTAAAATCTTACTGGGTTCATCCTGACTGGCTAGAAATCAATTTGCTAGTTCATGTACCATGCTTTTCACATTTTGACCAGACTTCCTGTGGTTGAGCTGTATCTTTCACTGAAAGAAAATGAGTAGTCTCTGAAAAGTCTCTGCTGTTCTTTTTATGATTCTAAATAAAATCTTATCCATTAATTCTCATCAGAGGTTCAGGAGGAAGCCCAGTAGAATAAAAATGAATTTAGTTTATCCACAAGCGAAAAAGAGCATTCACAACATCTTTCAGAAGTCTTCTTTTTAAAATAAAGTATAATAAATCTTAGCTATTTCGTCATATATAATTGTTAAAATCTTTTCAGGTTTTCTAAGTAGGGGAAAATGAATAGAGTAGGAAGGTCTTGAGTTTTCATAACCTGGATGTTTGTCTTAGGAGTTGCAATATAGCCTATCCTCAGACAAGTACCAACACTAAATGGAACTATGTTGACACTTGATGATGCTATTTTCGAAGATTGCAGAAGCAGTAGAACTTAAGTTTAAAGATGGACAGAATTGATTTTCATTTTAGTGGTTGGTGAACAGTTGAAGTTGGTGAACTCTGGGAGTGTGGTGAGCCTGGTGCAGATTCACAGTCACATAATTAAGTGTCTTATTACCTCCTCTATACTAATTATAAAAACTTCACTTGCATATTTGCATGGAAGAGAACTATGAATTTTAGATATATACTGACCACTCTACAGAAAATTGTACAGCTGCATCATGGAAAAGCTTTGAAGTTTCAGATAGGCTACCCCAACTTTTCTTTGGGTAGGAAAGGAAAAAGGAAAAAAAAAAGCAAAACAGATAAACATTTCTAAAACAACTCTGAAATGGAATTATTGCCCTGTAAGATTATAGTCCAGTCCACACCTTTGACAATTGATAGTCTGAAAGGTTTGGGATTTATTAGACTATTTGCACTTGGTCTGCAACTTTTACCAGTTTTCACAGACTGTAACACTTTGAGAACAACTGTGAAAAATATTAAACAGTATAGATTATATTTTGCCTATTATTTCCTTCACTCCTTTTTGCTTTAGTGAATACAGACTATTTTTCCAGACTTAGGTATGTACAGCAGCATATTCACACAATGGATTAATTTCTTGTACATTTCACTGAATATTTTTGCCCTAATAATAAAAACAAACCAAAAAAAAAAAAAAAAAAAAAACAAACCAAAAAAAAAAAACTGCTGAGATCATTGAAAACATAATTCCATGAACAGTCTCCCATTTAAGAAGGATTATTTTAGTTATGTGGTGTTAAACTTTTTATGTCTTACTGGCAGTAAAGCATCTCTGTATTGTCTCTATTTTTAGCTCCAGTTTGTATAAATATCGTTATCCCCTCCCTTTCATGTTATTTTGTAGCTATAACTGTGGAGGTGAATTATTCATTTTCTTTAGAAACAAGAAATTACCAGAAAATAAATGTAAATTAATTATCAAGCAATGCTCTAAAATTGCTGATATGAAATAGAAACATAAATAGTAGAATAAATCTTATTCATATGTGTCATTTTATTGACATGTTCTGTTCAGGTTAATAGACACTGAAAGAAAAAACAAAGGGAAGTCACCATGGTCTCTGTTTCTCCCTGTTGGAAGGGCTGACTGCAAAAGTTAGCCTTGGTTCAAGGGTCAGAATGCTCTGTGTGCATTCATGAAAACATTTCCATACTCTTAAATTAAGAAAGAAGACTGAAGTCAGTTATTAGTTGCCCATGGTTTCAAGCAGTGATTATTGAGTTAATATTCATATGTTTTCCCATTATGTTTCAATTCTAGTTGTATCTCAGATGATTAAGAATAATTCAGATTATTTTTGTAACTGGTTGGTAGCATTTAATACAATCCTTAATACAATTACAAAAAGAAAAAAGGTTTAATGCAGTGAAAACAAAATGTCTTCTAAGCCTGAAGGAAAGCATAACAAAACAAAACAATAATCTGTCTTAGTTATGTGCTTGAATGTCACCTTACTGCATTTCTTATGCTGAAGAAATTGTCATAATTTTTTCCAGCTTACCCTTAAGGATTATATCATGCATGATGTCATAATCAGTTATTTTATTTACAAGATTTCCTTGTATTTCATGTAAGTTAATTAGCATTCTGATAGTATCACAACACACTAATTAGTAGTAATAAAAATACTGGAGAATTCAGGGTTAGAGACTCTGATTATCAATGCATTTTATTTTTGACCTGTTTCTTTATATACTCTAAGCAAAATGAGTTAACACTTCTGCTTTGCAAGAGGAAATAACTAGATATTTCTTATCTAATAAGCCTAACCGTAATTACCTTCCACTTGGTTTTGGTTTATCAGTTTGGCTTTGTTTTGCTAGTAATGCAAGATCCCTTTCAGGTGGCAGAAAATGAAATTTAAAAAATTATTCTACAGTTGGAAAAGTCCCACTGTCCACTGTTTTTACATTAATGTATCTTTCCTGATTATGTTTTGTTGTTTTTTGTTGTTATTGCAGTTTTCATTTCATGAGTCATTAAAACCAGATAAACTCTACTCAGTTGTGTGTTTCTCATGAATTTGCTAAATGTTATATTTTGGAGATGTAACCTTGTTGAAAAACAGTTATTCAGTAACTGATAGTCACAGATACTCTTTTTGATACTACATTTTCCTACTCATACAGCTACATGGGGGCACATACGGGACAGCTGACCCGAACTGGCCAGAGACATACTCCATACCAAATTACACCATGCTCAGTAATAAAAATTGGCTTCAAAAAGGATGCAAATTGAGGACAGAGACAGAGATCTCCAGGTAGTTTGTTACAGTTCTTCCTTATGCACAGATGAACTTCCTGTATTCCAGTTTGTGCCTATTAGCCTTTGTGCTGTTGCTGGGCACCAATGAAAAAAGCCTAGTCCCATCTTCTTTAGATATTTTTAAGTGTTGATAAGATCCCTTCTTGATCTTCTCCATGTTTAACAGCCCCATGACTCTCAGCCATTCTTGTACAGGAGGTGTTCCAGGCCATGCACCATCTAGAACTTCCACATCTTATTTGAACTGCAGATCCTAGTATTCCAGATGTAGCCTTATCAGGCGAAGTAGAGATGGAGGATCACTTCCCTTGACCTGCTGGATATGCTCTTTTTAATGTACCTCAGGATACCATTGGCCTTCTTAGCCACAGGGACACACTGCTGGCTCATGACCAGCCTGCTGTCCATCAAGACACCAAGGTCCTTCTCCACAGAGTTCCTCTCCAGCAGATCAGCCCCTAACCTGTAATGATGTATGCAGTTACTCCTCTCCAGGAGTAGGACTCTACACATACTCTTGCTGAACCTCATCAGGTTCCTCTTTACCCAACTCTCGAACCCAACCAGGTCTCACTGAACAGCAGCAGAGCTTTCTGATGTTTCAGTAACTCACTCTGTTTCATCAACAAACCTTCCTAGGGTAGAGTCTATGCTTTCATCCAGGTCATTGATGAAGATGCTAAACAAGACTGGATCCAGTAGAGACCCCTGGAGAACACTGCTGGCTACGGGCCTCCAACTAGAGTCTTTCACCGATCACAGCCCTGAGTTCTGCCAGTTCACCTCACTGTGCATTCATCTGTTGCACACTTCTTCAGCTTATAACTACATTATGAAACTTTTTTTATTTCCCACAGTTTTTTACATTGTACAAAAATTAGCTTTGTCTATTGAGTATGCAATGGAACAGGTGTATGTTTGTATACCTATCTCAGAAATATATATGAATACAATACTTTTCTAAAACCAGCTTTTTGTAGAGGAAATGGTTTCCTGACAGCTTTACTTTCATTATCAAGTTTTCAGTAAGGCAATGAAAAAGATTGCTGTAGTAAGATCCACAAGTGTTCTTTCATGGTAAAAAACATCAGTCTCTCACCTTGATCACCTGAAAAAAGACATATTGAAATAATGTTGTCAAAGTTGTTAGGCTTGATCTCACTTCCCTATGACAAATCTATTATAAACATGCCAGCGTGGTTTGAGGGAAGGAACATGTAGCAGCAACTGAGGAAATTTTGCTTTCTAGTAATTGTGCTTCCATATATATATATTAACATGAAGAAAGTCACTTGTTTTAAGTTATACATCCACAATATCTCTTTATTCTGGCAGTTGTCCACATCACTCAGAGTAAGTGTGTGCCAGATTTCAATAGCACACCTGTTGTAGCAAGAGAGGTACCTCTTCAGGAAACTGTCATTTTCAGCTCCATAAAACACCAGAGACTTCCTCCTGTTCTTACTCAGACCTCTTATGCAGAAGTTACACTTTTTTCTCCCTTTCCTGGTTGGTGGGTTGTGTAAATATGGGCTAGATCTTATGTTTTGATCTTCCTTTCCATGTATATCTTTGAAATGTGTGCAGTAACAAGGACTAATGTTAAAAATGATGAGGATGTAGTTTGCACAGAGCGAAATATTTTTATACATTTGAATTTCCAGTTTATCTGGAAAATGTGGTTTCTTACAGAATAAATATAGCTTTTCTTTTAAAGTGGAGAAAATCTTCAATTACTTGCCCTAAACCCTGATACGTCTCAGATTAAATATTTTAAGCTCAGAAAGATCCCTTTGTCCTCAGGCTTGTAGAAATTAGAGATATGTGTTGAATAGGTAGAAGATATTTGATCTACTTATGTCAAATTTACTAACTAAACCTTTGAGATTCTTAGAATAAAATGTGGTAACTCTAGGAACAAGAGTAGTTCTGTCATTAGACACTTAGTTGTATTGCTTTACCCAACTCAGAAGTCCTTTTCTAGAACATTATGTCTACAGTATTACAGCAAAATAAATCAGCAATATGAACCATTACACAGGAGTTTCTCACTATCATATTCAAAACTAGATAAATTAAAAAAGTGGGACATTTTTGAGTGTTATCTTAAGTTATACATTTCCAGATATGCCTGTTTTTGTAGTTTAATTAATTGCACTAATTCTATTCTTCATCAAACTTCTAAATTAATTGTACCTATAATTACCAGAGCATATCTGGTACACGAGAGAATAGCTGAAAGTTTTGTAACAAAATTTGTCAATTAAAATGTATTTTGAAAAATAAATGTACGTAAAAATGCCAGAGCAGTTCTGAGTTGCAGATTTCAGCATCACTTGAAGTTTTTCCGCCTTAACATTTCTGAATCATTTTAATGATTTAATATTGCAGTAAGATTACAGACTTCTTGTGGGAGGGGTGTATCCAAAAGAACTAATAATCTCACACCAGAAACAGTTAATCACAGATAATTTGCACAAACTGATAATATTTATGTTTGTTGAAGCAATGAGGCATAGAAAAAAACAAGAATAGTGCTTGATTGTACCAGACAAAAAATAAAATGTAGCAAGGAGGAGACAGGCTTTGCATCCAGCAGATTTCAGTTGGGATGAAATGCATACATGGAAAATGAATGTTGTGTAAGCAGAACTGAAAGCAAATTTGATGTTAACTCTTTGTTTCTAGGGGAGAAAGGAGGTAAGAGCAGGGTTGGATGACCAGCACTGAGAAAGGTGTAAATGCAGCTGGGGCTGCAAGGAACATCCAGGAACCCTGCAAATAGTGAGAGCAGTTGAAATGCTTCCTTCCTCCCAAGCAGCACCCTGGCAAAGCTGCCCTCAGAGCCCATGGGGCGGCTGTCTCTACACGTCATCTTCCTTTCTTGCAGGGGATGAACACGGTAGGAAAGGATGTGAAAATAAATTGCTATGTGCAGCTTGCTCAGTAATCACCTGAACAAATCTGGATTTCAGGATCTGATCCTCAGCTTAGTCATTGCATGTTATTCTGCTCCCTCACACTACTTGTGGTATTCACGTCAAAATGAATTCATTTCTTCAGTTGCACTTACTGTTTCCTGGCAACCACACACCTTGGAAAAAAAAATCATGCAACATGAGAAAGCATGGAGGGTTGGTCCTCTCCCTCCCTTTGCCCTTCCAGAGTGTCTTCCTGTATTTAATTCCTAGTACAGTTAGATAGCCTGTATCTCAGTTACTTTATTCAGATAACAGTTATGTAAATTGATTAGGGGAATGTCAAATCAACTTGTTATTTAAACTCAAAAAGCTTAATCATATGAATTCTGATTTATAAAATTAAATGTGTGGTTTTCCTTTCATTTTCTGAACATGTTCATGCAGATAGTCTGTTTCAGCTTGGAAAATGAAGTGAATCATACAAAGATGACTTCATACAAATATTTTTCTCATTTAACTATGGTAGAGGATTAATTGAAGGATAAAATTAGTGATGACAGAGTGTTAATAAATAGCTTTTGGGAGTTACTTAAAGACAAATAATGATTGCTTTTATTATATTTCAACAAAGTGCATAGGGTAAATATATAGAGACAATTATGAAGGAATCTGAGCTGCAGAATTCATGGGGTCTTCACTTGAGACAAAACCAAGACTTTCAGTGCACATTGTGCATTTATGTGAAAAGATGGATCATTTAATATATTATTTACATTCTTTTTATTGATACTTGAATGTGGCCTGTTTTTCATCTATTACTATACAGTTAATTTACTCTTGGGATGTAGCTAACATACCTTGGGATATAGCTATGTAATCTGTAACAAAAGAGCAAATTTCTGGTATTAAATTGTAGAGTCTCCTAAACTTCTATAACTTATGTCTTGGGGATTTTCATACTTCTGCTTTCTTACGGATAAGTAAAATAAATAAATAAATAAGGCAGATACATAGAACAGATTAAGACAGATACACAGAACAGATTTAAATTGTAATAAGTCATGAAGAGATGAAGAGTAGGAATCAGAGAAGTTTCTGAAATTGTGCAAGGTCTTCCAAATCTTAATGGCCAATATAAACGTGGAACAAGATGCAATGATTACTGTGCAGTAATCTATGTGCAGAGATACTATGTCAGTAGCTCCAAAATTGATGCCTCCTCTTTATTTCCATGGAAACTTCAATAGATATAGAGAGGACAATAACACCATTTGATAAAGCAAATTCTCAGCTACATAACACTATTTTTAACATAATCATCATCACTAGCTATGCATTTTCACCAGCAGTGAACAAGAGCCTGCATAATGTGTTTGCAAATTTCTGTACCAGCAGAGGTGACCTACTGTTGCTTTCACTGCTGCTGAAACGCACCGCCCACCCCTCACTGTGCTCACATCTACAGCTTGGTCTCCATAAATATTTAGCTAGTGTCAATGAATGTCAATGAGTGCAATTTTTTCCACATGGAGGAATTCTGTGACATACCTTTGCTGCATCCACTCTTCTGTATCAGACCCGTTGAGTCAGAGTGCCCCTCTGCTGCCATCTCTCACACAGCAATAACATGTAATGAAATACTGTTTGGAACATTCAGCCTCTGCTGCCAGACGACCAATATCCATAACATCTGATGTTGTACGCCAACATCATAAATCAGGAGGCATTACTTTCAGAGCAGCTTTTATACACAGAATCTGGAAATTGCACATATGTTTGACTGAATACAATTGAGCATCCTGTAGGTCCTCTGTGGTAAGTAGTGTTGAGTGGTGTAAGCATTTAAATGAGTTAAATGAGGTCCTCTCTTTGAGAAGGTCAGAAAACAAGGCTTACTGAAAGAAAGGGTCGGATTGCTCTTCAGAGCTAGGGAGTGAGAAATAAGGTTCAAGTGAAAGGACCAGTGATACAGTATCTTGGAAAGACTAAACCAAAGGGCCAGTAGGAAGGGATCTTTTAAACATGTTAAAGAAAGAGACAAGTAAAAAAACTGGAATTTGAAATATACCTTCCATCTTCAAGTTACATCTGTGATCTGAACCTTGATTAATTGAAATCAACATGCTAGTGGTGAAACAAAGTTCACCAGTCTATGAGAAAAAATGCTAGATTATTATTAGTGGAAGCTGAATGCTTCAAAGGAGAGGAATATCTGAGGCCATGATTTCAATAGTACTTAAGTCTCATCAATTTGTGATGGGATTTCGACTTACAAATCAGTCAGTTAAACAGATGTTAACCTTTTTTTATGAAGTTCTAGTTTAAAATTATTACTAACAAAGTATTCCTCCTATACCAACAAACATCTTAAAACAGCAATGAGATATTGTGCAACTGATAAAATGGACACTTCAAATACAGCAAGTTTTCTTTAAAAATGTATTTGAATATACTTAATCTCATAAATAAACAACACTGAAAATACTGCAAAAGTGTGTCTGGAGGCAGACACAGCAAAAGCTTTTATTTTATGCGATTATGCGTTCTAATCCTGTTTGCCATGGGTAGAAAAGCAAAATCTTACATGATATGATATATGAAATAATGAATGAAATAAACTAAATTCTATTAACCCTTCTCAGTAACACAATAATGAAAGGAATTAAAGTACAAAACATTTAGAATGAGAGGTTCTGCTTCATACAATATGTAAATGATCTGTGGAACACAGCCTTTCATGGATTAGTATTTTAGAAAATGCAATATTATGATTTTAAGTAATATTAATATAAGTACAATTAACAGACTGCAGTATTAAAGGAAATAGACTACTAAACATTCCATTTGGGTGTAAATTTTCTCCTCAGCTTTTATTTTTGTCTTTCCAGGTCTTATAGAAATTTTTGAGATTTCCATTTAAAATTTGCTTAAAATGTTTAAAATCTTTCCATATCCCATTAACCGACCAGTTTTTGTTTTTGTGCCAAAACCAAACCAAACAACATCAAAATGAATTAATAATAACACTGAAATCTCATTTCAGTAGTATGACAATAAAAACGTGTGTTTATTATACATTGGAATCGTTTGTCAGGAGGAATCGTAAAGGTGAAAATGATGTTAGTCTACTGAGAACACGTGACTCATTTTGACAAGCCTGGTTTATTGGGAGTTTATGGAATCTTTCAGTGAGAGGAGAGGAAGAACATTCTGGTCACAGCCCTTACAAGCTGGTGAAGAAGGCTTCAAACTAAATTTGCTGAGAGGTAAGAGCCTCAGTCCATTCAGCTGCTATCAGTTTGATACCAGTGCCTGCAACAGATGCCCAGAGCCTGAAGAAATATAACAGAACAACAGGAGAGCACCTGAAGAGCAGCACAAAGGATTTCCAGCCACTCTAACCAGTAGATTAGCTTCATCAGTGTCTCAACTTAAATTCCTTCATGCAAATGCCCATGGCATGGGGAACATAGAGGACTGAGACTTACATAGTCCTGCAGGGCTATGGTCTCTGGGGCATCATGGCGACATGGTGGGATAGCTCACATAATGGAAGTATTAGAATGGAATGATGCAGGCTCTTTAGGAAGTACAGGCAGGAGATACAAGGGGGTGATATCATCCTCTGTGTCAATGACCAGCTGGAGTACATGGAGGATGGGGATGTGGACCCAACCAACAGCTCACGGGTCAGAATTAAAGTGAAGACAGAACAGGTGAGATCACAGTGACAGTCTTCTACAAGCTGAAAGATCGAGATTACCCTCATGATGCCCTCTGTAGGGCCCTCACAGATAGGGAGCAACCTCATGTTCACAAACCTTTGTCCTCATGTCAGGCTTCAAGTACCTCAGTATCTGCTGGAGAGACAGCACAACAAGGCATAAGGAATCCAGAAGGTTCTTGGAGCATGTTGATGATAACTTCCTACCACAAATGATAGAGAAGGCCACAAGGGGAGGTGTCATGCTGGACCTTGTTCTCACCAGTAATCAGGGACTTGTGGGGAGTGTGAAGATCAAGAACAGTCTTGGCTCCAATAACCATGGTTCAGTACAAGATTCTTAGAGTAGTTATGAGAGTACATGTCAAACTCACAAGTCTGTCCTTCAGGAGAGCAGATTTTGGCTTGTTAAAGGATTTACGTGTTAGATTTGAGATGGATAAAGCCCTGGAAGAAAGAAAGAGTCAAAAAGCCTGGTTACTATTCAAAGATCACCTCCTGCACATTTAGAAGTATCGAATCGCAACAAAGAGGAAGTCAGGAAAAAATGCAAGGGGGCTTACATGGATGAACAAGGAATTACTGAACAAACTCAAATACAGGAAGGAAGCCTATAGACGGTGGAAGAAGGAACTGGTAACCTGGAATAAATACTGAGAAGATGAACAAGCAGATAGAGTTCCACTTAGAAAAGTCAAAGCCCTCACGAAATTAAACCTTCCCAGAGACATCAAGAACAAAAAGAAAGGTAGGGACAGTTGAGGCTTTTCAGACTGGAGAAGAGACAGCTCTGGGGAGAAATTATAGAGACCTTCCAGTACTTAAAAGGATCCTATAAGAAAAAAGGGGAGGCACTCTTTTATCAGGGAGTATAGTATTAGAAAAAGGAGTAACAGTTTTAAGATTAATGAGGGTATATTTGGATAGATATTAGGAATAAATCTTTCACTGTGAGGGTGGTGAGGCAGTGGATTAGGATACCCGGAGAAACTGTGGATGCCCCATCCCTGGAAGTGCTCAGGGCAAAGATAGATGGGGCTCTGAATAACATGATCTAGTGGAATCTACATGGTCTTTAAGGTCCATAAAAACCAGAACAATTCTGTTAAACTCCGATGTTCTGAGCAATTATGCAAATAGATTATTTGATAGGAAGAGGGAAGTGGATATACTCAGATAGCCACCAAATAAAGAATGCAACAAGGCCCAAAGTCTATGTCAGTTCTTGAAGTTGTTGCTCTTTTAAGATAGAAAGGAGAAACAAGAAGCCCTTTTCACTTTGATTCTGATAATTGAAATACACTAGTTGTCTAGGACCATGGGCTCCAGAGAGCTTATGATTCTCAAGGAAAAAAGGAGAGAAGATATCACAGAAGAGACAACAAGCTTAAAGAAACCAAATCTAAAGCTCCAAGGATTGCTATGTTAGATTAGAAGAGACAAATCCAAATCTTCAAAAAAAAGGGAGGCTCAGGAGAGTTCACAGTTCCTTAATGACATTATATTGAGGACACATTAATACTTTCTTTCCACTGTAAAAAGTTGTATCAGAAATTCAGCATCATTCAATATGCCTGAATTAGAAGCTCTTTAACTTCCAGAATATTGAACATAAAGTAAAAAAAGGAAAAGTTCAGCTTATTAGAGATGAGTGCTTAAGAATGCTTACATATTTAAGAACAAAATCAGAAAAACACAAAGCTACCAAGGGACATAATGTGCATCAAGGAGACATTATTTAATTTTAAGAGGATCTAAGCTACTTTTTGACGTGTTTTATTGCTGATGCAGACAAATTTCTGTCTTTTTGTGAAACAGTAGTGTGAACAACAGCTTTTTCCCTTAAATTTTGGATCACAGAATCACAGAAGTGTAGGGTTTGGAATGAACCTCTAGAGATCATCGAGTCCAACCCCCTGCCAAAGCAGCTCCCTAGCCCAGGTTGTATAGGTAGATGTCCAGGCAGGTCTTGAACGTCTCCAGAGAAGGAGACTGCACCACCTCTCTGGGCAGCCTGTGCCAGTGCTCCTTCACCCTTACTATGAAGAAGTTTCCACACACATTTGTGTGGAATTTCCTATACTTCAGTTTGCAGCCATTTCCCCTCATCCTATCGCCACACACTGCAGAGAATAGTCCCGCATCATCCCTTTGCCTCCCACTCCTTAAATATTTATAGATGAAAGGATCATTTTTATGTCCTTCTTTCGGCCAGGCTAGGACTGAAACATTGAACATAATGTATTTTTCTATTGACAGAAAATTCAAAGAATACTTCTCACAGTTTGTTTTATTGTAACCATTGTGAAATAGTGTTTCCCTCACCTTTTGTTTTTCCTCCAGGTAATTCATCATAGGAATAATCTGGATAGTTTAAAGTCTGTGTTTTATGTTGCACAGAAGAATGTACTCCTCTAGAACAAAGATACCAAGGCCTGGATTAAGGAGCTCAGATTTTAATGCAGACAAAATGAATTCTTTTTCCCTCACACAGCAGTAGTGTAATTGACAGATGATTATATATCACCTCTTGCCAAGAATTTGCTAAGCACTTTAAGCCTGGCAAACTATGTGTTAGATTGCGATTGGTTGAAAAATCTATAATTTTCTCTTGGGGAAAGGCCAATCTATCTACTCAAATGTTATGCCATACATTTTCCATCACAAAATTTCAGCTGCCCACATGCTCCTGAAAGGATGTATTGTATTTATTTTTTAATAGAATTGAAAAATTATTAAAGTAAACAGCAATAGTTTACCAAACCTGGTGTTCCAGCTGTTAATTGCTTTGAAGTTGTAAGATGCTTTGGCTTCATTTCTGAATTTCAACTTGTACATGAATTGTAAAATTAATAGTGGCAATTCATTTTCAAGGGTGGTAATAGGCCATACCTGGAATCATGGAGCCCCATCTCTCAGTGTCTCTATATCTCAGATAAGCTTCCAGTTGTGCAGCCTTTTTCTGGAGTTGTGTGTTCAGAAAAGCTTTTGCTTAAATACTGCTGTGATTGTTCTGCTTGGTCTAATGGGCTATTTGGGACTATGAAAGCCTTTTACGAAGCGTGAACCTTACAGATAGTTATTGCTTAAGCAGTAGAGCTCATTGCTGAATTATGTTTGTATACACGTATATACACAAAAGAAATTGCTGAAATCTATTTCATGAGAAGCTAGTATTTTTAAATAGTCAATTTTACAATGTTATTCACAAAATGTCTCAAGCACTCTTTCCTTCTATGAGACAGCTTTAGTAATCTCAGCCAATAAAGGAGGTATTGTTTCCTGGTAGGTTCTTTGTAATACACTAACAATTTTGCAACATTTTGTGTTTGAGAAGGAGTCAACATCAAGTTTCACAGTTCTTATTTAATGAAAATTTTAATCAGTTCTTCCTGCTTTCCCCTCATAGATTTTTATCAGTACCCTTTCCATATTTCTTCTCTCTTCTTAATCTGGGTATGGTTTGAGGGTATTTTACAGTGCAAATATTATTCAAATATATTTATATTGGCAGGATACTGAAGTTTTAGATATTTTCTATTTGAATTATAGAAATACATTGTTTAAATGAAGAAATGATTGTGAGCCTTAACCAATTTGACAATACATGCATAATGGGAGTTGAATCCAATCTGCTAGTGAATAGCTGGCAGCCATCTCAATTCTCTGACATCTGATTTGAAAATGCATCGCTGTTAAAAGGAAGCTGTTTCTTCTACTTGAATGACAAACTATATATATACCTGATGGTAAATACAAGGATATTTTAAAACCATAGAAGAAAGAAGACAGAGCCATGAGTGGTACAGTTAATTATTATTAAAAGACAAAACAAAACAAAACAAAAAAACTGACCACCTCTGACCTACATTTCTTGTTGGTCTGAATTAGTTCCTTTTTACTGATCAAAATAATCACATAGCAGTTATGCATATATTCCAACCATCTATTGTCTCAGTAAAAAGAAAGAGAGTCAAAGATCCCCTGATGCTTTGAATGCTAATCCTTTTATATAAAGTTAATAAAGCCCCTGTACTGTCAGTTGCAGTCCTTTAGGACAAATAATCTATCCATTTTGTGTAGAAAATTAATCAAGAATGCCTGCGTGATGAAATGCACTTCTTTCATATAATCATGGAATCTTTTGAGTTGGAAGGAACCCTTAAAGGTCATCTAGTCCAACTGCCCTACAAGAACAGGGATACCTACAGCTAGATCAAGTTGCTCAAATCCAGATCCAGCCTAGCCCCAGGGTTGGGGCATCCACCACATAGCTGGGCAACCTGTTTCAGTGCCTCACCACTCTAATTGTATAAAACTCCTTCCTTATGTCCAAACTAAATATCCTCTCTTTTAATTTGAAGCCATTTCCCCTTGACCTTTCACAACACACCCTGATAAAGAGTCTGTCTCCTTCTTTCTTATAGTTCCCCTTTAGATATTGAAAGGCTGCTATCAGGTCTTGCCTGGGCCTTCTCTTCTCCAGGCTGAACAGCCCCAGCTCTTTCAACCTGTCCTCATAGGGAAGATGTTCCACCCCTTGGATCATTGTTGTGGCCCTCCTCTGATGCACTCTAACAGGTCCATGTCTTTTGTGTACTGACAACTCCACATCTGGACGCAGTACTCCAGGTGTGGCCTCATCAGTGCAGAGCAGGGGGGCAGGGTCACCTCCCTTGACCTGCTGGCTGTGCTTCTTTGAATGCAGCCCAGGCTATGGTTGGCTTTCTGGGCTGCAAGGGCACATTGCTGGAGTGTGGTGGGGCTTGCCGTGACCCAGGTACAAGACCGTCTGCTTGGATTTGCTGAACCTCACAAGGTTTTTTGGACCCACTACTGAAGCCTGACTAGGTCTCTCTAAATGATATCCCATCCCTTAGGCATGCTGACTGTACCACTCAGCTTGGTGTCATCTGCAAACTTGTTGAGGGTGCACTTGATCACACTGTCTGTGTCACTGTTGAAGTTGTTAAAGAGTACTGGTCCCAGTACTGAACCCTGAAGGATGCCACTTGTCACTGACCTTCATCCATAGAGCCATTGAACTCTGGGTACAGTTTCATAACCAGTTCCTTATTCATTAAACAGTCAACCCATCAAATCAGTATCCATTACTTCTAGAATACTAAGCAAAAACTCTTCTGAGGTGAAGCTTGTAAAGTAATTCCTTCTAATCATTCTAATTAAGATCAGAAGGTATATTTGACTGTTTAGTGTCCAGATTCATAAATTATTGAAAGATCAAGCACAAAACAGAACCTTTTTTTTTTTTTTTTTTTCCTAGAGATACTGCAAGTGCTTAATTAGAATTGAAGTTATCTCCGGATTGAAAGTACCTTAATGCACTTCTTAAATGGCATTCATTTCCAGAATCTTATGCATTTGAATGTTAGAAATCTGGGGAGAAACCTAAGCTGTTTATGTGGGGAAGGATGCTCAGTAATGAAGCCTGATAGTGAGGCTGTAATCACAACTTTCATGGCAGTTATGTCATGTACGAAGCACGACTTCAACTCTTAAAGAAAGATGGACAATGAATGCCAATTTTTGACCTCCCTTTTAAGACATTCTTAACTAGAATAATTTAATTGGGATCACATAATTACTCAAAAGTCAATCTCAAGTGTATTATCATCCTCCTGTGTCAGCACTGCATACCTTGTTATCCTGTTATAGTTTGTCAAAAAATTGTCACAGGAGACTGAATCTTACAGAGGATAATAACCCTACTGCTGCTTCTTCCAGCCGCAAATCTGAGTTCTGAAATAATGAGGAGATTCTGCTGCTGGGAAAAACCTTTTCTCTTTTTTCTTTCTTTCTTTCTTTTCTCTTTTTTATCCCTCTTTTTTTTACAAGCTAGACCACCTAGATGTATCTGTCACTGTAGTGGTAGAGTTTGGGTTTTGCATTTTGGTTTTTTTTAATAATTGTAACAGTGGAGTTTTCATGGATTTTCATGATTTATTATGCACTATTTGCAGAGACGTTTAACAGTCCTGGGTTATATATGATATATTTCTATTCTAATGATGCCTTTCAATCTTGGCAGAAGAGAACATGAAAATAACACTTTTTAGGATGCTATATACATTTTTACAGAAAGTTTACTAGTAGCATTTACTTTGGTTTTCTTTTTTATTTCATTTGAAACCTCTCTGAATTTTGATAGCATATTGTTGCTATGTATGCCTTGGTGTTATATGTAATATTTGATAGCAAAGAGAGAAGAATGAAAATGAAGTAAGGAAAAATTACTTACTTGCTTTGTCATTCTTGCCTACTCCCAAGCGTTTTGAATTTTACAAAAATGAAGGAATCTAAAGGAACTGCTAATACAAGTAAAATCTTCCAACAAAACATGGCTTTTAGAAAACCATTAAGTCAGATAATGCTCATAGTAAGGTAAAACTAATAAAAGACTGACATTTAGGTTGGATTCACTCTAATGGGCTAAATTAAACTGCAACCACTTTCTCACTCCCCCTCATTAAAGAAGATGGGGGAAGATATGATGGAAACATTTGGACAGTGGTCTCTGAAATATGGTGCATTTTGGGTAGTTCTATGTGGAGCAAGGAACTGACCTCAATAATCTCAGGATTTTTGTGATTCTATGAAATGGGCTCAAGGGCTGAGACAAAGACAAGACCACTCACCAATTAAGATCACTAGAAAAGAAAGCATAGGAAAATTAATACAGTTTAATGCATATTACTAATAGAGCAGAACAGTAATAAAAGCAAAGTAAAAACACCTTCTTCTTCACCCACCCTCTTCTAGCTCTTCCCAGGCAGTACAGGGAAACAGGAGTGGGGGCTGCTGTCAATCTGTATTACTTAATCTCTAGCATATTTTCATGGTCACTCTCTGCCTCTGCTCCATGTCAGTCCATCCCATGGGATATCTTTCTTCCCACAGGCTGCAGCTCTCCCAGCACTGCCCCAGCATGGCTCCATACCATGGGGCCCACCCTTTAGACACTGCTCCACGCTGGTCCCCATGGGCACTCCCTGATCCCTCCTGCCCCACCATTGCCTGGGCTGCTCCTGCGGGGATATCCATGGGCTGTGCCTCCTTCAGGCCTCATCCACTGCTGCCCCATGAGCTTCTCCATGGATGCACATGGAGATCTACTCCATGCAGTGCCCATGGGCTGCAGGGGGACAGCCTGCTCCTTCATGGGCCTCTCCTGGGCTGCAGGGAGCTGCTGCTGTGTGCCTGGAGCATCTCCTGCACTGACCTTGGTGTCTGCAGGACTGCTTCTCTCTAATTTCTCATTCCACTCTTCCAGCTGTTGTAGTACAGCAGTTTTCCCTTAAATCAGCTCTCCCAGAGCATTGCTCAGCTGCGGCAGTGGTGAGTACCTCTTCTCTTGCTCCTCTGACATGGGACACTGCTGAGCTCTGCTCAGGGGCCACCTGGGCAACCCCCTTACTATGAAAACCTTGTCATATAAACCCAACACTGTTTTTATGATTTCCATCAGGAAACTGTAATTGTTGGAATCCCCAGATTGACGGTTTTTTGTCCTTCTCTACCAGACACCATCACTGCCCTCAAATGAAGATATTATATGTATTTTATTATTCTTTTATTTCTTTTTAGTTGAACATCATTAACTTCTACATGAACAGCTGTAACCCTCCCTGAACCACTCCCTTGCCCATTTCCAGAGGCTTTAGGCAGCCACTCTGACTCTCTGCAGATCCTGTAAATTTTAAGACTGTTTCCCAGCTAGAAGTTGTGGTGCATGCTCTTCAGTTTTACCCATAAGCACATTGCAATACCTCACTTTTCATTCATTTGCCAGACCACACATAGTTCTGTATCATGCATGGTGTAGATTTAGAAAAGGACAGCATTGCCTTTCATCTCACCAATTTTCTGTGTAATACTTTTGAGATCAGCCAATATGAAAAAAAGAAAAAAAAAAAAAAGCCATTGCTGTCAGCAGGATTGGCTTACACACAGGAGATAGTCCATAGCCAGATCTTTCACTACTGTGAGTACTCACAGAAGCTATCATATATTTCTACTTGAAGTGCTTCCATTTGGAGCTGTTAGGCACAGATTTTATTCCTTTGCATTTCTGACAGTAACAGAATGTGATGTCAGATTGTAAGAACAACAAAATTAAGCACAAGGAAAATTGGAAATGACTTAGGCTTCCTATTTCTAAAAACATTTTAGACAGAATCTCTTTATTAGTAGTATTAATAAATAGCTAGAGATTGAATCTCTTGTGATGACTTGACCTTGCTTTAAGACCCATTGCTAACTGAAGACCTGTGTGAATGAGACAGTGGTGCGTGTACAATGGAGGTAAATCTACCTATTGAGAGAAGCAGTTTAGTACATAGTGTTGGCTTGAAACAACTGAGAAAATGTGGGACAAATTGGGGCCGAAGATTCAGATTGTAAATAATATGTGAGACAAAATAACATAATTTGTACAGCAAGAATCTGTCAGTTGGGACATCCTGTATGTAGGTGAGCTTAGAGTGCTGCAGAAAGAATGATAGCTTTATTTTTGTTTGTTTGTTTGTTTGTTTGTTTGTTTGTTTTTTGTGTGTGTGAGTGGCTGAGCAACAGTGGGACTGGTGTGTAAGTAGAAAGCATGTATCTCTTTTATGCTTATATGGATGGGCTACTGGAAAAAAAAAAAAGTTCACCATAGTTAAGAAAAGCTATTTAAAAAGCTAAAATCTTCTGCGCACATAAGGTTAAATCACCCCATGACCAGGAATTCTATGTGGATTATTTGATCAGTGGAAATTATTATCTTGGAATACAAAAAGAAGCAAAAGCAGTTTATGTTATTACTGGCAGTTTTCCTGCAGCCAATTCATGAGGAAAATAACTACTTAACTTTTCATAAAATTTCTTATCATATATGTTGACTCTTTTTAACAAATCTCACTGTTCGGCAGCTGATGCAGGGGACCCAGTCTGTAGCTAACTGTGATTAAAAACTTAGGATTTCTAAAATGTAAATACAAATGTACAAAATATTTCATTTTGCTGACAGTTTCCTATCAGCTATTTTTTAATAAATTCTGTTCACATTTCTTGAAATAAGATTTGAAGAAACTTCAAAACAATTAAATTAATGCAGTTTTGTAAACATGTTTGTATTCTGACTATAAGTACATACTTTTAAAATCTAAGCAGTCATTTTGTTGAAGACGAATTAACAAAATATTTCACAGTTACAGAAGTTCTGTTCATTCCTACTCATGAGCTTAGAGAATTAGCAAATCAAACAGAAAAGCAGGATTTATGGAAAAGGCATCTGCCTCTCATCTTTATTTTGTATGCAGCACAGGCTAATTAAAATCTTTACTACAGTACTCAGACCTCATTTTACGTAATTGCCAGCAAATGAAAATACTCTTATTTGTTCTTCATTGCTTTGTCTTCCATATGAGTTTTTATTGTGCATTTGTTATACACGTAATAATCAACTGGATCTTCTTTTTTCTTTTTGTCTTTTTTGCCTTTTAACAGGTCGAAGTCCTCAGTTGTTTTTAAAGTGTAATGTTAATAGCAGTAATTATGTTCTCTGTTATCAACATTTTGTTTAAATTATCACCCACAGTTATTAACATGTGAACACATAAATGGCATTTTACCTACTGCTAGGCAGCTGAGCAGTGTCACTCACATAATTTATAACAGGAGTAATTAACAGCAATGAACTTGCTGTAATGTTCTTTCCATCGTTTACTGCATGAAATTTATTAAAATATTAAATGCTGCAACAGTAAATTCCTTATTCAAAGTAGTAGTAAGCATGTATGTTTGACATGCTTTCTGCCAAACTGAAAGTAGTTTGAAAACAGCTGAATGACAGCATGAGGCTTTTGTGCATCTCCTTCAGGTTTTCAAATGGTTCTCTGAACATATCTTGTATCTGCAGGAATGTCTTGAACATACCAACTCCACTGCTCCTTACTGGTGATGGCATTCTTTCCTAGCACAAAAGGCTCCTATGAACCTTTTCTGTGTAATTGCACTTACTGCATTTCATCTTTCATTCTTATTTACTTGAGGACCGTGAGGATATTATTTATATGAATTTCAACAGCCTATATCTGCCCATTGTTCCTAATATTTGTTTGCTTGATGTAATTTGCAATAAGTGCTGTGGGCTATTTTCTCCTAACTACATAAATGGCTCTTGTCACCATTTACTGTCAGTCACTACAGAGAAAGCATTGTTCTCCTCTGTTGTCAGGAAAGGGCAAAGATAGCATTCAGTGTTCAGCAAAGTAACCAAGTCTTCCAGTATCACCAAACTTACAAGAACGTATTTTATTATATTTCTTATTACTAATGTGATAAATATACTCTTCTGGTATGCAAAAAGCATCAAATTAATTAATAATAGCACACAAGCAAATGATACTGTTCACTTTAAAGAACTTTGCATAATGCCTCTTACGATTACTAAAGCAATTAGAATACCAGTTGCGTGCTATTACTAATCATTTTAATAACTTCAGTATGCTAGATTTAGTTCATTTTTAAAGTCCTAAAACAAAATATACCTTCACATGATATTCATCATAACTAGTTATTGTTATATTGTATCTCCTTTCTAAACTCTTTACAATTTGTATTGTTTTATTTAGTAACCCCAGCCATTTAATTGTAAAAGTTCTCATTTCCCACACTTTAAAATAAACATTTATAAAAATGGAAGCTGAGAATAAAAAAAGGGCTAAGGAACAAGTATCCTTCTTATTATCTCTGCGGAGATCATTTGCATTATGTATTTCTATTCAGTGCCTCTTTATGAGGGACAGAATAGGGACAGTGGAGAGCTTGAATGAGAAGAATGGAAAATACTTTGTAAATGGCACATTCTATCATACACTCACAGTTTCATTCACAGGTAGCAGTGTAATGAATTCAAATTCTGTACACTGACCCCAGAGGTAAAATTTTGGGTTTGTGGTGATGGAGACAGGTACATCCCAGGGCTGTACCTGAAAGGCTACGTTCTGCAAGACAAAATATGTTTTACCAGAGTTGAACAGAAGGGAGAGGTATCAGAAAGACAGGCTTTCATTTGTTTGCAAAATCCACTCTTCATTCTGTATATTAAGAAGACTGTATACCTAATGCACTCCTGTTTTAACTTAATGGTTTATATGTATGAAATGTATACGTATGAAATAAATACTATCTAAAAAAAACCTCCTAATGCTTTTTCTTATATCCTTCTTTCATGTGACCTAAGGAACCATCTCAGAGTGAAAAAATAAGCTGAAGATTTTGCTCTGAAATATGTGGGCAAGGGGTGAATTTTTTGTGCATTACTTTGGGAAAGCAGAATTAGTCGCAAGTCTAACAACTAATAAAGAGCCAGATTTTGTATGCAGTGCATCACATGCACAGAGCTATCAAGCTCAGGTCCTGGCCGGAAAACACATCCTTATCTTAGATGACTTGCTAACTCCATCTCTTTTTTGGAAATCAGTTTGTGTCCTTAAGGACAGGGTTGCTTCTGTATCCATAGAAAGTGAGAGACTGTGTCTCTCTCAGTTTTGTTCCCCAGTCAATCTAATAGTTGCTTCACACAGTTACAGCTTATCTGGTATGAACATATACTTTTTTCTTTTGCTTCTGGTAAGCACAGGTTAGGTTGCCAGTGTTTAGATGTACAGTCTTGGTTCTCCACTCCTCTAGGTCTCATTCATGCTGTACCTATAGACGCCTTCCAAATTGATTACTGTTTCTTTTTTTTTTTTTTTTTTAATTTCTGACAAGAAAAGAGGCATGACAGCATCCTTATCACAAATTAACCCAAACCCAAACTTAATGTGGAATGAGTTTTTGCCACCGGTATAAGCATTAGGAACTACCTTGAATTCCCCCTGACAAAAAAATGGAAAGTATATACATGCAATACAACATATATGTATAGAGCAATCAAGATTTTGTCCTAAAACCTCTTGTAAAAGGCCTTTATCTTTTTGTCCCATTGGGAAGCTCCTTTCTTTAACTTCCCTATTAATACAGCTGATTTCTTCCTCAACAAACTTGGGAAGGAAGCAGATGGGAGAACAAAACTGGTGTTTGTTATTCTCATTGCTGCTTCTGGCTGTGGTTGGCAGTAGAAGCTCTACCTTGCTTCCTGACAGGTTTCTAGCTGTTGTAATGGTTAGGCTTCACAGAAATCCTGCAAAACAAACAAGAGGGGAAGAAGACACTTTCACTTATACTTTTATGAGGACATTTCTTTTTTTTTTCTCCTCGCTTCTGCAAAATATTGTGCCTCTCAGACATTGATGCAGTGTATTGACTCTACTGTGTGCTTTCCTTTATCTAGTGTCCTCAAAGCCAATTGGTTTTCATTATAAAATGTCACTACACATCTAAGAGCAGGGGAAAAACGAGCAGTTCAGATCCAATATAGTTCTTCCTGTGCCAACTGAGTTGTAAATTCAGAACACTTACCATAGATACTACTAGCATATCTTTTCATTTAATCAATATGGATATTTCGGATACTGAAACACTTTGCAGTGTGTCGATCTTCTTGTTTTCTTTCCCCTAAGGGTGACAACTCATACATTGTATGATATATATGTTGCTCTTTTCCAGTTTGTTGTTCTGCTCAGATAGCATCATGTATCTTTGATAAAGAACACTACTCATAAAGGGGAAGAAAATAAAGAACAGAAAGCTGCTACATTAACTGTGTTCAAATGCAGGATTATTTCATCCTAACTCCGTATACACAATTCCAAGTTAACATGATCTTCTGTTAATTTTCATTTACAGGAAAATACTTCTTGGATGTTTTTGTCTTCACTGTTTAGCATAAGAAAATAAGATAATTAAGCTCTCCTCTCAAACTACAGTTTTAAGGGTGACATAATTGAGCACAAATAGTTCTATTTTAATATCACTACGAGCACATTGTTAAAGGATTTTTGAAAGCTGAAGAAAAAAGTCTGATGTTTTTCTTTTCAGATGTCTACCTTAAGCTATAGTTGTCCAAAAGATGAGTAGTCTCAGTTCTGTTTTGTGTCAACTTTTAAGGTGTTTTCTTTTCTTTTTTTTTTCTATAGAAGGCTTTGGCTTTTTACAAGGTTAAACAAAACCTTAGAACATTTTCAAGGCACAGAATTATGCTGAATGAGCATATGGGGTGAGAATGTGCACATTTGTGTCTGTACTCTATATTGTCTCCATCTCACACTGCACAATTCTTTATTTTAACAGTTCATCCTTCATCAGAGGAAAAATCTCTGGGCAGCCTTTCAGCTTTCTGAAAAATAGAATTTTGATGAAATTTTGCTTGCCAAGAATATTCAGCTAACTCTGCTATAAAGTAATCTATTCTGCTTTTTCTGATGGTCTGCTCAGTGCAAGCTTCTCCAGAAGCCAGCTGAACAACCTTGGGCAGAGATAGTTTTATGCCTAGAGAAGCATGTATGGCATTTTGAGTGTGCTGTCAAGAGGAAGGAGAAAGTGGGAGGTGTCAAGAGGAAGATGGGTGGGAGGACATGGAGATGGCAATGTGCCTTCTCCTGCCTGTACATTCAGCCCAGCCCAGTGTGTCACCGCTGCCCATGTTCTCTGGTGACAGGTGGCACCTCTGTTTGCTGAGGAGTTCACTTGGGATCAGTGCTATCTGACTGGAAGAATGAGATGAAAGGGAAGCATGACTTCCTTTTACAGGAAAACTTATATTACTAACGCTTTCTAAAAAGGAAATAGTTTTAGATTTTTATATTTCCATATCTAAATATTTTCCCTGAAGAATCCAGGTATAAAAAGTTTGAGTTCAGACCAAAAATTTCTGCTTTATTCGAGTTTTTCTATCTATATTCCACTTTTCATCACATATTCCACTTTCTAAATTGCTTAGAGAGGCAAAAAGGAGACTTCGTAATGTTAATTACTTCTAAAGTTGAAGGTCTTCACATAGCAATAAGAAAAGGGCATTTACAATGTGTTACATTTTTTCAATAAGGAGAAAGGAGGTAGGCTGACATTTCCTGCTATCTCTTGTCAACATCGTTTTTCTTTGCTTCAGTCTTTCCCCAGCTGATATTCAGAACCAAAGCTAAACCCTTCAGATTACCTATTCTCTTATACTGTCTCAGACTTTATATGCAAAAAACTGCTGCAAAATATTTACCCATCACAGAGATGTCGTTACCCCTTTCCAGATTGGCTCCTAAAGCAAAATCAACAAAAAATGCAAGCAGTGCTTCAATTCAAGATTTTCAGATGGTGGTAAAATATCACTGGGAAAAAAAAAGAAAAAAAGAAAAGAAGTATAAAAGATGCCAGCCATCTGTTGTTTAAACTAACCAAAATGTATTTATTGTAATTCTTTCATAAGGATTGTGCCTTTAGAAGCAAACACATGTACATTTGTTGGCAGCAGAAGTCTGTCTTTAATTGTAATAGCGTGAGGAAACATTTCTCTTTCCTTCATGATACAGTACTTGGAAAAATAATCATTTTTATCAACAAAACCAGAAACATTCTAAATGAAGGATCCAGTGAACAAACACATACTTCCTTGCATAGCTGACAAGTTGTTCTAATATTATAAATCAGTCAGATGATGAGTTATAAACAGAAGTCTGCAACACATTCTTTCTTACTGACTCACTCAGTTAATTTCACCAAAATATGATGCTGTCAGAGATTGCAGGCAAAAGATGGCAGAAAAAAAATGTGAAGCAAATGTGAAATAGACATGAAAGAGAATCTAAATGATGCAGTTATTTTTATTGAATTTCAGTCCTTTGAAACTTGATGTGCATCTCATCTCCAATTTGGAAGAAAACAAAGCAAAATAAAGCAAAACAAAAAACCTTTAAGAATCTGATATTAAGGGATTTATTTATTGAAGTGTTAACAATACTTCCAAAGCAGATATATCACCAAACTATTGGACTGTTTATATGCACACAGATATGACTGATGGCAGCTATTAACTTATATGTTTCCAGATCAAAATAAGAATAATTTGAGTAAATTTCAGGAAGCACTTGTCCATTGGAAACTTATCTAAGTACATCGCAGGGATTATGTCAAAGTTCTAACATGAGAAAACTCAGCAATTTTAATTCTACTCAAAAGGAAGTTAACATATTAAAATTTGGAAGAGCAGAATGTACAGACATTGTAGACAAAGTCATGTCGTTTTCCTGACATAGCATTGCACACTAATGACATTAGCTTGATTATCATGTTGTAATGACTGTGGAACATGGTTGTACTGATTTTATTCTTTAAATTCGTATTCTTCTCCTACATTTGGTATCAGCATAGAAAAATGAGTTGTTTTATTATTTTTTTTTTTCTATTTCATTCTCTTTTTCTTCTTCTGGACAAAGATTCGTTTGATTTACATGAAAGTGGTTTGAAATTATGCAGCATTATATTATTTAAAGAATTTGGAAAGACAAATTCTAACTCTGGAAACTGCATTTCTTACAGTAATCATTTTTTTTAACTTAATTTTAGTTTATATTAGGAAATTCTGTCTTCAATTGAGAGAGAGTAATATTTCCATAAATTGAGCAAGGATGTCATCTGTAAAATAATTTCCTTCTGAACAGAAAAGCTACTTTAAATTCAGAACTTATCACGAACCCAGTTGAGGAGCTAGAACTAGCTAGAGCTGTGCTAAAGGAAAAAAAATCTAAGTTCTGCTTTTTTATCACCTTCTTTAATGGAAATGAGACAGGACACTTTCCAAAGTCATACCAATATCAACTTTTTACAGCACAACAGTACCAGATGCACTGTACAAGTTGTGTGGTATCAAAATAATTTTTAAACAGCTTTGTTAACAGTCTTAATACTTACAAGTACCTTGTAGTTAGAATGGCGCTGCCATCACTTTAATTTGTATTACATTCACATTTGTACATAGAATATGTTACAGTCAGGATCTTTTTGGATTGAAAACAAGTAGAACTCTAGGAAGTAATAACTTCAGTTTCTTCTTGCTGTAAAGCTACTGTTATGACTTCCATAACTAAACTAGTTGCCTTTGTGTATGTAGTTAAAAATTTTTCAACTATATCTTGGTCTTTTTATTATTATAATCTTTTCAGGAAGAAGCAGTGAAGCACTGGTGCTTCTCTATCTGTGCTGAGAAGAGCTCTGTTTTCTTCCAAGAGTGTAAGGAAAAATAAAAGGAGAAATATTAGATAGAAGCTGCTTAAGATGCCAGAATAAGGTTCAGTAAAGCAGACCGGTGGATAATGTATGTGAGAGAGAGCAAAATGTTGCCTGCTGCAGTGAAATCCTGCTTCATGATAAAGATTCCCAGAGGTTACTGCCTTGGTAATGCCCGTGAATGGTAACAATAGTGAGAGCAATAAATATGTGTATTACATCAGAAAATGTGCCACATGGTAAGGATACAGTTGTACCAGGCCCATGAATGGCTGTAAGTTGACTCTAATATATTTTTAATATTGAAATTCTCCTAAACTTAAATGATTTCCAAAGCAATTCCTTTATTTAAAGTTAGTTGTCTCTTAGGGCAATGTGAAATAATGTGTTTTTTTTCATACAACTCAATCGTTTTGTTGTCAGAGATGTCACTTAGTATCTCTTCTTTTAATCTACCACTTCATTCATCTTTAGTCATCTGATAAGGCTGAGTATATCAATTCTGCATGTGGATTCATACTTTCATCTATACCATATTCCAAAAGCTTAAGGATGTGTCTTTTCCCTAAGAGTCAGTGCTATGGTTTTTGTTGTTGTTGTTGTTTGTTTGTTTGCTGTTTTTTTAATTATTATTTTATTTCGCAAAAGCACAGTAAACAAAATCAATAGGATAGAAATATTTTGAAGCACAAGGAAACGTTGTCCTAGATTAGATTTCCATAGACTGGACACCCTTTTTCAGGTCAAAACAGGACATTCACTGAGTATGTGGACCCAGTCAGTGATAGGGAGTAGGGCTGTGTGAGAAATACTGGATTAGAGTGTAAGTGGTAACTTATTTATGTAATATTTGTAATGTGTTTTCTATACTAATTTATACACTAATAATTTTCCAAGCTGTATCGCTGGAAGCATCTGCCCCCCCCCCCCCCCCCAATCTTCAGTTTCAACTGTAAAATAATTTTACAATTTTGACATTAAAATTATTGAGTTCAAAATACAGATGTATTTGAAAGGTCAGAAATTATCATGTTTTCAGTACATTTAAGTTCGATCTACAATCCTCTTGTAGATTGATATTCAGATGTTATCTCTTTATATATAGCTCATGTTCCATTTCATGTTAATGATATATTCAAGCACTTAAAATAATATTTACAGTAGGTAGCAGCTGCTTGTGGGTAATTGGTTTTGACTTTTTTTTTTTACTTTTTATTTTTTTAATTCCAGACTTTCTGTCTCTTTGTGGGTTTAACTTGTTCAAGAACTATATAAGGGTCTTGGTTGTTGTTTTGTTTTGTTCTGTGGAAGAAGAAAGGTGGAGGAGCAACAGAAAAGCTTTCATTTTTTGTAAATATGAACCCAAAATCTTACTGGAATAGAATAGCTATGCATTGACAAAACCGAAAAACAAAAGTTAAAAATTAAACTCTTATGAGATTCATGACTATTTTTGACATGGTTAGATAAGATTAAAATAATGTACTTTATCTAAATATTAAAAAAAAATTATTAGCAGGTAAAATTCCTGCCTGAAGAGTTGGTGAAAACACTGTGTGGCAAAATATATCAACTCAACAAAATGATTTTGTTATAGTATATGGCCTTATTCCAGTGGTGTCAAGTAGACACTGCACAAAAGCTTTCAAGAATCAAAACTGAAATGACCCAAAGGAGCTTCGTTGTGAATGAAGATTTTGCATGATATACAATGATAGAATTGAAATTTTGAAAGTGAATATACTGCATGCAGAAACTAAAACAATTAATCCTAATGACTAGTAAATAACAATTGCACTGCAGTCTATAGTGAAGATTCTTGTGGGCAAATCTCAGTTATACTGCACAATTCTAGAAGTACCATTTTAAAAATGTATATATCATTGAAATACCCCTTCAATAGGGACAACAGGGATCGGAGACAGACTGTGATATCAGTGAAAGTGACAGAAGTATTGGATGAATTTTCCTTTGGTTACCTATGCACATTGATTACTTCAATTCCAGAATGAACATCTCAGGTTACAGTCTTAAAGAACAAAATCTGATATAATGTATGATATTATACAAAATATAGTACAATCAAAGTCTAAAAGTTTTGAGAAATCAAAAATAATTATTTAAAAAATCAAAGAAAAATTTAGGATATCTATTCTATTTTTAGAGAATATGTGTTTATTAAGAGAAGTTCTACTTTTCAATGTTGTTTATCATTTAACAACTAATAAGTTAATTTCATGAGTGCCTGCCGTATGATCTGACATTGATCAGATTTATTGCCAAGAAAAAATGTTTTCTGGAATAAAAGCATTGTTTGAAATATTTCCCCCATATTTTGCTGTATTTATGGTGTCTGTATTATTAACTAAGAGAATTTAAAAAGGATAATGCATTCTGATGAAGTAATTTCTTTCTTTAAAATATTTTTCTAGACCAGCATAACTTGTGAAGCTTCCAATTTTGTGTCGGTCGTATCCATGCAGCCTCAAAAACTCTACAAACTTTTATTTTTTAATTTATTTTCATGATAGTGAAGTCATCTTCATAAACTAGAAAAGCAAGATTTTTAGTTGAAAGTCTTGCGAAAAACACTGCCTTTTTTTTTTTTTTTCTGTAGGGCACGTTTCTTACATTGTACGTTGTTTGTGTTTGTAGTCTAGCAAAATTCAATCAATTCTACCACTTCATTTATTATCATTAACTGAGATATTCCTGAATGTGAAATTCATCAAAATAAATTGTATTAGTAGTTGAAAGAAAACATGATTAAAAGCAGGCCTATGGTTCAGTACACTGTCAAATGAACAAAAATATAATCACACATGCTCTGGTGCCGATTTTATTCTGCTTTGTTTCTATAGTAACTATAAATAGCTAATTGTGATAACTCATAAATGCTTTCCCTTTCTTTTTCCTGATAAAAGATGTTGGTACTTTTATGAAGGGCAAGATTCTGTGCAGGAAATGTCAACAAATCATTTAATGTTCAAAAGACAGCTAAGCAAATCATTAGGATAAATAGCATTTTGCTGACTTATCTTACGGCTTTTCACAGCAGTGAATTGGAATTATTTTCACATGAATTGTATTCACTGATTACATGTGAAAAAACATAGAGAAAGAATAACAGTGGAAGCATTACTATGTAGAAGTAGTAATATGTATTGTATTTATTTGTTTGTCACTGAGATTTAATAATTATACAGGGATTAGAAATGTGGCCTAAAAATGTTGGCTTGAGGAAAATGTGAACAGATACATTTCCAGCAAAGTAACATATTATCATTTAAAGACAGCAAGCAAAATGTATTCTAGAATTTCTTCCAGACATCTTCATGATGAACAGCTGTTAAGGTCAGTCTACCATGTAAACAGTTATACATCTGTGGTGGCTAACAAAACTTTATTATGGCCCTGATGAGTATGATATTTCCAAGCACAGTGCAGTGCAGTTTCATATACTGCTATAGAAACACCAAAGAGACAAGAGTACTGTGATATTTTCATAGGTTATCCATAGAAATATTTGTATGTGGAATTCCTTGAGTAGTTCTGAATATTTCTTAACCGAAATGTTGATTGATATTTTTTTTCTTTTTTGTACTGCAAGTAGTATTTGCAAAATAGGTGACACAGGGGTGTCCTTAAAGCTCTACAGGGTTGCAAATATCATATTTGTTTATGAAAAGAGCTACTTTTTATCATAATTCAGAGCTAGAAGTGTCACCTGACAAAAGTTATGGGGGTCTGGAGGGCTGTACAGACCTTAAGAATTCAACCCAGTTTGCATCTGCAGAACCTGTGAACAGAGGACTAAGATTTCATTTATGTTTATGAGCTGTCCAGGGCTCTGCATATTTCTTACATGCAAATACAACTAATCTCATCTTTGTGAAGAGATTAGGTCGAAATAACAAGATGTCAGCAACTACATTGAAGCAGTATGAGCTGCTGAACTTAGTGTTGCTTTCTAAGGACTAGTCTAGAGAAGCATAGTATGGAACAGCACAAGCCTGACTTTTTTAACACATAGGATCTTCCTGGATGTGTACAACAAGAAGGAAAGGACAAATAGAAAAGAATAACTGTGGTGGCTCTTGTACTGTGGTTCATTTGGATGCATGTACATAATAAATCCAAAGGAAAATAAGGGAGATGACTCTCTTTACCAGTTGTTTACAAAGTTAGCTAAGGTCTAACAGGGGGAGACTAACTTTGAGGCTACAAATCAGTAACAGGGCTAACCACTGGACTATGTCCACTCCTAAAAGATACACGTACATCAGAGTGAGAAATTGGAATTAGGGAGAAGTATGATAGAAGAAGAAAACTCCAAAATGATGCTCTGGAAAGGGTCAGTCTAGCCCTCTGGAAAATAGACATCATTGCAGTAGGAGCCGAGAACAATGTACTTTTTGTTTGTTTGTTTGTTTGTTTGTTGTTGCTGTTGTTTAGATTGTTTTGGTCTTTTTTTTTTTTTCCTGATACTAGTATTTGTAAAAATCATGTTCAAAACCACTTGCACTGGAACAAAAACAATTCTGCTGATGACTGAAACTTTAATTCTCAATTAACATGTTATCTTGCAGCATAAATCATCAAAATTCTACTTTAACCCTCTGTGAATAATCACCCTAAGTAGTATCTCTCTGCTTCTTGGGCACCAGAACATGGGTAATAAAAATTTTATATGAGAAAATATAAGAACTGTTTTAGTTTTGGTTCTTTACTCTCTTGGAGAATGTGTTCGGTTTAAGTGGATATAAAAAAAAAATATTAAAAATCATATGTTGATTTCTTGGGCTACCATCTATAGTTTAACACCTCTGCTCTGTTCATCAACACTCTTCAGAATATACTTCAGTGGTCAGCTGAGTAAACAGAGTATTTTATGAACTGTATATGTAAAAGGTTCAGATAAATCTCCTGATTTTAACCTTAATAGCACAAGGCAAATAGTGTCTAGTAACCAGTTATTTATAACCACCTGATGAGTTTTCTAATTTATTGAGCAAACCTTGATAATTAATGGAAATATTAGAATGAGAGTATTGCCTATTCAGCTACGGAATGTTTCTTTCTTTTGATAATACATGAATAACAACAATTCCTTTTTTTCCATGCCATAAAATTTATATATTTATATAAAATTTTTATATATTTATAATTATTTTTATGCTACTTTCTGCAAGTTTGAAGTAAAACTCAGTAACATTTCTGTCTAAACATTAAAGAATTTCAGAAACACCATCATCTATTCCAGTAGAGTGGTTGGAGGCTGCAGGGCATCTGAACCTAAGGTCACAACATGATTGTATAGCCAAATAAAATCTTTGTTTTTATAAAGATGAGAGAGTAGCAAGTAGGTGTAAGGTAGGTAGTGCTATCCACAATGTTAAAAAGAGTTTATTGAAATTCTTTGCACAGTTCTAATTTCAAGAGTGTAAAAGGGAAGTCAGCAGCTGAGAAATGGTTTGGAAAAGAACTGAAAGAATAATGTGAAGTTGAAAAACCTGTTTTGACTGTAAAAGACTGAAGAAGTTAATCCATTTAACTAAAAAAAAAAAGAAGGGTAAGAGGTGAATTGTTTGTAGTCTGCAGCTGCCCACATGAAGAAAGTTTTTTTGATAGTAAAAGGCTCCTTAATTTATGAGGGGAATGGAGACCCTGTGGCTGGAATTAGAAGCTTAGTAAATCAAGAGTCAAAATCAGATAGACTTCTTCAACAGTAAAATATAAATAAGCTGAAAAGCAATCTGATGAGGGTTGTGGTGCTCTTAACATCATTTAAATATTTTACGTTAAGATTAGCTGTCTTTTTGTAAGACACACTCAAACGTCACCAGGACTGTGGGCTCAGTTATCTAAATTTATGAAATTTCTTATCTATTTTTCTTTCTCATCTTGAAGACTATCTTCCTTAGGAATTAATCCCTTTAGAATTCAGAAGCTATATGTGTACATTATATTAATTATATCGTATCATATCGTATCATACTATATTATATTAATGAGTGTCCAACATGAGTAACAGATTCTTGCTGTCAAGAATACTGCTTTCCAACATCATTGTGTTTTAGCACTAGTAAACAGATAATGTTAAAATTTGTTTTCACATTTACTATAACTATGACATATCGTTGTACTGTACTTGGTGTTGATTCATGATATCCTCATGTAAATTACACTCTGGCATGCCTTTTTTCAGGGTAATGTTTGGCCAATGTTCACTGAGAAGAAAGTTCTTTGAAAGCTTTTTGACTCTGAGTCCACAGGGTTACTGAAGCCAGTGAGCCACCTCTTTTACAAGGAAAAACATTCATTTCCTCCAGACTTGAGTGCTACGAGAGCTGGAGTGTGGTTCCTTTTGCGATTCCCTTAAAATAGACCGTAAACTGACTGCACATAATCACGTTGCTACTTAAAATGGGCACGTGTTTTGTGATAGATGCTAACCTAGGTGTAATTATGTATTAAAAAAGGTATTAAAATATTCCACTGAAGCTGTTGAGGCAGCTAGGTACGTAGGAAGCCTGGGATGGAATAGGAGAGGGAGGAATAATTCAGGGTCCCTCAACACAAGGAGGACATGGAGCTGTTGAAGCAGGTCCAGAGGAGGGCCGTGATGATGATCAGAGGGCTGGAGCACCTTCCCAACAAGGACAGGCTGAGAGAGCTGGGATTTTCAATCTGGAGAAGAGAAGGCTCCAGGGGGACCTTATAGTGGCATTGCAGCACCTGAAGGGGACTGAGAGAGAAGCTGGGGAGGGACTGGAAGGGCGTGTAGTAACAGGATGAAGAGGAAAGGCTTTAAACTGGAAGAGCATAGATTTAGACTAAGTATTGGGAAGAAATTTTCACTGTGAGGATGGTGAGACACTGGAACAGGTTGCCCAGAGAGGCTGCGGGTGCCCCCTCTCTGGAGGCATTGAGGATCATGCTAGACAGGGCTTTGAGCAACCTGGTCTAGAGGGAGGTGTCCCTGCCTAAAGCAGAGTGGTTGGAACTAGATGATCTTAAAGGTACCTTCCAGCCCAAACCATTCTATGATTCTGATTCTACTAGGATAGTGATTCACCTTCCCGAAATAGTATTGCCATATTTCTGCTTTCAGCATACATATGTGAACAGTACAGTGTCTATATAATAAGGTTTTTATGTTGAGATTTCCAAGATCTAGTTCTTATGTGTAAACATACATAAAGTACAGAGGTTTCCAGCATAAATGGGGAGATATGTAGCCATCTGTGCTCTGTAAAGCTCGTCTTTGAATGCTCATTAAGTATTCCTTGGAAAATGCATTGGTTTGACTACCTATGTATTATTCAAAGCAATTATTCAATATTGTACAAGTACATTATGTCCTACATATCTTAAATGCATGTGCATTAATCCTCTAATGTATTGCAACCAGCTCCAGACAAATGGCAAGAACTCTTGATTCTTTCACCAGACAATGCATGGGAAACTAGACGCAAGACATCTAGTTAATCTTCATCTCTTTAGTTCAAAGATTTCATTATTTGTAGTCTAGAATGTTCTCCATGTCACTGATTCACATAATTCCAGTGCATAGAGTTGATGTTATATTGTAGAAAGAAGGATTCTTATGCAGTGCATAACTTAACATGTGCAGTGAGGATGGTTCTGTGGATGGCTCATCATCAGTTGATTTTCAGTGACTGAATTGCAAAATATTCTATAGTATAATATTTAAAATAAATTCCTAGCAGAGGTTAAATTGCATTCACAAACATAAGTAAGTTAACTGATTAAAATTTGCCATCGAACAAAAGTGTTGTTCCCCGTTTATGGTAAATAAAATGGCATTCCAAATGCTTATCTCCCTCTAAAATACAAAATATTACATTATAATTTAGAGAGCAGCTTGCACTCATTTTATGGGCCTAATTCCAGAAGCCATAACTAGCAAACTGCCAATGTGTTTTTGAAATAGCTCATATAATTTTTCCTAAAAAAATACATTGCACAAATGTTACTAACTTGCTTCTATATGCTATGTGTTTGCATTATAATGCTGCATGTAATATTCAAACCAGCATAACTCAGATCATATATATATATACAATATATTCATAGGTACAAAGGTTGCCTTTTTATTATTAAATTAAATAGCTATTTTAATTCTGTTTTTACTTATTCTTTTCTTATTTTATTTTCTAAATGTGAGTATTGCATAAAGAGCTGATTTTATTAAACATTAGTTGTGCAAAGAATGGAATTCAATAGTAATCCCCCCAGGTCTGGATTTTATTACATAATTATATAAAATTATATGAACTGATATTTAATTCTCTCCAAACAAGTGCCTCAGAGGATCTATCCACCAAAAGCTTGGCTACATCCACAATGGAATCTGCACTCTATAAATTATGTACATATGTAAACTTTCTCTTCTGCAAAAGTCGTAATGAAACAGCATGTAGACAATGAGAAAAGTACATTTTTACCAGCCTCTGCAGAAATTAAATAATTCAGTTCAGTGATGTAGTTCTGTCCAATACAGTGTGAAATCAAACCTTTGCAAATTGATTCTTGGTTGGAGGGGTGGGGGGGGGAACTTGGAGGGGGGAGGGGGGGAGGAAGGAAAAAAAAGATTATGCTGTCAATTACTCTGTCAAGCAAAGAATGCAATATCCTTCAGCATACTCTTCATGCCTGCTGATGAAGACCAAGATGTTTGCTCTTCACTTACTCTGAAATCAGTTGTAATACAATTCCATATCTGTAATATAGTCAGGTTGATCTGCATTGCATGCAAATTTTTTTTTTTTTTTCCATATACCAGTGCAGCAGTCAAACTCTGGTATGTTATCTCGCTGGAAGTGAGCAGCAGAAAGGCATGGCAGTGCAGAATACCTTGGATTCCCTCAAGAAATCTTATCTACCCCTTTGAAATATTATTCCTTTTCCTTTTTGCACATCATAGGACAATATATGTGGAACACAAACAGATCTTGATAGCTTTTACTTTCAATAAATAGACTTGGAAATGAAGTTGTTTCCAGGCTCTTCTCAATTTCATCATCACTTAGAAATATTAATGTTTCTCATTGTGTTTGAATGGGCAGGGGCTTTTTGTTTTGTGGTGATTGTTTGTTTTCTTTTAGTTTATTTATTCACCGAAAGAGGACACTGTTTATATCATGTGCTGTATTTGCTACTAGCAGAAATGAATATTAATCATTATTAGTTGAGCATTAGCAACTAGAGAAATAGCATGCAAAAATTAATGAGAATATTCCTTCATTCTTCCATGCTTTCTTCTACCTCCCTGCTCATCAGATTTGACAAAATTCAGTTTCCTGAATTTGACTATCTAAAAGTTAAACATCACAAATTGCTATGTATGTGAGGGCGGGAGAGGGATGTAACCCAAAGGTAGATTACGCGAACCTAGGAAAAAGTTCCCTTCAATGAGCAGAATAGCGATCTTTTACTTATGAAAACAGAGGGAACCTAGGTTTTCTTTAACTGGGCACTCAATTTTTAAATGATTTATATAAATAACCACACTCAGAAATTCCTGTTGTTTTTATCTGCCCCTTGTACTTTACTGTGCCATAAACACCATCACTTCTGCTGTAGTGGAGTATTGTGTGCCTCTGGCTGAAAGAAACTTCTCTTGGCTAAATAGGACTGCTATTAAAGTTGGCAGTATTTATCACTTCTTCTAATTGTTAGATCCTGCTAATGTGCATACCCATATGATATTTCCATTGTCTGTTACTGACGTTCCATGTTTTGCAGGTGCACATATTGCTGGTTGTCAAATCTCTGCATGTTCTCCATGTCTTGCCTCCTACTTTTTTTCACTGGGCTGTTGTCTCCTGAGTGCTTCTGGAGCTGATTTACTCTTATTCAGATGCCAGTGTGGGTATCAGTGTATTGTACGAATCTGCAACAGAACAATAGAGGAAGTTTGAAAAGAACCTATTTCAAATAAACAATAGATTAATTTTGAAAATAATGTATTTCAATCTGAATTTAGGATAAGGAAGTCTGTTGTGATTATAAAATTGAATATTAAGCTGAAAAGGAAATGATTAGAGGTAGCACTTTTCCAGCTTAAAAGCTTTCTCATTAACTTAGTTTTTTTTTAAGTATGATAGTGGGATTTCCAGTGGAGAGAAGCAGTTGAGAAAAACATTTTGCTTCAGTTAGTTAATTCTTCCCTACATGTGCTATATTCGGTGTATCCATTTTAAAACCAAATGAGGCATCTCTGTCTTCTTTACAGTCTACAGCAAACTCAATAGCAGTGACAATTTTAGAGTATATGTATCTCTGTGGGAAAAATGAATTTCTAATTTTTATTATATATTGAAATAAAAATAATAAAAAATAGGATTTTTTGCCCAGTAGCAGAAAATGCACCAGTTGCTGAATGATTTTTATAGTTCTTCTTCAACTCAGCTATTAAAGCTAAGCGACTTAAAAAGTCGTAGAATAATCATAGAATCACGAAGGTTGGAGATCTACAAGATAATCCAGTCCAACTGTCCACCTACAACAATAGTTCTCACTAAACCATGCCCCTCAACGCAATGTCTAAGTGTTCTTTGAACACCTCAATTTTTGGTGATTCCACCACCTCCTTGGGCAGCCCATTCCAGTGCCTGACCACTCTTTCAGAAAAGTATTATTTCCTGATGTCCAGTCTGAATCTCCCCTGGTGCAACTTGAGGCTATTCCCTCTAATCCTATCGCTACTTACATGAGAAGGCCAACCCTGAGCTCACTACAATCTCCCTTCAGGTAGTTTTGGAAAGCAATAATGTCTCCCCTGAGATCCCTCCCTGGAAGCATTCAGGGTCAGGTTGGACAGGGCTTTGAGCAATCTGGTCTAGAGGATGGTGTCTCTCCCTGTATCAGGGGGTTGGATCTAGATGATCTTAAAGGCCCAATCCAACCTAAAACATTTTATGATTCTATGATAAGATTCCGTCCTAATTATTCCTTTGCTATGAAAGGAATTGAAATACATATTTCATAGCACTCGAGAATATTTTTCATAAAGCAGTCACAAGCATTATGACTTCAAAAGTCAGGGTTCTCTTTCTTCCTCCCTCACGTGGAGACTTTCAAGTAAACATCTGAAGATACATTTTTTCCTGTACCTTGAGGACTTTTAAACACAGTTAACCAGCCTGCTATTTAAAACTATGTATTAATAAAATAATTGATTTGGAAATAAATTGGTTGAGTTACGGTCTCATTTCACTTCTAAATATTTTATATTGTCTTTATTTTTAAAGACAAGATTAATCTGTTTTGTTTTTTGTTTGTTTGTTTGTTTTGTTTTGTTTTGCTTTGTTCTGTGTGTGATTATTTCTAAGGTTCTTTTTCTTTAAAAAAAAGAAAAGCAAGTATATCTGATTTTTGTGTACTGGGATGGAATAAGTCATAGCACACATTTAATGTCTGAATTGATACTAATGTCTGATTAGACACTGCACTAAGCTTGATACTACGTATAATCATAGAATCATAGAATGACTTAGGATGGAAGCGACCTTAAAGATCTGTCCAGGGCCCAGTGCCCCATCCAACCTGGCCTTGAGCACCTCCAGGGATGGGGCATCCACAACTTCTCTGGGTAGCCTGCCTAGTCTAAGCAATTGTAATTCCCTCAACCTGTCTTCACAGGAGATGTGCTCCAGCCCTGTGATAATCCTTGTAGCCCTTCTAGACCTACTCCAACAGCTCTGCGTCTTTTCTGTACTGGAGGCCCAGCTTGGACACTGTACTCTAAATGAGGACTTGAAAAGGCAGAGTAGAGGGTGACAGTCCCCTCCCTTGCCATACTGGCCACCCCTCTTTTGATGCAGCCCAGGATCCTGTTGGCCTTCTGGACTGCAAGAGCACACTGCTGGTTCATGTTGAGATCCACCAGGACCCCTAAGCCCATCTCCATAGGACCGATCTCAATAAGTTCTTCTCTCAGTCTGTATTCCTATCTGGGATTGCCTCAATCCAGGTGCAACACTCTGTGCTTGACCTTGTTAAATCTCATTAGATTCTCACGTACCCACTTTTCAGGCGAGTCCAGGTCCCTCAGGATGGCATCTGTCCTTTCTGTTGTGTCAACTGCACCACTCAGCTAGGTGTCAACAGCAAACGGGTACACTCAATACCACTCTCTGTGTCATTGATTAGGCTGTTGACAAGCAATGGTCCTAAGACAGACTTGGGGGACGGCACTAGTGACCAGCCTCTGCCATCAAGTCACTGACAACAACCTTCTGGCTGTGACCATTCAACAAATTCTTTATCTTTCTAATAATAGTCCATATCTCTCCAATTTGGAGATAAGTATGCAGTTCAGGATCATATCAAAGGCCTTGCACAAGTCCAAGCAGATGACAACATTTCCTCTGCCTTTTTCCACTGGTGTCATCACTCCATCTTAAAAGGTCACCAGACTGGTTGAGTATGATCTGCCCTTGTTGAAGCTGTGTGGGCTGATTCAGCTCCCCTCCTCATTTCCCATGTTCCTTAACACCAATTCCAGAAGGATTCACTCCACCATCTTCCCAGGCAATAATGTAATTCTGTTCCCAGTATTTGCTATTGACCATCTCTCAAAAACCATAAGGTTGTAATGGATCTGATTCAGAGTGGTAATTTTCATACAAACATGGTTTTAGACTGTTTTTGAAGATCCTTTGAGACACTGAAACACTGGATAAAGAGGTTCTAAGAACTGGACTCCATTGCAGGACTTGGCTCAGATCTCAGTGTGTGGATGCAAAGAGATTTTCCCACACCTTTACTACACATTGCTACAAAGGGCGAGCAATGACAAATTATCAAGAAATTGTGGGCTCAGTACATGAGATTGGGTGAAATTTAGTTATATGCAGAATTTGAATTACAATTTAAAAGTTGGAGATCTCTGTAATAGAAATAAGGCTGATTTTGATGTGGCATCATCAATCATTTGAACACAAGCCTGAAAGACATCCTGTCACTAGCATTTTTGCAGGCCATTTACTACTGTCTCTTTTCCAAAATAGTCTGCTTTAGAATTTTATACTGCTGAGAAACCTGCTGCTGATAATAATTATTATTTCTGTTGTCTGAGCCACTGACTCTTACTTACACACAGTGGTCTTTGCTTTAGGACTTAAACCAATCTTTCTGTCTTCAGATTATTTTTTTATTTTGTGGTGTCTCCTTCTAGTGGTAATTTTACAGAGACTGAACATGTTTATTTTTGTTTTTTTTCCCTTTTAAGACCTTAAATTTTGAATGTGTTTCTTTTCTTTTCTTTTTTTTTTTTCTTTCCATAGGATTAAAAGTGACTTATTTTTCTAGTATCTCCCTGTTAGGAGGGGTTGGGAGTACTGGATGGAAAATAAATGAATAAATAAATAAAGGGAGGAAGGAAGAGAAGGGAGTCTTGTTTCATATAATTAATTTAGTAAATTTAAAGCTTTCATCCCTACTCACACTAATACTTCAGAGTTCATAAAGACTGTGGCCTGGGTGTTCAAAAGCACCTACCTGTGTGTTGTGTGTTTACACTGATGAGCCGCTGTTAAGGTAAATTCAGATAAAAGCAGGCATGTTTTCCAGAAAGTTCTGACAAGATGCACTGTAGAGAAACTGAATAAATATCCAAATATGTAGTCATTCAACTAACCAGTGATATCTATTTTTAGTGACATCTATTTTTACCATAATAAATCTGCTGCCTCATCCCATTTACATTCAGTGCTATGTACCAAAAAGCAGAAGCCTAAAAACATCTATAGACACACTATGTTAAGGGTTTCCTATATGAAGTGGCTTAATTCTTAGTCATTTTCTGAGTGACTGTTGTAAACCCACTCTCATTCCATGCATTACACAGTCATAGACAGATCAGCAGTGCATCTTAATGTAGATCTTCTCAATGACAAACTTTTCCGAGATTAAAATCATATTAATATAAAACAAAGTGAGATAACTGTGGTGCTAACAAGCAGGCATAGTTAACTCACAGCTATCCATGGAAGGATGATTTATGCTGTGGATTAGTTGTCATGTCTCAGTTGAAATGTAGTTTTTGTCTTTCCCTATTTATTTATTTTTTAATGGCCAGATCTATAGATATAACTTTGACATCTTAATAACACTGCAGTCCAAAAGAAAACATCACAAAACCTTTGTAAAGGAGAACATTAGTACTAGTGTTGTGAATTCAGTATTTATATGTCTGAAGAGTAGCTTTCATTTCTTTCAGCAATGAATGGAGACACAGAAGAAGCTGCATAATCTGAGAGGTATGCCTTCTCTTTCTTCTGGCTTAGATAGAGACACTCCGACAATTTTTAAGCATCTAAACTTAATTAGAGTCCGAGGATCCAGATCAGAGGATCACAGGCTGGAAGGGATGTCTGGGGATCAGTGAGTCCAATGTGCCTGCTAAAAGCAGTTTCTTTACAGAAGGCTGAGCAAGAAAGTGTCCTGATCTTGAATCTCTCCAGAGAAGGAGGCTCCAATGCCTCTCCGAGCAGTTTGTTCCAGTGCTCTGTCATCCTTGCAATAAAATTTTTCCTCATGCTTGCATGGAACTTCTTAGTTAAATTTTGTGCATTTATATTATGAACCTCGTTAGAACTATCAAAAATTTACTGTAACCTACAATTTGTTCAGAACAGAGAAATTTCCTAGCTGAAAAACTTACTTCTCAGTTCATGTTTGATCCATTTAGACATCACACTACTGACTCTCCAACCCACCTTAGCAACAGTATGTTGTGGATTCTCTGAAACAAACGGCTGTGCTGTTTACCAAAAAAATGTCTGTGATATATCACTATCACTAGATTGCGTAGGTATACATCACTCATATATCTTGAAACCATACTAATTAAAATACATGGCATTAGGAAAACAAATTAATTATCCAAAAAAAAAAAACCCACACCACTACTACCACCACCAACAGAAAATAACAAAACAAAATAAAAGAAAAAAATTACAGAGAAGGGTTAGGTGAGAAAGTATTTCAGTAATTTCAGGATCAAATCTCTTCAAGGCTAAGATTAGCTCTGCATGATCAAGAACTTCTTCCTGCCAACCATACATCTTCTGACTGCATTCACTAAAAAACATCTTTTTGATAAAGAAATGATAACCCGCATATTTATACTATCACTTATGTTTATATTTAACTTCAACATTCTTCTTGTCCTTGAAAATATTGGCAGTCAGATCACCAGTAAGCAGTTTCCTTCATGGACTGCCAGTTCCTCTTATCTTGCTTTAAATGCTGCTGTCCTTTTGACAGGATAAGTGCAGACTTCTTCTCTCTCTTCCCGAATAATTAGAAAATAATTAAGCTAAGAGTAAAATGTTGTTTATATCCTAATTCAGCAGTACAGATATTTATTGTATGCATAATATGATTCCATGATTTGTTGAACTTTGTATTTTATACAAATATATAAAACAAAACAAAATAATATAAGTTCATTTATATAAATAATGAAAATTAATACTTCATGGTTTAAAACTGAGAGCAGATGTGATTGCAGGTCAGAATCTCTGAAGTGATGGTTGTCTTTTTGTTAGCTGAATGAAGTTTTGATCTATAAGGGGCCTTATAACCATCCTTTCTCTCTTAGTACAGAGAATAGAGCTTGTCTAAAACAGAAACTAAAAGTAAATGGAGAGGAAAAAAAAGAATTATTGAAGAAAAATAAAGTTTGAAAATGTGTATCCAAGCTTTAACACATTCAGGCTATAAGTAAACTAATATATCACTGTCTACATTACACTGTAAATCTTAAATTGCAAGTTCCTAACATGATGTCAACAGTTTACAGGCCGGTTTGGCCTGGTTTCATGATGATTGGGGCGGGGGACCCATGGACCCACGCCCTGGAGAAGGGGAAGAGGGAAAGGGAAGAAGGAAAAGGGAAATGGGCCTAGAAAGAAAACAGCAACAATGATCTGAAGAGGAAAGCTGATTTACTAAATGAGATATCAGAATGCAAAATAACACAATATAATTGGAATTCAAACTAATAAATCAAATAAAATGAGAGGAGAGAGCGCCTGATAAACTGAAGGCCATATGCTATACGCTGAAGGGGAGATGACTAGCAAGCATGCGCTGCTGGGTCAATCCAAAATGGGAAGAGTCCGTGTCTCGTGACGTGCAGACAGGTTTTATTTTTCCCTCTGAGCGGAAAATGGAAAAATGCAAAGCAATGCAAAGTCCTCTGGGGTACATAGTTATTCTTCTCTTCTGAGACAGATGTACCCAGAGTTATTGATGATCCACAGAACTGGAGCATTAACTCTTTCAGTGCACTACATGATGTTATGATGTGGAATACCAATAACAAAAATCATAAAACCATGACACATGAAGATGATTTATTTCTGAACATCTTCTCCAAAGTGCATGCACAATAAACAAGCAGAGAGTTTTAAACTGATATAATTTAAGTCAACATCACTGGTGCCAAGAAAATCACTGTTCATTTTTTAGTTTTACCTGCCTTCCCTGTTTCTCAGTTACTTATGGAATCTGAGACCAAGGATCATGGCAGCCTGTTTTTACTCCCTCATGCTATTATTTGAGATTCAAAAGCCATTTTGAAACTGTCAGCACTTAGTGACCTCTTTCTCTGTCACTTTTATATTGACCTTTTTGTCCTCCTGTCGTACAAACATCCTCTTGCAGTGTCTCTCATTCTATTACCCTGTGAAGTAGTACCAGCCAGAATGATGGGAATATGAGCCTCTTCGTGCTGTCAGACAATTTCCGCAGAACATTGATAGTTTAAAATAAACTATATATAATTGTTCACAACAGCAGTTCCTTCAGCATCTCTATGGATTTGTTTCACATGATACCAAATGTCATTTACTGAAATAAATTACTTTAGTTTTAAGAAGGCTTAATTAATTTTATGAAGGAAAGTGCATTGTATCTATTACTGGAATATACCAGGTCTCTCAGCAAGCTGTTTTCTTAACTACACATTGATAATAGAATTATAAAAATTAGAGAATAGAGAGAAAAAAAAAAAAAGCTCATGTAATCCACTCTTCTTGCAAGTGCTTTTTTTTCCTGCAGAGAAAATCATCTTCTCCAGTGATTTGACATCTGGTATAATTTCAAATGACTATCTTTTCCATTCTTTTCCCATGGAAGAATATTACACATTCCAGACAAAATGTTGTTGAAACATTATAGATCAGTTCACACATAGGCTTTTAAACTGCTTTCTTGCTTCTCTCAAGTGCTCCTATGTCTACTCTGTATCAATTTTAGCTTCATCTAGTTTCTATTAGAGATATTATATCTGTACCTAATGATCTGTTCCAGTACAGCCTCTCTAGCACGGTTGCACTGTGCCTTTATGTTCAAATTTAAGCTGAAAAATGGAGAGTGAGTTCAGCAATCTGGGAAGGACTTCAATTTATAAATCTTTTTTTTTTTGTTTCTTATTAGCCTGACTTGCTATGAAGAGTCCCACTGTCTGCATCACTTTTTAGTTTGGTATAAAGTTATATTTGTTCCCCAGAATGGCTTAGTAATACTGACAGTTGAAAGATACAACATATGCAGTCCTAATGTTTTCATTCCAGCATGCAGATTTTTGCAATTTAAGAAGCTAAAGTTCATGTTCATACTGGATCTCACAAAATGAAAGTTTGAAGACACTGAATATATCTACCTTCACAAATAATGTGATGCAATATCCGTAGTCCAGTGTGTTGAGACAGATTGTGTTGAGGCCTGAATTTCTAGTATTTACAGTTCAGGCTTTTGCTTCAGAATAGAACCAGCCCCCTAGACTTCATGGACTCTCCACATATGTGGTTCAGAAGTGCCCAAATGGATCAGATTTGATCCACACTTGGGGCTCTTTTTAAAAGTTTAGTTCACACCAAGACTTCAGACTTCATCAGTAATTGGCAGATAAAACAGAGCAGAGAATTACCTGCTGAGCTGCACTACAGTTTTTAACAGCTTGTTTAGATCCTGAGGAAGAATGTTTTAATATGCTACAGTTTCATGGTTTATTAATACAGTCCACCTTGTACTTCTTCACCCAGATGTAAATAGGAGAGGAAGAGATGAAACAGAGTATCTGAGATTAACTTTGAAGGGAAGAAGAGACTTTCACCAGTTTAAGCAGAGAGCAGGGTCAGGCAAGCACCTACAAACCCTGACATGCACTGCAATGTCTTTCTGATCTCCATACAAGCACAGCCTCTGCTTCAGTTTTGACCTCCATACCATCTGTTTACCCCCAGTGGAGACTGGGTACTCAGCTAGAGGGAACTTTGACCTGACCTAGCATGAGCTGTCTCAGCCCTAGTCAGTCAAGGTTACCTATACAGTTGTTTCAAAAATGATTGTATCTGGAGAGATCCAGTTACCACTGAAAAATTCACTCTTGTTGCCTTTTTGTAAATCTGGAAATTCATCAGAAGTGCCAAAGTTTGCTAGAGTATGAGCTGTCTATAGTTTATATCTTGTGCTTTCCACCGGCTATATAGTCATTTACAGGGAGGACAGTAATAAGGCTTTTTCTTTTTAATCATGCTTATACAGTGACTAAAGCACCAAAGGTGGTTTGCTATCTTTTCTAGTTTGTGTATTTCAGAAATGAAGAAAGAAAAGAGATAAAAAAATTTATGCTGTAGTTTATTATGCAGAACCTTTTCCTTGAAAAGATTTGTGGTGATGAGTTTTAAAGCCTCCATTAGAAGATTTAAACACTAGTCATATTTTTCAAAATAGTAAAATATTACTGCAATAGAAACAGAAGAACCAGTTTAAAATTATAACTCTTGACTTAGGAGAAATTGAGGGTTATTGATCCTATAAATTTGTTAGAGGAGGATTCAGACATCTTTATTAAATTTGAAACAGACCCATCTGTCCTCCAACTGCAAGGGCACAATTCTCCGAAACGTCTTGTGTCATACCCACCCATCTGTTTTGCCAGAGGACAGGGTCAGCACAAAGGTCACAGGTACCAAGTTAAAGAAGTACGTTTATCTTTACTTAAGTTTAAAGCAACAAGATAATAAGTGAAATGATACAGCTAGAAAAATACAGAACAAGGCAATGCACCTAACCATTACTACATGAGGATAGCCACAGTGATTAAGAAAGATACAACACCAATTGCCCTAATACTTTAACCATCATCCAGATTTGCAGATGCTGAGGAGACTCAGTTACAGTGAGGATTTGTAGAGCCCTTGCTGGGAAGGGCTCACAAGTTTATATGACAATTAGGAAAAACCTCTGGTTTCATTTTCCTTTGGATTTCACCTCAAGCCTGGTTCAAGGAGGAACCAAGGAAGCTTATGTACTAGTAGGCCTTAACACTATGCTTCTAAACAAGAAAAAGTTGATACATTCTCATAATGCTGATGAGATGTTTAGTCCAAGATACATATTCTACTGATGATCATACGTATTTCACTAATGATCAGATACTGATGGTACGTAATGCTGGGTTATGAGATTCATTTAGAGGTCAACTTTGGTTCAGGGCCCACTGTTCAAGCTTTAGTACTTCATCACTCCACAAAGTGTCTTGAATAAGTCAACTGAAATAACACTTGGTGTGTAAGTGTTAGCATCCATATTGAGCCACAGTCACTTCCTTGTACCGCTATGGAATGTTCCAGCAATGAAAAGATTGCTGATTTTGTGTTTGAGTTCTTTTCAGCAAACAGTAATGCACAACTCCTTCACTATTCTATTTAACTTGTTGCAGTCATAAAACTGCTGAGGTCAAGCACTGATTAAGTAGAAATATGAGTGAAATATGAATGTGAAAAAAAGCAAGCTGTCATTTAATTCACAGAAGATATTTAGATAGTGATTCAAGAATCATACACAATGTTACGCTTAGGACTTGCAATACTTTGCAAGCCTGAACCATGTGAACAGAAAAATAAAAAGACTTTCTCAATAAAAATTTTGTTAATGTGAATTTTGGCCTAAATGTTTTTATATTAAGTATATAGCATTATATTTAGTGGAAGCCAAATGTATCAAGTAAACTTGTATCTTTATTCAGAAAACTGTATGTGCATTTACTTATTTAAAGTCATCATTACATAGCTAGAGATGTTTAGCCGTTCAGTAGAGCACATACTGTTTAAACATGGTTAGTGGGACCATGCAAGTTTGTAAAAAATAATAGTTGCTTTCATTTTTTCACAAGCTTCTAAAGAATTGTACCATTTTAAATGCTTTGAGTTGATGTGAAGGCAAGAAAAGGGAGTAGGGAGGGTGAGAACACAAGCCTGTTGTGTTACGCATGATTAAATATAATGACATGTAGAAAGTATTATACTACTCAAACGTCCACATGACTGTTAGCGGGACTAGGAAATACACAATTTAAAGGAAACTTAATGTTCAGTCCCTTGTTCTGCAGAACTGATTTTCATCTCAGGACAACCTCACCCTGGTCTTAGCTGATGTATCTACTAGAAACTAATAAGGAGAACTAGATTCTTAAAACCTTAAGTGGAAAACAGAAAACACTTTGGCCTAGTTCCGCAGTAGCACTTCACTGTAATTCCTCTTAATCTATGCAAAATAGAACAGGATTTATGTTTTAGGATTTGTTGGCATAAATATCTTTGTTACTGTTCCTTTATTAGAATAACAGGCACAAGGGTCTGAAATGCAGACAATAGACTTGATCTACTATGTTTGTGGAAAAGGAATCTGGAAAAAAATAGATCGACTGAAATAAAGCCAGAAAAAGCATTATCATTTGTGTTGCTGGGGAAAAGTGGTAAAGCTGGCCTTGGAACAGTAGGAGATAAGAGAAGAAGAAAAGCTTCAGTAAGTGCTACAGAATGCTTCAGCTATCCAGACTGTCAGCACGAAATCTGAGTAAGAGAAGGAAGAGAAAGCAATACACTTAAGAGAGTTATGATTACAATGATTTCAGTTGTTGGTGAAAGAGTTTGAGTAACAAGTGCTTTGAGAAAGTTCTGTAACTGTAGTTAGTGTATTACATTTTAATAAGCTTTTCTTGGGCTAATGAAGAACTGAAAAAGAATCAAGGAAAGAAAGCAAAAAAAGTAATAAAATTAATAACATAAAAACACTGATTTGACATTTTATCTGTTTGAAGAAACTGAGAGTTTGTCTTTACTTGATCTTTCTAGCCAAAAAACAAACAAAAAAATCTGATTTAACAGATTGAGAAATGAGTGCTCTGCTTTGCTTGAGTCCTTATCCTATGCCCATTACCATATTTTCTGAGCTCTCCTGGAGTTTGATAATAAATGCACATTGTCCCACTCATTTGGATATGACAGCATCATTATTGCTATTTAATTTGCAGATTAAGATGCTTATCTGTGAGTGTCTTAATGTGAGCTAGGCTCCTATCTTCCTGTTACAAGCATAGACAACACAGTGAACTCCAGAGAGATCTTCATTTCATTTTGAACTTCACGGTAGTACTAACTAGTTTTAACACTGGCCTTTTTTTAACTTACAAAAACATTTTTACTTGATCAGCTATTTTGTCTATGTAAAGTAAATGCCTAGGAAGTACATCACGACACTGCCAGTTAGCAGCAAAACTGCAGCCAGGAAGGAACAAGAGCAGAGGAGGTTAGAGGTTTCCTGCTCTTTTATGTGCTGAACTTGATGAAAAAATGTCTTTGCTGTAAGGGACATGTTCCAATTATTTTAGCATGTTTACGTCTTGTTTTGGCTATTCTACAACTCAGACTTACTTCAGAGAAGGATTGCCAATGAAAAGATCTATCTGAGCATCAGCATGACAGTCTATTAGTGAAGGAAGCAGTGTTTCATGAGTGCTTATCATGATATTAATAATGGTGTGAGTTAATGAAATGCAAAAACCAAGCACTTAACAGGGATTTAATCTACAGAAAAGTAATTTAACAGCGCTAACAAAGTATACCTAATACAAAACATAAGCTGACCTTGCCTTTGTTTCTTGATTGTTGGAATGATCTCTGTAACTCATGTAACTTTTGTGATTATGTTTCTTGGAGAAAACTAATATGAACTGTTGAAGAACAATATTCAAAAAAGGTTATTTACTTCTTAATTAAAAAGCAAAGTAATTAAAAACAAACAATATTCTATGTCTCTGGAACAACTTATGCAAGAGAATTACTGTAGACTACTAGACAGCTTTTGTCTTGCATTGTAAACTGTTCTTGGTGAATTTAAGTTTAGGGGGATGAGTCCCTATTTTCACTAGTACTTCATGTACAATTTGGTTTTACAGAGTCACAGAATCACACAGAATGGCCCAGGTTGGAAGAGACTTCAAGGATCATGAGTCTCCAATACCCCTGCCACAGGCAGGGCCACCAACCTCCCCATTTAATACTAGACCAGGTTGCCCAGGGCTCCATCCAGTCTGGCCTTGAGCACCTCTAGGGACGGGGCATCCGCTATCTCTCTGGGCTGCCTGTACCTCACCATTCTCATAGTAAAGAACTTCCCCCTGACATCCAACCTAAATCTTCCCTTCCTCAACTTAAAACCATTTCCCCTTGTCCTACTGTTATCTACCCTTTCAAAGAGTATACTCCCCTGCTGTTTATAAGCTACCTTTAGGTACTGAAAGACTGCAGTTAGGTCACCCCACAGCCTTCTTTTCTCCAGGCCGAACAAGCCCAGCTCCCTCAGCCTGTCTTCACAGGGGAGGTGCTCCAGCCCTCTGATCATCTTTGTGGCCCTCCTCTGGACCCTCTCCAATAGCTCTCTGTCTTTCTTGTACTGGGGGCTCCAGACCTGGACGCGATACTCCAGATGGGGCCTCACAAGAGCAGAGTAGAGAAAGACAGTCACCTCCCTGTCCCTGCTGGCCACCTCTCTTCTGATGGGGCCCGGGATACCATTTGCTTTCTGGGCTGCAAGAGCACACTACTGGCTCATGTTAAGTTTTTCCTCCATCTGGGCCCCCAGGTCCTTCTCTGCAGGGCTGCTCTCAAGGTCTGCTCCTTCCAGTCTGTATAAACACCTGGGATTCTTTCGGCCCAAGTGCAAAACCTTGCACTTTGCTGTGCTGAACTTCATTAGGTTCACCGTGACCCACTTTTCAAGTCTATTGAGGTCCCTCTGAATGGCATCCCTTCCTTACACCATGTCAACCGCACCACTCAGCTAGGTGTCATCAGCAAACTTGCTGAGGGTACACTCGATTACGTTGATGGTGTCATTGATAAAGATATTAAAGAGCAGTGGTCCCAAGACAGACCCCTGAGGGACACTATTCATTACCAGCCTCCAACTAGACATAGAACCATTAATCACCACCCTCTGTCTGCGGCCTTTTAACCAATTTCTTATCCATCGGGTGGTCCACCCATCAAATCCACATCCCTCCAATTTGTAGCTAAGGATATGGTTTTATAGGTCATATTTTTTTTTTCTATCTAAAAATAATAAACATCATTAATATTTTTAAATGTGTGCTTTCTTATGTGTATATACATAACTGAAAGATATGTGTCTGAGTGTGTTAACTTACAGTTTAGCTTCATAAACCAGTGGAATATTGATTCAGTGTCTGCAGCTAGCTTTCCTTTATAGCTGGTGTCATTTAAAAGTATGAGGTACAGCACATCTTCTATCCTTATTACAAAGTTCTTTGTTATGAAAATAAATCACAGGTTTTCCCAGATTATACTTGTGATAATATATTTTGCTTGTCTGGTCCTCAATTCATGTAGTTTTATCTTTATGAAAAAATGGTAATGAATTAGTCTTTAACTGAACTGTTTTAAATAAGGAAGATAGTATTTTGTTTTATATTGTTATATTGATGTTATTTTACAGACTTTTTGCCCTGTTTTATATCTTCTTTCTGTATGAACTATAATTTGTTTAAAATTATATTTTAATTGAGTATGCCAATGAGAAACAATAGAATTAAATCCACTATACTTAGAAGACACATTCTATTATTTCTCTGTCATTTTATACATGTCTTCACCCATCCCAGAACTGATGCAATGGACAGGTAGAGCCAAATTTGTTCAACAGTTTGTTTTCCAGCAAAATATTAATAGCTTGTTCTCTGCTGTCCTAATAGCTGGTTTGATCAAGCTATTGATTTCCTCTCTGTAAAGAAACACAGATGTCATGGAATCATTATAGCAATTCCTGTACACTGCATTCAGCTACTGACACACTAGCATAGTCAGAACAACATATTTTATTTTCCTTTTTGAACATTTTTTTGTTTGTTCTTTTCATTCCCAAATGGAGATGGGGAGAAGGGACAGAGCATTATAACCCTTAACTTTGACAGTGTACAGTATCATAGGTCCTTAGCGGTGATTTGGTTACAATGAAATTTATAGGAATGAGTATAGGAGTGGTAAAAAAATAACTCAGGTGGATACTTGGGTTTTTACATTTATGTACGCTTGTTTAAGCTATGATCAACTAAGCAGAATTAAGCAGTGTATAACAATATAAAGCCATTGAAAATGAGAACATAAACAACCCCAGTTTTCTATTCTTACGAATAAGCAATTCATGTGCATGGGAACTTCTTCACAGTAAGGGTGACGGAGCACTGGAACAGGCTGCACAAAGAGGTCTGCTTCTCTGGAGATATTCAAGACCTGCCTGGATGTCTAGGGAGCTGCTTTGGCAGGGAGGATGGACTAGATGATCTCTAGAGTTCTCTTCAACCCCTACAATTCTGTGATTCTGTGATCTTAGTACATTACAGTGCTTATAGAGTTATTGAGATAGACAATTTTAACACCCAGATACATGCATTGCATCTTGTACTATTATTTATAATACCAGTGCAAGGTAATTCTATCAAGTACATTTTCAGGAGAATTGCTCTCATACTGAAGCAGTACTTTAGTAAAATAGAAGTAGTAACAATTTTGTCATTTAATGAGTGATGAATACCAATATAATGAACAACAGGTTCAATAGACTGTTTTGTTACATGAAGGAAAATAGAAAGAGAGGTTAATACTACTCATTGTATGTATATGTCATATATACATATACTTTATATATATATAAACCAGATAAATATACAAAGTGGTGTTTTGTCTTAAAAACTAAGTCAATTTAGAATTGAAATGAAGATGTCTTAGGAAAAGTTGAATTACATGTGAAGACTCATTCAACAGGAAAGTAATGGTTTTCTGGATCTGGCATAGCTTAGTTATCATCTAAACCTTTGGATGTTCTGCTTCATTATTGCTCACTCTGGAGGAACACTCACTCATTTTATTCCTGGGTCAATTAATAGTACTGGCTATAAATTACTTGATGAGCATTGTTAGAGTGGAAAATTTTTCAGTGTGCACTGTAACTAATATTCAGGTCTTGAAATGTCCTTCTTCATATTCTGTTCTGTCTTCATCATCAGCCTGTGGAGATAAATGCCCATTTTTTTGAGAATAGTTTAAGTCATTTTATATGCAGGCTGAAGTGAAAGTTTTGATGCTTTTAAAACACTTACTGCAGAATACATTGATATGAATAAGAAGAAAATACTAGAAGATCAATTGAATTCATCTTTTCCCAAATATTTTTGTCTTATCCTTAAAAAAAAATGCTCACAAAATCAAAAAGAATCAGCTAGTCTTGCATTACAAGCATGTTAAAAACATTTTTTAACTGCACAGCCTTATGTAGAACATGGCTAGGTTCAGACTAACTTTTGAGATGTTCATCATTAATATTTTGACATTCTCTTAGCCTTCCTGAACTGAGAAAGATGAATTCATTACAGATAGGTAAATAAAAAATAATAATAATTAAAAATAATTCTCTCTGAATTAATATAATGACACACTTACATGACGGATTTTCTAAATCATTTTCAGATTATACTTTTCTCTCTCTGAGTTCAATTATCTTTGTCATAAAAAAGCTTTTTCATAGACAACCTTTAGACATTTTTCATGGCCTAATTTAACTATAAAACTGTTAACATCTCATTTTAAGGATTATGATAGATTGTCTTTTAACCAATTTAACTAATTTCAGATTAGATACTATAATATTCACAGATATAATGTTTCCAATTATGATAAAAACTCTGAAAACACAAATACCATTTTACCCTTGAAACCTGACTTGGTTTTTGAATACAACAGAAGCTGTCATGCCATATCAGTGCTTTGCCACTGTAAGTTTTATGATTTCGTGAATTTCTATGAATTTTCAAAGACAACACTGAAAAGACATATTTGTCTGAGACTTTGATCTTATACATGTAGCTGAAATGACCTTACCTCAGATATTTCAAATGCTTTCTTCCCCATGTAGCTTCATGTTAAAATCAGTGCACTTATTTGTTTCAATAGAGAGATAGGCTATGATAGCTATATAACCTTTCTGCTTTGCTTTGATAATTTTGGTCTCAAAAATTAGAAAGTCTGTTTTAATGTAATAAATAATAATGCAGATACATAATTTAAATTTCTGAGTATTGGAATAACAAATAATGTTAATTATAGAAATAACTGAGACATCTCTGAGGTGGAAGAGGTTCTCTGAATTTAAACCGTATTGTTAGGTACTCATAGATAAGTATTCTGTAGATATCATCAGAGCTAAAGGAGCCAGTACACCATGGCAGAAAGGTTTATTCACTGAGGTTTCCCAGACATAAGATGCTGGCTAGATACCACCAACCAGTAGGACTGTGAGCTTGCAGCAACAGATAAGCTTTCTACATGGAGATGCATGTAAAAGCCAATCTTCCCTTTACCTGCAGGCATACCCTCATTATTTTACAGGAAAGATTTGTGTCAAATGTGGAGCAACTTGCCTTACATGAGATGCTGCACCATGACAGAGAACAATTTAATGCTGTATGAATTTCAGTTCACATCTTTTCTGTGGCTGTGCCTCCTTCTCCATGGATCCAGCTGAGGCTTTGTCCCTTATAAAATAAACTGGTGCTAGCTGATGTACCTGACACTATTTTCTGTTTTCAATGCAATTGGTAAATATTAGATGTTAATTTTGTTTCTTGTTTTGTGATGAGCTTTCTATTGTTGCATTATTTTCCTTGATCTCCAAAAACTTGCCAATACCTTTAGCTGACAATTACCATTAGATTCTATTATTCCTCCTCCACAGTGACTGCATTTCACATAATCACAGAATTGTATGGGTTGGAAGTGACCTCTACAGATCATGTAGTCCAAACCCCCTGCCAAAGCAGCTCCCTAGCCCAGGTTGCACAGGTAGGCGTCCAGGCAGGTCTTGAATGTCTCCAGAGAAGGAGACTCCACAAACTCTCTGGGCAGTCTGTATCAGTACTCTGTCACTGTTACTGTGAAGGAGCTCCCAAGCACATTTGTGCAGAACTTCCTATGCGTCAGTTTGTGGCCATTTCACTATGTCCTATCACCACACACTGCAGAGAAGAGTCCAGCCTCATCCCATAGTCTCCCGCTCCACTTAAGACATGGATCAGATCCCCTCTGAGTCTTCTTTTTTCAAGGCTGAACAGACCCAGGTCTCTCTGCCTTTCCTCAAAAGTGAGAGTTTCCACTCCCTTTATCATCTTTATAGCCCTCTGCTGGACTCTTTCAAGGAGATCCCTGAATTTTTTGTACCGGGGAGCCCAGAACTGGACTGCTGAAGGAATAGAAAGGCAAAATGTCCTGCTAAACAATTATGCAATGTTAGTGAGTTATTTCATGGTGTTTTTTTTCCTTTCTTTCTTCCTCTTTCTTTCTTTCTTTCTTTCTTTCTTTCTTTCTTTCTTTCTTTCTTTCTTTCTTTCTTAAGTGCAGGGGAGAAGGTTTTTAAATGCATTAAAAAGGAGAGGAAAAAATTATATTTGTTAAGATTTACATTAAACTAAGATTTCTGTAATTAAAGTTGTTTTATTATTTATCACAGAAAGCAGAGTAATTTTACCCAGCTGATATGATCACTCTTATCAAAATCCATCCTATTTGACTCATTACCTTGACTTTCATTATGTCACTTGCTTCACCATTTGGGGACAAAAGTTATGATCCCTGGTAATATTATATTCCATGCCCAATTAACCTCCTTCTCTTTGTGCCTTTTTCACTGAAGTAAATCCCACCACAGAAGCAATGCAAGGCTGTTGATATCTGGGGTGTAAAGAACCTAGGACTTGCTCACTCAGCACACAGGAGCATAAAGCAGTATCAGCAGAAGCATTACCTCATTCAGATAAAGACTACAGCTCTCCCAGAGCTTCCCTAATCCAGTCTCAAAAAATTAGTATGAGGTTCCAAGTCAACAAACAAAGTATGACTTCCTTATTTCCGTCTTTGCTGACAGGCAGTACTGGCTCATGCCAAGCAGACTGAGTACTCACCAAATCTGCTTACCATGATCAGTAGCGCTGTTAAAATGCTGCCAAACATGTATCTTTCTCCTGTGACTGAGAAAATATCATTACAACAACAGACAGCATTATAAGAGATTAACAGTCTGACTTAAACCTGTTAAGGTAACAAGGACTTGAGTTCAGTATGAAAAACTATAGTATGTCCTTGATTCAGGATTCTTGGAAGAAACTTATCACTGCAATAGACGTGTGCCTTCCAGAGAAGTATAGCCCCAATGAAGGTATGTTTTTAATGTGTTTTTAAAATACAAAATATTCATAAACTTAGATTAGGCGACTTCTTCCCTTCCCTCTTCAGGAATTACTGATTCCATAATGTCACATTACTGAAATCAGTGTATGCACATTCCCTCCAGTGTTCCCTATTCCTCCTCTCTTGATTTTCTCTCCTCTTGGTATCCTTTAGTGCTCTCCTACCCTGACTAGTTCACTCTCCTCATTCCAGGTGTTCTTCACATTCAGAGGCCACTGGCGAGCTTTCTTCTGTCAGTCATTTCTTATTACCATGAAATGTTATCATGTTATCCCATCTGGTATTGACTAGTGTTCTGAGTTAACTGTCAGTGCAGGTACTTTCATAAAATGCCTTAAAATATGATTGTAAAATTTCCTCTACAAACACCAAGGACACTATACAGATTTTATAGCTTGCTTATGGAAAGCACATAAAAACACCTATTTACATTGTGTATACCAGGAAATTCAAGTCTCATTAGAAACAAATTGCTGCCATTCTCCATTATGCTTCTATTGCATGTTTTCAATTTAATTAAACTCGTAGAGTTTACATCCAAAAATTTTTAACAGGGCTTTTTCAGCTGACCACTCCAGCTGACAGCATGGAAAGTGGAGAAAGCAAATTTGTAGTCTACAGAGTTCTGCAGAACAACCTTAATGAAAAGAAGGGTGAAATGTCATCATTTAAGTAGCTATACATGAAGCCTAAATATCAAAAGCACATATTTGTATAGACAGCTAAAGCTGGACAACACAGAAACCACTAGGCATATATCTTACCCTGACAAAGCTATGACTTTAAAGAGACTGCCAAGTGCTCAGCACTTTAGAAAATCAATGCTCTAAGCAGTTCATAGTTAGGATTTAGGTACCATCTTTAAGATACCATTTTATTTCTTAATTACCAGGCTTAAAACAGACTTCAAATGGAAAGCTGCACATATTTTTCTCAGCACAATAGTCTGAAAGCTGACAAGGTGATACATGCTGGTATCCCTGAATAAACTGCAATGTGTTTAGTTTAGGTGAGTTTTAGTTGCAGCTAAAATTATATACCTTTTCAACAATGGGTCATTTCTGGCACTCAAAAATGGGAGTATGCTTCAAATGAAATATTGCAGTGAACTTACAATGATGCATTAATTACTTGTAATACACTTTTAGGTTTTGTTTTACTTTTTAGGATTGCTTTGTGTCTCACTGTTTTGTTTTGTTTTGTTTTTTATTTGGTTTTTTTTGCTTTGTAGTACCACAGAAAAAAGGAAACAGAGCATTTACCAGAGATTTATTTTAAAATTACAGAGTGAGCACTAAAAGTACAGCTGGTATGTAGATTTTTTTATAATGGTAGAAAGTAAGCATTGTGAATTTGGAATCTATGGAACTTCTTAAAAATTTTGTACAAAAGGTGTGATAATATAATTACTGTTTCAAGTGGAAACTTATAAATGTGGAGGGAGGAGAGGGCTAATTTTGCTGTAGCACTGCTCCCATTCAACACAGCACCATAATTTTTCTACCCAGGTCCTCGTAGCTCAGGGTTGCGTCAATCTAATTTCACTAACATGCACTTAAATTAAATATATTGTTAAAAGGAATTATAAATGATGCCATTCTCTCTTAGGTCACAGTGGCTGAAAGTACTGTGCTTCATGTCAAGCAATTTTACCCACCTACAAAGTAATTTGCCATTGCTTAAAACATCCAGCTTTGCATACCACTGAAACAAAGATCCTTGAGTACAATGCTTTCTACTTCATTTGGCACCTCAGATGATCCAAGTGATTGTTTTCTTTTTGGTTTATAATGTCAGCTGCCAGAACCTGGAAGAAGCTCTCCCCCCCCGTCTCCCAGGATCATAGATCATGTAGTGGCCCTTGGGAAATATAGTACAACTCAGTGTATCTTCCTCTTGGAAGATCAGAACTAACATGAGACAGCTAGAGAGCTCAGGACTAGAAAGTACAGCATGACAGTGTATTGTGCCTCTACACCCTACAGCCTATCGCATGATGTCATGATATGGAATATTGATATAAACAGCTGATGTTGTGGTTTAGCACTGATAGGCAGCTATGTCCCACACAGCTGCTCTACCCCTATCCTCCTTGGCAGGACCAGGATGAGGGGAAATTGAGATGAAAGGAGATAAAAACAAAACATGCAAGTTTGAGATAAGAGCAATTTAATGCAAGGAAAAAGCAAAGGCCATCAGGAAATGAAAAAACAATTATTCTCTATTTCCCAACACCAAGCAATTTTCAGCTACATCTTCACAAGCAGGACCTTAGGAGGTGTAGTGGGTGCTTGCTTGAAAAGACAGTTTCATGAGTCCCCCTTGTCCCCCTTCCTGTCCAGCTTTTATTGTTGAGCACAATGACATATGGTACAGAATGTCCCTTTGGTCAGTTTAGGTCAGCTGTCTTGGCTGTGTCCCTGGTCTTGGGGTAGGGAGAGAGATTGCAGATACAGCCTTGAGGCTGTGCCAGAGCAGCTCAGCATTAGCCAAAACAATGGTGTGATAACAAAGCTATTCCAGATAAATGTTCTAGTTACAACTGATGGTATTCTAAGAAGAAGAATGGCTACAGATGAAGTATGAAAAATAGCTGGCTGATCAAGAAGTGATGGCTGTGACGAACCAGCAGTCGGCTGGTAGCTGGTGCTACCAGCTTATACGTAAGGAAATAAATTGGGAATGAAAAGAAAGAACAAATGGCTAAGAAGTTCTTCAATTACTCCACCAAATGCAAAGAACAAGTGAAATAACCAGTTGGAGAAAGAATCAAACTTTTGGAAGCCCATTCCCAAATGCTAGTTTTCTCTGCATATATGTTTTTTCACCTCCAGGATATTCACTCACTTTTTTATGTATTTGGAAACCTTGTTATGAAAAATGAATCACTACATTGTATGGGTAGATTAGTCACAGTACATTTGCTTATAGGGAAATACTATATATATCCTAGACACCATAATGCCAGATGTCTTAGGGTATCCTGTGGGTTAGGATCAGGGTTACTGGGGAGTTAGGAAAAGTACTTGTGATCACAAATAAAATACAATCTTTTAATCATGCTCACATGAATGCTTCTGTATCATGGCTGTAAAATGTTAAAGGTCAATGGGAAACTAATCTAATGTTTTCAGTTTTGTATAGGAAAAAAAAGAAACTGAACTGTAGTTCAGCTAAAAAAATGTTATATTTATTATCTGCCTCTTAGCCTTCCATTTTCATTCTTCTTTTTAGAAGAATTAGGTCAATGCGAGCTCTATGGATATTTCTTTTGGGTAATTATTTGTATTAATCAAACTGATTATAGAGTTATGCATTTTGACTTGAAAAATTAGGTGCAGCAGTTAGACTCGGTACAGAGATTTTGCAGTTCATTGTGGCACTGATCACTGAATATGTTGATTGCAATATAAAGATTTAAGAGTGTAATGTATACTCAAAAAACAATTCAAAAACCAGAACAGCAGAGCTAAAAATTACCATGCCTTGTTTCTTGGTTACTAGAATCTGAAGTGTAAAACATAGTCCCATAATCTCCCTGTCTGATGAAATTGAGGTGTTTACCATACTCTTCATAGCAGCAGAAAGCCAGCTTAAGTACTTCATATGAATACTGAAGAGCAGGATTTAACTTAAACATCACTCTTCTCAGAGATTTTGGTACTTAACTCATGTCTGCAGAGGGGGATTCCTGTCAGACTGGGACTCATGGATCTAAGCTCCATCACAGTTTGCCACTGAAGCTGTTCTCTCATTTAAAAAAAAAAAAAAATAAGAATAAGAATAGTAAAAAAAAAGCACTTTAGTGAAGGATCAATTCTTTCTTTTTAAAGACAACTGGTAGGAACATTTATTTTACCTCTGCTGTTGCACTTTGGAAAGAGTGAGGCTGGAGTCTAGGTATTCTGAGATGGATTGTACACGAATCTGCCTTTGTCTCCTGAAGATTTCTGAATGTTAGTTACAAGCTCCTGGGAACTATGTACCACTTTCAAGAAATAACATAATATTTATTGGGCCAGACAGAGTGAAAATGAAGGAGCATGGTTCTTTGATGAGGTACTGACCTCAGAGGGAGTAACTGCGATCAGTAACCTTGTCTCCCAGGGCTAATGAACATATTTTGTGCACTGTGCATTTATTGCAAATGAAGGGAAGGCAGTGTTAGGCAATGGAGATTTGATATTCCCAAGAACAGAAGATAGGCAACATGTCAGTGGAAAAGAGGAACTAGAAGGGAGCAAATGATAGAAGGATATTATGGGGCACAGACAGCAGACAAAGGAGGACAAGAAAAAAATCTGTCATGTTTCAGATGTGTCACTTATGTTACTTGTTACCCATGTAAATAGCCTCAGGTGGTAATGTCATTTCTCTGAGCAAATCTGCTCCATGAGTTACAGCATCTGCATGAACAGGCCTGAACCAGACCAAGATCTGCTACCAACATTAGCAGCTGCATTCATGATATAATTCATGTATAAACTGCTGGCATGCCTATAGCATATTGAGGAGTATCCCTTCACAGCCATGGTATTGAGATGTCTCTTGTTTGGAAGACATGGCATTGAGAAACTCTTGTTTGGAAGAAGCAATATTTTCCTACAATGCATGATGTAGACATACTCGTTTTGGGGTATAATTCTCCTCAGAGATTCTGCTTCTCTCATTTCATATCACAAAAAGGTTTAAACTACGTTAGTCTCAACTTCTATTGAGGATCTTTTGTTAGGTCTGACTAGTAAATATTTTGAGAAGTAGAAATACATTCAGTTTCCATGGCAGATCATAAATAGTAATGAACTTTAACATTTTGCACAATAAAATTCTTTTGTCTGAGGAATGTCTCGGAGAGACATGGAGAAAAAAAAGTATTTCACATGAGGATGTTCTCAGCACAATCCTGTTTTTCAGAGAACATGTTGAAAGAGACCAACTATCTCAAAGGGGTAAAGCAGCTTTGTTTGAAGCATGAACAAGATTTCTGACCCTCTACACATTAATTAAAGACAAATGAATATGAGCCATAAATAAAATAAATTGCACTTCTTAAAATATTTTTAGATGACAGGCATATATATCAATTTGCACAGATAGTGTGATAAGCCTGGAATAATTTTGTTAGGGCTTTCTATCTCTGACACAGGAAAAGTGTTCTCTCGTCAAAAGGAGATTGTCTTCCAGCCTGCATGCTGTTCACAGCAACAGTTCTGTGATGGGGAGAGGCTGATGGTAATTTCAGGAAAGCAAATTTCCATTTAACTAATAGGCCCTTTTTTAAAAAACAGACTCTGGGAAAAAGCATTTCATAAATAAGGATCTATGAAGCAATTCACTTATTCACTTATCTGTTGTCTTCCCTTCTAAAATATTTATCATGTGAATGAGGTGGCAGGGAGAACTGCATATCAAAGTTGTGGGGCATTACAGGTCTCATAAAATCTTGCTACCTTTGATGGCTCACTACTGCCTCTGTAGGGTAAGATCCAAGCGGAAAAAATAATGAGAAAAAAACACTGACTCACTCCAAGGCAATTAATTATTAATGAGGATGGTATAGTATCATGCCAACAGCACATTCAAATGAGGTAGGCTGAGATAAGGAAAGTGCAACCCTCTATGAGGAAAGGAGTTAGGTTAGAAAGACTTTGCAGCTGGTGGAAGCTTGCATTCTGAAAACAGAAGGCAAAAGAAAGATTTGTTAGGTCAAAGCATTGCCAGAGAATCCCCTACCAAAAATTTGAGATGCCCATGATTTCAAAGGGGAATCTTGTTGGATTTGACTGCCAATTAGTGGCTTCTGAATTCAGAGGGCAGGCACTGTAAGGGACAGAATATGTCTGTTCCTGCTTTTATGAAGAGTGGCAGTCATATTGCATAGCTACCACAGTAAAAATAATGAGATTAAATTAATATTTCCCTGTTTTCATCCTTATAGTGGGAAAACAAGAAAAAAATTAACTTCTACCTAATAATAATATATAACATATTATATTAATATGTATTAATACTCCATTTATATATTATATAAATAATTTTAATATATAATACATATTCTAGACAAGAATCCAGCCAAACTTACCATATATGCATGTGTGTATGTGTACTTAAAAAAATTATAAGCACACACACACATATATATAGTATTTTTTACATATAGATATATATAGTACATTTGGCTGGGTTTCTGTCTAGAACATTTCATGACTAAGAATAGAACGCATTGAGAGTATTGAACTAACACTGGAAAATGGCTGAGACAGACTAGAAAAAAATGTTTGTTATTATAGCTGGTAACAGATAGCAAGCACATTTCCAATTCTTTCTTTTCTGTCTCTTACTTAAGAGGTGCTCTGTATTTTCAAATTGAGTTTTTAATCTAACCCCAAAGGGTTTTAGATATTATTTCCTCCTGCTGAAATTCTACTTGTAATTTGTGAAATTATGAATGAACTGTTCTGTCATTCTGGTTGCGCTTATTTTATAATAATGCATTGCTCAATGATAATTCATGCTGCCTTTCATAATATTATGTATTTGTTAAGTAAAAGCTGATTTTTGCCCCAGTCTCATCTTTGCCTGATAATATTGTTAGCTGGGCAATCTGAATTTGTTAAAGAAAGCACTACTTAATATATGTACCTAATTAGCTTTTTATAATCAAAGAAAGTGCGCACATACTGAGAGTTGAGGAGAAGAAGAATGAGCGAAGAGCTGCTGGCATAGTGCACTAAAGAGGAAGCATGTTGGATGAGAAATGGACTATTATGTACATTGTGGAGAGCACAGTTGCATTTCAGCATTTGGCTATTTGCCCCAAGACAAGGAAATTTGGTGACCTAAGATATTTCTTTCATTCTTTTGTTCACAAATTACTCCTGATCTAAACCTAAGTAGAGTTTTCTCTCAAGTCCTTTAACTTCTACTTAAGTAAGTCCTCTCTGATCAAACTGAAATAAATGAAGAACTGGAATAGACATCAAACTCATTATTCTTGCACGGTATTCTATAATATAGGTCATATCCTGTGACCTTGCTTTTCAGAGGATTCAGTTCAATAAAATACATTCATATGCAGCGTGCTTCTTCTTGTCATCCTAATTTGGATCTTTGCATTCTTAACATTTTATTATGCTTCCTGATGGCTGAGATAACGTTATCTATCCTGTCTTCTGAAAATTAAACTATGAGTGCTAATGAAAAAGTTATCCAAAATTATTAGCACTCCAATCCTTTAAAACTTTCATAAACCCATAACTAAATAGAATAATAAAGGTCTAAAAGAATATTGCAGTCAGGAGGAGGAATTAGAAATAAATGACCCAGAAAATCTTTTATTCACCATGAGAAATCTGTTCTTAGTATATGCACACTAAGAATAAATCTAGTAAATACAAATAACCAAATGAAAAGATTATGTGTGAAAATTTTAAGAAATATCTGCTCTGAGACAAAACAAAACAAAAAATGTGAGAAATAATTATAACTTTATAATATAAAAATAAAGAAATAAACATCCTGGAAAGGAGGGGATGGAGTTGAAGGTGGCTGATCCCAGCGCTTGTTTTAGTTTTGGGCTGGTACTATTAGCTCTAACCCAACAAAAATAAAACTCATGAGGTTGCTGAGACAGGCCTGTGACTATGTGTATTAGCCAGAAGAGGAAGATAATAACAAATGTGAATCAATTTAAAGACACTATGTTGGAGAGACACTTGTGTCATTGGTGGATTTGGGTTGTTTTTACTGAGTGAAAGAGATAGATAATTATGTTGGAATCAAAGCAGATGTAATTTTTCTGCTAAGTACTGATGGAGAAAAGAAATTATGTATCCAATGGTACATAAGCAAACAAGTAAGCATCATAGACTTTTCTTATTTGTGGAAGTTATTTGAAATAAGTGCTGCTCAAAGTCATTTACGTGACTAGTACTGGTATTGGGGTTCTTCAGTTCTCATTCACTTGTGTGTGTGTTTTAAAGATCAGTAATCTGCAAGTTTTCAAATGGTTTGTCAACATCCAGAAAATTGACTTGTATATTCTAACGGAAAGATGTAAGACACCAGTGTCCCTGGGCAGCACATAACACAACTGAAAACATGGTTTCAAATGATAGTACTTGCCTCATTAAATCACATGTGAAATTAATAGGAATAAATTTTATCCATGCCTGAAAAAAGTTTATCTTCTTTATGCAGTTATTAACTTTATGATAACTCCATCACATCAGCTCACTTAGCTCCAGTAATTTTAATTGATAACTACAAATGTAAAATAAAATTACTGGCTAAGATTCCTGAAGTACTTTTAGATACATAGCATAATTTACAGTGATTCATCAAGTATAGATCATAACAGAAAATATTTTCTTACTTGGAGTAGAAGAAATGTTATGGTTTAAGCTGTGTTTCTGATATTAACCATTCTGAAATCAATTCTTCACAGTTTCATCTACACTGAATTCCACTCCCATTTTCTAGGAGGAGGAATAATGCCACAATGACTGTACCAGAAAATATCAGTGGCAAGATAAGAAGATGGAGGTCAAAAGGCTGCAGATCAATTAGAGTTTCAGCTAATTAATCAGCTGCAACTCCACTTAATAATCCAGCATAAGCAATTCAAAAAATAATGTCTCTATAAATATCTGAACAAGCTAGTGAGGAAGAACTAAACTACTATCTTGTAGGAACAAAATCAGGTTTTAAAAACTAATGGTGAATAAGTATTTATTCTTGGCATTTTTAATCATTTTTGCATCTAACACTATTCTTTTTTAAATAACTGTACCTTGAAGATGCTCACACTGCAAAGCAAAGCTCAGTTCCTGAGGGTATGGTTTCTCCATTGCAAATCTGGCTTTAAGTGTCAGTGCTCATTGAAGTATATCACTAAAATTAATAATGTTCACACTCATGGTTCACACTCATTTGTCTCCTTTGCATTTGATTTTATAAACTAAAGATGGAAAGGCCTAAAGTTTTTAATGTCAATATGTCGTTTCAGGTAATTTACTTGTTAATTTCCTACATTTCTGCACCCATGTTGGGAAAATATGTGAGCACCTGTAAGAGATTAAACTGTGCTATGCTCAGTGCACTCTAAAGGCACACTTAAGTCATCTTATAATCATCATATATTCATTTTGCCTTGAAAGAGGTAGTAAGACATTGTTAACAATTTGAAAGCCAGAAGATATAGCTGTGTGTTATAGCATAAGAAGAGACAATTATAAAAAGCACATGAGATGAAGTACCTGCTTAGAAAGCTGTAATTTTAGCTGGTAATTAAACTCAAGTGTTTCATTTTCCCAGTCAGCTCATCAGTGACTCTAGAAAATAAATGATCTGAAAGCAAAATCCTTTGGGGGAAACAATAGTAATTAATTACATTTCTTGAGGGACAGTATATTGCCAAAGCTCATTTCTGGGTAACCCCTTGTGCAACAGACATTACAATGCACAGGTGGCAATGTAGGGAGAATGAGGAAAAAAAGATAATTTAATTTGAACATTGATTAAGGTTCCATCCTGGCCTGCAGTCTACCATCATTTTCTTAAAAATCACAGAATCAGCACTAGATTCTCATAGTATGTCACAGATAATCTGTCATCTCTGAACTCATGGAAATAAAGACACATTTTACAGATTGTTATTATATTTTCCTCATCATCCTTCCAAAAGTTAATTACATACACAGGCAAATCAGTGATAAAAATCACCTGGTGTGTGAAAAAGCACTATCTATTTGAAATGCAGGAATTCTCCCAAGTGAACCTTCTATTTTTTTGTTCTATACTGGATTTAAGGCTTGAAGTGTAGGGAATACTCCTTTTGTTTCAGGAAATTAATTAATTCTACTTTTTCTAATATTTCTCTGACTGATTTTTCTTCTGATTAATTTCCTTCCATTGCATCAACTTATTGTGTTTACTCCCTGCATGACCATCAATCCCTTCTTAGTTTTTGTTTAGCTACTCTACACATATTACGAATTTAATCTATTCTTTCATGTTAATCCCTTCAGACCTGTTACATATTTCACTATTTTTCTCCACAATCCTTCTATTCCACGTTCATGTTCTACCTACCAGCCCTCCACAGTGAAAGCTGAATTTAAAATCTCTGTTACCAAAACCAGAGGTTTTATGGATCAAAGTAGAGTTCTTCCAAGATATAAGCAAGCAGTTCTGATCTTGTTGTGGTAAAATATAAGTCTGTTCTTTCCACTCCCTGAAGAAAGTGCCTACTTACATCAAGTTGAGTTACTGCAGCTCCCCAACTGCACAGGAGCAACGAATCAGATTTTTGCTGCTTAAGAGGAGTACATTATCATCCTTCAAAAGGCCACCACTCTAGCCCCTCAGGTGCATTTTTGGTATTTTCAGATCAAGCATTGCTAAAATACTGAATCCTGCATTATACAGGATCTCATTGTTCCTATCAAGCTCTAAGCAAGTTTTTAGGCAAGAGGAAAAGAATAAACATCTTTTTTTTTTTTTTTTTTAAGATTATCTGGACTAGTAGTGACCCAAAAAACATTATAAAATTTAAAAATGGGTTATTTGCTAAATGTTAGCATTTTCTTTCCTGTTAATATCTTTATTTTATTATTATTATTTTCCTACCCTGGCCATTGGAGCTCGTATAAACGAGAATGTGTCAGAAAGATGTATTTTCAGTTGCTAGAGCTTGTTACATCCTCGGCTTGTGATCCCTCCTGTAAAGAATAAAGTGCTTTCATCACTTGAAGATCCATCAATAGCCTTTGGTAGGATAGCAATAAACATTTATCAAAGATAAATGTGCATCATGTATCTGTACCTCCTTAAAATATATATTTCCTTATTACAATTCAAATTGATCCAGCACTGCCACATGAAGATTAGCATGGTTTCAAATATACACATCCATGAAGCTGAAAATTCTGACAGCATGATGAAAGAAACTAAGGTTACTGGTTTCCTTCAAGTCTATTTCTAAATATCCTAGCTATATCTTTTTTTCTTTAAACTACCTCCAGGAAGTTAAATTAAACAGAGAAAAAAAAAAAAAAAACCTATAGATTTTTTTATTTTGGCTACTTTTATAGCTAAAAAGTAGTGCTAGAATATCATGCATATTTTAAGTAAACAAATTAGTTATGAAATACCTCATCAGAAAAAGTCCCCAGTGTATCACACAAGTGTCACATAATGGCAAAGATGAAAGAGCATAGAGTTTATTTGAAACCTGTTTAAAAACTGTTGCACACACATCAAAACCAGCTGTTCTGAGAGAGATTCTGAATGCAGAATTGGTGAATCCATTGCAGTAAGATGACACAGTTTATGTGGCACTCATTGACTGGAAATAATTACAGTGACACATGGAGTTCAAGATGAAGTGTTCTCATCATCGTGAGTTGTCTGAACAGCAAAGACAGTATGACATAAATGACAAGAGTGAAAAAAAAAACAAAAACACCAAAGAATAACAAATGACATATATAAATAATTCAATGCGCAGGAATGTTTATCTGAATTTTTGAAGCAAAACTTGATTATTAATTCCAATTGTCTACAAGATAAGAAAGAAAGAAAGAAAGAAAGAAAGAAAGAAAGAAAGAAAGAAAGAAAGAAAGAAAGAAAGAAAGAAAGAAAGAAAGAAAGAAAGACAGACATAAATCAAGGAAAACAGAATTGAAATAGCATATCTGTTGTTTATTTATTTATGTATTCCTGTGTTATGTTAGTTCCCTGGGACAATTTTATTAGACAACCTGCAAGTACATTACAAAGATATTACTGTTCTTCAGAAAGTTCTGCTGTATAAAGTAAGACAACAAGATATAGTCACTGGTCATTGAGCTGCATCTTTCCAACTGCAGATCTCAGAATACATAAAAAATCTATGATAACCAAAGAAAAAAGGGAAAAAAAAACAGAAAGGCACAAAAAATCATAGACATAGAAGCTTCTGCTTTACATATTGCTCTTTTTTGACTTCAGCAATATGTAAAGTGATTTGATGAAGGAAAGCACTTATACCAACTAGCCTTAAGCAAGTGATTTCACTATCCTCATTGGTACTAACATTTATTTGTGGAACTGGATAGAAAAAACAATGTGAGGAGAATGTAAGAGTGTGAAGTAGAACATGTGATATCATTACTAAAAATTCCATAAGGCAATTAATAGAAAATTTGCGGAACCTGTAGTTTAACCAATATCATCTCTTACAACTTAACCAACTATAGTCTAATTTATCTGTATGTACATGAAATAATTGCTTATGGAAAATGTAAGAATCTAAAATATTCCCATGCCAGTGCATCATTTAATTCCACATTCATTTTTGAAAGTTGGAAACTGTTTAAAAGACAAAGCATTGGCCAGTATTCTTTATTTTTTTAACGTGTTTAAGCATATATGTGTCCTACAGCATATTCCTTTCAAGTCTCACATGATACAGAATGAGGCATCCCTCAGGAACAAAGGTCTTTTTGAGAAAAAAAAAAAAAAAAAAATCACTGACCAAAAATATTTCTATGTGATGAAATTAATTACATCAGGCACATTTTGAAGTATTCCAGAATAATGTCTCTCAAGACAACCAAAAAATAACCAAGAATGATAATATTAAAGCTATTCTTGAGTTATTAAAACAATTTAGCAACAAGGAGTCCTGAACATACCAACTATTCTACAGGCTCATAGGTGAAAAACTGTGGAAGGGTGTCACTCTGTGTATCTCAAAGGGAGGCTTTTTGTTTATGCAGGGGAGTTAATCATGGTGCCCTAGTTTCAGCTGCCAGGGAGGGATGCTAATGTCCAGAGAGAGATTTTCTCCTGCTTCTGAGCACTGCAGAGGAATCAAAGGACTCAAGTGAGCTTCAGAAGGCATTTTCAGAAGCTGTATCCTTCTCTGAATGCCGGCCTCTTGAGAAAACCAGAATGAAGGGGAAGTTCTACCTTCAGATGAGAGGCTGTTGCCACAATGATAATAAGGAAAAAAAAATGACTAAGCAGGAACTGTTTCTTAACAGCTTTAATTTTTTGCTTCTCATTTACTTCTTTCTAATGCCTGGCAGATTTTAATAAGTGAACAGCAGTCTATGCATGCTTTCTTTAAAAGATCTTTATTGTAACATATACCACAGAAGCCATATTGCAAAAATCTTATGAGCCGTAATACAAAAATCTCATGTAACAGTGATTGCTTAGGACTTTGTGAAGACTTTTGTTACATAAATTTTAAGATAAATATATATATATTTAAATAAGAATATATATACATATATTTTATATACATATACATATATACATACACACATATATATATTTAAACCTTAGTAGAAAAGACAGTTCTCCAGTGGGAGAAAAGAAATTTCTTTTCGTTAGAAAACATTATTTCCACATTTCTGTAACAGAATCCTTCATAACTGATAGCTTTACTTTCATTTCAGAATTCAACTTAATTATAACTTAATAAATGAGAGGAAAGTTGTCAAGGTGTGAAAAATTCCTGTTTTAAAATTAACGAATGATCAAAACAGAGACTTATGGAAAACTGATTTTGCAATAATGAAATATTATTTGACGTATTATGTATGACTCTGCTTATAAATAATAAATAATATTTATTCCTTGCCTTTTTTTGTGTGTGTATGTGTGTGTGTGTGTGTGTGTGTGTGTGTGTGAGATCTACTTACAGCTTTTGTTAACCTGGAGCAAAATAGAAGACTCAGATCTTCCCCTGACTTTGAGTCATGAATGTTTTTTGCAAATAATTCATTTTCCAGCTTTAGTCTTTCCAAACTCCTTAGATAATGTAGATAAGAATGAGTAATATCAGATAAAAAATAATCAAATACGACTGTTGAACATTCTTCAGGCAAACATTCCAGTTAAGGGAGTTCAAACTGGGAGAAGATTTTTTTTTTCATTTTTTCTGTCCATTTAAGAGAAAGTCCTTAGGTTCTTCTGTGATTTCTTTCCAGGTTTGTAGGCAGGGCTGGTAGAATAAATTTACTTAGAGGTTGGCATGGGATTAAAGCTTTAGTTGTTGGAAATTGAAGCAAAGGATTTTTGGCTTCAATTTTTCTCACAAAAAAATAAAAAATAAAAAAACTATATGAAGAAGTGGAAGTGTAGGTCCTATTCTTAGTGTTTAACGTACATGCATAAATAAATAACAGAATGAATATCTTTGTGTTTGTTGAAAACACCTGAGCGCCTGAAGAAACAGATAGGAATTAAACACGCTCAAATCTCTGTTTAAAAACTGTCAGCCAAGCAGTGTCAGGATCAAGTTCTGCCAAAATGAAGCAGTTTCATCGTACTCATTTTGTACAGACTTAAATGGCCACAGACAAAAATGGAGGCCACAGCACACATTTACCACCAGTTTGTTTGATAAAGTAGCTCTTTGCTCATGTTTATAACAGCTATTGTCAGAAACATGATCAAAAATACAATTTCTGATATAGGATTAAAAAAACAAATTGAAATTCAGACCAGGAAAAAACATCTAGCACTTGCTGCTATTCATTTTGAATTGGCTGGCCACTTCCAAAGTCAATAGCACGGAACAAAAACAGTGGTTCACTTTGAATGCTTGTTTAGCATAAATTAGCATGCAGATTTTGTAAGGTTTTGCTGTGTTTGCAGAATTATAAGATTGGATATGATGAATGTAAATCAGACGTTATGAAAAATTAAAAACCACAAAAGCAAATGACAGTTTCCACCTTCAGATTAGAGATTTGAAGTTAGTATTAATTGATTAAAATATTTCTGAGATTTTGTTGATCAGGTAAATAGGAAGCAGAAAATCTTATTGAGTTCATCAAAGTTTATGACTTTGATAGTTAATTCCTGCACTATCAGTTATTAAATTATTTTTCCTTATGGAATGTTAACTCTATCCTGCTTATTTGTTTATAATGTTTTTTCTTCATAATGTTCATTTTTGGCTATAAAAATATTCTTCTGAAGCTTTCATGTTAGGCAGATGTTTTGCAGTATACCATAACTTTCTGTCCTTGATGGACAAAATATTGTAGTTTGTGTTCTGTTTTCCCTTTAACAGTCAAATATCCTGTGTTGCAGGGTCCTAGTCATGTCCTAAAAATCTTTTGGTTTCTTTTGGAATCTTAAGTTTTGTATGTTCCCAGCCCAGTGACATAGAAATCTGATTACTGGTTGTTGTTTACTGTGGTTATCCATTCACAACCAGCTCCATGTTCTGTAGAATGTAAATGTAGACACCTTCTGAACTGAAAATTTAGTAACTAGACAGTGATTAGACATACATGTTTGACGTAAAATTGCTGCTAAATTTTCATTTCTAATGCTGTAAGGTCCATGTCCAGAGGCTTCTGGGAGTTAGTACTTTTATTATTCATGTCAGTGTATTAGTTAGGCTACGAAATATGTATTTGAAGAGAAAGGTGATGGACCAGGTACATATTGTCTTCTGAGCACTGTGGAAAAAAAGGATGGAAAGAAAGCTGCACCAGCAGAGTATAAAGGTGAAAACTGAGCTGTGATTGGAAAAAGGCCAAACACGCTTTGTACCTCAAATTGACTACTTGAGTGGCACAAGGAACAGATGTTTTCTCTACTTTCTACAGTATAGTTCTGCAACACTTTCTGAATACACAGAATACTTTAGAAAAAGAAAGACATTTTCAGGATGCATATATCACTAGGGTAGACAGGAAATTGAGTTAATTTAGCGTCTACATAACATATTTAACTGTAGTATTTAGGAAGGAATGCAGACCAACATTTGCATTTGCTATGACTTCTCAGCCCAGGAAGGACAGTGAAGGGACAATTGTTTGATCACAATTACTGCTCCTCCTAGGCTGTTGACTCATTCAACTGATTCAAACTAGATGTTAAAACTAAATAGGCAGGGAAAAACATGAGAAAATAATGACCTATTGCTGTTTCTGCCTCTTACTTTTAAACGTCATATATATTGAGAACTCTAATGACGTTCTTAATGACATTCTTACATACTGTACAACAAATGATTTTAAAAGTGGCTTCTGTAAATTTCTTTCACTTTTTGACAGTATTAACATACAGTATATAGCTACCTGATTATGACTCTTCTAAATATTGTTTATATATTGCTTTATAGTATATTTTTGGCACACAGAAGGATACATTTTAGTATAACCTCAGAAAAAGAGCACATAAAATATAGCATGAAAAAAAATGTGCTGATAAAAAGCAAAAATAAGGTAATTGCAGTAAGACACCACTGTAAGTTGAACTTGTGAGAGGTTGAGGTATTCTGCACTCCATTCTTTTCAGACTGCTTTCTGAGATCTAATTGTTTAGTACAGATATTCAAATACTATACCTTATATACTGAAGGCACGTTGTAAAATCAGTCAAATTTAGCCTCTGTAGCAGCTGTAAGATTTGGCCTCTGGATTAGTGTAAAAGAATAAGAAAAGATTATTCGGGAAGGACGTATATTTTATGAGTAGAAACAGCAATGCTAATTGAATTCTACACAGAGATTATCATTGAAATGTGAAGAGCCTTTGAATAAATTTATGGCAACAGTATGCCTTCTTTTTGCATCCTATTGTGCTCATCTGGCTCCTAATTTGACTCCAGGAGCCAAATCCTCAGCTGCTATAGATTGGTGTCATTCCACTGAAGACAGTGAAGCTGCAATGATTTATACCATCTGTGGACCACGCACACTAATTTCTTCTGAGTTGGTTTATTTTCTTGATTTCTTTTTTTTTAATGTATTTGAATGAAGATATAGCCAGAAAAGCTGTAATTACCTGAAAAACAGATGAAGTAACAGTCTGCAGTATTTCTATTACTTGAAGCAAAAGATAAGACTCAAAATAAAATTAAAAATTAGTTAACTGGAGATTTGATGATCACTGTTGCTTCATGTGTCACTAACTACCTGTCATATTCAGCTCAGGATCATTTAAATGTTTATTTCATCTGTAAGAAATTGACTAAAAATGGGAGTTTGTTTTGAGAAAATTTGGTTATTTTATGTGTGATTTTTTTGTTTGTTTGTTTATTGCTTCTTTGCCAGTTAATTTTGTTTGACTTTGTTTTCCAAATCAATAGATTGTTCACTCTTCTGTGTTTTTTTTTTTAACTCAAAGCTTTTCAATAACAAATTGGATATATATATATTTTAATGTAACATATTAGAAGGTGAAGCATTGATATACATTTTCTGAATTTCAGTACACTGTTTGCTTCTGAAGTCATAGACTTCCCAGTCTTATTGCTTTGTTTTTTCTTTTGTTTTTATCTTGTCTGATACAAGTTTAGTAAGTAAAAGCAGTTTGAACTAAAAGATGGTAATAATCCCTTAACATTTACTTTTTTGTCATGCCTAGTGCAAATGAGATAGTATTTCTTGGTAAGTTTTCTACACGTTAGAATACACATGCAAAAATATAGGTTTGCATAGAAAGAACAGATATTATCCACTTCTCCAGAAACTAATCTACAATGTCATTTAAAGCAGAAGTTTCTTCTGACTGGATGGTAGTGGTCAGTATGATGAAAAGGGCTCCTAATTCTTAGGTATCCCATTATCACTTCTGTAGATATTTCTTCAATACTGAGAATTGTAAGGCTAAAAGTGTGTGCCAGAAGATCAAAAAAGAATTCTGAAGGGCCTTGACTGAATATATCTTGGAATTTTGTGAAGTGATTCTCAGCTACTTGGAGTACGCCAAGGGCTTCACTCAAACACTGAAGTACTGACTTAGTGCTTGCTTTTAGAATTTAGTTAGTTAGTTAGTTGCAGTGTATGACTGTCTATTCGAAGAAGTAAGGAGAAAAGAGATTTTTTGTGACATGTAAATCCTGAGCCAAGCAGACTGTGCACTGAAAAATCAGAGGAGGTTCTCTACTGTGAATTATGTCAGGAAAATAAATGTGAAATAAGTTTTGAGTAATATGGAAACTATTCTTTTGCAAAGAAAGATTTTTTTTAGTTTTAGTAGTTAATAATAATTTATTATAAACTGTTACCTGGTTAATAGCAGTCAATGTGTACTTGCATTTATAATTAGGCGAACATGATTAATTGATAAATAATGATTCATTAATACTGATCTGAAGCTAATTAATGAATAGTGATGATTATAAACTCTACAGATAGTGTATTTGCAGTAGAACTAGATATCCATTAAATATCTATTCCAACAGTATCTAAAGGACAGATCAATTGAATTACAATCAGTTAATTCCCTTATTGTTTTTACAATATCTGAGCTAATGGATGGGAACCTCTAGTTTGATCGCACTGGAATATAGCCTGGATGTGAACAACTTTAAAAGCTAGGGAAATGTTAGAAGTTACGATCCTTAATCTGCTATGTGAAGTATCCAAATATTTTACTTTAGAATTTCTGGTTTTGGGTTGATTGTTTTTTGTTCTCTTTTGTTTTAATACTTGGTGTTTGCATTTCACAGAGAATAAACAGAGTATGGTTGATGAAATAATGAAATAACATAAAGTAAAATTGTACCCCTCCTTTGTATAAGTCTGATTATTAAATATTTTCTGAAAGAGCTGTGTGAAACTTCAAAAGTGGTATTAATTAGAGTATCAGATTTCCAACCCTTTCCTGACCAATACTTTCAGTGAGGTAGAAATCAAACAATTTTTTTTTATGTAAAAGAGTTAAAAAATGCACAGAAAAGCATAGCATTCCCCGACAGGGCTGCTCTTCTTGGATAAGTGAAGCAGGAGCTGGATAAAAACCAAATATTCTGTCCCTAACTGTTGAAAGGTGGTGTAAATCAGGGAATAAGTACTGTGTTAACTTCTTGTATGTACTGTACCTTTTGACTTAAGGTTTTCCTGGCTGTCATCTTTTTATGCGTTTCTAAATTTTAAAGGATATTATACAGAGCTAGAGAAATTTTGAAGAAATATACATTTGGAAAATGATTGAAATTCTACCATTTCAGTAAAGAGAAATCAAATTCTGTTCTGCATATATGTCATTCCAGTAAACATAACAGTGATTTACAAGTATGAACTTGTAGGATTTGACCTGAATTTCTTCTCACAGTAATAAAAAAGAATGCTCTAAGGGATATAAAATCTCTGTAATTCCTGTTGGAATTTTTTACCAATTCAAAGCAAATAAGACATGATTATACTTTACAGAAAGGAAGTATACATAAGGAGGCAATGTGCTTGAAAAAATCACTGCCTTCAAACAGAAGCATGGAAAGTTCCATTGAGTTATGCATTTAGTTTTCCATCCTAAGAAAAAAAGCATTTTAACACAGTATGAAAAGACATCAAGAATGAATAGATGGGGCTTTAAAATGGAGTTTGTAACAAAATTTTCTGAAAAAATTTACACTGATTTACTTGTTGAAAAAGAGTTGGAGTAATAATGCAAAAGGCAGTTCTGAATTAAACTGCTTTTTTGCAAGGGCAATGCAATTTGAGGTGGAAAAGAATCAAATTTAGGAACTTGGATCAAATACTGTTGTAATAAGCTATAATCTAGATGGTTTTAAGTTATCTTGGATGGATCCCAAGCGAATATACTGCAAGAGGGCTTTCAACAGCAAGTGATGAAGCTAAATTAGATCTATGCACTACATCAAATTTGGTCCTGGCAAAACACAGGTTTTGAAACTTTAGAATTTTAGCTATTTAACACTCTATCATGCTCCAGAAATCCAGAGTGTCTAAACCACCCAACTCCCATGTAATCCACAATTTGGATCATATTGACAAATGAATAGAGAGAAGTGAGCCTCTTTAACAGGACTGAATTTTATCCAGCGCTGTATTTGTTCTTTTCTTTCAAGGATATTTTATTCTCTGAGCTTTTAACATTAACAATAGTCATTGTGCAATCTCCAGCCACAAGAAACTTTACATCTAGCGAGTGACTTTGGCTCGTGTTTGAGTACTGACAAGATAATGTAATGTTTAAGCAAGGCAAAATCTTGGCCCTGCATACAAACCAGATGCAAATATGATTGTTTGGTATTCAGTGTCCATGTGAGTTTCTATCATTGTGTGGTGAAGCTTTGTCTTATTTATTCTGGGGGGCCTCTGAGAGAAGGAACTGTGGGGTAAAGCTGTGCAATGCTAGCAACACTAAAGCTGACAGTTTAACACTGTGGGGAGGATTTGTTCTGGAATGTCTAGCACTGGATCTCTATGGCTAAGGGTGAGTGCAAACTTCCCAAGCCTTTGATGTCTGAAATTCTAGTGTTCTTTGCTGTGCTATTAAAAACACCACATCAACCTGCATGTATAATACTACTCTGTATGTTTAGAATGTGCTCACCCATTCCCATTCTGAAAATATGTCAATTCCTTGGTGTATGAAATAGGAAGCTACAGTAGGTTATAAAAATTTGATGGATGATTTAGGTGGCTATATTCAGCTGTAAGCAATAAATGCTGAGCTAGGCAGAAACTACTAAAGGCAAAAACGCAAGTGATTTACTAGCAATTTAAAGCACATGAGATTTGTAATGCATGAGGCCCTCAGGCCCATCACTTCTCTTCAGTAATGGGAAACAATATTTTGGTGAAAAATGGCACATTTAATTTCAACCTTGTGCTGTAAAATATAAAGGCAGTCTAGTTTTCTTCGTTTCTTGGGATGTAGCTATTTGCATCTTATTCAAATTACAAGTCAGTGTTCAAAAAACTGGGGATATTAATGTGCTTTGTGTGAGTTTTGTTATGAAGAAAACATTATTTCAGAATAACTACAGCAGTACAGTTTTAAAACTGCTAGTCTAAATGAATCAGATTTTTCTTAGCCATGACATAGCTGTGTAAGTTTAATTCCATACTGAGCCAGTGGAGCTACCCTTTGAAGTAAAAAATAAAAATATCATCTACGCTGAGAAGTCAGATACTTACTGTGATAAGGATAAATACCATCCAGATGAGGGCCTACCCTGCATTTTTCCTAACATGTCAAATGTTCAGTTCACAAGAGAACCTTCAAAATACTGTTCCACTTTGAAAAATAAGAATGTAAGAATGATGTACTTGATCTCTCTGTGAGTCTGAAGGATTAGGAATTTAGGTAAGAACATCTTTTTTATTTTCAAATTGCCCAGTGTGACCTAAAGACTGGAAGGTACATGCAAACTAACCTATTTGTTTAAAATTTTGAGTAAAATCCCCTTTCTCCATTTGGAGAAAAACAGCATTTCAACTCATCAACGCTAATCTGGTTTTGCCATTTGCCCTTGGTTACTTCCTATGCGTTCATGTTATCTTAATTCCTAAGCTACCACCCACACTCAGAAAAAAAGTATTGATGGTATTCAAGTTCCACAGTCAATTGCAAATTCTCAGTAAGTAACAAAGATCATGTATCTTTTTCCTCCTATGACACTACTGGCTGACCTATAGTTTACTGATAATCCAAGCAGGAGCTGAACAGACTTTCAATGTGCTACTCTAAAACTGGCAACTCTATTGCATCTCTGCTCTGTGCAATATATGGCCCTTCTCCCTGTTCCTTTGCCTTCACAGGATAAGCTCTGCCTATTGCACCTTTGCAGAAAGCATTAATTTTAAAATATCTCCTGTAAACCTAACAATTTCAGAGATAATAAAATATCCTGAAATATTTCTTCTGGATAGATAGATAGATAGATAAATAGAAGAAAATTATATCCAGTCATCCGTTTGCTTATGAAGATTAAAGCTCAGTAGTAGGCAAAGAAGAAATAATGTGTCTAATTGTTTTGTCCTAAATATCCAGCAAAGCTTTTGCTTCACTGAAAAGTTGAACCTTTATTTATCACATATAAACTTTGTCTGAGAAAGTTTCTAAACAGAAATAATGTTACTTAATGCTACAAATATTTAGAGCAATAGTAGGAGGCAGAAAGGATGGAGTTAGATTTTTATGATGTACCAATTGAAACCATGGTAAAAATCATTTCTGTTCTGACAATGTAAACCCTCCTAATTTGGTTAAAAGAAAGCATTAAGTTGAAGAGGAAGTAGTGAAAACATTTTCTATCAAGTGGTGATGTACATACCTGCTTAAGATCAGATATCCATTCAAAAAGCCGAAGCTTTTTGCCAAGAGGAGGTTTTTGTGTCCTATAATGATTTTTTTTTCCAAAATCTCCAATTGGAATTTTAAGAGCTAAAATCTCAAGATAAATGAGACCAGTCAGAACTTTTCAATACAGTTTTTGACTTTATTTTCACTTTCAAACTGAAAAAAAAAGATCCAGCATAATGCTTACTTTATTAAATGATTGTGATGGCCTTTATTTTTTGAAGTAATTCAGGACATATTGTTGAAATATGAGAAAACTAATTAAATAAGGAGTTCTGAATGGCCTTGCAGGTGGAGATGTAAAGGATTTTGATAGGCAAAGTTGCTTTCAATGAAGCTTACACTTAGCCAGTCATGATTTTGTGTCAGTAGGTGAGAACATTTTATAGGACTGCTAGAGAGAAGGCTGTTGTACAAATCTGTTGAAGTGTTGTGCATCTTCAGATGTGAGAGATGTCAGGGATGAACAAATTGTCACAAATTCCATGGAAGAAAATGACAAGGTTCAGACATTCTACATTCATGGCATGAGAAAGTGCTGAAGCTGATTCACAATTGTTTTCTTTCAGTTGCATTGCAAGAAAATGAGATCAGCTACAGGACATTTAATGCTTTATTTTCCCTTGAGGTGGTACAGAAAGCAAGTTGTATTTTTACCCAATGCTTCTACTTTTGACTTCTCCCTCTGTAGAAATGTTTAAATGTCCAAGTCTTTGACAGTGTAGAACTATTTTCTTGTGATTTTTCTAATGTAATTTCCCCTTTTACTCTCCCAATCCTCTGTAGAGTCTTCTTTTTTAAAATTTTTGTTTCTGTGAGCCATGTGTTTATGGAATTTTAATTAAAAGTTATCAGTTCTCAGGGTATTAATAATTACTGTTCTTCCTAGCTCATACATCAGAGGAAATCTAGAACTAGCAAGAGCTTTGCAATTTATGTCAAATAATTGAAGTAGTACACCTGATAAGGCAGAATATTATCTCTCTTCATTCAGTGATAAATGAGGTTGCAGTGAAGTCCAGTGTCTCTCATAATGTAAATTGATTTTAAATTATTACCGAGTCTCTCCTTAGCTGACCATGATTGCATAGTCTTCTATGAAAAAGAGTTACTCTGCTCCACATCCATATTAGCATGGCTTCAAATGAAGGTGACTGCAACCATGGCAATGCAGTATATACCTGGAATAAAATTAGTTTCCATACCACTGGATTTTTAATTATTTTCATGAGCTATGCAATGTCTGACCACATTATTTGGTTGTAATTTCATAGTTTAGAGTCTGACAAAAGACCTGCAGTCCTTTCTTTTGCCTCTCTGGGCTTCTGTCTGCAGTCTTTCTTTCCTGGGAAACTCTTTTACAGAGATGCTCAGAAACAGCAGGCGAGGATGCAAAAACTGCAGTGTCCTTGTAGAAGGTAAAGGCGAGTGTGTGCCTGCCCAAACTATCTGGTGTTCAGATTATGGCATATTACAGTAGCAAAAGAACCATTCTGGCAAGTGCACGGTCCCAGGAGAACTGTGGTAGAAGCTACTGTAGTACCCCAATCTATTTTGAACTCTCTGTTTTAATAATATTATAAAATCAATGGAATTTCTGGCTGTGGACATGAAAATAAATATATTACATAATAGAGCTATAGAAAAAGTAATAACTTTGAAGTGATGGAAAATTTTCATATATATTTACCTGAAATCCCCTTATCATAATATACACATCACATTCCACTTCCACCCCGAATTTTATTAATGGTGGTGGCCCTCCATTCTAATGTAGTCTCTTTTCAGGAATGCTGTCATATGCGTATTTTATTTGAAATGATTCAGAATGTTATGGAAGAATAGAGAAGAATTAAATGGACTTTTATAGCTTTGTCATTCATATGATATGGTTCACACTTCAATAAATGACACTTTGAATACTAATAACTTGAAAGTTTAGATTTTAATCCCTGAAATCTGGAAGTGTAAGGATTAAAAATTTTATAGTAACTTGCATGTAAACAGTTTGTGTCTTTCTTCAGCTACAACTTCTATTTCCAACCAAAAGGATGAGTGTGGGCAGAGCTGAACCTTTCACTTCTAAGCTTCTGTCTCTGGAATCTTTAAAATTACAGTCTTACTGCATTATATCATATTTTGTTAGTAACTATTATCCACACAAGAAAAAGAACATCATTAGGCAGTAGGACTGTTAGGAGTAGTATGAAGGGGCTGTGATTGGCAAGTGGAATTTCATGCTACTGTAAAAAACTGTAGTAAACAATAATAATAAAATTAGAATATTAATCCTACTTATCTATATTTTCATAGTAATCACTACTTAAATATCATTAATGAAAGAACAGTGTGGTTTACCCTAGATCACTTTCTTAATTTGATGTATTTTGATTTTCTGATAATGTGAGTGTCATTAAAATGGAAATTTTGCCAAGCGTATCGTATTTACCCTTTTTGAAGGATTGTGCTACTTTGCTATACTCAGATATAAGATGTGTCTAACATGGTAAATTATGCTTAGTTTTTTTCCCCATGGCTAATTTCTCACTATTTAAATTCAAACTACAAAATGAAAGTGTTGATATTTTCATAAATAAGTAACTCTTGGAATTATTTAAAAAAAGAGTATTTACTTCTCATGGTGCTGAAAGTAACCTATATATATATATATATATTTTTTTTTTTTTTTTTGTCAAGTATTATTTCCTGTTGAAATAATTTTTCTAGTCTTAATATTTAGAGTACATTACTCTTAATTAGGTCATTGTCATGAATGAGAGTGAGATAACTCTTAGAAACTTTTAGAAAAGGATTTAAGGATTTTTCCAAAAGTTAAGACCAATTAAAATTAAAAGCCTGGTGTACTTTTAATAATGGGGGATTTGTATCAGCAAAAATTGGTACTGTGAGATGCTTGCCCAAGAAAACAATTTTTTCTTCAACTGAAAAAAATTGAATAGTTCAGTAGGGATCACTGGATACTTAAAGTTAAGCAAACACATATCTCCATACATCTATAATCTGTAACCAGATTTTAACACCTGTGATAAGAACTACAAGCAAGTACAGGAATGTGAAATATATTTCAAAAAATTCTTCAGCACTGCTACAATATCTATTATACCGATACTGAAACATATCAGTGGAAATTATCTTTTCCCCTTAGATCATTTGTTGCCAGTCCATAAAATGGTGGGTTTTGCCTAATTGATTTAATTTGAGTAAGTGTAGCAGAGGTGGAACTGAGATGTTTAAAGTAAAGCAAGCTCTTTGTATGCTGTTGAACCAAATATTTGCTTAGGTGTTATCCTTGTTTCTACCAAGACAGTTTTAAAAGCACACTGCTGCATCCATTTTTGCTGAATGATGGAAGTAGCAAGTCACTGGGTGCCTCTATAGAGAGGCAACAGGAGGCAGGGCACAGCCAGGACAAGTGGCCTGAATTAGGCCAAGGGTTACTCTCTATACCACCTCCATAAAGCTGTGGGGAGCTGGCCAGCAGACAGCCACTGGTCTAGGGTTGCTGGGTGTTGGTTGAGACCTTGCATTTCTGGTGGGTTGTTGGTCAGCAGGTAGTTGTACTGTTAGCTGGGCGTCAGTCAATGGGAAGCAAATCATTGCAGTGTGGATATCTGTATACACACTGGTCATTTTGAAAGTAATGGTTGCTATTTGTTTCCATGAAAATTATAATGGATAGAAAGGGCACAGTAAGACTATTTGACAGAGCTACTATATATATGTTTTTTTCAGTACAGTCACTACCTTAAGCCACGCATTTTCATTAGCAACAAACAAGAGTCTGCATGCCACACTCATAGCAATCTACAGCAGCAGAAGTGATCCGCTGCTTCACAGCTGTTACAATGGCATCAGTGGTGAAATGCACCACCCACCACCTCACTGTGCTCATATCCACTGTTTAGTCTCCACAAATGTTCAGCAAGCATCAATGAATGTCAGTGGCTGCCATTTTTTCTGCACGGAGAAATTCAGTGACATATTTTTGCTTCATCTGTGTTTTCATGTCAGACAACATTGTGTCAGTCTGCCCCTTTGCTGCCATCTGTCATACAGCAACAAAATGTAACGGGATATTGGTGGAAAGGTTCAACTCCCTACTGCCATACCAGTAACATCCACTTCTGGTGCCATGGGTTGACATCATTAAATGAGAGGCATTACCTTCTGAGCAGCCCTTGTACCTGTACTTCCTGTGTTCTGTTATGGCTGCTAGAGCACTTGATTGTCCTTCTAGCACCTCAGAATCAGAAAGCATCAGCTACACATTTGGATTTGTAAATTATTACTTTTTGCCATTCTGTGAGCATCTTAATAGTTCTATGCTTATGCTGATAACTGTTTTGTAACCTGATTTTGTGGTGAAGGATTTTTTAGTTAATCACAAGGGAGAATTCCAAGCATTTTCTTCCAAGTGCCAGAGGTAGCTTCTGTAACAGCAATCTAAATTAGTCTGAACATAAAAAAAAAAGAAAAAAAGTCCTCAGCAAAACTTTAAAGATCAGTCTATTTATTTGCTACAATGTGGTGACACTGGTTATAAAGAAACAGAAAGCTCCACATAGCAAGTGTTATTCATTTCAGTTAATACATGGGGAGGTTAATTCTGAGTCACAAAGGTGGTGGAATAGGACAAAGCAGAGATTGCATCTGAAATGCAAGTCAGAGTCCAGACACAAAACATTCATCTCTGTGGTTCAGGAAATTTTAAGACCTTTTCTTTATTCTTCTGAAATTCACAAGTAATTCTCCTGATTTTATATTAGAAGTGCTAAAATAAAGGTCAGATTGTTCTCAATTTGAGATGGTGAAGACACGGCAACAGAAAATGTACAGAAAATGCTATTGTGATGATACACACTGTTCCTAGACTAAAGACCCATAGCCCTTTTCAATCTTGGTGTACCTGTTTTCTCTTTTTTTTTTTTTTTTTTTTTTTTTTTTTTTTTTGTAAGTTATGAGTAGACAGATAAACTTATCTTGGCCTAGATCATTGTAAAAATCATGCCTTTCTGGAAGTATGTTGTCTAGACAAAATCAGGGCCTACAGAAATCATCTTTCCGTATTACCCTGCTAAGACCTTTGATTCCATTTGTTCAGTTCAGAATAAAATCTGCACAGGCTTCTCTATGATTTCTTAGATATGGTGTGTCTCCACATCCACATGCTGCTCTGCATCCCAGCAGAATAACAGTGGCCACAGAAACGTAATCTGTTAGAAGTCACTCACATGGCATGTATTAAATGAAATTTGAACCACGTATGATAGTTCAGCCAAGGCAGTCCTTGCTCTGTGGGTTTCACAATGCTTTCTGAGAGCATTACATGTAAGACTAGATAGTATGTCACCTGTGTATGTGACATGATTATAAAAAAAGAAAAGCTGGCAGAGAAAAAAATATTTTTAGTGAAGTTCTGCATATTTTCTGTATGTTTCTGCGCAGCTCTAAGACACACAAAATTCTACAGATTGTGTTTACATCTCACTCCTTGACCCAATTGGTATGTCTGGAATGTCTCCCCTTTCCCTCTTGCTCTATCAAATACCATTTGCTTGAAAGGTTGGGAGATGGTGAAAGCACAATTTTGACAGAGAAGCTTAATACTGTAAAGAAATCTGTTCACACATTCATGACCAAAGTTCATTGTGATTTGAATCTGCCAGGGGTTAAGAAATGAGTGAAAATCTGGGTTGGAATGAAATAAACTTTTCAGGAACATTTAGAGCAACAGTGAGGCAATAAAATATTTCATTTTGGATTAGCCAATTCCTTTCATTCAGCAGAAAGCAATAAGTTGCATTTCCTTTCCAGTATGTTTAACATTCTTTGAAGAACATTTCTTTTGTCAGGGCAGGTCAGTTCTCAAAATAAATTAAAATCAGAAACATTGACAAAAGTTAATTTGAAAATGTCAAGAGGTGTATTGATATTTTCTACTTTTCTCTAGTATTTCAGGTAAATCCTGTTGGAAATCACAAATGATGTTGAGACTTTCTTTCTCTAATTTCTAATTAGATATTCACTGAAAACAAACAAACAAACAAAACCACGAAAAACTTCACTCTGATCAAGGTAAAGAGTCATAGAATCATAGGATCAGCAAGGTTGGAAAAGACCTCCAAGATCATCCAGTCCAACCATCTGCCTATCACCAATATTTCCCACTAAACCATGCCCCTCAGTACAACATCAAGCATTCCTTGAACACCTCAAGGGACAGTGCCTCCACCACCTCCCTGGACAGCCCATTCCAGCACCTGACCACTCTTTGGGAGAAAAAGTTTTTCCTAACCTTTATCTCCCCTGATGCAACTTGAGGCCATAAAAGAAAGGTGTAAAACCATTGTGTAAATCTGAGGGAGTCATAGTGATGGTCTGTACAGTCTGGGATCAGGACAATTGGGAATTTTGTCCTTTGTTTCAGGAAAACCGTGTACTATCTTACTTGACTAGTAGGTATTACCTCCATCTACTAACTTCAGTCTCTCTGATCTGTAAAGAATTTCCTCTCTCTATCAAAACAATTCCAAATTTTATCCTATTTTTATCTCTGTCCTTGAATAGTACCAGGGAAATTATATACATGAATCTTTTAATTCACTTAAAATTGTTTTCTTAGGAGGATAAGAATTAGTAAAGAAGTATTACTAAATAGGTCAAATCCCGTGATGTTATAGACTCTGGATGGACCTCCAATTTATGCTTCTTTTTTTTTTTTTTTTTTTTTTTTTTGATAGGCTTATCTCACTGTGACTTTTAGAATCTTTATGTGCTTTGTGAATTCAGAAGAGTAAGGAAGAATTAATATTTAAACTGAATTGTTATCCAATACCTCCCCAAGAAGATACAGTTTGAATCTAAGCAAACCAGGGAGATTACTGGCAAAGTAGGCAAAGGAACCATTGCCATAACTATTTTATCAGGCAGCTCAGAAGAGAACAAGAGTAAGCCTTTATTTCATGACGGAAAATATTCCTTTCAAAATTCTCCCAAGGGGAATATATTTCAACCTACCAATAATGGGGCTGCATTCCAGAGAATTATAAAGCTTTACAGTGAATGAAAACTAATTATATAGTATTTAATCCAAACACATTTGTCTTGGCATCTATCCAAATCTCTCACATACTTATGCAACTTTGTTTCTGGTCTTTTGGCTAAGTTCCAGTAAAACAAGAGTTTAATATCTACTTAGTAGTTTGGAAGTATGAAGACTATATTCCACACAAAGGACATCAACTTAGTGGTCTGAAGGGTCTCTGTTGCAGTTACTGTGTTTCCATGACTACCTTTTTTACTAATAGTAAGAATTCTGCATTCATTTATTAACACCAGAGATAAAATCCTTTCTTGCAAGGTATGGGTTGGCTTTATTTTTCTTTTCTCATAGTCCCTTTCTTCGGCTGACTGAGACTCACTTTTTCATCTCAGCTCTCAGAGCAGTAACTCTTTGATTCCTCCTTCCAGTTTACCTTTTATATGTGGTCATCTCAAACTCATTTGAGGGTGGAAGACAGGAGGCATTCACTGGGATTCTCTTGAAAATGTGAGTGAGAAATAAAGGAATCATGTCAGTGATTGTTTCAATCACTCAAATTTGTTTGGTGATGGATGAAAGATTAACTAAACTTCATTTTTTAAATCCACACAAACATTTCAATTCGCCTACTGTTCACCCATAATAAAATATTCCAAGGTGACACACCATTTCATGTAAGGAGTAAAACGTGCTGTCCTCTTGCATTTATCTCACAGCAGTAGGAGCCTTAAATGGTTTTGTATTTCATTACACCACTACAGCTGTTGAGTTGGGCAGTGATAATGATGAGTGTTATTTTGCCAGCCATCAACAGATGGCATATTGCTGTGTGAAATGCCACTGTACTGTGAAGAGAGTGGGTGAAATCCCAGGCTAGGTTGTCAGTTTTTCTGTCAACCTGGGTTGTACTTCAGCAACTGGTTTCTCATCATGCTAGTAATCGTGAACATTAATAAAAACAATCATTAGTTTTGGAAAAGTTGTCATGCTATTTACCAGCACTTTAGAATCCAGAGAGAAGCTCAATTGTAAGGCAGTACAGAAATACAAGATGATATTTGTAAAAGTAGAGGTGAAGTGGATCATTTTGTGAAAAGAAGCGGGCCAAAATATATGTAATTTGAAGTTTTCCCACTACATTACAGAAAAGAAAAAAAAAAAAGAATCAATATATGGGCACACAGTGGTCATAGAGCATGAAAGTGAGAAATCCTTTAACTAGAGTTGGACAGAAGGCATATTTCAACTCTGTAATGTGTCAATTTCTTCACATTGTCATTTTCTAGCAAATATCATCTCTACCAATTAAATAAAAATAACAATAATAATTTAAAAAAAAAAAAACAATGGACTATATATAGTTTGCATACAAATTCATCCCTATTATAATTACATTAACAACAGGAGCTGTGATGTTAGGCTTGAAGATTTATATATGTTCTGAGTCAATAAAGTTGGAATCCCTTGAAATAATATCAATATTTGAACCATTACATAGCACATGGATTGCCATAGAAGAGCATACAACTTTTTCTGCGTCACAAGCTGCTAGACGTCACCACAATTGTCAATAAATGGCAGAGTATTGTTAGAAGATTAACAGAATGTTGCCAACACACTCTTTTCTGCTGCATATTGGACCTGCCCTATTGCAGTGAATGTGATTAGAAAACATTTTCCCTGATTTTTATCTTTGCTAAATATTTCCCCTAATTTTGCAAGTGCCTTTTTTTTTTCCTACAAGAGCATGCAGAAAGTACTGTGGTAGTTACAAGTCAGTAGAGAAAGAGCAGCAAAGGTAAGGAGAAAGGGACAGGGAAGGAAAAATCAGGGAAATTACAACTACAAAATAATTTCAAAGCTATCTCTAACAAAAGCAGGAAGATTTATGAAATAGAAAAAAAGGTTTTAGGCGTGTGATAAGCATGAGAGAAATTATTCTCTTCTCCCATGAAGCTTGTGATCCAATGCCTCCAGCCTATAAATGGTTATGTGAATGCTTAATATGAAGCATATGAGTCATCTTGTAGCTTACAAAGTGCTATGCAATTTCCTCATGGCAGAAGTGTAGCCTAGACTGGAGTGATAATAAGGGTCCTTTTTGATAAGGTTTCACTAGCAGTTTGTTTAGAACCCACGAACCCACTCCATTCTGTTACTATTCAAGCTCTTATTCTTTTCCTAATAAGTTGCAAGTAAGTTTGCCCTACATCTTACACTGCATTAAACTTGACACCCTTTACATGAAAGCATTAATAAATCTTCCCCTTTCTTCACACTTTCTTGTGTAGCCTGCCAAAATGAGTAACCTCTTTCATAAACAGACTAAGAAGTACTGAATGAAGGAATAACAGTCAGAAATGCAATTAGTAATACTTGTTATCACAGTGACATTTACTGGCTTCCACTAGAAGGAGGATCCATTGTGTTGGTTTGTATAGAAGATATGGTAAGGACAGAAAAACACTATGAAAGACATCCTACAGTTGTATCACTGATTTGGTTCAGAATGACTAAGCTTTGGTATTGCAGTAATACGGCTGACCTTATACAGACTTTTGCAGCTATATTGCTTTCTGTATTTTAGCTATTGTGCCTGCACATTGTTTCACTGTTTAGTGAAGTGTACCCAAGACTACTCGTTCATTCAACTGATGCTGGGGAGTCTCTAATGTGGAATCTCATTGACTTGCTGCCCTTGCTGTTTAATTAAACAAAACAGAGGACTGGAGAACAAAATTGCTTTGAGAGCTGGTGGCAGGTAAATTAGGATGGAAGTGTTAGTAACTATCCCAAAATTACACACAACGTGAAGCAGAGATGGAACTGCATCTAAATATCAAGGTCATAAATTTTTGGTTAAAGATAATTTCACCCAGATCAAGTGGGCTTCACAGCTTTTTATTAGATCATACATATTTGATTTTGGAGTCAGTGGAGTTCCCTAAGATTACACTGCCCTTATCTTGAATGTGGACTATCATACATAACCTTTTACGCTTTTTGCAATACAGCTGGAAGTGTGAATTTCTTATCAGGGCCACTAAGGCAGCCTTGCTATGCAGTATTTTCAGTATGTTAGTGATCTCACTGCATCTCTAGTCTTGAGATGGTGAAGAGGGAAGTCATGCTGAAAGATGTACCTTCATGAAGCTCATGCTTGGATTTCAAGGACCATTTTTCTAACCAAGAAGCCATGGAAAATCACAGAATCACAGAATTGTAGGGTTTGGAAGGGACGCCTAGAGATCATCTAGTCCAGCCCCCCACCAAAGCAGCTTCGTAACCCAGGTTGCCCAGGTAGGCATCCAGGTGGGTCTTGAATGTCACCAAAGAAGGAGACTCCACCACCTCTCTGTGCAGCCTGTGCCAGTGCTCTGTCACTGCACTGTGAAGAAGTTCCCACACATATTTTTATGGAACTTCCTATGTGTCAGTGTGAAAAGTTTCCAGGATCATTGATGTAAAGTTTGTTAGACATAAAATCTTGAGGTTCTCAACTCCAACTAAGTTGCTCTCCCTCATGGAGAGTTTTAAACCTCCCAGAAGTATAGACAGACCCAGGTTGTGCAGGGTGTTCAAAGCCTCCTCCTTCAGCACTTTAATTCCTGATGTGCAAATCCTGGGAGAGATCCCAGCATCTTGAATTAACAGCCCAGCTTTCTTTTGGGACTATCCAAAGCTAACAACTCTGAGCTACTAGGCTATTCAAATTAAAGAAACAGTGGACAAAAAAGAAAAAATTCAGGAAAACAGAATGGCAGTCCATTTTTACCAGAAATCTTACATTCTGAACATCTCTGCTTTTCTATGCCACTGGCTAAATTGCAGAAGTTTAATCCTATTCTATTTCAGCGTGTCTTCTCCAGAAATCAATAATTTATGGTCAGTTCATTAATCTGTAAAAATTATGTAAGAGATACATTGCTGTGTATTTTTTGTTTCTGCCTAACCAATAAGCAATAATTTGAGGTGCTAATCTTGGGTAATCTCCTATTTACTCAAAGGAAGTACTAAGTGCTCTAAATTTTTAGTATGTCTTAGGGGTTTACAGCTCTTCAAACAACTCATCTGCAATATCTTCCATATCACTGGAATACTATTTTTTTTTAGTAAGAATAGCTAATAGCTTCTCAATAGAAATATCTCAAAAATGAACATTAAAAGCAGATTTTTTTCCTCAGTCTTCATTTATGCAGAAAATGTCACGTCAACCTTTTTCTTCTGCCTTGTCAACAAATGCTCTTTTCAAACTTACATTTCAGTTTCATTAAAATATGTAACGTGCTGATCATGTTAGGAATTAATTGTTTTATTCGGGATGCCCAACTGCTTCTCTTAGCTAGCTCTGATTTGTAATGCTACTCTTAAAGCTTCAGCAGGTTTATCTTCAGAAAGAAAGAAAGCAGCTGCTGTCTGGCAGTTCCCACACATCTCTTTTACAGTATTTTGCTTCATTTTGTTCATGACTTTTTAGATGATGTAATTTCAAAATATCAAGTGGTCTTGAAGGGATCTGGCAGATTAGAGCCCTCATATCAAGACAGAGGTGTAAGATGAATCTCTGCAGTTTAGGCTGCCCCTCATCTCAGAGGGATGCTGGAGTGTTTGTCCTGCAGCCATCTCCAGACAAGGAGATTTTTAGGATGGGGAGGAGAGCATGGGATGTGAAAGGATGACAGTAGGAACACAGAGCACCAAATGTGTTGAGAGCTTTTGTTTTGAAGATAAAAAATAATATCTCCCTCCCCCCAGCTCCACCTTTTGCTGGAATCTTCTCCTTGACTACTGCTGTGTTGGTAGGCAGGTGCCAGCATCCTGCCTCTATGAGGACACCTCATTACTGCCATCCAGATTCCCATTATCCACAGAGGGGTCACATTCTAATTCCAATGACAAAATTCCTCCTGCCCACACGGTGCTGACTTAAACATTAAAAACTGGAATACCTTTTACCAAAACACCTTATTGTATTGTAAGAGGATGCAGGCAGAACATTTCAAAATCAATACTGTGCATCCTGCTAGAACAGAGAGATAACTGCCAAAGAGGTCAGCCATATGACCCTCCTTTTAATTATTAGCACTGCTGTAGTTCCAAGCCTGTCAATATTTTCATCATAAAGCAAGAGCTGCTTTCAGGGACTGTGGCTCTGATATCTAGATGTTGGCATTCTGCTATTAAGCACTGTGAGGTACTCCTACTGGGATGGGGATTTTCGCTGTGGTTCAGTATGGGTGGCTGCTTTGCTCCTTACCACTTTTTGTATTTGAAGATTAAGAATCCCAAATTAAAAAATATTTGTCTGTGAAAGTGGAAGGAATTTTTAAATTTTTTTTCCTTCTTGTTCTTACTTGAGCAGCTCCAGGGGACTTCATTTGAAACAAAGTATGGGTTTGAACTCCACAGAGACTGTACATCATATGTGTAAGAAATTGGCTGAATATGCAATTATGCATTACTTAGTACCTAAGGCCATACGTTTTGGTCTGTTGTATAAATAATACTCATTTTTGTATGTCTGTTATTACCACGTTTTAAATGGGCTGACATTTAGATGCCAAAAGACTGAAAGTAAACACAGCACTAAACACTTTCTAAAACTGCATCTTTGCTTAATTGATTGGTAAATGGTAACAGCGCATACAAATTATTGCAACAATAAAAGGCAAAGCCTACAACTTCAACAACATACTTTAGATGTGAGTTATGATAGTGCAAGAGTTAACAAAGCCGACCTGCAGACTTGGATTCTGCAGACCTGGATTAGAACTCCAGCTCTATGTCACAAGTTTTTACAGTGGGTTTAACAGCTCCCTCATGGGCAGTAGTCCACACTGGGAAACATAGGTGGGATATGGATGGGATGAGTAGTGGGGCTGTGGGGTACCCTCCATCATTGCAGGGAGCTGCACTGTCAGATACACTGGTTTACAATTTGTGCAATATCACATAATGGATATTTGTCTCTGTTCCTGTAACAAGCAGCTGTTGTACTTTACCGTCACTCATAGTTTGCTTTCATTCCTCACTTTGAAGCCTGCAAAAATAGCTAAAAATCACAGTGCTACAATGTTCTGCATTCCTAGGGCTTTGATGGAGCAAGGTGAAATCTTGCTTTACTTTCTTCCCTATACTTCTCAGAGCAAACAAAGTGTAAACAAAGTAAAAGAAAAATTATGGTATTGGTGGGCATGCATCAAGACAAAGCTACATCATACAAACTGATAAGGAAACTTAACAATCATGCCAGTAATGAGGATTGATATCCTGCTAGCTAACTTTAGGTATTTGGCTTTGTATACAGGAGCCCTAAACCTCCCAGGATCTTTGTTGGCAGCACCCTACACAGTGTAACTCTAGAAACTGCAAATAAAGGAGGATGAAGGAGGACTGTAGGCCCACATGGCAGCTACAAGAAGATAAATTAAGTCTTGCAGTTGCCCAGATTTTCCAGCATTGAGGTCTCTCCTGAGAGAAATGTACAAGAAACAAAAAGAATCTGATGATTAATTGCTCTTGATGAGGAAATTATTTTTGAAGAAACATGTTTTATGATGCTCAACATTGCACCTGCTTCAAACATAGACGGGCATGTCTGGCTGTGCTTCTTCCTTTTGCAACACTAATCCAGCTTAGGCCATTTTTCTGTTTAGGAAAGGTATCCAACTTAAAGCCAGCAATTGAGCAGGTGTTTTTGAAGAACACAAGATTAACTCCCACCCTCTTGCAAGATGGTGGTGCAAGAACAGCACCTCTGGGTCGGAGAACACAGGTCTTCATATATCCAGAAAACACGTGTAAGAAAAAACATATTTCTGAGGCTGAGGGCGTTAGGCAGACTTTGATGTGGAGCAGAAGCTCCCATTAAAAGGAACCAGAGGGAGAAATTGTTGTATGAGGCAGAACTGTGTATATTTCTGGGTTCCCTGATACAAAAAAGACAGGGATTTCCTAGAAAGAGTCCAGTGGAAGGCTACAAAGATGATAAAGGGTGTGGAGCACCTCCCTTATGAGGAAAGGTGGAGAGACCTGGGTCTGTTCAGCCTTGAGAAAAGAACACTCAGAGGGGATCTGATCCACATCTATAAATATCTAGGGAGGAGGAGGCAAAGGGACAAGGCTGGACCCTTCTCTGCAGTGTGTGGCAATAGGACACAGGGAAACGGTCACAAACTGAAGCACAGGAAGTTCCGCACAGATGTGCTTGGGAACTTCTTCACAGTGCAGTGATGGAGCACTGGCACAGGCTGCACGGAGAGGTGGTGGAATCTCCTTCTCTGGAGACATTCAAGACCCACCTGGATGCCTACCTGTGCAACCTAGGCAAGGGAGCTGCTTTGGCAGGGTGGTTGTACTACATGATCTGTAGAGGTCCCTTCCAACCCCTATGATTCAGTGATTCTGTGAATACACAGAAAGAATTTGCTCATCAAATAGTGTTACAGTGCTCTCTGTACCAATTGTAGTTTCAATGGAAATAAATAAGAGACGTTACTTTCAGAGCAACTTACATTTATGTGACTCAAAAGCTGATCATTTGCTATATGAACTCAAAGTATCTCATGATTACACCACTGCAATCTCTCTTTCCAAAGGACAGAAGGAACAGGTATTATAAAACCACAGAGTAAAGCTTTATTTCTGTCATTGCTTTCTTAGTGTTGTATAGTCCAGGGCTAAAATGGCCACAAGACACTGAATAGGTGATAATTTGTATGTAAACTGCATTGCCAAATCTGTTCCTTAAGATTATTGATATTGTTAAAGTGTGTTCTGACACAGTAAGTTGTTTGTTACAGTTCCCCAGAGTTAAACTCTTTTGGAAAAAAAAAGTGTGTAATTTATCATTATCTAGAATCCAGGACAGAGTTTGCCTTTCTCTCACATGGAAAGCATTGTACGGTGCACTTGAGCAGGAGGCTGAGGGATGGTGCTGGTGTTGCAGCTGGCTGCCGTGATTGATGTTCAGTGCTTTTTGATATGGACTAGCACCCACAAGAGACCAAAGCAAAACCAATGCATTCTGTTCAGAAACAACAAGATTTATAGCAAAACCTCCATGGTAAGAGATTTGAGTGGTTTCATCTGTTGTGCCAATAATAAAATAATTAGAAGAAAAAGTAAAAAAAAAAAAAAAAAAAAAGTTTGTTATTTTAACAGTTTGCATGGGTTAAAGAAAGCAAAAAGGAAAGACTGCTATGGCATTGCAAGCATATTATATTACAAAATTATTGTGATTTTAGGAAGCATGTGTGGACTGAAGTTTACCCATTATGTACCAGTAGCTCCTTAACATAACATGTTTAGTGATGCTGGTGTTCTGCCTCAGAGGAGCTGTCTAATTTCCACTTTCATTCTCTTGTTTTGACTTTGAATTTTCTATGGGAATTAAGAAAATGTGAGAGTTGGTGGTGTTTTTTGTTTGTTTGTTTTTTAGTTTTGCCAAATCTAACATCTCTGAAATGTAAGATAAACAGGAAACCCTTTTTGCCCTCCTAGGCATCTCCCAAAACTTGACCCTCCTGTGACATGGAACTTCACAAAGCTAAGGCCACAAGAAGCCATCCTGACATTCAGAAATTGCTGAAGGGCAATGACACTCCTAGGTCTTTGAACTATCTGCCTTGCTTTCAAGGTTTAGAGACCATTCAGAGTATTGTTTCCCATATAGGACTCCAAGGGATCTTCATATAAGCTTGTTCTTACCATGTAGCACCATTAAAATGCAAAAGCCATAGCGTCATTGTCAAAAGCCATATGGTCAATGAAGAATAAAGAAACAAAAGCATGAAGAATGCTTATCTATGCACAGTATAGACAGATTTAAACATAAATAGCTGTAAGACTGTAAGAGCTGAAAAACAAGTGAGGTTTGACATTTAAAGCCACCTATGATATTTTTATTGGAGGCATTTTGTTAGAAAGGATATTTTCTAGTGACATATCTAAAAACAGCTAAGCTTTTAAAATAGAAATTGTCATTTGATCTGGCAGAGATCACAAGAATAAAGAGTTCGGGAAATGCATTTGTCTAAAACAAAAAAAAGAGAGAGAGAGAGAGAGAGCTTCTGGAGTAAAAGTTAAGCTTGTAAAGCAATTCTGGTGAATTTACTTTTCTTTAGTGACTCTTGCTTTATGCTTGTGATAGTCGTCTCCCACTCTGCACACCACTTCTGAAGAGAAAAGAATGAAAAATACTTACTGAACAGCTAATTTATCAGTCTGACATTACCATCTATCAAGAGGAGAGGCCTGCTGTTAGGAAAATCAAGATTATTGGTTCAGGAGTTTTATTTCCTCTTGTGAAATGAAGGTTAGTGAGACAATGTACATATCTAAGAGATGTCCTGGGCATTTTGAGCCCAGAGTCCCATAGATCACTTCTTTTTCTGCAGTCTGCTGTAGAAATCACTGTTCTCATTGACTGTCTGTAACAGTCCTGCTGCTAAAGATCACATTCCAAGCAAAAGGGATTTGAGTTCTTTTCCTTCACAAGCTATGATGCAGTCCATCAGAAAAATTTAATACTTTAAGGTTAATCTTAAATCTTACAGTGTGTATTTCAATATAACACCTTATTAAGTACTACAGATTCAGAAAGCCAGGGCTGATAGGCAATGTGTAAGGAGTGACATGCGAACACCTACACTGATTTTGATACTGTTGAACTGTAATGTAGCAGCTGGAAGCACTGTGCAGTACAGAGCTTTTCATGGGACAGTGAAAGACTGCTCATGGGCAAATTAGTCTGGCTCAATTGCTGAGTGAGGACTAGCTTCTATGTAAAAAAAAAAGAATAAAAGAACAGAAAAACCTCTAATGAGCAAGATATAAGCTTTAAAAAAAAAAAAAAAAACAACAACTAAAAATCAGAAATTCAAGAAGCGTTTTTTAACCTTTTTAATAAGCAGTAATATCTACAAATTCAGAAAAAGGTTCAAAAGCTACAGTCTCTCTGATCTTGTTGCCAATCTTCAGATTTTATTTTTATTTTATTCATTTATTTATGGAGGACTGGTATACCGTGTGTACTCTGAATTTATACATTTGTGGCCTGAGGAACTCATTAACTATATAAGTCCCATGCAGTCAACTTTCTGCTTAGTGGGATAGCAGAATAAGGACAAGTCTATTAATGAAGATATATAGCTGTGTAATCACATTTACCCAGTTTGTATCACACTTGTACGATAGTATTGAGTGCAATGATAATACCCAGCCCTTTCCAAATCTACATCCACTGAATTCTAAGTAGAGGAAAACTGCACATTGTGTCTTTGCAATTGTATAGATGTAAGACATGATGACTTGTCAGAGACATCACTTCATACCACTCAGTGACAAGATTAGAATTTATCTGTTCTCAGCTTGCAGTTATATTTTAAAAAAATGTATTTTATTTTATTTTAAAACTTTGACTAACCCTCTATATGATACAATAAGACAGTTACAGTCTGGTAAGATATGAAAATAGTCATGTGAACCAGTGGGAAGCATATCAGAAAGTGATGATTTGTGTAGGCAAGGAAGTAGACTAGAGGAATCCCAGCAGATCACTGCTCCAAGGGAAGATTTACAGTCCCATATGATCAAGTATCATGGCTGAAAACTGCGTGTTCAGTTATCTTTCTTCTTTTTCTTTTTTAGCTATGTTTACGACAAGACTTTCAAAAACTGTCTTAGGATGTGAAACTTCTTTGAAAACATGAAAATGTTCTCTTTACCTACCTGCCTGCAGGGCTTGTCAGATAACACTGGCAATCTAAGTGGGTCACTGACTTTGTTAGGAATAGCCACTTAGTCATCAAACCTAGGGATTTAGTAATTTTCACATCCTTCTATCTGGAAGGTCGGAGACATTTGATCAGTACTTTTTCCTCTAAAATGAATGGAAGGAGTGTTATTTGTGAGAGATTTTGATTCCACCTGCATTGGCCTTTTACAATTTCCTCTTGTAGTGTCAATATTACAAATAAATGGCTTGTTTGTAAGCTTGTAGGCATTTCCAATGCATAAGTGCTGTAAATGCTTTACAATGAACAGTAAAAGGAAGTTCCATATTTAAGCACACTTAACGTTTCCACTCTTGGCCCTCAGCATTTCTAGATGTGGTTCATGGCTCTCAGTTTATTTCTTTAACGCCTTTGAGAATTCTTTTAGAAAGAGGTTGTAAAAGATGTCTGGTAATTATTACTACTTCTCACAAAATTCTTGCATTTCCCATAAAGCATCTGTTGAATGAGAAGTTGGAACTGGTGTCATCACAGTGTATGATAACTCATCTGATTAAGAGTGCAATTCAAACTACCCATATAAGAAGACATTTCACTAACCACAAACTATTCAATTTTTGCTGATTACAGCTAGCAGATTCTTAGCAAACCAGTGTTTTTAATTACAGCTTATACAGTAAGAATTTGTTTTGATTAAAAAGCAAAACAAAAAAACAGCAAAAAAAGTTTAGAAGTTAGACAGTGCCCTCTCCAGGATGGAGGTTCTCAAAGTAAAGGTATACAAAGTGCCACAGATGTTGCCAATTAGCAAAAATGGGCACAAACCATCATGTTGATGTATTGTAGGCATTTGTTTGTTGCAAGGAAGTACGTTTAGTTGCAGTTCTTCTTTACATTCCGGTCTACTCAAAAGGAGTTTTGCAGTAAAACCTATTTATTGTTAAAATGGTGAGGAACATTGGATTTATTTAGTTTGAAACCATCCAGCTAGTGTTGACAGTGCAAATTTATCACAGGAATCAGCAGTAATATTTAGTTATATTTATTCCAGTTTTTACAAAAATCAACTGTCATTTTCAGAAATAAAGATGATGGAAAAATACTTAATTGAAGCTTGCATTTTAGGTATAATTTTACATGTCTTCATGGTTTTCTGTCAAGGTAGAAAACAAAACAAAACAAAAAGAAAGGAGTAAAAAAAAGGAGTTATACTGAGGTGCTCCAAAGAGCTCCAAAGTGTCACTTTCCTATTAATCCTTTCTTGACTTTTTAAATAAATGAATGAATTTAAGTTTCATTTAACAACTCCAATCTTGTGACTCTTGGATTCAGTCTGTAGAAATTAAATAAATAATGATAATGACAAACAAATGATAGTAAACAAACTTAACAAGGATCCAGATTGAGACAGAACTATCTCAAGATTTTACAGTATCTCACCACAGAGGTGATAGAGAGATGGATTTCCCTAGTAGTTCATTCAAAACACGTATTTAAATCCCTTCAGAGGTGGAGTGTGAAATTGTGATAATCCAGCATTTATAGGAAAAAATTAAATTGATGGCATAAAAAGCATTAGACATCCCCACTCAGTGAACATTTACAGTTCTCAACTCAGTCCTATGATTTTTTCAGCATAGGAAACACACAGGAAAATATTTGTTTGGGGTAAACTGTGAATAATGTGTACAAAATGGCTCACAGGTTGCTCTGTATCTTAAACACAAACAAAGTAGCAGAATTCTTTTTATTTACCTAAATTTTAACCACCTTCTAAAAATCTGCAGACTTCTTATAAACAGACTTCCCACATAGAAGAGCGGAACTCCATGCTAAACTCTGCATTTTCTGACTGTTCACTTCAAAAGTGTGCTTCTACTGAGAAATGATGCCTTAGCACACTTGCACTTAAGTTAGGGCAGCCCTGGAGCAGGATGTGCTCCCAAAAAACGCTCTCTGCATATAATGTTGCTCTTCAGGAAATCTTTACACATTATTTACATATGCCTGCAGCTGTAAGCATCTCTGCTCCAGCAAGTGAGCTCTACTGCCCTCTGCGAAGAGCTGCGAGCTCAAGAGTACAGACCTCTTCATTAATGGTAACACCTGGTCATTGGATGGTCACTGAATCTTTCTTGATGACCTACTAATGAACTTCCCACCAACTTTCTGTAAAGACTGGTCAAGGTAGATTGTATAGGTAATTTATAGCTGAATACCTGGCACGCTAATGGCCTTTGCTCAGTGGCTCTAATTGATACAGTGCTATTAAGAAGTAGTACATCTTTCCCAATCTGTTTCTCCAGTGAAATATTTCATGTTGAAAGGAGTCTTTGGATTTTGTGTTTAAAAATGGGTTCAATAATTTTATTTAGGGGAAAAGTACTGTAAGAGTTTAAGAAAGTCTTATTATTTTACAAAGGTGGAGTTTTGTGGGTTTTTTTTTTTAACATTTCTCCCCTAAATTTTGTATTATCTTTCCTATGAGAAAAAGAAAAAAAAAGCCCAACCTATGTACATTAGCATTCACCTGTTAGTCTTAGAGGCCTGCACAGTGTAAAGATCAGCTGTTAGTGGTTGCCTGTTAGTTGCAGGAACCTGGAGAGCTTTGATGATTCAGGACCCGTGGTGCCTAATCTCTGTGAATCCTGGACAAATTGGCCAGAAGCCACAGTTCCTACAGCTGTGATCTTACCAGCTCCCAAGAGCCAGAAAGTTTCATCTGTACCTTGATTTGGTAGGAAAGCTGCAGAAAAAGCCCAAGAAATGTCAGCGATGAATTAGATAGCACTCTTCCTTCTGACATTGGTGGATAATGCTATAGGGGTTATCCATTCATCACAGAACCCTGCCTTTGCTTTAATTATGCAGGGGCTTTCTCATGGTTTGAAAGTGATTCGAGCTATGATTACTAGGCATTTCACAGCTTTGAGCATGTGCTAAACTGGATGACTGTAGCCTATATATTCATAATCCTTCATGGTTTATATATGTATATATATTTTTTTCATTTCCACTTATTTGCATATTATAGGCAGTTTATATATGTATTTGCTCCAAGAAAGCAAGTTTGCATCTACTTAAATGTCCTGGGAACAGTCAGGAATTTATCACATCCCATTTTTCATGTCTTTAACCCTCATTAAGTGGTGCCCTGGTGATCAACTCATTCCCTACAAATGGCTTCAGAATCACCAAAATCTCTCTAGTGTTTTCAGATGGTACTTTCTATGCTCTTCCTGTGTAGTGACCAAGGAGATGGGTTTTTAGAGAGGAATCCTGACATTTCAGGAGGTGGTATTGTAAGAAGTTGGTTTTGCAAAGAGCAGTCCTGTCCACTGCTTCCAGGGGCATTACTCACATTGAAGATCTTCAGCTTACATTCAGCAACTTTGTTCTAAATGAGATGAAATTGTCATAATGTCTCATACCTTTTGATTATGAATGAGACCTTCCTCTCCTAGTTTCAAGTACTGGTATACTCCGGTCTCCTTAGTAGGCATTGCTGGCAAATGATATTGTTGTACCATCAGTAGGTAAGTTTTACTGAAATGATCAAAAGCAGCAAAATTCCTCATGTGATTCTCCACATTTTATGATGTGGTTATAAGAACTCAAGCCAGTTAGAGGAGACAGATGCTTTCATAGAAAATCATAAATCTTTTCAGATAAGACATACTTTATAGTTGTTCATCTTCCTGTTATACAGCATCCTGCATTTGTTTCCATACTAAAAAAAAAAAAAAAAATTCATGATTTGAGAAAGAATACGAAATTGAATCCTGTTCCTATGCAACATTTAAACTCCAATTTATTGTCTTTATTTTAAGCAAGTACAGTGAAAAACATCTGCAAAAGAAGTAGATATGTTTGGACATTTCCAACAGTGACTGGAAATTGAGGGTCTTTACAGATGTACATGGTTTAAATCAGTTTCCAATTCAAATATGAATCTTTTTTTGTAAATTTTGAAATAGCATATTTTCTTTCTTTCTTTATAACAGGGGGTTCTGCTAATCTAACCTGCCGAGCTTTCTTTGGATATAGTGGAGATGTCAGTCCTTTAATCTACTGGATGAAAGGGGAGAAGTTTATCGAAGATTTGGATGATAGTCGAGTCTGGGAAAGTGATATCAGGTAAAAAAATATATATATAGTCTCTAAACCAGTATCTTTTTTTGATAGTTAATGTAGTAGTTACTATAGATTAATTCAGGAACATTTTGGGTTTGGTCCCTTTTTTGCGATGTACTTTTACATTTTTTCAGTTTCATTTGTAGAGAACAGAAAAATATAGCAAGACCTGATGCAAAATGAGCTGCAAAAGCAGAATGGCTGCCTAACTACCGTCATAATGACTTCTCCAAACTGTGAATAACTGCAGAAACCAGTAGCACTAAGTTATTAAACATTACTATTAGTTACTAAGAAAAAAATAAGAAAAGTAAATATACCAAGAAAAGTAGGTCAAAATAAGTATTTTAAAATGCAGGCTCTTAAATAATTGCTGAAGTCTAACTTCTCTTTCTGAATGTAGTGGCTTTTCTTCTTCAAAGAAAGAACTGAGTTTCCTGGGATGTTGTTTGGCCTGTGAGAGCCAAGCCTCCTGTTATGTGGACTGGTTATAGCTGCTGAAATATTTGTTATAGAAAGGATTTGGTGATTCACGTCATGTACTTTTCCTGTTACTAAAAGTACTATATCATTTGAATATTGAAAAAAAAAAAAAAAAAGTGGGTTTGTATTGTGAATAATATAATTGACATAGTTTTCCAACTCTAGTATAAAGTGACTACTTGAATCTAAAGGGATTATTTTCCATTTATAATTCTGTGTGTGTATCACTGTGTTTGGATAAACCTAGAGATGTTGGCAAATCTAAGTGTGTACTACCAAGGAAGTTAAATAATCACAGATATATTATCCACACTGATTGTCTGTAATAGAACTACGAGCTTATTTTCACCTGAACTCTTACGTAAGAGTTTACTACTTCATCAATAGACAAAAGTCACATTCATTTTCAGCTCTGGCCTGGACTACTTCTGTATTACTGAAGAAACTTCCTTTATCAAATTCAGGAAGGCCACATAGATATTCAGGGTCACTATGTCCCCAGATGTAGGCAAAACTGAGATATATTTCATCAGTATATGTCAAGTTTGTTCTATAAATTTCAAGATCAATACACTAAATAGCACAAGACAACTAGATCAGCTGCATATCTTATATAAAGGTATTCATAAGCCTTTCAACCAGACTTGGCATTTTTAAAGCTGTCAAAAAGATAACAGAAAACTTCATTACCACTTTTTTGTTTTGTGGACTGGGACCCCAGAGGACTGGCTTCCATATATGTTGTCAGGTGTGAAGCAAGGGAGCAGCATGTAGGAGTTTGTCATTTACTTATCCAGGTTCCTAAAACCACTGTTAGGCCTTATAAGGGGGAAAACAACAGGAAGACAAGTAGAAAGTTCTGCAGGTCTTTGCTTTTCTTTATCATCTGAATGAGGGGTAGCTGGCATTCCAGCTTTTTCTACTGACTTACAATGCTATACTTTATAATACATTCAAGTAATATTCTTTACAAATTTTGTGTGGTCAAGACTACTAGTATCACACCAAACCTGAAAAAACTGTATTCACTTTTTTCTGTTCTAACATTTCAAGATTCTACATAATACTGATCAGGGTCTCCATTAAGAGTGTGCAATAATGTGTTATCAGTGTGTGCATCATCATGTTTAAATACAATTAACTGGAGCTCTCATTAACATTTACAAAACCAAACCTCTTCATTAGAAGTGAATGAGAAAAGGGCATGAAATAATTTTATTAAGATTTCATAAAACCGTAGCTAAATTTGAAGTCTGAGAGTTGTGAATTGTAAGTAGCACTAGTAGGTCATTATTATCTAACCCTATAACATGACACAAGCAGAATATCAGATACGATTTCTTTTTTATTAGGGTTCTCAAGGAACATCTTGGGGAGCAGGAAGTTTCTATTTCATTGATTGTCAACTCTGTGGAAGAGGGAGACCTTGGCAATTACTCATGCTATGTTGAGAATGGAAATGGACGCCGGCATGCCAGTATTCTCCTACATAAAAGGGGTAAATACATCTCTTCCCCATTAAATGATGCACTGTAGGGGAACCTGTATACATTTGAAAAGCTTCCTTTGAAGAAAATATTAGTTTTGTTTTCCTGAGATATTAATAGGTAATGATTGTTTTTCCCAGGCGTTCGTATAACTTTCAAAATAAAACAGAAAGGTTGCTGTTAATTCTGGCTGTCACTGGAATAAACACAGTAACACCTTTTAATTATATTTCAATCACAGATGGATTCTGTAATTCATGAACTTTAAAACTAATGAAGACTCAGTAGGGAAAAAGTACAAAGTTACAATTAATAGAACTAGAATCATTTTCTGTTGGAAATAAAATCAAATTTAAAAATATAATAATAATAATTGAAAAAAAAACAAAACAAATATATTTCTATCAATAAAGTCACCTAAACCTCATGGAATCCCAGCGTGTTTGAGGTTGGAATGGGTCTCAGGTCACCTAGCCCAACCCCTGCGCAAGCAGGGTGCCCAGAACCCACGTCCAGGCGACTTATGAAGATCTCCAGGAAGGAGATGACACAACCTCTATGGGATGCCTTTGCCAGTGCTCTGTCACCAACAAAGTAATTACTTTAAAACCAGTAATTAACAAACTGGCTTGTACTAAGTCATTTGATGCTGTTCAGTCCCTGTTTTCCCTTCCATGCAAGCAATTGTACCAAGACTGACATTTTTGTTCTTTGGCCACTAGCTTTTAAGACTATCAGTGTGCATGCATAAATTTTGCAAGGATCCTACTTTCATTCAGTCCTTTTTCAGAGAAATCACTGTATCAAACTCACTACAGTATGTGGTCTCATGACGACATAATTAGGAGGAAGTAATCTCAATATTTAATTGCCTTTATAAATAGTAAAAAGCAAAAATAGCAAAAGCTCCTCAAAAAGATTAAGTAAGGCTGAATCTGCAATTGTGATTTAGAAGCAAAGTCAGTTGTGCCCATAAAAACAAAAGATACCTGTTACAAGCCTTCTACATACTTTGCATACTTTGACAACTGTTTCAGTGAAATGATAAATTAACCATGACAGATAGAGATTCTAGCTTGTCTCTCAAGTCTCCTAGGAAGAGAAGCTCTGCACTGCTTGCTTAGTCTCCTGTATATCACCATGACAACATTTTGTTTTAGCTTTCCCTGTTTAGATCAACGTTTAGTCTCTGATAGGGACGAGTTAGCTGTTTATTAATTTCTTGTTATTTGCTCACTTAGAACAATGGGGACCTAAAATGAGGCAAATCAGCTTTCTGAACACCAAGTTATTAGTTTTGAATGGTTTTCTAGTTATAGATCTCACCTTTTTACTTCTTTTTTTCTTTTTTATTTTTAATCCAGTGTAGGAAAGCATGTTCACTGTTTACCTGAAGAAAATTTGAAAATCACTCATATATCGTATGTGGCAGATTGGTAGGAGCAAGAAAGCAGAAGCTCTGTAACTGAAGGAAGTGTGCTCTTGTGAAAAGAGATATTTGGGACTAAATGCCACAGTGGGTAATCAGGTTCCGAATTCAAGCCTTTCAGCTGCCTTTCTGCCTTTTATTTCACCTAGCTTAACATGTGAGGTTCAACAAATCCAACTGTAAGGTCTTGCCTGGGTGGTGACAGTACAACTACTATCAGGATAAGCTAGGAGATATAAGGATGGAGCACAGCCCTGCAGAAAAGAACCTAAGGGTGCTGGTGGATGGCAAGCTGCACATGTGCCAGCAAAGTGCCTTTGCAGCCCAGAAAGCCAATCTGGGCTGCATCAAATGAAGCATGGCCAGCAGATTGAGGGGAATGAGCCTACCACCCTACTGTGCTCTGGTGTGGCCTCACCTGGAATACTGCATTAGTCAGGTGGGAGAGACATAGACCAGGTTGAGAATATTCAGAGGACAGCCACAATTTGATCCAAGGGATGGAACTCATCCCCTATGAAAACAGGTTGAGAGAGCTGGGGCTGTTCAGCCCAATTATGAGAACGCACTGGGGAGACCTGAGATGGCCTTTCAGTATCTAAATGTGGACTGGAAGAAAGAAGGGGACAGACTCTTTAGCAGAGTCCGTTGTGACAGGAGAAGGGAAAATAGTTTCAAACTAAACAAGAGAAGATTTAGGTTGGATATAAGGAAAAAATCTTTTACCGTGATAGTGATGAGGCACAGGGAACAGGTTCCCAAAGAAAAGGTGGCTACCCCACCCCTGGAGGCTTCCAAGGTAAAGCTGGATGGCATCCTCGTCAACATGATCTATCTGTGCTGTCCCTGTTCATTGAAGGGGAATTGGTCTAGGTGACCTTTAAAGGTTCCTTCCAACTCTAAGGATTCTATGATCCTATGATACAATACAATTCTGTTTTTTCACAGGCTTTTAATTCATGATATCAAACCCTTATATAATAAATAAAAATGTAATGCATAATGGGAAAAAATGTTCTTCTACAGTGTTGTATTTTCCAAAGTATGACTTCTGTGGTGGATGAAATCCCTTGTGGTTTCATTTCATTATAAATTAAGCTGGAAATCCAGATTACTGTTTAATTTTTTGATTATTTCTTTGAAAATTCTTGTCTGCATATTAGTAAAATATGCTAAAATGCTGAAGCAAAAATGATCTGAAATTCTATATTATAATAATGTTTATTTTAGTTATATTCTTAGAAGCTAAATAATATACTTACATTTCTCATGGAATAGCTACCAAACCTGAGAACAGGTAATGTACCTTATGCAAAAGGAGACACCAAAGTGTTTCCTTAACTTTCTTCTAGTTCTCTCAGTGCTCTCCAATCTTCTGTCTTACATATCTTATATATTGGGTTTATTTTCCTCTATCATTGAGTATCTAAGGTTCTGTCCTTCAGCAATTGAGTAACTGATGGATGGTTAAAACAACTTGATTTCATTTTTTTCTGACGGAAACATAGAGTTTAAATAAAATAAATTGTTAAGAGGAAGAGATTTGTTCTGTTTGAATTTGCCCATGAAAATGTATGTTTGAAATGGAAGCAAGTTATGCACACATTAACATGATATTAATATTTCCTTTTCAATTTAATAGCAAATTCAGAATAGTAGGAAACAATGAATTTTCTTCCTCCAGCTGTTAATGGTAATGGAATTGTTGACAAGCACTTTAAATTACTGTGTCATTCACAAGACAGTGTAAATCTATTTTATAAATTAAGAACTTGAGTAATATAAATTTTTGATCTCATGAGCATTTCCAGTCATCAGAACAATTTCTCACAGTAGTAGTCATGTGTGACAATTAAGACTCAAAAGATAAAAGAAACAGCAATTCTTGTAACCTCTGTGAAGAAACCTCATGTTACAGTTCCCTTTGCCATAACACTTCATGACACTTTTGAAATCTCTGAATGGCAGAGAAAGGAGTTTCATATTGCAGCTTCCGTTAATTGCCCTTAATTACTTGAAAATTTCAAGCAGAAATTTTAAGAGCATAACTCTTAAGTCTCAGTGGAATCAAAACTGCTCTGAAACTCAGATGCACATGGTATGTTAAGACCTCTCACGTATGTATCTTCCTGCATATAATGCATTCAGCTTTTACTCAGCACAACAGGAAAAGCTCTTTTGAGTTCTTCGCCATGTTTCAGAATTGAAAGTGAAATTAGATTTGATTTGATGCAAATTGAATTCCTCCTCTATGGCCATTGAAGAAGTCTTCTGCTGGAAAGTACAAAGATTCAGTCACTGAAAAAGTTCATGACACTGGGTCAAAAGTGTAATTCACCCTGCCTACCTTCCCCAAGCCTAATCAAAAATGTCTGTTCTTTTTACACTCGATATCTCACCTAAAATCAGTAAATTAGCTAAGTACTATTAAATAGCGTTGGATAAAAAAGTTTTCATAAAAATCTTTTCTTCTTCATCAAGGTTTTTCTAATCCTTTAAAAACTGGAGTCAGACAACTCCAGTGAGAACATTAGTCAGATTACTAAGTATGTGCCTAAATCCAGTTCCCCTCTGAAGAACTGTCAAGCAAGCTGGTTGTTTAACATATTCCTTTTTAAAACAGCTTTTGTTCCACTTTTGAGATATGTTCTTTTTATATAATGTCTATATATATAACTTCAATTCTAACCTTGATTAGCGAGGAAGAAAATATTTTAATATAAAATGTCACAAAATGTTTTATACACCACGCAGATGTAAATTATTCATAATGCTATCCTTAGGAAGAAATGCAAACAGCATGTTTTATGATTTTACATCCTTGTAACTTGGTACTCCATTTTCTCCACAATTTAGCACCTTCTTGTGCTTCTTGCATTCATTTATTTCAGCAGATCTAACAGAAGTAATGGTGTGGGATGTTTGATGTCTCTACTAAAATAAGCAAATTGAAGCTCTACTAATCAGTAATGTTTTAAGTCATACAAAATTTACTTTTCTTTTCTTGAGCTAACATACTCAAGATTGTAATTATTCTTCTGCTGGGAACAGGTATCCCGAATTTCTCAGAAGGAATAAAAATGTCATGACTAGGAATACAAAAACTACTATTTTGCATCATTTTCTCTGTTCTAGTAGCACTGAAAAATCCAACAGACCCACAGCTTGGATATGCTGCTTGTTGTTGACAAAATTCCATTCTTGGATTTGTACTCACGCATACACGCAAATACAAAATAGGGAGTATATATTATATTTTGATCTAATAAATGAGGTGAGATAACTGAGCCTTAATATTTCTAACATATAAAATGCATTAAAAAACTTAAATAAATAAAATAAAAAAAAGACCCCTGTAATTTAAGTTACCCATCTTAAGTGAACTGTGCAGGAATCTACTGTAATGTGTGACCCTCTGCTGGCAGGAAGTGTACATTTTATGTTAAGAGATGGTTTCATGATCAAGGTAATGATCGCTTCAAATCTACTACCCCAAATCTACTGGCAGCAGAAGTATTATTGCCCTACAACATCTGTAAGTGGTTACCCACAACAGTATCTATAAAGCAATCTTGATTCTTTAAATACAAACCGATTTATCTGGCACTTTGGAACAAATGAAAAAATTCTCAAACTGTGGAGAACTGAATATGCATATACTGGTACACACAATTACATATATATATATACATTAAAGAAAGAAAAAAGAAGCATACTTCTCCATTCTCAAAATGTGAATATAGGTTTTTTTCTCCCTCGTATCTGTCTACTATTTACTGCTGATGTGTGAAATGAGCCTCAGATGAATATTCCTTTGCTAGCTGGCCTCCTCTTTCCCTGATGGGAAGCACACATCTCTGCAGTCAAATCCAAATCTTATGACTCATCACTCCTGGTTACCAGTATCTGCCTTTTTCCATTCTCACAGAAAACACCAAGAGTTTTAGTAATCATCAGCTTTAATTGCTCCCTTTCCAAATTATAGCCATTACTTCGGTGTTTCACTTAATAATTGAAGTCTAGAAACATATATCTAGTTAAACTGAGAACTGAATCTAGGCAAGTGTTTAGCTTTATGAGTGAATTTGTCCAATACAAGTGGAGAACGAAAATGCATCTAGGCACAAAGTTACAAAGATTTAAGTGTGAGATAACCTGATGCTCTGTGAATAGTCCAATTGACTTCAGAAGGATTGCTTATCATCTGTGAAGTTAAGCAATCTGCGTAATTGCAAAATTGAAACCTTAGATAGACTGTAATTGGATTTTGAAAAAGCTTCAGAAATTGAATACACAGCTATAAATCACATATTCTCAAAGAGCTATAAATCACCAAAAAGGATGCTTGAAATATAATTATTTTTCTTAGTAGCTCAGCTGTATACAAGCTAATGAATAGAATAAGATTAATTTTAAGTTATCACAGATCATTTAATGTAAGGCCTCTGAAGCACATCGTATAAGTCGCAAGATGTGAATATTGAAAGCTCCCTTTTATTTACTTCCTTGTAAACTAAGGTAAGTGCATTACATGTGTGACAGGGAGAAGGGAATGTTATAAAAAATTAAATCCAGGTGAAGATCAAAGGTATGCCTGATAATTAGGATAGGATCAGTATAAAATGAATATGTTTATTACCATCACATTATGCAGATGTTTAAAGAGGACATGTACTTTGTTTTAATTAGCTGTTTCTTTCTTTGGCTTTCCAGGCCAAAGCCTCCTGATAAGGAAAAAAAATTGTAGCCATTGGTCAAACTGCTTGTAACAAATCTCGTTTTAAATTGAAGCTATTTATTCAGAAACCAATCTACAATGCAGCAGTAATCAATGTGTTTTCCCTTGGAGTAGAACTGTTCCCGTGCTACTGGAGGACTGTTGTTAATTGCCTGTAACTAAATGATTGCTGTGCTTCTGAACGTAGCTCCTTGGCACTCGCTCGTTTGTTGTGTTTAACAGAATACTTGTCCCCCTAAGGGTTAGCCGAGTAATTTTCCTCTACTACTTTTTACATTTGGTCTTGGTCCTTAAGGAGGGCAAGGTCTGTAATTTGAGCAACATAACACAGAGGTTAAATGGGTTTTAAAAGGTTTGTACTTTTTGTCTCTCCCCTCTGATGCTGTATTGTGCCGAAACTGAATCTTTTTAGCATCCAGCCACTGCGGGAAAACTGGGTTTCAGCAGAAAAAGCAGATCAAAGGCAGTGCAGTGCCTGCTGTAGTAGTCATACTCAAATTGCAAAGCAAAAGACAGAAGACGGCAGCACTAAAAAATTCATGTTATTGCAAAGGCAACCTCACACTCTGTCCTTGTTATGACATGTTTACTACGCCCTTGCTCTCATACAGATCACCTTCACAAGGCACCATTCAAAAATAACTTCTCCCAGGAAGGAGTCCAAGTGCTCCTTCCCACTTCACACAAGGAACTCTAAGACACCAAGGAAAGTGAAATGATAGTGGCCATCTGAAGGACCGACACCAATGGCCAGATTGAGCCTGCTGATTCTGACACCTTCAATTCTGTGTAACACACAGTGATGCTCTTAAATAAAATCCTGAGGTGTACAAAGCCAGCTAGATTCCCTGTGCAGTTAGTTTAGCAACCTGGAGAAGCACTAGTTTGATGCCCAAAAGCACACAGTTGCGGCACTGTGCCCAAGCTAATCTGTGCTGCCCTTCACAGCACTGTGCAGATAGAGCTGTACCAGTTGTGGTATTCTGGGGGCTGGCTTAGGCATTAGTGTAGTGGGATGTAAGAATACAGCAGTCTGCTGGGCTCATCGTGGCGTCTCTGCCTCAGGACCTGATAAACATCACCCGAGACAGAGGGTGAGCATGTGCTGATAAACATAGCTCAGCATGGATGAAAATGCCAGCTTGCTGTGCTCAAAGGGTAGAGCAAGAAACTGACTTTGCAAACAAATCTCTTTAAGAAAGACCCATCTTACCCTTCTTGGGCTCATCAGTGACTATGGTGGCAGCAGATAAAAAGGAAATTTTTAGAAACTTTTAGGGTGAACTGAGAAGTTCATTTCTTGCTTTGCTTATCTAATAGGTTTGAAATAGGTTCATGTGTGTTCAGATAGACTTTATCGAAGAAAATATACAGGAATAGTCTTGAATTATTTTATGGGGAAAAGAGCACTTGGGAGGGCTTCTCTAATAGCAAAAGTGATGCAGTCCATTTATTTGATTTCATGCACAGTGTTAGAGAACAAGTAACTACCTGCAGTTATTTTTTCCATTTAATCTCAAAATCATTAATTTAGCAAAAACTTCTGTTTTCCAGCTGCAAAGTTTTCGCTCACTTTTAATGAGCTATAACAGCAGGCACATAAATAGTGTATTTGGTACCTAGCAACCCAATGTATTAAGCCTTTCTTCTAGTCCCTGTTGAACAGCCGCATCACCTGTAGTACAAAATGATAAACAGGCTATAGTAAGCCCAGAGTAATTTCCATTTCCATTGATATTGTAAAATACTGTATTATATGTCTATGCAAACAATTTTTTGTTGGCTGTTTTTAATAACATTCCCCTCTCTGGACCAGAAGAGTACTAGAAAATATCTAACACAAAGGAGTTTCCAGCACAGTTTTGGAAAGAATAACACAGGACATAAATACTTCTTTATTTCATTTTATTACACTTTTAGTGTCTTCTAGAGAGCAATGAAATCATCTTACAGTCACTTCAAAATAATAAAAAAATATGTGATTCTCAGTAGATGTAGTCAAAATAAATGGAATTCTCACATTTTTCTATAATCTTTTATTTTTCTAAATGAATTGTATTATGTTGTGTCTGCATAACCACACACATACAGAAAAAATCTAAAATAGTTTGTTGGTTACATCAGGTCTACAGTGCTTCATTCATAAAGAAACTACCCACTGTAAGAGGATGGTGTGAAAGAAACGTGGAACTGACCTTTCAACAGCACAGATTTTGTGAAGCAAAACTACATCACTTGAATTTCCAAGATTTGATTTCTTGGCATTCCTTAGAACTGAGCAGCATTGGAAAAATATAGGGGGTCATAAGATATGCCATTTATTACTTACTTCAAATTACGACAGTGCTAACAACATTGCTACCCTTTTTGTTTGTTGCCAGTTGCCAGTTCCTAATGATAATCAAAGTAAAAGCAAAATGGATGTCATGTCGCTGTTTGAGTTTTCTTGAGCATGCAATGGTTTAGACAGGGAGGAATAAAGGTCTGTGATGATATAACTTATTCACTGATAAATGACTCCACTGAGGAGGTTAGTGTTAGATAGATTTGGCTACATTTGATCAGAGTCCCCATCCCTAGGAAGGGAGCTACATGGCATGATCTCAGTCATGTCATTCTCCAGTGACAGAGTGCAACAAAAGCCCCGGAGGGTGCCCATTGTCTGAATGATGATCTCAGAACCGACAAATTGGGATGGTTTGCAATGTCTAAACATAAGCCAACCCTGCTTGTGGACAGACAGAAGAATAAAGATGAGTTGCAGATCCTTGGAAAACAGTGTCAAAGGTATTAGTAGGGATCTGAGAAGTGTGGCTCTGGAGTTCCTTGGATAATTTGTCTTCACAAAACTCGAGCTATTTTTCTCTTTGATTTTTGTTTATTTGTTTGTTTACTTTTCTTTTGGGGAAAAAAATCCTAGTTTGATCTAGGCAGTAGACTGAAATTCATCCAAAACCTGAGATTTTCTTATTTTTATGTGAAGTAATGCAGAGGATGTGTTTTCATTATAATACCCCCTCAAAAAAACGTTCATCTTTGCTTTCACTGTAAATGGAATGTCAACATTTATGTGTATAAAATGAACTGGAGTGTATCTGCAGAGAGAGAGATGGACGAGGGTTGTAAAATCTCTCTTATATGTATGCATATGTGCACAGGTATTCCAGCATCTGTTGTTTTACAAAACAGTAATTGTGATACCACACCAAAGGAAAAAGTATGTTAATAAAGAAAACACATTCCTACTTACTTTCACGGGATCTTCAGACAAATAAAAATAACCCTATCCCTCATTATTTTGATAATTTACATAAATATAAGTCTGCTGTTAATCTTTTCTGGTTTGGAATGTGGTTGTTATTGCATTTTGTAATTCTTTGCAGAGCTGATGTATACAGTTGAGCTTGCTGGTGGGCTTGGTGCTATTCTGCTGCTGCTTGTTTGTTTAGTGACTATCTACAAGTGTTACAAGATAGAGATTATGCTCTTCTACAGGAATCATTTTGGAGCTGAAGAACTAGATGGAGGTAAGGCAGCTTTTCAGTATGTTTCTTACTGTCTAAATGTGCTTATTTCTCTTAATCAAGGCCCAAATTTAATTTCAGTTCAAGATACATTAACAGCTGCAATTTTTATTTCCCACTGCATTAGGCACTGACTTCAGTACACATTCCTCATACAGCACATTAGCAGCAATGACTACTCAGCTGATGTTTGTGTTGCTCTCTGGTTTTGGAGGTGACACACATCTCTTGGATCAGTACTCCCAGCATCACAGTACTGAGGCTTTAAAGACTTCCTTTCTGTCGATGCTGAAAGCCAGTTTCACCTCCTTGTAAACTTGGAAGTGTCTTCAGTAATTATATTTCCCTAAGAGGTAGAGGTTGGACTGAATTTCAGTTTACTGTTTGTTTAAATGGATCAGTTTCAATAAACTGCTGAGTGTTTGGGAGCACACCCAACACTCCATTTTCTTGAGTTCATTTACTTAATCACTCGGAGAGTGGCTAATGATCATTAGCACTGTTTTGTGGTTCAAGGACAGTCAGCTTAAACAAAAGTATTCTGCAGTGAATGTTCTGGACTGTGTCAAATATATGCGTTTTCTTTTTTTTTTTTTTTTTTTTTTTAAGAAACAAAGAAAATCCTCTGTGCCCACTTATGAAAACTGCTGCTGGACAGCAAACCAGTTTGAGCTGCAGGTTCTGATTAATTAGATTTGGTTTCTTGGGTCAGAGTTCTTGATGTTTTTGTGTTACTGCTACATCTTTGGTGACAGAACTTTCCTATTTACTGAAATACTGCTGAAAGTTATATTACAGTTCAAGGTAATAGCCTGGATAGTAGCTGCTGCGTGACGTACTATAAGAAATACATCTGCACTGCCCAAATCTGTCACTGATACAGGAGAGTGGCAATAAAATTAAAGGTCTGATGTAAGGGAAAGCCTTCCATATTAAGATCACTAGGGAATGACCCATTTCCGCCTCCAATCTAAAAATGCACAAGAATTAAAAGTAGAAGATGCTCATAACAACAAAGAGTCACAGAACATTGGAACATTTTGTTTCCTACCAGAGTGACTAAAAGGATGCTTATTAGTACAGCAGTTCAGTTGGGAAAAATTAGACACAACAGGTTGCTAATTTTACAGAAGAGGAAACTGTGGCCTATCAGGACTGTGATTCAGGAAGTATTTTGACAGACACTACATTTTTTTCAGAAGCTGAGATTTTCCCTCATCCAAAAAGCAACCCACCATTTACAGGAGCGTGCTTACTTGCTTGTATGAATTCAATAATAATCTTATTGTGTTATGAAAGAAAAAAACCCATATGGCTTAGTATTTATTTAAATAGTTGCAAATTAATGTTCTCTCTGTTTCAGTAATTCTTACTTTTACAGCTGTCATTTATTGTTAGTTCAAATCTCACCAATTTATTTGCAGACTTACTCTTAGCAAGTGTTACACACTTATCCCTCTCTCCTCCCTTCCCATACATCAGTGACCTGAGAACAGAATTATCCATTTTAGCTTCTAAACAATACTATTCTGTAATGAGAGAGAAGGAAAAATAGCATTGGTTTGTTTTTTTCCAAGCAAATTTAACTTAATTTACAAGATAAAGCTTGTATTCTCTTTATACATTCAATGCAGACTCATAGTGTGAGTATTTAATTGAAGTAACACACCAGGAAAAATACTACTTGCAGAATCTCTAGCAGAATACTGTAGCTTCTGCTGTACTCAGTATACTAGCAGCATGGATAAAACCTACTGTGACAAAGAAGATACTGCAGCTGGACTTCTGGTCTGTCTCACCTATGCTCTTGCAGAATTAAGAAGACAGAGAGAAAATGCCTCAGAAGGCCAAGCCACAGTTTGTGTGGAAATAAATTGCAGACATAAATTCAGGTCCTTTCCCTTGGCTTCACCTGTTACTGACAGGCACAAAATGCTGAACTGTAGAATCTTTTTCTGACCTGAACTCCTGCATCGCCACAGCCAAGTGCTTACTTGCTATTCATCATTTACATCATGCACTGGCATACTTCAGGATAGCACATAGATAAGCAAACATCAAAATGTCATAGGCTTTTTGTGTTCACTGTGTTGTATCCAGAGAGAATTTGAAACACTGTAAAAGTGAGGTCCAGTTAAAATTTTCCTTTCAAAATATTTGTAAAATGCAATGCTTCATTTCTGAACAAGGCCTTCAGGATGTTGAATCTTGCCACAGTTCCTCTTTCTTTTCCTTTGACAATAGATTTTCTCATGTACATTTCTGTGGATGGCATGGCTAAATTGTGAGAAATAGTTGAAAACAGAATATTTAATCCTTAATACTATTGTAACTTAATTTACTACTTTATCTGGGAGCGATGGAGATTAAACAAACATTCACAGATGCTGATTCCTCATTTCTCTACCTTGTATCTTTGAATATTCCATTTTCTCTCATCTCAGTAACTCTGTTTTCCTCTTTTTTTTTTTTCTCTCCAGCAAACACTTCAGCTCAGTCTTGTCTTCTGGGATAACCCTCTTTTTTCCCTTGGTTAACTCCCTTTCTTGGTGAAGTAGAGCATAATCAAATTAACACTATGCTGGATTTTGGTTAGTGGACTTTATCGTTAATGTCTGACACATCTCCCTGGGAGACGAAGCGCAGGCAAAGCTCTCTAAACAGTGGCAAAGCTGCTTTCCCACTTGAAGCTACCTGGCATAGCCTTGCCTCTCAGAGACAGCTCATCCCTACCAGTGGGTTGGTTTAAAACCCCCAAACCTTTTTGTCTAGCAAATTTTAATTCAAGATCTGACAAGATCCCTTAAGCATCATCTTCAAATTTTCACTAATATTCTGGGGAAAAAAAAAAAAAAAACCAACAAAATTTTCAGAAATAGATGCTTCAGTGGTAACTTCTGGGGGCTGATCATTGTTAAATGTCAGACATTCTTTCTAGATTTAAGACTAAATTTAAAAGTTTATTTTAAAAAGTCTTTTCCATAATGTGCACTTTAAGTATTAGCATGTTATGGTGAAAGCAGCTTTAAGAAGTGATTAGTTCTTATGCCTTATTGTACTCAGAGCCCTTACATTAGAGTTTTATAGCACATTCATCCTCTGATAAGTGTTTTAGCTGTTACTATTTCTGTATTTATATTTTCCATGGATCTTCTTCGCTAACTTTCTCAGTTTCAAATGAACTTTGAAGAAATGAACAGCGAAGATTAAAAAAAATGCAAGAAAACATTTGTAATTCCCTTGGATCAAGACATACCCCAACTTCTTGCACTCTCTGATCTTAAAGAACTTTTGGTATCAGAGGAGATACTGCCACTGTATAGAAATCTACTCTTTGGTTATAAGAAAGATGAAACCCAGGCCTCCAAAATCTATTGAAATTTTCCCAGGGCTTTACCTAGGGCAATTTCAAGAGACTGTTTCTGTACATGAAATCATGGAAGGATCAGTCCCAAAGCAGGACAGCCACCGAGACAGTCAGCAAGGGAAGAAGGGGAGTCAGATGAGCAGCATCCTTTTTGATGCTGCCTTAGAGAGTCCAGTAAGCTCCAATTCACCAAAATATTCAGCTGATAACTATAAAGAGAGACCTTCTTTTGACAGTTGATTCAACAACCTTCAAAAGGACACTCAGTGCCTATAGTTCCCATCAACTGTTTCTACAATGTTGGACAGGCCTCTCTCCATGGTGTCTTTCGCACTATTCTCAACTTTCCTTGCAAAGGAAACATGGGAGAATAGAGAGACAACTTATTGGGCTATATATAGCCAGGCGTGGTGCCTGGGAAAACAAGGCCCTGGAGTTTCTCTGATTTCACTTTGTTTCCTTTTTTATTTTTTTTTTTTTTTAAAGTGTTCCTAACACAGTTGAAAAGTGTCGTTGCTAAGCTCTTTAAACTTAGGAAATCTTCCTTGGATTCAGTATATGACATCTGTAGTGGATGTTTCTGGGCTGGGAGTGTTGCACTCTATTAAAAAATGGGTTTTGTTGTTTTCTGAGAGGAAGTAAATCAATTCTCACATTAGGAAACTGATGAAATTGTTTCTGTCTTGAAATCTCTGTTGCATCTGGGACTACTTAAGTAGCCATGATTTTCATCTTTACCATTATTTAGTAGCAAAAGACTTTCAGGGTTCACAGGCAGACCTGTGGGATTGCCCAAAAAATACCTTATTCACTGCACAAATTTAGATGAAGTAGAGCACTGTTCCCTGTACTTTCCTGTGTTTCATCCTAGCAAACCTCTTGTTCAACAAAGAAAGACAAAGCTTTCAGATTATTAACACTTCTGTGTGACTAAGCTGCTAACTTTCAAATACAGCTTTTTTCAGTGGCCTAGGCACCTGCTGAAGTGCTTGTGTTAGTGATCACACTCTGCAGATAGAGCTAGACTGAAATTACTGCTGAAGTTAGTGACTTTGAAATTACAGAATCTTCCCTAGGGATTCATGGAATAAGTTTGTAGTAGCAGCCTCAGCACGGTATATGTATTCTTGTTGGCTATTGGCAAATTGTGGAAATAAGAAATTCTACTCTATGAATATCAATTTCTATTTCTATTAAAATCACCTTTAGAAAAAAAAGTGCTGCCTTCATCTTTCTAAGGATTACTTGTTACAAAACAGGGATTTTCCTCTTATTTAATTACAATTTTATTGTTGGATAATTGCCTACATTAGCTCTTAACTCTTATCATTTATGCTATTTATTTACATCTGAAAGCAATTCAAATAATAAAATCTCTATTTATGTCTCCAATAAATATAGGATTTTCTAGTTTCCTTTGATACTTACTAATTCAAATAAAAGATTCTATTTTTTCTTCAATCATTATTTTATTCGCTCCCTATTTTATGGCACATAGAACCATTTTAAAAAACAGTGAACTAAGGATGAAAACAGAGGCGACCATCTGAAGTCTGAGATATCTCCTGATGCTCAGCCAGCAGCTCTGTCAAATGGTTCTGAGCTTTGAAGTCATTTTTCTTGTTTTGTTGTTGTTGATGGCTTTTTTGTTTATTTTTTTTGTTGTTGTTTTCAAAGGACATATTTCCAAGGTAAGCAAGATGAATGCAGCATATTGGCATCCAATTTCTAGAATTTTAGATTGAAAGCCTATTTCCAAGGCATTTGTCTCCTCAGGTTTTTTTTTTTGTATCCACAAAAACTTCTTTTATTACTTTTTTTTACACCAAGGCTATCTCAGCTCCAGTTTTCACATTATATAACCCAATGAGATAAGTACTATCATAGACCGGTTGAACACAAATAAACATGTATTTATATGGGTAATAAGCTATTTTGTTGAATTAGGATGATAATGAGTAGTCATTACTTGACACTCTCAGATTAAGATATTTATTTTGTACAGAAAATATTATATTCCTTTTCAGACTTTACATGACAATTGTTGAATTTATTTTCTTTAAAAAAGGATCTAGTCTTTCATAGATATATTCTATGCTATGCTATGACTCTTTACTAAGTAGTTACTATTCAGTCTTTCAGTACCTACTACTATATCTTTTTCTGAGACCAGCAAATTGCTCATACAAACCAAGAAAACTTCTTCTAGCACCATATATTAGTTTTCAAAAATTTTAACATTCTGATAATGGTATATAAAACTTTGCATTTTCATGTCAAGAGCAATTTTTGAGATTAACAGCACACCTGCTTTTTATATTAAAAGCAGAATTACTTCAATAGTAGTATTTAATTTAGCTACTAACTTCCATATTAATGAGAATGGTTTAGAAATATTGAAGCTTTCCTCTTCATTTAGCTACAAATTAGAAATCAGAGTAAGTACATGAGAAAAAATCACCTTTAATAACAGGTTATTCTTTTTAAATAAGTAGTAATCTTACGTACCTATCGTTAAGAAATTTTAGTTGTAGTTATAGATAATAAGGAAAAATATACCTTAAATGTGGCTGACAAATTAATAGGAAGGGAAAAAAATGCATACCTGCTGCTTTCATATTTTTATAAATATACCACTTATGGGCAAAGGACATTTTTATTTTTCCCAGTCTCTGGTGTGCTAAGAATACTCAAGAACCTTTTTAGAACAGATTACACTTCTTTAACCTTTTTACCAGTGTGGCATTTATAATCTCCCTTCAATTCACCATTTAGCACTTCAGGCAAGGATCTAGAATATAATTAGGAATACTCCATTTAACAGGTACTTCACCATGGCAAAGCTGATGTTGGCAGTTTTTTGTTTTTAATAACAATAAAAAAGGCTTGGCATTTAAAGAACAGAAATTAAAGTAAATGATAAGGTGAGCATCACAATCAACAGTAAATAGCCTGAAGAAAAACAAGTCTTTTGAAAGACTCATAATGATTTGGTGCTTTTAATCATTCAAGAATGTGGGTTATCTTTTTCACTGTTTTTTCACTGAGCACTATTGCAGTGTGAAAATTAAATATGTGAATAATGAAACAGGCACAAAATTCTCTCTGAAATTTTGAGAACTCACCCCTTTGCAACTGTTGCTAACCACTGTGTTTTCAAAGAGGAATGCCTTGCAGCAGTTCCCTATGGTACTTGCAGAATCCATCAGCTGTCCATCTCCCTGCAATTCATAAAAGGAAGACCTGGGAAAGCCAGAAGTGTCTCTGGATACTCCTGGTGGCAGAGTGGACCATGTGTTTTCAGCTTCCTTTGAAGCACTGCATATTTCTGCAGTTGCCATTAATGACTGGAGGATTACAAGGCACACAAAGGTGTGGGCAGATCCTGGTGTCTACGTGTACAGCTTAGTTAAAATAAGGTTCAGATCTATCGACATTACGAACTACTGCATTGTATGTTTCTCTTTATTTTGATCAGTCTATTTCTCTCGTGCTATAACATACCATGCCAGCTGGGAATCAGAACTAGTCCTCTGCTTGAACATGCTTGATAAGAAAAGCATAACTTTATGGAGGTACTTTTCTATTTTTAATTTTTCATCTATATATGGTTTCCTGTACTCCATTAGCAGAAATAGCTGCAATGCTTAAGGTTTAATGAACCCTCAAAGGCCCAAACTGTTGTCCCCTTGGAGTGCAGCATGCAAATTGTTAGAAAACTAGTACATATATAATAAAAATTCAAAGTTGAATTTGTCTGTTGGTCCCTATAGAAGAAAAAAGTAGATTCATATGGAGTCTGGGTTTCATTTTATGCTTACATTGAGCCTTTAAAAGACTGCTGCTGAGCACATCCTCAGAATAATAAGCAGCATTTACAGCTTTCTCCCCTAAAAATTTATATGACCTCTTCAGCATTAACACTTCAGAAAGTTACAAGGAATATAATCATTTCTACATTTGGATGATCACTGAAATAAATGGACAGCATTAAAGAATTCATGTTGTAAAGATGCAAAAGGTGTTTGGGCTAAAATCCTGAGATGCTGAATGAAATAATTTCTCAATTTGTTCTTAATGGATCTGGCATTTCACCTCCAATGTCTACCTCTAAGACTGATCCAAAATTTTTTTTCTGACCTTTGGCTGAGTCCAAGACCATTACTCAGTGTCCTTTCTTTCAACTTCATACACCAATTAAAATACCATGGCAAAGTTTATTCTTCACAGCCTGTTTGACAAGGGTCTTAAGGTACAATTGGCCTTTGGTTGACTGACGTGCATTGTACCTGGAGCACCATCCATGTCTGAACTGACTGTTCCAAACTAATCTAGAGCTTGAATATACTCTCATAATTATTTATAATATACCATGAATTATTATTATTTTTCACTAAATTTGCCCATGCATGGTCTCTTTTATGTTTCATTTCAGCCTTTTCAGTTAATGAATACAACACACTTTCATAAAAATTGAGACTGTTGAGCTGAAGAGCTCCATCCTAGTTGTATAGTACCTAGTAGCAGTGAAAAACAATTACAAATCTCATAACCAGAGAGGATTATTTGTCCATTCACAAGGAATGGGAAGAGGTAAGAAGCCTCTTCCCATCTACAGCGAACATTATTGTCGTTGTGTGGTACTTCATCTCATACCCAGATGCATTTACTGAATTAAAGGACAGCTACTGCATAAAACAGGCTCTGCAAAGTGCCTGGAGGCAAAGACAGAAGAATTTATTCTGATACATTTATATAAAAAAAGAATCCTGAAACAGTTAAGGAAAGAACAATGCTTTCAGGTACAAAAGTAAATGTAGCAAATTGCTCTGAATTTCCACAGGAAAAAGAACAATTTCAGATGAAATGATCAAAATCCCTACATTTGATAATTAGCAGATATTTTTCTTCCTAAATGGGAAGAAACAGGTTGTGAGTACCTACAGTCCTGTTTACTGCTAATGCACAGGAGCCTGACAACAAGAAATATTTGAAATGGCGTAATTTGTATCTAAAGCCAAAGTGCAGTAACAGTCAATCACTTTTTCACTCTGAGGATGTTTGTATAGAAGACTTCATTGTGTGCTGATGAGGAAAATGAATAAATTCTTTTAGTAGAATTAAGTCTGGGATGCTTCCAGCTTTGTTTCATTTTTGGATTTTTGCCTTTGCATTCTACAACTAAATATTTGTTCCAGACAATATATGAAATGATTGTGTTCCCAAATCTGGGAGGATTTAGTTATTACCATACTACAGTAGTATCATGTCCTCTGTGACTTGACTGTGATTAGGAGAAGATTAGGAAATTTCTGATTAAATTTTTGTTTGTTTTGTGTGTTTGGTTGTTTGGTTGTTGTGGAAAGGGAAGATACGCTGAGACCAAACATTTTCAAATATAAAGTATCTGTTCCAGTGAACAGTCAAGAAAACAGAAAGCAATGGTGTATTTACTGCATATTTGCTATAGTTTTGGGTCTCCTGGATGTGTTGTTATTCAAAAGAAAGCCTATGTGGTAAACAGCCCAACAGCAAAGGGTTTGCAGAACCTCTTTCTTCCATGTGAAATGGTCAAAAGACTAGCTAGATGTGAGTCCCAGCTGCCAGGTTTTGACCCAGCCACAAGAGCCTGATGGCTGCAGGCTCTCACTCTCAGTCCATTGAGATAACCAAGAATGAAGATCAAAAAGACCTTTAGAATACAGACATCAGTTCCACCCATTAAAAACAGAAATAGCTGGAGCCTTTTAACTGAGAAGAGCCATGATCAGAGAGGTCATCTTCTCAGTTAAAATACTTTCCTGGAGATGAGAGGTATGTGATCATACTCTGTGTATCCCAGGCATGTCACATTTTTAGAATTGTCTGCTTATGCCAGTATGTCAGCCCATTAGATAACAAAATTACTGCATAAAGTAATTCTGCTGTAAATTGAGCTTTCTACTTTTCATCAAAGTTAAAAATAACTGACAGATGGGGAGTTTAATAGCTCAGGAAAACCACTGTGCTAAAGCATCTAACAGTTTCCCAGAGTGGACTACACATCTAGCTGTACTGGATTTGAATAAATTCATGATTGCCTGAACCCATCTGTGTACACATACTCGATCCTGTCCACCTTAGTCTTTCAAATACTACTAAAACTAGGGAACTAGGATTGAAATCATGGATAGTGCAGCTATAGTCAGTAGGAATGCTGGATGGTATGAAAGTGTATATGAGTTATATTTTTGAAAAAATGCATTAGAGTCATAATTACCTGTGCAAGAAAGTTGTGGCATAGTATGAGCAAGTTTCCCTCTAAGAGTGTGCAAACTGTCTTCATGAACAATATCCTGAAGCCTTCAAAACAGTTGGAAAACTGCATTATTTTTGTGATTCATCCCTTTAAGAAATGACACATTTTCATATTTATTTAAAGGCTTCCGAAGACTAATGCTGCTCTAAAACATGTAATATCGTTATGACCATTACTAAGGGAATAAAAGAAAATGGCATGACCACATCATCTTTTTGTCATTTGTGGGGATTTCTCCATATATCTCCTGACTTTTCTATGTGTTAACACTGTCCCTGGGTTAAGACTTTTCCACTGTAGAGTCAGAACCTGTTCTGTAATCTCCCACTACTTTTCATTTGATCCGTTCAGTGGCATTATCAGAGGCATTAGGTGCTTCTTTATCATGAAGAATTATGGATCACAAGTACTGAAATGATGGAATAATGGATCAAAGGAAGACATTTTTTATCTCTTTTGTTGTTGGTTTCTGCTGTTAATTATTTTCTGTGAACATTACACTCCAACAGATAATTTCACGTAAACTGTGTAGGAGAGAAAATGAAGCACACAGTAATTTCATTGGATTTGAAAGTCTGAAAGCAGTTTTACCATTTTGATTTTTTCTTCTGCAGATTTTAATAAGCACAGTATGAATGATTCCTTGCAAGGAAGAGTGGACAACTCCCTTCCTACTTTTGGCAGGCTTTTCCAAATAGTGCAACCTAAGTACAAAAAAATTGTAAGATCAAAAAAAAGATTGGCTGAGCAAAAAAAAAAATAAAAGAAGCCAGCACTGAATGAGTGTAACATTACTTATAACGCATGGTAGAGTATTCAGTCAGATCTCTTCTACAAGCAATTGATATTCTCGATAGCCTGGGCATAATGTTGTCAAGAGAGTTAGAAAGATGTTAACATTTCATTAATCTTGCCATTGATTTTTTTCTGCATTCTTCACAACAAAATTCAAAACGTGACCTCTTATTCGACTGAATTAGTTCCAGAGCACTTGGCATTATCGACCTCTTAATGAAAATTAATGATGACTTTTTTGATTCAGTCTTTCAAGTAAGCACACCAAGCACATTTAAGATACAGACACATATATTTCATTTAGTTGAAACGAAATAACACACCGTTAAAGACCAAAATGTACATTAATATATAATTAAATTTGCATATTTAAGCACATAGAATTCAAGATACTTAAACTGCATAATTGGAATTTGATGCTATAAAAATCTAATTTTGGCAATAATCCCAGGGCTGGGAAAATAACAAATTTTAGAAGTAAATATATGCATATGTTTAGAACATTTTAAGTCTTAAATTTAAAGTGAAAATTTGGCAAAACTGAAATATTTTTACTATGCAAGAGAAAGAATTGTTCATTGGTATGGGTATTTCCATGCTTTTCTTTTCCATTTTAAAGCTAGAAAATAATTCAGATTCTTTTCAGTAACGTTTATTCTGTGCTCACAAGCTGCTACCAGCCATCTGAGTGGATTTCCTTCATACAGAGCCTCACACAAATATTTATGCACAAACTGAGTTCAGTGTATGGGTATGGATCCCTTCTGTCTTACATCCATTTAAATAAAAATTAACTCCACTAGGTGGAACATGAAAGGTGAATGTTTAATAACTGGAAATTAGGTAAAAGTTTGCTATTTTATCTAAACCATTTACCATTACTGAGAAACTCTTTGAGGAATAATTCCTGGACAATCATCTAATATGCAAGAACAGCAAATAATCTAATTTACTTTCTTTCCTACATTTCTTTTTCCTGTATTTCTTTAGACAACAAAGACTATGATGCATATCTATCCTATACCAAAGTGGATCCTGATCAGTGGAATCAAGAAACTGGAGAAGAAGAAAGATTTGCTCTTGAGATCTTACCAGATATGCTTGAAAAGCATTATGGATACAAGCTGTTCATACCAGACAGAGATTTGATTCCCACAGGAAGTAAGTGATGTCTTTATGTTTGTGTATTTCCTAAACAGGATATGCTGTGATTGTGTATATGATTTCAGTGTTAATTCTATGCTTACTTCTTTGGAATGGCTTAATTCCATCATCTTAGGAAATAAGATAAGTCACCAAGTACACTTGATGTGCATTTTCTAGACTAGAGGATTATATTTTACTAAGTGTATTATATTCATTGAAGGTGAGACAGTGCTGAAAGGGCATGCATAGGTAATAGAAATTAATGAAATTAATATTTATTCACAGATTTTTTGAAAGCCTTCACATCTAGGAATTAGTATTTTTATTATTATTATTTTCTGTTCCTAAGTGTTTCCCTGGAAATATATCCATCACACATTTAAAAACTAGCTAAATAAGTAATTATCACTATCCATCTATACAGAGACACAGGATGTAAACAGTTGGGCTAAGGAAGGAGCTGAGAGGACATCTGTAGCAGAGTAAATAAAAGACTGCTGATAGTACCCACTGCAGATAAATGTGTAGTGGAGGCACAGAATCATTTTCAGAGATTGAAAGTGAGAATTGATTCAACTGATATAAATAGATCTTTTTCATGTATATTTAACATATTCCAACCTATGCTCAGTACTGTTTGTAAATAATGGTTCATAACTTCAGTTGTAGCCATTTATAAAACTACTAAGTTCAAAATGTTGTATTGAATTTATATTTGTAAGAAAGGATGCTTGATATAAGTAAAACACAACCTAAGCACATGGATATTTTCAAATCTACGGTATCCTAAGCATTAATTTTCAGAAGACAACTCCGTTTCTGTGAATGTATGTAGGAGGGTATGAAAGGAAAATAAGAATCTAATGCATCAGTCGACCTTAGAATATCATTAGTCTGACAATAAATCATAGCTTCTGCTCTGTTGCCTATCTGGGTGACTTCTTTTTATAAAATGGTGATGGATAAAATGATCATGGACACAGTTGTTCCAGTGAAGATATAGGCACAAATTGACAATTCTACAAACACCTCCAAACCATAGCCCAAGGGGAAATAAATACTTCACTGAATCACAGAATGTTTGAGGTTGGAAAGGATTTCTGGGTGTCATCTGCTCCAACTGCCTTGTTCAAACAGGTTCACCCAGTGCAGGTTACCCAAAAACCTTGTCCTAACATGCAAAGCTTACACGTTTGAAAGTGATGTTTTCTCAGCATTCAGTGAACTTTTCTGGGATAAGGGAGTTTGCTCCTGTTGTTTCTCTCCTGCCTATGGGAATTACGTATTTTCTTGCCTTGTTTTTTGAGCAATTGTCTTATTTTGTAGCCTACATTGAAGACGTGGCAAGATGTGTAGACCAAAGCAAGCGACTGATCATCGTCATGACTCCAAATTATGTGGTAAGAAGAGGTTGGAGCATCTTTGAACTGGAAACAAGGCTTCGGAACATGTTAGTCACAGGCGAAATCAAAGTGATACTGATTGAATGCAGTGAACTGCGAGGAGTTATGAACTATCAGGAGGTTGAGGCCCTGAAACACACCATCAAGCTCCTCACTGTCATTAAATGGCATGGACCAAAATGCAACAAGTTGAATTCCAAATTCTGGAAACGTTTACAGTATGAAATGCCTTTTAAGAGGACTGAACCCATCTCACATGAGCAGGTTTTAGATGTCAGTGAGCAGGGGCCCTTTGGGGAACTGCAGACAGTCTCTGCAATTTCTATGGCTGCTGCCACCTCTACTGCTCTTGCCACTGCTCATCCAGATCTACGCTCCACCTTTCATAACACATATCATTCACAGATGCGCCAGAAACACTATTATCGAAGCTATGAATATGATGTACCTCCTACCGGCACCCTGCCGCTTACCTCAATAGGTAACCAGCATACCTACTGCAACATCCCTATGACACTTATAAATGGGCAGCGGCCACAGACAAAAACTAACAGGGAGCAGAATCCAGAAGAGGCTCACACAAACAGTGCGATACTGCCCCTCTTGCCACGGGAGACCAGTATATCAAGTGTCATTTGGTGACAGAAATGCAAGGGGCTGTCCATCCCCTTGAGTAGAAGCTGAGTCTGCAGTCCGGTGCCTGGAACTACATCCTCGACTGCTGCTGTTAATCATGCATTACAATCGATAATATATGAGGAAAAACAGGGTCTTGTACATACGTTTTTTGCAATTTCTTTGTAGCATCGGTCTTCCTGTTTTACCCATGTTCTCTTCCCATTCACATTTTCGACTTTGTTTTATATGTCATTGGAATTTGTATATTTACATTTTTTTAAATGAAGAGACTGCTGTATAGATAGGAAACTTTTTTGCTTCATTAGTATAGTTTTAGACTTTTTTGGTTTGTTTTTAACCTCTCTTGGGAATGCTTGGATAAAGCTATGTTGATTTCAGAAGCACCATCCTTTTTGTTGGCCTGCCTAGCCTGATTCCTGAAGGCCATGCCTGCTGCAGTTCACCTGTTTTGGGTAATATTTGTTTTTAGAATGACCCCATCCCCCACTGAGAGCTTCTGTTTCATTTCTTCTCCTGTAATGTGCATTGTTCCCTCCCTGCCCTTACTATGGCTCCATCTGGGGTAACACTACAGTCTGATCATCTAACATTTAACTTGTTAGAAACTTGTCAAACAACATAATATACCCAATCTGTATCGGTTGCTTCACAGTAGTCACTACAGAGTGTGTAGAAAATAGAGATGGTTTGATTTTTGCTTTCTCGGGGGTTTGATTTTTTTTTGTTGTTTTTGTTTTAAGAATGAGTCATTTGTACCCCTTTTATAAATATAAAAGCAAACCCTATTTTTAACACTTCCTGGTAAAGTACTGATGTGGTCGTGGATTTTATTTTTAAGCATTTGACTTTTTTTTCCCTCTTTCAAAAACCTGAAAATAAAACCATTTCCAATTTTTAGGCAAGTAAGACAAGTGAGGCAATAGGCACTGAAGTGCAGTGAGTCCTGCTGATATTTACAGTGATGATTTCCAAACCAAAGGGGAATAAAAAGGCAGTATCAAAGATGGTTGTCACTTTGTATTAAACAGAGTGTTATTTTCTGAAAAAAGTAAGAGCAAAACATTATTTTGCTGTGGATTACAGAGTCCCCTTGTATTTTAATGTTCAAAATTGTATTTGCTTTAAAGTGATATATTCAAGATGAAGAAATATTATTTCATTTGGTTTTTTGCTTGTAACAATAAGAAAGCTTAATTTTAACATGATTTCAGTAAGAACTCAGGCAAAAAAAAAGAAACAAGAAACATGAAGACCAACAAATATAATTGTTTTCAGAATAAACTTTATTTATACAAAATTAATATTTAAATAAGACTTTGAAGTATTAAAACAATTTATTCACTTTAATGAATAAATAAATTAGTTTTATTTTTTATGTATGATTCTATCTTTGAGGAATTGCAAATAATGCGTTTACCGTGGTTGCCAGGGAAGAAAGAAACCACTGTGTTTACATCTGGGCATCTTTAAGGCAAGTGAAGCAAGCATCTCATATTTTAAATAATGGAAGAGTCCTTTCTGGTTTGAGAAAGAGCACAGAGCACTGCTGTAGCTGTACGAGCTATTCAAGCTGTCTGCCAGTTTCTGCTAGCAGAAGCAGAGGAGCAGAGGCAGAATTGCTGCTTGCAGCACACTTTCATAGAGTCGTAGGTTTGATTGATTCTGGCAGAAATCTAGCTGGTAGTCTGGCAGACAAACCTGTCTGTTTCTGCAATTAATTAGCTCTAGGAATTTTTATGGTAGCTGACTGATATTGGCCAATATAAGGGATGTATGGCGTTTGTTCATATTAATTGTCTCAAGGAGAAAAGTACAGCTTATAATATTTTGGTCTTCTTAATGAGAAGTAATGCTTAGAGAAGAGGTAAACTGCAGTTCGGGGGATGTTTGTGGGAGTAATCCAGAACTGACAGCGTGGGAGGATGTAACTATGATCGTGTTGTGAAAGTCAAGAAGTCTCAGTATGTGCATAACAAGCCAATAGAGCTTTGGGATGTGCACAGATTTTTACTTGCTTTAAAATGTTCATTTCTCTGACAATTTGCTCAAATCCTTTTCTACAATCTATCATGGTGTCTCCCTCTGGACATGTGCCAAATGTCCACAAAATGGAAATGAAGCTGCCAGGCCAGATGAAATTCTAAAAGAGCTTTGCACTTTTGTTTTCTTCATAGTCTAAGAAAGCTATTATTTATTCACTCACAGACACTTGTCAGGCACTGATGGCATTTTTCTTCATCCAACTGAATGCCAAATGTACCAGTTCCTCTAAAAACAATCCTTTTTTTTTTTTTTTCCTTTTCATTTTTCCTCCCTTTTACATGCCCTGGAGAAAAGACTGGGATGTGGAATAAATGTAGAATGTAACTATCTGATCACAGTCACTTTTAGGCAATGTTAGGTAGATTTGTCCTTATCCACAATGGGAATATTTTTCTGTTCTGTTTTAATGCAGATTTAAGCACTTTGAATAACATGAATCAGGGACTGATGGATACCATTTGATATTCATTGTACTTTTCTAAAAAATAGATTTTCTTTATAATACTTTTATCATAATATTAAACAAAATAAAAAACAGGAAGAAAGAAAGAAGGAAGAAAAGATAGAGAGAAGGAAAGAAAAGAAGAAAGAAAGAAATGGAGAAGCTATCAATGATTTGAAAAACATACCTACTTAGTATTCCTCCTCTATGAACAGATCTGTGAAGGAAACTGTTGTGCATTCACATGCTCTATGTTTGACAAAAGTTCTGTTAGAATAAAAATAAAATGGAAAAAAATCATCAAAAACAATAATCGCTCTAGGGATTAGGCTCCATCCCTTATTGGTGAAGGTGTTCTAGTTTTGTCTCTACAGTCTGGGTGTGCATGCAATAGCCACATTTAATGTTTAGCCATAAACAAATAGCACTTTATTTTTAAAACTGCACAGTGTAATGATTGGAAAACTTACTCTGACTGGACAAGGATTTGGGGTCTGTATGTGGATTCTATGCACGTGAACTATACAAATGTGGAGCTTTATAAGGCTCTATATTATCAGGGTAATCCTTGAAGTGATGCTAAAGGACTCTGTTCTACAACCTATGGAAAATCAGTTTCTAGGCCCTGGCAGCACATGCAGCAGGACGTAAGTCGAGAGTTGTATAAAATGAAGCTAACTATTTTGAAGATAAAGTACATTGCTGGATCTAATTCTGTTCTCAGTTGCACCAGTACAAACTGAGAATAAATCTAATAAGGCTGAATGAGCATAAGATGAATTCGTGTGAGAGAAGAAAATCGGAAAGGCAAAAATAAAAGGAATTCACATTTGGGGTCTATGACAAGCTGTGGCTGCAAATTGCCTTCTGAATTTTAGTATGGGCCCAGTTCTCAGCAGCAAACATCAAGCGCTTCCAGTGTGATCTGGTTCATAACTAAATACTCTTATCTTTAGATGCAAACTAAGATTTTTCTATTACTAGACAGCTGTGAAAATCACATGTATGTTACATGATTAATGGTAATCAATTTCAAAATATTTGGAAATCCTGTTTTATCTGCTTGATTAAAATTTAAAAAATTTTACTTGAATATTGTGCATTAATGACATACAAATTATAGATAGATCAGTGAGACTGGAGAAAGCTTGCCTGGTAAACAGACTTCTTTCATTCTTAAAATAAAATAGTCAAGCTAGCAAGACTAAGGAGAATTAAATTAAGATTCAATGAAGAAAAAAAAAAAAATAACAGCAATAAAGTAAGCCAAAAAAACAGGATAAAGGCCAATGGAGAATAAAGTTCAAAATATCCACCTGTTTCTTGACTGTATTGTGGCTTTTTTGTCATCCAAAGTGTTCTACTCTGGCTGACCTACATAATGCAACTGGTATTTTTGGGGCCCATCCAGATAGATGAGCAACACAAATGTATCCCCATGTGCCTAATACACTCCTGAATGATTTGCACTTGCCAGTTGTCTAGCACAGAGTTTCTGTTGCATCCACTATTGTCATAATACAGAGGATGACAGTAATATGTCAGTACTAAAAACACTCTCTGTGGCAGGCTTAATTTATTATTCACTGTAACTATTTGCCTTCAAACTCACCCCCTATCTAATTTGCTGTTACTAGAACACTTTTTGTAACCCATTTTTCAGATGAGAACAATTTGGATAGAATCAGAAAAACCTAAGCATTTTTCACAGCAATGAATTTGCTTGTATAATAATTGTTGTGTTTTTTTTTTAATCAATCACAGTTCTTCGCATTTTAAATAGTCCACTGAGTGGAGATTGAATGATGGACATCTGAGACATGATCTGTCACTTGAGATTCATTACAGGGTTTGTACATTGGACTTAGTATCAATACCGAACTGCCACTTGTGATGTCATTTCTCTAGGCTATTTCCTTTTGACTCTGGCTATAATCTCAAAGAAAATGTGTTGGCAGCATTGTGCTCCTCTAGCTGGCCTTTATTTGATGGGCCAGAACTTGGAGCTGGGGAGTAAAACTAATTTAAATGTTTCTGCTATCAAGAGCTTTCCTATGCTTTTTGTTTAAATTCTGCTTGAGACAATTCTGATCTTTGCTCTGGACCAATAAACACAATAGGTGGCAGGTCAAGAGTCCACTGAGTTATGCAGTAGTCAGAGCATAAACTGAAAAGGCAGGCCTAATGACTTGTTTGTGATCATATTACTAAAATATAAGCACACTGAGATACAGAATTGTTGAAGATAAGTGTCCTGTTTATTACCACAACTGGCTTCAGCCCAAGAGCATTCATACATTACAAAAAAAAAATACTCTAGATTTCAGAAAACATTCAATCGTTAAAAAAAAATATTTTGGTATAGTATGAGTAATATGATTCTCTAAGAACTAAATGGTATATGAAATAGGTAATCTTCAAGTACAGACATCTCTTTGCCTTGTCACTAGTATTAGAAAAACAACCTGAAGTTAAATTTCAGAGAATTTGATTGAGATATTCTTGATATTATTTTGCTAAGACATATCTCTTACCAGCCATGGAATGGCAGAATGAACTCAAAAATCACTCCAGAAATAAAATGGATATGTTTTTAACATTACTTTTCTCTCTTTTTTTTTTTTTTTTTTTTCAAATGTTAGCTCTTTTCCTTCCTCTCCATTTATTCTGAAAAAGATGAATGCCTACAAAGCCCTCTGTCTCCAGCACATCTGGTGGTGGATAAGGCAGTGCAAGAAGGCACAATGGGCTGCAGCACATGACCACAGTTGAGGAACACTGCAGGCCTGGAGCACCCACAGAGCCATTTGGCTGTCATGCTGAGTCAGGGATGTATAAATGAAAATACAGTCCCAAGACATCATCACTTTTCTCCTGCTATAGGAGTGATAACAAAGATAAGCCTAGAAAGAAATTATTTTATCAGGTTAGAGCCCAGACCAGTAAATGGCAATTAGACGAAATTGCTGAGTGGATCAGATAACCTCAAACCTAAACTCTCTTGCAGCAGCTCCTATCCCAACCCATCCTATTCCAACCCGTCCCATCCCCTCCCATCCCGTCCCGTCCCATCCCGTCCCGTCCCATCCCATCCCATCCCATCCCATCCCATCCCATCCCATCCCATCCCATCCCATCCCATCCCATCCCATCCCATTGTCTCCCCTGCACTTGCCTTGCAGGGTATGTTAAAAGTTCAAAGCTTGCCCTGAGCCCTCAAATTTGTGTACATGTGAAAAGTCTTTGCAGGAAGTAGATATCTTCTCTCCTGCAAAGTCAGGAAAGCAAAGCAGGATCATAAAAGTATATATATTTGTGTGTATACTCTCTTAGTTCACACACTATTTTTTACATCCCCACAGAATGCTCATATGAAGTAATATCCTGATACTTCCTGTGAAGTGAAAAGGAAGTTTTAAAAGGTCAGTTTGGGCTCAAAATATCCTTGTGCTTCTGCCATATAGCTCCAGGGTATGAACAGACACTCAAAGAAATAAATAAAAGTAAACAAAGTAAAGCAAAACAGCAATTCAATTGCTAAGTCCTATTTCAACCAGTTTTTAAGGTCTTCTTTTTCCAAAGCAAACTGTTTTCTCTTGCAGTTTTATGGGAAATTATGTGAGAAAGAGTTTAAAATTTTCTTTTCATTGCTTGCATGACAGGTAAATCACAGGGAGATTATACTTATTTTTTTAGAAAGTCCCATTCTTCATTGCAAGTTTAAGACACAAATGAGAATGAGTATACAGACTTAGAAGAAATTGTTTGCTGGAGTAAATATTCTCAGGTGAACGCTGCATCTCTAATTAAGGCCTTAGGGACATTTCAGCAGACAATTTAAACAATTAGTATTATGTGTGTAACTTCAGCAACACATTAGAGTGTTGGACATTTGTCTTCTTAAAACCCAGGCAACTTAAAATGGAACGATTATGTAAATACAAAGCAGAGACAAAAACAGCTACACAACTGCCTCTTCATCTATCTTAACAGAAGTGTTTGGTGACATCAAGCTCTTTCTTTGAGATTACCAACCTATGTCTACCTCAGCAAAACACATGCACCATGACAAATCATGCAGACCTCTGGGAAAAAATTGTTGCGATAGGCACACTCAGAAGTTTGCTACATCCCAAAACACATTTCATGCTTTTCTATGCCTACTCATATGTATTTAAACTTGTAATTGTTTAATCACAGAACAATGCAGCAAAATAAGTAGCTTTTTCATGAAAACTGAAGGAAGCCACCAACAACTAGGCTTGTTTGGAGGACCATATCCTCCATATGTTGCAAAATGAAGACAAGCTTTTAACCAGATCATTGGTGGGTGGCACTGTGACACAGTTGGGTAGCTGGAGGTGGCAGAGGGTGTGAGAAGCATAGTGTAGACCTTTCTTGATAATGGCATGGTGATATGTGATGAAACCTCAACTAGTCCTGCTGTCATGGGTGATTACAAACATTTTTTGCCTGTAGGACATTAAATACTTAAATTTCTCAGGTCCTTCCTTCCCTTCCTGGGTGCTATCTGAAGTCATTTGTATAATCTTGCCAGAGGTAGGAAATGTTCTTTCTGCGTGACAAGATCTACCTGAGTCACAGGAATATCTGCCAGAGTTCCTGTCATGATATATAATAATTAGTGTCTGTTGGGTTCATCTCCTATTTTCTTTACTTAACTTTTTGCTATTCTCATCTCATAAACAAAAAATTATAAATAGCTGACAATGCCATATAGGAAAGAGCAGTTCTACTTTCTTTTCTTCTTTTTTTTTTTTTTTTTTGCTGTTTGATATTTTTGAAGATAGAAAAGCATCAGCAAAGACACTTGAAAAGACACTTGCCAACTTGATCTTTATGTAATGTTGGAGAATACATATTTGTTCTTTCATCTTAGGCATGATAAGTTCTATGCTTCTTTTTGGATCTTGGAAAAGAGCAATCTAGAGAATAACAGGTTGGAGACAGATTGATCAATCCATACATATTATTTTCAAAGATATTTTCATTCCTTGTTGCTTTCCGTACTATTTTTTTTTTTATTTTTTCTTTTTTTGTTTAGTTTGTTTTTCATAAGGAAATAGACAGCAGGAGATATCATTGCACTGCCTTAGATTGGTGGGGGCATAAACGCCTTGAAAGGAAAGGAGTTGAGCTGTAGAGAACTGAAAGGCTCCTACCTGTGTATAGGTCACCAGTTCAAAGAGCTGCCGGATTTCCTCTGCTCCCACTTTATTCAGTTCTCCACTCCAACAAAGATGTTTCAAAAGGGGAAATGGTGCTTTCAAGTGTTCCTCTCCAAAACACCTGGGCTCAAACACAGTGAGTTCAATGCTACACACTCATAGATAGATTAGGATTCTGTGAGAAACCTGAAGTTTCTTTCTCAGTTTGTTCTGATTGTCAATCTTCGCTCGCAAAGATTTTCCACAGACTTTAAGACTAAGATAAAGTCAGTTATTTCTCAAGGGGGATAAATAATCACCTACAGTATCATGATTGGTTGTTTCAAATAACTGACTAGAACAGACCAATTTGCACCTTTTTCCTTCTCTTCCTCCTGTCCTCATGCTGAAGATAATCACCATTTATAACTTATTCTGAATGTCCAGAAAAGAACTGTTCTAGTCTTTTTACTACTAGTCATCAAGCGCATAAAAAAATTACATATAACGTCTTGATTACATTGTGAAGGTTTGCAGACTCATTAATGCTTTTATGCTGTCCCTGTCCAGAAGCAAATAATATTAAAGTAGGCAACTGCAAAACATTGGGCAGTGGTGTGATAACTGACAAAATTAGTGACTTGAAGATACTAAGAGACAAAATATTTATCTTAAATCATACAACAAATGGCATTAAATACTCCTCCCAACATTACTTCTTAAGTCCAGTGATGTAGCTTAAGTCAATTTTGAGTCACATATAAATAAAATAAAGCACAGTATCAAGTCTGCGCAGCTATTAGTGTCATGTGACTATTCATAAGACAATAAATGTAAGCAAATGTACCATCTCATAGGTAAATATTTTAATATATAGTACATACGTAGAACACTTTGAAAGTAATGCCTCCTATTTAATTCCATGGAAACTACAATCAATGCAAAGAGAAAAAATGACACAGTAAGATAGAGAATATTGTCAGCTACAAAATAATGTTTTTCAACATAGGTTCCACCAGTAGCTATGCATTTTTTGCACCAGCAGAGATGACCCACTGTTTCGTGGCTGCTATGATGGCATCCTTCCAAGGATGTGTGTTTTCTATGTAGTTATTCCTTCTTCAGCCCAAACAGATGGAAGTCAGAAGGTGCCAAATCCAGACTGTATAGTGGTTGTGGTAGGACTGTTTATCCAAGGTTGACAGTGTGCTCCACGGTCTTCAAACTGGTGTTTTGGGGGGTCTGGTGTTATTATGTTTCAAGAGAAAGGATGTCTTTTCCTATGGCCAGACTCTGGAATTTCAACTCTTAGTGTTGGGATGTTGCAGTAAGATTTGATGTTCTGTCTGGTTTTCAGGAAACCCAGAAGAATTGCTCCTTTCCTATTTCAAAAGACTGCAAATTCCTTTTCCTGCTCAGGGCCATGTCTTGAACTTCTTCTTCAATGGGGAATTCACATGTCACCAATCCATGGTCTGCCATTCTGACTGTCTCACAGTGGTGACACCACATCTTGTCCCTGGTAACAATGTGATCCAGGGAAACAATCACCTTTAGCCTCAACCTGACAAACTTGCATGTGGTGTTCTTTCTGTTCCTGTGTGAACATTTGTGGGACCCACCTGATGCGAACTTTGTGATATTCCAATATTGCTACAATCATTTCCAGTGCACTGAAGCCAATATTCATCTCCATACACAGTTTCCTGGTTGTAATTCACCAATTAGTGAAGATGAGCTGGTGGAGAAATTCTTCCTATAATGGTGTGACAGATGCACATGGCCATCTAGGTAACAATTTGTTTTTCACATCACTGTCAGCACTGCATAAGGACAACACCCTCCATCTCACCATGCTGTTGGTCTCCAAAAGCATTCAGCAAGAATCAATGAGTGTCAATTTTTTCCGCATAGAGGAATTCAAGGGCACATCTTTGTTTCATCTGCACTTCATTGTTGGAAGCCATTGTGTCATACTGCCCCTCTGCTGCCATCTCTCCCACAGCAACAATGAATAACAGAATGTTGGCAGGAAGGTTCGACCTCTATTGCTATACCATGAACATCCATGTGGGCCAACATCATAGAATAGGAGGCATTACCTTCAGAGTAGCCCTTGTAAACTGCGCTTTCTTCGGAAGATGAGAAAGCAAAATGACCAAAAACTTTACAGGAAAGAACAAGTGCCTACTTGTAATAGAAAAAGAAATACTGCACAACTTTCACTTTTACAAAAGAGCTGCAAATGCAATACAAATGAAGAAACAGAAATCTCTAGAGAAATACTTGATTCTAGTGTAAATGAAGCATCTTTTTACTAGAAAAAATTTGTTCAGAGGATTTAGTTTTCTTAATTTCATTTAGCTCATTAGGAGCTGGTTCAGAATTCACATAACAATCTTGAGAGCACATTATTCAAAGTAAATAGCTGGATAGGCATCTCTATAAAACACTTTATTCAAAAATCTATCAGTTGGCCTTCCAGCATCCTGAGAAGAGTAGATGAAGTGCTCTGTATCTCCCGCTAAATGTATGCATGTACCTTACAAGTATAAAGTTATACTCACCAATTTAACAAAGTTTTGCATTGGTGGAAATAAGCAAGTGCTGTCCTGAGCTCTGAGGTCATTCTTGATTTCCTCTATGGTTGACAAAATTCAGAAACTATTCTGTGCAGAGCAGGAGTGCTAATACTGTGTCAGATTGGTACAGTGAAGAGCAGAATCACACCAAGAGCTGACAAACATAAATTTCTGGTTACTCCATAATTTAATTTTCATGTTCAGAATCACTGTTTTTTCCAAATGTCCATTGCTGTTGCCATGTAAACCATAGATTAACATATGCTTACATATCAAGGTTTTCTTTAAGTCTTCGGGTATGGCAGGAAACTGGAAATGTTGTAGATTTTGTGCAGAATCACTGAAGTTAAAACAGAAACACAGAGGTAGAGACACATTGACCTATATTTATGCATATTGTATATTAAGATATTTTAATTAAAGAGATTAACTTATATTTATTTTTTAAAAAATTACATGGGTCATAGATAAGAACTACTGCATTTTTGTAGTAATAAGTACACATTGCTGAGAAGCAAGAAAGGTGTGATCAAAATGTTGTCTAGTTTCAGTGTATATTACTTTAAAATGAAACGTTTGATCTTACTGTAAACCTTCAGAAAATTCAACAAGCCTGGTATATAAAATTGAACAGCTCATTGTAACAAGTATAGCACATTAAAACTTTTTGTATTTTCTTCAATTTTTATTCTTACAGGAGAAATTATATCACTCACTAAATATGAATGCTGCACATGTTAGCAATAGAAGTATTGATTTTTGTAACTTTGCACTTGCCTTAACTTTTCCACACATATATACAAACACAATTAACATATGTAGGGAAAGAATAATGAGGAAATAAAATCCACAAAAATAGGCAAGTTCTGTACCAGATATAATTTTTTGTATTATTCGATGAATAATGATACATGAGCATATTCACTGGAATCCTTGTAAAGAGTATTTGAGCACATGATGCTGTAGGTTTGTTAAAGCACAAGGTGTACTTTGTCTAGATTAAAAAAAAAAAAAAAAAGAAAGAAACAACAACAAAAAAAAACATTTTGTGTGACTTTGCTTTAGATTTAAGAAAGTTGGATGTTTAAAAAAGATCTTTATTACTTGAATATGAATATTTTTGTATAATAATATCTGAAGAAGGTTTTAAAAGAAACAAACAAAAAACATAACCTACTTGCTTTATGGTGTGCAACTTTTAGAGAAAAATAAACAGGGTATGTGTCCAGTTTGTAAAAAAATGTTCTTTCAAGATTACTCTTTCACTGGCTAAATGCAAGGTTATGTTATGCCAACTTGAAAAACTTTTCTTTTTTTCTTTTTTTTTTTTTTGTGAACCAACAAAAAAAAATAAAGCAATGTGAGTAAGTTGCGTATGCAAACTTTTTTTAAAAGATTTTTTTTTCTAATAGCAATATGAATTTAACAACATAGTAGGGAAGGCTTGGAAGGTTCTAGTTCTGTGGTTTGACTTGTGTGACATACTGGGCCAGAGAATATGCGTGGGTTAAACTGGTACAGCTCCAATCAGAGGCAATGGAACTGCTCCAGCTTACATCATCAGGAAATGTGAGCTTTTGCATAAGAGTGTATTTAACAGTAGAAGTCCCTCTATTAATGTTTTCTTTCCTTTTCTTTTCCTTTTGTTTTGCTGTTTTGTTTCTTACTTATGAGGCATGTATTCTATGTGTATACTTCTTTCTTAAAAACACAAACATGGATTTGCTCATGACAAATCTAGTAGTACAGTCTCACAATTTTCTGAGGGAAAGATTGTGTGCAAATTTGTGATGGACACCTGCATTCCTCCATTTTTATACCTGTTTAGTTCTACTGGAACCATTGGGTACCCAGGGAGTATAGGAATATGGCAGTGAGTAGGTTTTGTTGGTGCTCGTGTGGTGTGTGTGAACAGTGTGGAAGAGCCTGGGTGGTAATGGAACTCTAGAGAAAAAGAACTAGCTCAGATCACAGCAATGTTGTCATTGTACATGTGAAATCTAACAAGAAAATGTCCAAGCAAGCATTATTGAAAACCTGAATTACTGCTTTTCCTTTTTAAATTTGTTGAATGCCTGAGTCACGAAAAATTTCATCCTTGATTTTCTGAACAAACAATAAGCTCTGTGGTTCTTTTCTTGATGGTAATGGCATACATCAGGAGTTTCACTATCCAGTGCAATGGGTTAGCATTCATCTTACAGTCACCTGATGTGGAACCATTGTCTTTTTAGCTTTTCCATCCTTCTTATCCTTAACTTTCTGAAAGATGTAAGAAATATTGTACTTATTTCCACTCTTCCATTTTATTTTTTAATTTGCATAAACCTTCAGATTTCAAGAGGATTACTCCACATTTGAACTTCTGTGACACAATAACTTTAAACGTTGCAATAGGGGAGAGGCACCAGGTCACAGTAGTTCTTACAAAAGCTGAACATACACCATAGCTAGAACTAAAGTCTGCAGAAGAGATAGCATTCTTCTTGATACAGAGGCCGAGACCATAGACCAGCTGATGTGTTTTTAGCTCATGAGTGTCACAAGACTTTGAAGACTTGTCAAATGGATCCATTTACCTGCAGTATCATGTATTTAAACGTATTTTTTAAATAACCATTTTATTTTGCAGCTGGAGACTGGAGCCAGGAGTCAAGCTGACTTGTATTACAAAATAATGTCTCTACAGTCACCTTATTGTATTTTGAAGCTTTCTGTTACATCTACTCCTCATTATTTTTTTATATTTTCCATGAGAAATAACAACAAGACCATCTGATTAAAAAATCATAGTTTATCCAATATCAACATGATTCATTGGCTTGGTATGGTGGCAAGAAATATATTTCCATTCTGTTAAGAATTGTATGAATTATAATTGCTCAACTGTCAGCATGTCAAGTGCACAGAACTATGGGATCCACTGTAAATTCAAAATATTTATGTATTTTAGTTACATTTTTTAAAATATTGCTATTAAAAATACATTAATAAAAAAAAATAACAGAGGACTCTTATTCTTTACTTCATTACACTGCATTCCTTGCTGCTCTTAGACATGCTACTGAGATGAGTACGAGTGCAGGAATTATGAAAATTGCTGGGTTTTTTTTTTCAAAAAATATGCTTACATAAATGAGAAGGAAGCCATATAATGCTGCCTACTTCAAAAGATACAACCCAAGAAAAAGTAAGTAAACAAGATTTCTTGGAAGGCACTCAAGTTCTGGTTCCAAAATTTAAACAAGTAAAAAGTAAAAAAGACAAACAAAAAGAGAAAGGAAACAGCGAGCTCTAGTACTGATGAAAATATTTAGAGTGCTTCTGGCAAGCTTGCTTGGAGACTCCTGACCTGCACCATACAGAGTGGCAATCCGAGACTACACATTTCATGATTGCTGTTTCCTGACAAAACCACGGAATCATTCCTGTTTCCTTTTCTACTACTATGAGCTTGGATCTTCACACAGTCCTCCCCTTCAACACGCTGAAATTCAGTTACAGGAAATGAAGTTCCTGAACATTAGGAACTGCTGCTTTCTTGACTTTCCTGGATTGTCGTACTATCATTTTCATTGATTTTTTACTGTTTTATTATAACATTATTAATTGATAAATTTTCCCTCTTCCTTCCTCAATACTTAATTCCTTTTTGCCTTTTTGCCAACGTGCTTTTATATTTGTTTGGTTTCAGTTTGTTTGTTTATTTTTTTTCCATACTTGTTTTCCATAAATAAATGAATTGGTTAATAATGAAGAACTGTCATTTAAGATATAGCTTTGGTTGTGGAGGAATTTAGTGTGGTATATGTATTTGAAAAATAGGCTTCAGAAAACTAGTCAAATTTCTAAACTGCTTTACCTTCCAGTTATATTCAGCATAAACTGATAATCACTCTTCTACAATGTCATAATCACTGATGGAACTTAACCAGTTTAGCATGCTCTTCATACTTACACTATAGAGGATTATACACTGAGCAAAGTAAAGCTGGGGCATATTATCTGTCCTTTATATGCCACTCAATTCTGTCTTGACAAATTAGGTGTTGTCTATCATAAGATACAGTATTGGCTATAATGGCGACAACTGTCAGAAGCAAACAGTCCAGATATTTGATGTGGGAATATACAATGGCTTCTCTGACTGCAGCACTGGGTAGGTTGATAGTGACAGCCATAAGATTTTGTTTACAACATTTGTAATCCTGCATGCTCTAGGAGCATCATAAGTATTAGTCTGACTGGAAAAGGGGTAAAATCACTAAAGGAGGAATTTACCATGAAAGAGAATGCAAATAATGGAGGTATTCCTCCTCTGCTGGTTCACATCTCATCCCACATGAGATGAGCCTCCACCTGGCCTTTCTTGGTACCAGATTCTGGCCCTAAACAGATGAGAGTGACAAAGCTTACTCACACCAACTGAATTATTCTATGCAGTGCTATCTCAGCTTTCCCTACATTCTCTAACGTAGTGCATGTCTTCTAAATCTCTTGTGAATGTGACTACTAATAATACCCTCTACATAGTCACAGCATTTCATGCTATTTCATCAATAAATCACATTTTTTTTTGTTGTTTTCTGGGAAGATACTTCTTGTACTTGAAATCTTATTTATTTCAAGACATCTTAGAGAATATTCTTGTTACGGAAAATTGGTTGTGAAGTTGAAGAGTGTATGTTTATTTGGGTATGTAAACATGATGGCAAGAAAACAGAATCTAATTTGAAGTTGTAAGAACCTGTGAAAAGATGTAGGTTTTTTTAGCGATTGAAGACATAGAATGTACACTTCTGAGCAGACAGTTAATTAGTAGGCAAGGTAATCAATAGATGCCTGGGAAAAAAAATCACAGAATATAGTTATTTGAAATACAATAAAAAGTTATAAACTTCCATTTCTATTTGACACAAAAAAAATAAGAGTATCTTGTAAAGAAACCGTTACAAGCTATGAAGTACATCACATATGTATATAGATTTTTAAAAGCTCAGAAGCTGTGTATGAATCCATAGTAACTTTGCTTAATCCCTCTGGTAAATAATTAGCATTTTTAAACTGATTAAATAAATATTTATATTACAGATTAGAAGTGGTTTCAAGGACTTATTACAGGCTCTCTTTGTTGTAAATGGGGTGGAATGGCTCTGATCTAATCTCCTGGGTAAATAACACATTCTATAATCTTTAATTAAAAGGAAGAAGAGAAAATTATTTAAAACAAATATTTATCTACCGTGAAGGATTTGTTTCAAAAAGTGACAAAAGTCATCATACTTAAAAACCAGAAAGCTATTCCGCTTTTTATTTCTTTCTTATTTGTAAAACAAAGTAAATGCCAGTTACTGGAGTTTCCCTTCAGAACTTGTCCAGTGGGGCTAAGAAATGAGGTCTGGCCTTCAAATTTTTGTGGACCAGTTTACAAAAACTATTGTAGCCTGAAGCTGAATAAATTTCAAGTAGATGTTCTGTAAGATTTGCCTTCTAATCTGCTTTATGGAACAGCAGAATCTGGAGCACAAATGGTAGTGTTATACAGATTTATTTTAATGTAGAAAGCAATTAGCTATGTTTCCTGAAAGATTCTGCTTAAAAATAATGAATGTATGCAATGATTCATCCATTCTATAATAATAATAGTAAGATATCCACTCAAAAACACCATAATAGAATATGCTATACCTCCTAACTTTTTTTTCCTAACAGAAAAGAGAGGTCTTCACTCTCTTCCCACAACTATAAATATATTTACTGTGGGTGTGAAATAGTTTCCTCTGCCTTTGCTTAGTTGGAAAAATATTTCTGGAGAAGTATTTTAATTGTGGAAATCCTTACTGTCTTACAATACTTTGTAAGTTGTGGACACTGTTAGAAAATGTATTGTGAAACTGTGGAATAGAAGAGCAAGTCTCCTCTATTAGGTATAAAAAGGACGTACCATGAAAGTAGCCCAGTCTTCTAAAAGCTATGTGAAGCAGGCACTAACTTAGTGGCTGCTTTACATAGTTTTTAGAAGATGCCAGTAGTAGAAATAAAAGATGGTCCTGTAAGTATAAAACCAAGACAAAATCTCCTAGCTGTCAAGTCCAGTCTTCTCTAAAAGTATCCAAGGTAATGCTTTTTTCAAGCTTAAATCGTTTTTTGGCTGTTGTTTTTGGAGACAGTTGTTTAAATCCCCCATCAATTTTCAGCCTTTAGTTCAGTATTAAGGGCTTCTGTTGTTTGTGCGTATTGTTCTTAGCTTTGTTTTCTGACAATGCATATCAAAGTTGTGGGCCAAAACTCTTCATTAGGACAGTCCAGCAAAGAGAAAAGGACTGATAGTTCACAAGACTGGATGAAATCTCCATTGCCAGTTCATCTTATTCTCAGTATTTCCTTTTCTATATAATCCAGTATAAACGTCTTTATCCAGCCTTTTATCCAACTAAAAAACAATCTGTTTACTCACTAATAGTTTTCCTTGTGGCATCATATTAAAAGTTTATGCCCAAATGCTAATGCCTGGATTGATTAGATCTATTTTATTTCAAATTCCTAGAAAATTAAAATTTCTAGATAACTAAATATCTTACCTGGACAGTATCGCACAATGTGTAGGTGATAGACTCATGCTATTCAGCTCCCTTTTCACATGCCTCCATGAGTTTTAGTTGTTTATGCTAAAAAATGTCACAGAATCTTGCATACTAATTCAGAGAAAATAATAAGTACAGAGTTCTCACTTTTTCCCCATTTCTAAAGTGTAGATACTACAAATCTAAATCTTTACTCAATAAATAGTTATCTCAGCTGTACCTGATAAAGGTATTGATAGTTCTTACTACTCAATACAAATTTTATATGTAGCTTTTCAGACTTCCAGAATAGAAATCTCCAAATTGATGTTTACTTCAGTCCTTGATTAACTAATTCAATTTTTCTACTGTCCTTTCCATTATCTTTTGAGAGAGTAAGCTGGTCACCTTCATTAATCATATCGGAAAAAGGAGCTAAGCATAGACTTCCATTTGGGTCCATAACAATGTTGCCTTTAACCTTTGTTCCATCTTTACTATGAAGCAGAGCAGGAGCACTGGTGCAGTGACTTTCCCAGTCTTCAGAGAGGTTTTTGTCTTTCTTATATTTGAGAAATATATTTACCCAGAGCCTACTACTCTTCCCCATACTTTTTCCACATATGTTTTCACAAGTCTTCCTTTCCTTGTTTGTCTTGAAACTACCAAATTAATTTGATCTGTACTTTGACCCTGCTGCCAACAGGTTCATCAATTCTAATACAATTTGTCTACTACAAACAGTCACACAAATTTGCTCAGGAACCAAATAGAAGAGCCCTTGGTAACCCAGAGTAAAAATCATGCCAAAGATCCTTCTAACAATGTGAGAGTGAGATATGAGTAATAGAACACCACAGGCAACGTTTAATTAACTAGTGCAGATGACTCACTGTGTTCCCTGACTCTCCATGTTCACTGCAAAAGAGTACAGAAGGTTGTTAATTCTAATGAGTTTCACACATCTGGAAGTATTTCTTGAAACTTAAACATTCATAAGGATATCCTTTTTGATAATTTTTAGAAAAAGATGCCCAACCCTTGCAATTTCAGAAGTCATTTGTAAAGCACTAAGTAGTAACAAACTAAAGTTTTAGAAACCTGAAATGTTTTCCTATTCAATAATAGAAGTCTTGTGATATTTTTTTCAAGAGAGTCCAGGCTTTCAGTTTTTAGCACTAGACTATAGACCATTTGTGACTACAGGTTTCATACAACTTCAACTTTGCTAAACATCATTTACCTTGCAAGTACATTTTTAATGAGTTTTTAAGCAGTCAAGCTTACAGTCAAATACAAAGGCCATGGTATCTTCTGTCTCCAAATAGATATCAAGGAGTCTGGAGTAGCCTAGAGAATCTTTGACATTCTCCTTCTTCAGAGGACCTGAAATTATGCTATATTAATATCTAAACATTTTCTTATCTGTGAGAAAAATTAATGTTCATTCGAAAGTATATAGAAAGTAGCTGCTTATATATTTCAGCTCAGTAGTACAATTTCATTAACAGGTTATTTTGTTGACTTTTTTTTCATTTACCACAGTGAAAAGAAAAATGATCACTCACTGCTTACAGTCTAAGCTTTATGTAGATAGTATTCTGAACTCTGTTTTTATTTCTCATTTCATTATCAGTAGGCTTCATCAAGGTCTGTGAAATAAGGAGGGTGTTTCTTGTATGTTTTAATTCCAACCACTGACATAATTTAACAGCAATCTTCAGCTTTTGACAGAGAAAACTGAACTGGACGTGAATCAGCACATATTCTTCTCAAAGTCTGCATCACTCTGTTGTGTGAACCATTATACTAATTCATTAATGCATTAAGCTAATGCATTAACTGAAAGAAGAAAAGAGCAACATGAATAATATTTTGCAATGCACTTTTTGTACATTTTTTGTGGATTTGTAAGACCTGTCACCAACATTCAAAAAAAAAAAAAAAAAAAAAGAAAAGAAAAGAAGAAGAAGCATGAGAAGTATTGTGTGCCAGGACTCAGCTAAGTCATAAAGAGAGATAAGGATTCATTATTACTGATGGTACATGAGAAAAGGAGATTCTCTAGGTCAGCTAAGATGAAATCAATTATTACATCTTGCACTTCGACATGACAGTCAGTGTATTTTTGTTGTTGTATCCAATAAGCTTTTTTGAGACATGATTTATCCTTCCTGGTAGTCATTGTATAAGAATACAATGGTTTTCTAGTCACACTATTTGATTCTGTTGAAAAGAAATCTGAGTTATCTTAAGAAGGTTCCTGATTTGGATTAACACACAAAGAATTTTCAAACAATGAAACTATCCCTTTGTTGTTGTTTTTTCCCTTGAGGTGTTCCTCTGCAGTGAAGCTACCAAGATACTATTTCATGCAACTGTTATCAGCACTTAGAATTGGACTTGATGAATTTCTGAATATTATTTAATTTCGTGTATCTCTAATGCTGTGGAGACTTTTTCCTTATGGAGATATTCTTTTATAATCTGTGATTATCTTTGTAAGTTCAGTAGTGTGATCTGAAATTAGATATTGTTATTTGCTTGGAAGTTTTCCAAACAAATAACTTAATTTTTATTTTTGTAAATTGTCATTGTGCATGTCTACTGAGGAAAACAACGTCAATTTATAGAATCTCAACAGTTAAAATTTTGTCTGCATTAAGTTGAATGATGATTGATGTTCTCCAGAAAGCATAAAGTGTGCCTATTCTGGTTATTTGTGTTTTATACTGAACAAAGAATCACAACCAAAGAAATATCAATTTATTAAATTCATTTAAAATGAATTTTAACTTTTTACTGCTTCACTTGCAAAATATATGCACGGGTCATTTATCTCTGTCTTGGTATGCTGAGGGAAGCACCTTTCAATTATCTGATTTCCTACTTGGCTTAATATCATACCCACAAATTAAAAGTAATTTGTGTGCTCTTTATGACTGTTTGTTTTATGGCTGTTTCTTGTCTTTCTACACAGAAGGAAGTCTGTTTCTATTTATTAAGTGTACCTGTAACATGCAAAGGACCACAGTGGTCTAACACAATCAGGAAATCTAAAATGAAGGTGCCTAACACGTCCTTGTCACCTGCCACTGTAATAAACTAAATAAAAAGAGGGCAAGAAACAGGCACCATAGTGAGGATTATGGATGAAGTGTCAAGTATTATTTTAAATCTTCTTACCTTCTTAAATCACATTCTTGAAATCTGCTTGGCAGAGAGCAAGGAGGTGGCTCTGTGAAATGCTCAAATTAAAAATGTTTCTTTTGTCCTATGAAATTGTCTCACTCCTGACACATACCCAGAGTAATACCTGGTAAATGTGCTAGCACATATAAGATTTTATCACTTGTCCTGCTATCAGTCCAGCAGAGCCAGCTACAGCTGAGTGCAAGTGGAGGCTTCTGTACAGAGATAGCTAAGGTAATGCTGCCAGCAGTCCAAGGCAATCTGAGGCAATGACTCAATTTACTAATATCCTCAGGTCACCCAGGTGCCACATATGACTTAAAATGATGTCAATGTGACTATACAGCTGTAACCAAGGGAATGGGAATATCAGTAGGGTTGCAAAAATGTACACAGGAGTATGATCATACCTCTAGAACATTTGCTACAAAGAACAAAGAAAGAGGCAGGAGAAGACTGACTCTAATACCTCATGTTGGATGGAAAGAGAAAAACAAAGTACCATTTTGTCATCATGCTCTGCCCATTGCTGGATCCTTCAATATCAAATTCACTGCCACCCGACATTACACAGAAGTACAGCATGTCCTCATGGAAGAATGTGGGACTGCTTAAGCAAAGTTACTCTGAGAATGCAAACTGCCACAACATTGCTCATGTTTGAGATACACAGTTACCTAGCGACATTCGTTGCTCTTCCTAAGGGTTTATGTTCTCTGCACTGTTCAGGGAGAAAACCTCGCATTTAAGAAAGCGAATCACAGAAAATAGTACACAGAGTAATGAACATCCAAGCCAGAGGATACGAAACGATGAGAACAAACACATATAATAAAGTGTACCTTTCTCTCTGAATTAGACATCTCCCTGCAGGCCAGCATAGGTTGTCTGTACCCAACAGAAGTGCAGCCCCTGAGTTTAGTGACTGTGAAAACTCCATCACAGACTGGTTCAAGGGCTGTGGAGGCTTTGTGCTGATCATTTTCCTGCCAGGGGCAAGGGGACTGATTTAATCATTGTCAGGGATGGATTTTTGAGGTAGGATCTTAAAACTCTTCTTTCAAAGCTGCTGCACTTCACATACAGTAATTAAATATTCAGTAATCCAAAGAGAGTATACAGATAATGACTTTGTAGCCTATGGGTGTGTAGATTGTTTATGAAGAGGATGTCTGAATTCATATACCTTCTCCACATAAAATTCCATTCCAGTCACACTTTGCTCAAAGTTTGCTGGTTCATTCTCTCCAGCAAATAAATTATAATTTTTACATGGATACATTTAGACAGATAAAAGCATTGGATCCCAGAATATCTCATACCCTATATTTAGTGCCCCATAGGGTTCTAATCTCCCTCCTTTGCCTCAGCCAGATAGGGAAACTGGTCCACATCACCTCCATTTTTGTTAATAGAATTTCATAAGTATCTTCAGAGTTGATCAGCTGTTGAGCATTTACATTTTAGTTTTTGATGTTTTAAAGGTCACTTAGGAAGTTTACAGTGTATACTTTATTAGTGGTAATGACTACATTTTAATGAATTTAGCTTTTTTTTTTTATGGATGGTTTCCTTTTTTGCAGTATTCTTTGCTTTGTTCTTTTTTCTCCATGGGAAAATATGGACTATTCAAAAACAAGCAGATTTCTAATACTACTAGCAATTTTTAGCTCTATAAGACAAGATGATATATACCACTGGGTTTTAGTATTATTTTTTTGGGGGGGGATTGTCTATCTGTTTTTGTTTTAGAGGAAGGGGAGTCAGTTTTGCTTCTACTGGAGCTTAAGAAGCTTAGATACAATTACTTAAATTATGTGACACCAAATTACTGCTGCTTCCAGAAGTCTCTCATGATTTCATTGTACAACTATGCAGCACGTCTGAATGGGACAAACTGTGAGATTAATACTAAGGAAGAGGCACTTAAGCATGCAAGGATTTTAGTTGGAGGTGAGGATCCAGAAAAGTTAGATTTTTTGCCTCTTGAGAAGCACCTTTGAGAATCTGTCTCAAACAGGAATTATTTCTTACAGCTGATATTAAAGGTTAGTTTCTGCCATGTGTTCCTATTCTTTATTTAAACTACTTTATTTCGCTTTTTCCATTTAACTTATTTACTGTTTTGATGAAATAGAGGGTTTTCTTAAAATGCTTGTAAAAGCACCTATTTATTAATTTGCAACCTTACAGTTGAGAAAAAAAAAATGATGTAGTTGTTCAGGATTTAAAATACGAATGAATGTTTCAAACCCATTAATAAAACAATTTTTCTGCTCTCCCTTCACTTGAGGCATGTGCTTTTCTTCCTTTAATACTTCAGAATGTTTTTGTTGTTCTTTTTTATGGATGTAAGTTAAAAGGGCTGATTTTACTGTTGTTTTTTTCCCCCTTCCCGAACTTCCTGAAAGATTAAAGGGCAAAAAATAAGCCTACCAGGAACAAACACTTTACAATTGTGACAGGAATAATCACTCAAACAAAGGCAAGTACTGATAAATTAAAGTGGGTGAAGATGAGTACATAATAATTCATAATTTACTATGAGTCAGATACATATTTTAATGGTATTTTCTTTGTTATTAGGTTAAGATACCATGGAAAACACAACAATCATAACTTATTAAAGCTTATCTTGACACATGGCATAAGCATTAAAAAGACAGTCTCATGGACTTTAAGAATAGGCTTCTGATTTAGTAATTGTCTTCGGAAAAATAGTTATTTTTTTACCTTCCTTAGCCTCTTGTTCTCTTGGATAGTACTGCATTAACATTAATGATGACTACTGAAATGGTCTCACAAGTAGAAAAAATCAAGTGAAATTTGCATTTAGACTAATGTTTCTTGAATAAGGTTTTGCATATCTCATATACACAGTGTTGTAAACATGCTCTGCCTTAGCTCTGTGCTACCAAGCAAACTCAGATCTGACAGATATGTAGGATTTATCAGGCAGAAAGATTTCACCAGTGCATCATCCAAGCACAACATCCTTCAGCTAAAGCTTTCTGGAATCTATTGCATGTAGAGCGTATAGCATATCTTGCAAACAAATAATTTATTGTACCACAGATACAAAAAGTTCACAGGAGAAAAAAATCGGTCCAAAAAAAATTGCTGTAATTTGAGTAAACGTAGCACCAACTTATAGCACTCTAAACCTGAAATGACCATGTGGTAAATAACTGAATAATAAAAACAGCTCTAAAGTAGATCTGAGTAATTTTACGTATATTGCAGTCAGTGGCCAAATTTCTAAAATGTATGTGCACATACATTTCATTTACTTTTTTTCTTCATGTGGCACAATCTCAACATCCACATTCACTCTGTGTATGATGGTTCCTGCTTCATCTGCAATGAACATGAATGCACCTCCTAGGAGCATTGGATTCTGACAATATGGTCAGAGTGAAATTTCTTTTAAAAGAAATTCAGAATTATGAGAAGTATGTTCTTTCTCAATTGGATCGTTTTTTTTATAACATAGATCTGTCCACTGTTTACCCACTCTTAAGCCATATCTGCCAATGTCACCTGCTCATCAGTTAGAAAAATTCCACTTTGGTGACAGAAGGAGAGTAACTTTCAGAGTATGAAAAAGTAGAACTTAAGTCAGCACCCTCACAAACAGTACAGACATGGCCATGAGTTTCTCCTGTGATCAATCCTCTGCTCACATGAATGAACAGAATATTGTGTTTCTGGAGCATTTTTAATACAGTGTTTCAAAATAATTTTGCAGCAGTTGTCAAATTTCAGCTCATATATGACCAAAGCAATTATCAGTAACCCCATTTAGCAGAACAGCAAACTTCATGTTTACAGTTTGCTTACAACATTATACCTTAAATTGTTATCAGTTAATCACTTTTATTAATTTAAAAACATAATTACTTGTATAATTTAAAATTTCAAGATCATTAGTTTACTAGTAAAAGGATACATCAAATTTAAAAATAATTTTGTTACTGTCACTTAAAACATAAACATCCCAAAATTCCAAAACACTGAATTACCCTCAACATACAGCTGTATCCCTTTTTATTAGAAATGATTTTTTTTCAGTAGCAACAAAGAACCAAAACTCAACTGAGTAATGCAAAAAGTAGAACTAAAGCTAGGCTATATTTAATATTATTAAGCTAGCATATCTTTAAAAATAGTTACCTTTTAGACATTATTATACTCTAGCTATGAACCTTACTAGAATATGTGATATACTAAAGCATAATTATAAAACTTTGATGTGGACCTAAATTCAGTAAAGCAATGAATAACACGATAGACTAGACTAGACTAGATTAGACTAGTCTAGAACTAGAAGAGAATAGGAGTTGAAGTAGGTTTCATTGCAAGGGACCTTAAAAGATCATTGAATTTGACCGTCTGGCCCCCTCCAGGGCTATCCAAAAGCTGCAACAATTCGTTAAATCTATTACCCAAATGAACAAGTGCCTTTTGAGCACTGACAGGCATGGGGCACCACCATGCTAGGAACTTTGCTCCAGTGTTTGACCATCCTCATGGTAAAGAAATTTTCCCTAATGCCCAGTCTGACCCTTCCCTGGCAGATTCATGCCATTCTCCTATGTCCTGTCATAGGTGACAAGGAGTGGAGCCTGGCACCTCCCTTCACTTCCCATCCTCGGGGAGCTGAGGAGAGAAGATCTGACTCCTCCAAACTGGACAGCCCAATGGCCCTCAGCTTCTCCTCACAGGACATGCCTTCAGCCCTGTTTCCAACTTTGATTTTATCCTCTGGACACTCTGAAGGACTTTAATATCCTTTTTATATGGTGGACACCAGAATTGTAGGTAATATTCAAAGTGAGACCTCAGTAACACGGAATATAGCAGAATAACCTCTTTTAGGCTGTCTATGTATGTATGTAGTATATATAGTATATAGTATATATTCAGATTCAGTAGCAGTGGCCTTCCATTCACATTCTATAAAAGCAGAATTAGACCTCAAGAATTCCAAATGGTAAGGGCAAAGCTTAGATAGAGATAATATTTCTAGTTTTTCCAGGAACAACAGGAAGTTCTTAACTAATAGTATGAAAAGAAAAAGAGAAAAAAGTCATCAAAACCTGACAGAGGCACCAATAACTGCTGCAGAGGATAAAAGTCCAAGGTCCATGCTGTCTTTCATTTTTTTTTTTTCCTTAATTCCACCTCCACTGGAATTTTTTTCTTCTGGACTAGGCTCTCTTTGCTCTTTTGTAAAAAATACCTTTCTAAATGTTTAGAAGAGAAATCTTAAACTATGAATAAAGTATAAATTTATGTCATAACAAATAGTTAAGGCTTCCACTTCAGGGCAGTGGAAGATGTGTTTAACCCACTGCTTTTGTCCTTATGAGTTAGAGCAGAAATAGAAGGTCCCTTAATTTGGGTGCTCTCCCTGTATGTCAAACAGTGTTTGTCTTTTTCCTCCTGGAGACAAAACTGTGGCATGAACAGACATAATATTTACATAGATATGAAAGACTTTGAAAAAATGTTTGTCCTCATGATGAGATTTAGTATAGACTGTTCTTCAGGGCAGATATGAATGGATACTCTCTGCTCCAGTTTTACGGAACACAAATTTCTTAGGTACTTATTTCCAGTCCTTAGGTATTGTATCCTGAAGGAAACTGCATGTACCTCAGCATGCTTGACAGTCAAGGATCTGATTGCACATATCCATCTGTTCTCTGCTGTTAACCCCATATGGGAGATGGCTTCCAAAGGAATTAGTCATTTTTGACTGTCCATATTACAAAGGACATGCATAAGTGAAAACAAATCCCGGTACTATGTCACCAATCCTTTTTTCCTAACAAGAAGCTGACTGGACAAGTTCCATTGGCTCACTTCCTGTAAAGAGATGTTGATGTCTTTATGAAGGAGAAAGCAAATGAGAATTCTGTTAATTCTAGAGTTTGATTATGTTTCCTCAGAATTTATTTTTCCAAAGTTTGAATCTAACATAAAAAAAAACCACACAGGTTTCTTAGCTCTTGAAAAACATAACCATAATGTGTATCAGAAGTTCACTAGCTGCAATGTATCTCATGCTTTTCTGCTGCATCCTGGACAAAAATTGGTTGGCTTGTATATTTTCATGCACACAAAGTCAGAAAGATGTCTTTTAATGTCTTACCCTTTCAAAATTAAAAATAGCATGCTTCTGACTGATATTTACAATGACAATCTAGAATCAGTAAGTTATCACATTAAATTTAATTTGATAGCTAACAGCTCATCGCAAAGCACCAGTAAATGTAATAGCTTGTGGAAGAGAAAACAAGTTGACATGGGAGGAGTATTAAGTATTATTTAATAGTGATGAAAATAATGTTGGTATTCACTTCTCTATTGGATACTATTCAGCACATCTTCCAAAAGCAAAAAAATGGAATGCACAAAAATTAATATGGTAATGATAAAATCCACAATTCTATCTACAATTTTAACTGGCATTAATGCTAATATTTCCAATATCATGATGGGCAATGTCTTGCTGCCTGACTTGTGAGTCACATGAAATCCTTTAAAATAAATGTCCTGGATAACTGAGAATTTCATTAAATCAAACTGCACATTTTAAACTACATTCCCATGGTTTCTGCAAGATTCTGTTACACTTGATGAAGACGGTTTTTGCTCTGGCTAACAAAAATTTTATTCTCATTATTTGTTGTTTGCTTCAATACTTTAAAAATGCTTTGTAATTTGAAATGATGTATCTGTAGTGATTGAAACAGCATTTTAATCTGCATTCTATTCTCTGAACATCTCTGAAATTGATGCTTGACTTATTCACAAGCTATAGTTCTTCTACTCTTCATTTTATCCAAGTTATTTGTTCTCAGAATTAGGCAGTATTAACAATCACAAACAGTAAGCAATAGTTTTTGTGCATTGATTAAATTATAACATATCACTATTAAATAAATGAGAGTAATTAAACAAATTTATTGGCCTGCTGAATGGCAACATTTCAAAATCTATTTGTTTGTTCAGGCCTGGGTGGTTAATTGGAGATATTTTACCCATTAAGAAAATGCAACTACACTATATTAAAAACATGTTTCTTGCTAAACACACCTGCAAGCTTTCATGATGAGAAAACCTTTTCTTTTCTGTTATATAAACATGAAAAAGTAGAAAAATATATTTATTTCATCATAATCTAGATTTGAAAAGATCACCAAGATCTTCAAGGGCACCTATGAACTGAATCCCTACATTAAAACACACTCCTTAGAGCCATATCCACAAGTCTCTTAATTGCCTCCATGGACGGCTATTCCACCATTTCCCTGGACAGCCTGTTCCAATGCTTGCCCATTCTTTCCATCTTTTTGTTCTGTTTGTTATTCTTTATGGCATGTAAACTGTGGCATTCTTCTTGTCTCTGCTTAGAATCCTACGTAAAGCACTTATATCTGTTAGAGCTACCTAGTGTTGCCTTACGTATCATTGGGCTTATCATTCAAATCTTGTCAGTCACTCTTGAAAGAGTGGTTGGTTCTTGGTGGGCCTCTTTCGTTGGGAAAACGCCCCTGACTCAAAAAATGCTCCCGAACCATGCAATCCACTGTTCCACTGCCAAAGACCAGTTTGGAGCAGCACATCTTGCTATGATACTCTAGAATATTCAGGAAATTATAAATACACAACAGAGCTCCCTCAGTGTACAGCTGGAAAGGAGTAGTTGGAAAATCAATTAGACTTTTAATTAGAAAAACTTCTTTGTATTGATATCATCTGTTGTCTGTATTTATTGTTTAAATTATTTATTAATTCATTTCCTCATTTTTTATTTTTTCCACAGATGTTACGTACCCAATTCAAATGACATTCTGTTTTTCACATCACATATTTTCTCAGTTGATATCAGATAGACTATTTCCCCAAAAAGCTGTGAGAACGAAATAGAATAAGGAGTGTTAACATCTCAGCAGTTCACAAAAGAAAAATCTTTATGTGGGCACCTAACAGTTTTGTCCAACAGTTCCATGCTACTCTTAGCCCTGTTGATATCCTCTTTGGATTGCCTGATTCTATGCATCAGCAGTCTGTTCAACAAGAGATGACTATTTCTACAGCTGTTTACCTAACAAGGACTGTATTTCCAGCTCTAGATATATTTTGGCATCATGCCTGATGATGCCTAGATGTGTTAGTCTAAGTCTCAATGTCTCCCATGATAATCCCAGTGAGCAGAATTTAAGACAATTAAGAGAATTTGTTGTTTGTAGGTAAACGGAAAAGAAATTTATTTGCTTCATCTCACTTGCCAGGTGGTGACGGTGAGAGGTAAATTGACTCTTATGTCTCCAAAAGTGAAAGTGGGTGAAAACAATGTTTGTTTTATTGACATTAGTTGTTTCCTGAGGCCTATTCTCATTGTACGTCTGCATTAGTGTTTTAGTTCTATCAAGAATGCACTTTCAAAGCGCTCCTCCAGTGCTCTTTATTTGTTATGCTTTGGTTCACATCACAAAGGTGGCTTAGAGTACTCAATCTCCTTTTCAGTATAACTGAACTGAAATATATTCCTCAGAAATTCACTCATCTACCTCAAACGTGAGTGGGAGGTAAGACCATGGGCAACAGTTAGCCTAAAGCTCCTTGCTTCACCTGCCTGAAATGTGCATACTGTGGGGCACAGAGTGCTCTGAACTATGTGGTTTGCCCCCCAGGCCTGCTCACAGTGTCATAGCTGTCTAGGGAACATAGAGGTAACCTGTCCTTTGCCTTCACAAAATAAGTTGTTTTTTATTATTATTATTATTATTCAATGGAAGCAAAATTTAATGTTATAGCATGAAATCTGAAAACATCAATGTCAATTGTTCTGCACTAATATAAAGGGAACTAAATGCAAATGTGTATCCATATAATCAGCAAGACTGCATGTCGTCTTAACATCTGTTGGAACTATTATTTTTTAAAGATCAAGATTATATCTGATATACACACTTGTTAATTTTCACTTCAGTGAATAAAATTAACCAAATTTATTTGAAGAGCCATTATTACCACTTCTACAGGTCGCACTATACCAGTCAAGATTATCCTACAATTTACTTTTTTTTAGAAAAACATTTCATATTTGGAAAAAAAAAAAAAAAAAAGAGTGAGTTTACCCTAAAGCAAAAGAAACATACAGACTTCATTTAAATGAGTACAGTCTCATGGGACCACTTTTGGGGCAGGTGTTACTAAATGTCAGACAAAATGGTTTCATAGGCAGAATAGACTCCATCAGCTCTCATATTACATTCTTAAAAGTACCTGCATGCTCTTGTAAGATGATGAATGCACTAATTATGGGAAAGAGGCATTAAGTGTTCTGCAGAAGACCTAGCTGGTACTCTGTACGGAGGATAAAAGCAATCTCCTGTTCCTTGGATTTATTTTTTTTCATCTTGTTGGGGTGGCTGGTCTAAGATATCTTTGAGCTTGTTATTGTGCTAATATTGTAACTGAAACATAGTGGTTCAGTTCCAAAAATCAAACAGAATTCCAGGTGAAAATGTATCACCTGCCTTCCCTATTCTGTTATTACTTTAAACAAACATAAGAAGCTAAGGTGTCTCCAGAAAATGACCGCTGTTGTTCATTCTAGAGAAGAAGACTACAGGAAAACCTTATAGCAGCCTTTAAACTAAGAAAGGGGAGATGTAAATTGGATACAAAGAAGAAATTCTTCACTACAAAAGTGGTGAGTCATGACACAGGCTGATCAGAGAAGCTGTGGATGCCCCATCTCTGGAGACATTCAAGGCCAGGTTGGATGAATCTTTTAGCAGGAGGTTGGACTAGATGATCTCCAGAGGTTCCTCCCAACTCCCTACAATTTTGTGATTCTGTGATCTTTACGGTCCTTTGCAACCCAGAGCACTTTATAACCCTAAGATGTTACATGTTAACTATGTAACTGCTGTTCAAGGAAAAAATTCCAGTTCTCAGTGTCAACTTAAAATGTTTTTGTCAGATGATAAAATAACTTTTTTTTTTTTTTTGGCAGTACTATATTCTCTTTTCAAGACTTAATTCTTTCCTCTTTTTCATTTATTAGGAATACATTTATATAATATCGCTACATTGACTTGAATGGGCATTTGGTCAGATTTTTGTGCTCCGTTCAATCCTATTAATTATTAACCATTGAATTTTCTTTCCACCTTCATCTTCATAATTTACAGTTAGAATGAAATCAACTTTTACTAACTAAATATTATTTTTGGTGCTGTTTCATTGTCTGACTGAGCCACTTGGAAATGCTCACTTCCACAGAGTTCTCTGATGTTCACATAAGAACAGTCAGCAAAAAAGAGAACATCTTCTGGACCACTAGTGGGCCATCAAGTAGCAGTGTCTTTTACAGTAGTGTAATTTTCAGTGCATAATGTGGCCTAAACTTCTATACTGACTGCAGTATTGAAGGTACTGCTTAATAAAGTTAAACAGAAGGTAGCCACTGTTGACTTTGGAACCAGGTGGCTATTAGGAACACTTGTTTTACTTATAAAAAGTCAAATTTCTGGTAAAAATGTGTTGAATGTCACTTATTCCTCTTTTTACTTCATTATTTTCAAACAAAAAGAAAAAAGAAAAAAATAGTTAGAAAAATAGTCCACTTTCAAACGAATACACACAGAAATCATCTGTGTATTCCACCTTTAGTATTCTAGTTAAGATAGTCACAAAGCACTTATAATCTGTTCTTAAATAATTTGAAAATGAGTTTTCAAATATTGTATCAAGTAGGTATTTTCTTCTCTGAAACCTGCTCTAGAATTTGAGGGCAATCTCAGCTAAGTCTGAAATAATAGATATTGTTTTGTCTCAGATGCAGAACCAGCCTATGCCCAGCCACAGCTGTTCAGTGCTCTGAATTTTGGAAGGCATATTAACCAGTGTTCAGTGCTGCTCCTGAGGAGGATAAATCTGTTTTCCTATATTCCATTCGAACTAGGCAGTATTTCCAACATTAAAACAAAATCTCAGCTTTCTAAAGTGCAGAAGACAAAAAGTAATATCATGGAACAAATTTCAAGGTATGGTATGAAAAGTGATCTGAATTTTTCCATCATCAGTACAACCCCAGACCCATTATTGTTTTAAAAATGCAGGCATATCTACATATTTATCTTATCAAGAATCCTAGTGTCTAAGTATTACATCTGAAATGAACAAGCCTATCTTTTTTCTTCAGACTTCTGACCTCAGCTCTTCATTCACTGACACAACAATTTCTAGTTACATACCTGACACAGTAGAGTAGCAACTCCTGCTAGTTCCTGAAGTAATTATGACCTATTTAATACATCATCCTAATCCTGATAATCTTGCAAATTCAGTCATTCAACCCAGCTCCGCTGTTTCAAACGTCTGCCCTAACACACAAGTGTAACAACCTTCCTCAGTTCCAACACCTACCAAATGCCAAATGCCAGTGCTGATACTCAACTTTGTCTTAGATCTGCAGGCCTAATAGGATCTATCAGTGGACCACCATAGCCAGACTCAATGGTTACCTTAATCTAAAGATTTTACTACACGAACATAATACTCTAAAGTGTCCTTGACTAACTCCAGCAGTAATAGTGAATCTATTCTTCACCTTTGTTCAGTATTTCCAGTCACACTAAGAAAACACGTGTTCTACCTGATACTAGCTTATCCTCATACAAACAATCCTTGTTAAACCCTTGTTAAACTCAGCACCTGCTTTCTTAATTACTGACATTAATTCTGACTCATATGTAATCCTGCCTTAAACTAACTCAACCAGCAACCCTCATTTTTGGCAAAAATGACAATTCATCTGCCTCAGTAGAGACAATAGGCCTGCCAAGATAATAAGATATAAAGATAAGGGGTTTTTTTCTGTTGATAATGTCAAATCCCAAAGCATCACTTAACATAACAGTGTATCAGCTCAATTTAACCCATACCTATTCACAGAATATTTCCATTAGGACCAGCTCTATATGCAATACAAAATTCAGACTAAACATTAATTCATTGATTTCAGCTGCCCCAAACCATGATTGTAAGTCTAAATATAGACTTAACGCAGTAAATCACTCACATCTTATTGTCTTAGAATGAATTATAATCTGTGTGCTGTCAGGTGAATCTAGTGTAATAATACAGGAGTTTATCTCATTTCTCCACTTCCGCTGTCCTTAGTTCTGACCCTGGGTTAAAAGTATTAAAATAAAAACTCATTGTAACCTACAGCATAAAGGCCAGGCTTTCTTCCCCTTCCAGGGTTAATCTAGGTATCCCAAACTCCCCAGGGCTGCCCTGGGGATGAGCAGTTCCCGCCCTGGAATTGCTCATCTTAGTTACACATGCAGTATTTGCAGCCAGAACTACAGGATTGTTGCAAAACTGACTTCAGTCATGATAAAAAGCATTGTAATTCATCCTCCTCCCAGATTCAGCCTAAGGTATTTGCCCATGTCAGCAACAACCTTTATTGATCTTGGCAGGACCAAAAAAATACAGCTGGCTATGCTGTTCTAAATCTTACAGCAACCTTAACACAAGTAGCAAGTACCTTCTGCCAGCTCCCTGCCTGACAAAATTGCTCAGACCATTTCAGAGCAGTCAGTCACTGTACTAACATGGGTGGCTTAATGTTAATTCTTGAGCTAGTGACAGTTTCTGCTGCATACTGTCATGGATAGATTAAGACTAGAGTTATGGAACAGGGGAGCAACAAGGCACTGGGACATTTATTGCCCTGTCTTGTAAGGCTAGGGCAAGACTTCATCATGGTGTATGTTTTAAGATACTATTAGACTTGGTAGGTGATGTCACTATAATTTCATTAGAGTTAAGATTAGAAGTAGCAGGATTAAAAGAAACCAGTGTTTCCTTAACATGCCAGGCCCACAGAGTCAGAATGTAATTATTTTTTTCCCGGAAATCTGAAAGGCTTAATATTAATTCTGAGACAAACATTTTAATCTAAGAAGGAAAGATAACCTCTTTAAATTAGCCCTGTGTAGTTATAGTGCTTTGGGGTGTTTAGGATTAAGTAGGAGCCTGTCTGGAGCTCTGACTGTGAGGCAGAAAAGGTGAAAGGACCAGAATAACTACTGGATCAAAAAGTGCCAGCAGGTGGCAAGACTTCCTGCTTTGAAACCATTAATACTGACCATAACCTTTCCTTAACCAAACTAAAACTATGACTGATGTACTTCTAAAGTAAACATAATTTCAGAGTGGCATCAGATTGACAAAGAAAATATTTCTCTTCCACAAGTATCTACTTTTTCCAGTCCCTTCTAATCCCTAACATTCTCTGATTCTGTGAAATAATCGAAAGCCATCATTCCTATGCAGATACCTTGAAGCTATCCAGTAGTATCATACTCCCGTACGGACCACTCCTTACCCTAGCTCCTTAATCGTTTCATTTTACAGGGTAAATCCAGTCCCTGTCCCCACAGTTGTGAGCACCAGTCTTAATCATGAACTTTGACAGAGGATCAGTCTGATGAAAATCTAGCATTAATAATACTATCTCCAGTTCTCAACTTATCCCCAGGCTTCATGTTGGCCACAGCTCTCAGCTAGCCAGGAGGCAGTCACACTGATATTATATAATTAAACAGTTTACCAGTATCCAAAATGTACTTTCAGCTTTTCAGTTTCTGAATAGAGATACATACTACCCATCAAGGCAGGAGCCATTCTTGTATAGTAGAGGTAGCTTATTTAATGAATGAAGAGTACTTTCAAGACTGTCAAATCATAGTCCACCAAATGATCTCAGAGCTCCAGTTAAATATCAGCTCCTCCTTGGTTGCTCTGGTTTTCTTTCTAGCAGAAATTAAACACATTCTTGTTTCTTAGCAATTCCCAGATGCTGCTAGTTAGTTAACATTTTTGCCATTAGCTTTCCCCTGACTTATACCATTTTGTCTGAATTATTTACCTAAATATACTCAAATTATGTACCTGTAAGTACAGCAATCTAATCACAAAGCTAAAGCAAAAAATAAAAAAAAAGACAAAAACTTCTCATTTTTCTATTTGACACACAATTTAAAAAAACACCCTTACACAGCTTGCCAACTGGCATGTGATTATATGTTTATAGCAGTTCATCATATGAACCATCACTGACTGGTAGGCACAAAAACAATTTACCTTGACAGTTAGGACCTTCGGATGTTAAAGCTGAGACCCTCTATTCCTACTGTCATAAATGGCAACGCAAATTCTGCTTCAAATTCAGACCTTGCCCTTCCTTGCAATAAGACCTTGTCGTTTCTCACTACATGCTCACCTGTTTATCAAAATAGAGAAGAACAGTCATAGATGTGAAAGATAATTACTGTTTTAAGATGTGTTTCTGGTCTGGAAAAATATTGAAGTAAGCTCTCTAGTTTGAATACAATCCAGACAAAATAAAAATAATAAATGGATTATTCAAGGCTGAGGCAAAGTCTCTGGCTGAGGAGAATAAGTAGTTTATTGCTGTCTCTGGACCAGGAACAGACCACTTGTCATCAAAGCATATGTGTTGGGATTTGAGGTAGTAATGTCTAAAGAAACAGATTAACTGCTTAAAGTATATTATGTTCTTATGGACAAAATTACGAAAACTACAAATAATTTTAATGCATCTCTAGTAACGTCTGGACATGGGGACATGGTTCAGATTCAGTTTAAAGTTCAGGACAGAAAAGACTAAATACCTAGGATTACTGCTGTAGTCAGAAAAAGTCTTCCATTTAGTAAAAAGAAATATAATGATCTCTGATCTAAAGGCAGAGAGGAAAAGTTTTTACTTCTTGACAGATGATGGTAGAAGACTTGCAAATTTAAGCTGAGCTGTATTGGCGTGGTGTGCAGTTTGAAGGGCATTTCACAAAAAGTAAGTAATCCAGAGAGTATTCCTAGGGTACAGGTAAACAAAGGATGGCAGTTAGCATCCACATTTGGGTTGCAGTTTGGGATCTTCAATTTCTTTAGTATCCTCCTAAATTTAAAAGGACAGGAGCCTGGGTGTTAGCAGAAGCTGAGTTTATGGTTTATAGTTCTGGCTTATATGGCTGTAAATGTACATGTATACACATCTGAAGATAAAGTTAAAAAGGTTACACTTATAGCCACAGCTAGACTTCTGTTCATTGCAGAACAGAACAGCACAGTTCAACAACCAGCGAACACAAGCAGCAGCTTCCATTCTACGTTGAACATTGCATTCTCCTGAGACAGGTTTCTTTCTTTCTTCTAATGCAACATTGCCTTTAGCCTTAGCTTAAACTAGTGACAGCCTGTAAAACTGTGTTCACTCCAGCTCAGAGAGCTCCGAGGGGCACTAGCCTTGAGCAGTATATTCACAGATCCCCATATCGGTGTCTAAGCCCTGCGGTGTATTGCTCTGCTCAGATAGCACCAGCTCACAGGAGGAAAGAAGGGAACAGAATACAAAGCATTGCTAAAGAGGCCCAGCTGCAACTTTGTCTAAAAACATTGTGGAAATGGCATTAAATCATATTTCCTTTCAGTCTGCATATGTCATCCAAGAGGGCAAGAATAGGAAGATTCCATTTTCTACAATGGTAAATTCACTGACATGCTTGTTTCCTTTGTTTGATACCGAGCAAACGAAGATATTCAGAAAAGGAGAGCATTTTGGTTAATTATTTCACTAGCTCATCAATTTTTGCTCTCCAAGATATAAAATACAAGGAAGAGTAAAATAAAAGCTTTAAAATAATTAGTTCAGGACTACTTTTTTCTTGCAAAAATAAGAATCAGATAGAAACAAGTAATTAGTTCATTGGTTACATTGTTCTTTCTTGTTAACATATAAAAATTATGAGAAATGAAGATAATTTTAGGATAATTACTACATTGGTTCAATTTTTCTTGTCCTTTGTATTTAAAAAGAGCATGACAGATAAGTTGCTACAATAATCAGTTTTAAGTGAATTCTGTGCTGGTAAATGAGGTCAGACTAATGGTCTTCACGACTGAAGTTTTCTGAAGTAGTGCCAGTTGTCAAATTGGATCTATTATTTCCCCTATAGAAAAACGTTTTGTTTTTTTTTTTTTCTTTTGATGCAAATTCAAATACTTCAGTTAGTATTGCCTCCTTGGAAATGTCACCATGACTTCCTAGAAGAATTTAGATGCCTTTTAATCTCATTGTCTTAGTTGTGGCTAGTCCTCTGGCTTTCACGAGCGGCTGCCCCACTACCACATCCTAAGCCCTGAACATGAAGGACATATCAGTCAGGGAAGGAAATGGACACATGAAACACCCAAATAACACCTTCCATGAATCTTTCCTGAAAATTTCTGATCTAATTTCTGTTATGTTGAGGTGCACTTTACTATTATGAAAGCCAGATAAAAGCTATCTTTGAAATGTTCCATACTCCGATAACTCTTTTTAAGCGTGCTCCCACGAGTGGACTAACTCTCTGAGGAAGCATACAACAGCAGTGATTTCCAGTGTTCTAGAATCTGAATGACAAATACTGATAAATGGAACTTTGCTAACAAATTCCCAGTTAGTCCTGGTGCATTAACTATTTCAACTTTGTAGGCTTTTAATATTTTGGGGAAAGATACTCAGAAGGCTGCTGATCTTACCTGCAGTTTGTGTCATTCATGTCTTCATATTGTGTAGCATTTAGTAATGAAAAAAGCCATGGACGTAAAAATTATAACAGTGGTTTATTTAAGCATACAGACTACAAATTTTCTTAGTATTCTCACACTAAGCAAAAAGACACTTAATTTAATCTGATGATATGATATTTAGTAGGGAAAACTCTCTCTAAGTAGTAAACATATTTTTTTAGTCTCAAAGCTGGAGTTAAAAATATATTAGTGTAAGTGAAATGGAAACAAAAATATTCATAGGATTACAGAAACCGAATGGAAAAAGCTTTTGAAGTAAATTAGTATTATTGCATTTGACACTCCCTATGGGAAACTATACTGCAATACATTCACTTGTATAAAAGATTTCCTAGTTCTGACTAAAACCCATTTCCATTAAAGTCAATGCACAAACTCCTGTGGGCTATAAAGAGCAAAGACTACAGATATCATTATGTTATTAAGTCACACTCATGAACACAGGCAAAAGAGGAGTGAGGCATTGGAATGGGCTGCCCAGAGAGATGGTAGAGTCACCATCCCTGGAGGAGTTCCAGAAAAAAATGTGGAACTAAGGGACGTGGTTAGTGGGAATGGTGGTGATGGGTTGATGACTGGACAAGGTGATCTTAGTGACCTTTTTCAACCTTAATGATTTTATGATTCTATGAAACAACATGGTGATACAATTACCTACATTCATCATTCCTCTACCCACCTCCACCTTTCTTCCTATCTCAATAAATATGTGCCTCTGTAAAAGACAGGGCCAACACAAGCTCCTAACTTCAGACCTGCTTCAAGATGAAGGATTTCTTTTTTTTTTTTTTTTTTTGTGGTCCTGTTTAAGTGTCTATTATCAACTGAACTTAAGAAATTATAGCTTCAAGTATTTTGGACATAATTTTTCACTCTTTTAGGAGAAGATTAAAGGTTTATAGAACTGTAAATATTATTTTCTCTAATAACTTTGAAGTTGTTCAGATTTCTTATGTGTGGTTAGATAGGTTTGTACTGAGGAAGTATAGATCAGAAAGGCAGTACAGCTATGGAAGTCTTTTTGTTCCATGTAAGCACTTGTATCATTAAATGTACATGCTAATTCTATTTAAGTAAAATACATTTTATCAGCTGTTCCTATGTATAGTTTGAAAAGAGTCCATTTTTCCCAGTAGTACTTTATGGCAGACACCCCCCCCCAAGTCTTCTTTTCCCCAGGCTGAGCAGACCTAGGTTATATCAATATTAATTACACATTCCTGAATAGTTTTCTCAAGTCTTTTTTGGATTTTTTTTCAGAGCAGAGGAAAGATAATAGAAATATCTGTCAGAAGCATCAAGAAAGAGAAAAAAAAATCCTAATTAACACTACCTAATGACTTACCAAGAAGTACAATGAGAAAAAATACTTTTCTAGACTGACAATATCTGCACACATGGAGTCTTCACATTTTCAGAAATGCTCAGTTCAGAAAACCAATTCTACTCCCATCAGTGTAAACAGAAATTTCACAGTGCATTTCAAGGAGTTACAAAAGTGACTTTTGAAACCATGATAACAAGGTACATTCTTATATTTAATGCTCTCAGAAGAAAAAATCAAAAACAAAGCCAAAAAATCTTCAGTATGTTCTTGACTTCAAGTAATCCATCCACATATATGTGAATGTTTGTACACATTTCAGAAATGTAAGATCACAGCAATGTAAAAATTGGTGAGGCTGTGAATTTAGGGTTATTAATTATAGATATTCTGACCCCATTTGGAAACATTTGAAAGATGATAATTTAAATCCACAATGTGGGAATATTTTTAATACCTACCTCCTGAGATTTGAATTAATAAAAATTGAAATGCTTTGCTTTTTCTAGCTCTTAAAAAAGAAGAAAAGCTAGAAAAAAATAATAGTCTTACATGCATGCATTATTTGCATTGTGGCAAATTCTATTCTCTGTCTCAAGTCCTATCTCTAAAGTTATGTAAATTTAAGATTGAAAGAAATGGAGATGAGAACTATTTCTTAGTTCAATTATTGGTGTTTTTCTAGCACCAATATTATTTTCACTTCTATAATTCTGCCTCAAGTTATAGGACTGAAAAAAGTAGCAAGAGAGAGGAAAAAAAATATTTTTTTAAGAATGAAATAATTTATGTAGGACTTCAATGGCCAAGCCTGCTTAATGTGCTTATGATATGAGTATTACGTGAAAGAGATACATGTGAAGCAAATGTAGTGATAGAGGTATATAGAATAGCAGAGATCACCAAAAATTTAGATATTTCATGACACAGAATAAGTGGTAACAAGAATGGCAAGTTATTAAGTAAAAATTGGATACTGTATTCAGACTTTCTAACATAAAATACAATCATTAGGATACAAAGCTCAAAAAGATGGCATATGAATAACTTTGAGCTTTACATGGATAACAACATCCATACTGTGTCAGTCAGGAAAAAGTATCAAGTGTTAAACTCTCATCCTTCATGACACAAACTAAAGAATAAAGTCATCCACAGTAATTTCTGTTGCTATGGAGAATTAAACTGGCTGATTCTCAAAACAGAAAACAGTCTAGGTCAGCATCAGTAAACAGTGCTTCAGGAGAAAAGAGGCTTGGTAAGGTGACCCAGGTTTTGCTAAGGGCAACCACCTGGGAGTGGTGAGGGAGGACTGATGTGGGTTCAATCAAATCACCTGAGCAGCTGATGGACATTCTGTCTGTTCCTAGAGCACACCTTCCAGCTCCCTTTCACACCAAGCAGTATTAAGATTTTATTTGAAGGACTGTAGCCATGTTTACCAGGGGTTGGTACTGGGACTAATCTTGTTTAACATCTTCATCGATGACCTGGATAAAGGGATAGAGGGCACCTTCAACAGATTTGTTAACTATGCAAAGCTGAGGGGAGCAGCTGACACATCAGAAGGCTGTGCTATCATTCAGTGAGACCTGGCTAGGATGATGTTCAACAAGAGCAAGTGTAAAGTCCTACACCTGAGTGGGAATAACTGCATGCTTCAATACAGATTAGAGTTTGACCTGCTGGAGAGGAGCTTTACATAGAAGGACCTGGTTGTCCTGGGTGGACAGCAGGTTAGCTGTGAGCCAGCAGCGGGCCCTTGTGGCCAACGGTATTTTGGAGTGCATTAAAAAGAGCATGGCCAGCAGGTCTAGAGGGGTGATCCCCCACCTCTGCTCTACCCTTGTGAGGACACATCTGGAGTGCTGTGTCTCATTCTGGGTTCCTCAGTTCAAGATAAACAGGGATCTCCTAGTAAGAGGAGCCACAAAGGTGACGAGGGGCCTGGAGCATCTTTCTTATGACAGTCTGAGAGAACTGGGACTGTTTAGTCTGGAGAAGGGAAGCCTGAGAGGGGATCTCATCAATGCTTATAAATACCTACAGGGCAGGTGTTGAGAGAATGGGGCCATGATCTGTTCAGGGGGTACCCAGCAACAGGACAAGAGACAACGAGCACAAACTGGAACACAGGAGGTTCCATCAGAACTCGAGGAAAAACTGATTTTACTCTGGGGACAGCAGAGTACTGGAACATGCTGCCCAGAGAGGTTGTGCAGTCTTCTCTAGAGATATTTGAAACTCACCTGGATGCTTTC